>CM037881.1:124000019-124749502 GCA_021292165.1 Shinisaurus crocodilurus | reverse complement strand
TCAGTCCCTTTCATTGTCTAAGACGTTCCTCAAGCCATCTCTTATTTTCCCATGCCTTCTCTAATTTGCTGAGATTTTACTTTTCCTCCATTGTCTCTCTAAACCACTTTCTTTTCTTTTCCTCATGTGTCTGTTTATTTTGATTAAATGTCTGTGGGCAGAGTTTTGTCACTATTAATTATTATTATTTAATATATTTCTATTCAGCCTGATCAAAAGAATTTGAGGTAGCTTACATCATAATCATACATGAAACAATAAATATCAATACAAACAAATCTAATAGCAACAAGCAAGCAAGCTAACAGGAGAACCAAAACTACAGACACAGCAGTTTATACAATACAATACAATCAACTCTAAAACCCTAAAAACTTTAAGAATCAAAAATGACAAAACCTGAATTAAAATGCTTTGGAAAGTAGAAACACCTGACCTGGTGCCTTAAACTTGTAACTTTATATGCCAGGTGTACAGATCTAGGGAGGGCAAGCCACAGGTGGAGGGAGTACTACCACAGAGAAGTCCTGCTCTCCAGTCCCCACCTGTCCAATCTCAACAGGCAGGAAGGGGGGCTTGGAGAAGAGCCTTCCCAGATGATCTCAGGGTCTGGGTGACCCCAAGATAACCCAATCCCCAGTCAAATACAGCTGATGCTACACCTTTTTTCTTAGGTGTTTACGTGCGCAATCCTTTGCATGTTTAGACAAAAAAGTCCTACAACTCCCAGCATTCCCTTGACAGCATGGAAATATTAGTATTGTTAACCCAACCAGCACTCTTCAGTTGCTGCCCCACATATTTGAGAGCCTCTGGAGAGGCAAGACTTGAACAACTGCAGAGGTGGATAACAAACAAAGCTGCTCTTCTTTCTCTGTCTATAACTCACTACATCTTATCGGCCATTGCCCCCCTCCCACAACGTCCTAAACACAGGGAGAACTTCCAATTAAACAAAGGGACTGTTAGTTTCTCCAGATGTGTTCAAGATAACACTGCAGGACCTTTTTTTGTTATTACTGGGCAGACATTCCTCATCATTAGTTAAAATAAAGGGTGAAAATACGTTTAACCTGTAAAAAAGTATTTTTGGTATATAAGTGTGAAAACTGAGGATCCCAAATAGCTTACTAGCACAAGGCCAGATTTTCAGTGCTTCTGATATAACCTAAAGTACAGATGCTGGGGTCCCTTACCATGGTCAATGGGATATAACCTTCAGGCCATCCAGCTCAAGAGCCGCCCCTTGATGGGAACGTAGCTGACAAAGTGAAAAGCCTCCATGGTCCGCACAGCACTGATCCCATTCTGTTTTTCTGGCAAATGCCTGGGCTCTGGCCTGCCAAGAGGGCAAACATCCAAGAGTCAGAATAGATGTGGTCTACTGCAGAGCAAAGTGTTCTGCTGTCAATCCCACTTACCTAGCATGGCTGTTATGCGCCTTGGCCAGTTCTGGGGCATTTCCAATGGCATAGCCTTTGCTCTGGGGGAGAAAAAACAGAGACAAGAAGTTTAAGACAGATTCTGTCAGAATTGCATATAGTTTTATTTTCACTACAGCCCCAATGGCTAAGGGAGATCCTCTGCCCTGGATGCCTACCACCATCCCAGTTCTTGTACAGAAAGCCAAAAGAGAAAAAAAGGGGGAGGGGGGAAGCCCTTAATAGAATTCAGAGTGGCATAGCTAGGGCACTACTGCAGCTAGCAGGAGAACTGCTCTCTTAGAGCTAAGCAAAGCTCATTTTAAAATAACACACATACAGTCTTTTTATGACCAAATGAGGAAAAAGGTGTCCTCTGATGTGGTTCTTCATTTTTTGCCAAGTAACCAAAATAGTTATTCACCATTATTTTTGTGAATAGACTGTGTGTGAAAATTATGGAATCAATCCTCTGCAACATCCATATTATACCCTACTGTTACTCATGTTTCTCCTCCAAGCAGAGGATAACCTTAGGTTAAAAACCCTCACCTCAGCACTTCCAGCTCCCCTACATCGGACCCCTCCTCCTCCATAATGATATTGACAAACTAATATGCATAGTTAAGTTTCCTTAAGCTATAAAGGCAAACAAGCAATTGGGGGAATAGGTCAAGATGGCAAGAAAATAGGATGTCACCAAGAAAGGAGATTTTGCCCAAAGCATCTGGACAGATCAGCGGCCTACAATGATTTCAGCTTGTATGCACTCTGCTGCATCATACCTCTGGATTAAATCCTTTGGTGAATTCCTTCATTCGGCTCAGAGTGGCCCCAGATCCACACTGCTACAGTTCAGGAGGACACTCAACAATGCATGTGTGGCACAAGAATTGGGAATCAACTATTAAAAAAAGAACATTTACACACAATATGAAAAGCAGGCAACCCAGCAGTCAGCCAGACTAAGCAAAAGCCATCTGTACAGTCATGATTTTAGGTCTACCATTGCAGCTATTAGAGCCCCTGAGGCTAAACATCTATTCCTACCGCACAGTAATGATAGAGTTATTTTAGTATATTTATAACGCCACCCATCAACAGATATTCTCTAGGCGGCTTAAGGAGCAAAAAATGTAAAACAAACTTGGAGCCAATCCTAGGAATTTGCTTTTCAACGCTAGGGATACGATTGGCTCACATTAAGCCTGGGCTCTACCTAACTGGGGAGATCCTTTCTTTCTCCCTCCATATCAACTTACCTGATGAGCAAAGAACATGTTATTGACAATGTCATCATCAATCACTGATGTTTCATCTACCAAAGTAGAGACTTTCCGTCGGGACCGGCGCTCTTCAATCCATTTGAAAAGGAAGATAAACCCATAGACCGGCCTGGTAAAAAGAATGAAAAAAGCATGATGACAGTGCAGCTGCATCACTTGTGAAGTACGTGTCTCAAGGTTCTCTAGTCATTCACACACATCAGCCTGAGAGTTTCATTCATTTAAACCAGGTGAGGCAACTTGTGGCCCTCCAGATGTTCTGACCTACAACTCCCATCAGCCCTAGCTAGTGTAGCCAATGGTGAGGGACGATGGGAATTGTAGGCCAAAACATCTGGAGGGCTGCAAGTTGCCTACCCCTGATTTAAACAATAGCTGGTATTAGCAGGGGGAAATGGACAAAGCCAATACAACCACATTACCAATTACCATTACACCCTCCCTTGCCAAAACACTCGATACCCCCAAATGCTGACAACTGCAGGCTCAAGACAGCATCCATTTACTTTATTTATTTTCAGTATTAGTATAACATCATTCTGTAAAAAAACCAAGCAAGGCGGTGTACAACATATCAAAAATAGTATCATAAAAACATTAAAACACTAAAACCCCAATTATTGTATTATTCTATGCTGCAGCATAGCAGGCTTGCAGTATAACCAGTCACTAGTTCCCTCTAATCAATGTAACTGTTAGTAGCTTACCCTTGGCATTTGCTCTGTAGATCATAGATTTCCTCAACTTGCACCCCTTTAACACCTACAGGAAGATACAGCAGGGGTTAGCATATGGGAAGGAAAGGCTAGGAAAGGTTAGGTTCATAGATTATTGTATGGTCATACTCACCAAAATCCTCTACTAAGAGTGTGAAGAGCCCTGCAAAAGAACATGAGACAGAATTGCTGAGCACCACATGTACTCTGCAGAAAGAAACTTTTGGTATTTATTTTAGTCTAATTAACCCATTTTGAATGTTAAATGCAAGATCAAGACTAGAAATTCTATAGGCGAAGCAGAGTATTGGATGCTTTCATTAAAAAGAGAGAGAGAGAGATCTATTATTTCAGCTCAAATTGCACAATCAGAGCCAGTTTGACAATACAGGGAACAAAAGGAGCTGCCCATGGTGAAATAATTCAAGGAGCACCATCACATGTTCATTCCCTTTCATTATGGCTGTTCTTTTTTTCTTCTTCTTCCCTTTCATGTAGCTTCTCTATTAGGTTGCTACTTTTATCCTCCATCGTCAGTGGAGGAGTAGCACATGTCTTCTCCTGTGGTAGGTGACAGTCCTGTAGTGCCTAGCCATGCACCATCAATGAGGGATAATGCAGCTACTTTGCTGCCTTCAATCTGCTTAAATGAGAGGCAACCTGGTGAATCCTGATCTCAGGCTCAGCAACCAGTGTGTGTATGGGGGAGGAAGGGTGGGTATGCACTCAGAGAATGATCACAAGGAAGCAACAGTGGCTGGCCCTGTAAGAAATAACCCCAACTCAGCATGTGAGATGGGGTAGGAGTGGGGAGAGTTCAGGAGGGGTTGGCTGAAGTGAGTATGAGAAAGCTATCAGACCCAAAGACACAAACATACCCTCCAAACTTCAGGCACTGTTAATTTGTTTGAATTTGGGATGGCATGTGCAGCAGTGGCGGCGGGGAGGGGGAATCTGGAGTAGGTGGAAAGTAGGTTCCTAAGAAAAACTAGGACTGGGCATTGTGAGCATATTACACCAGTGCTTTGTCAACTTCACTGGCTCATAGTACATTTCTGTGTCCAATTCAATGTGCTGGCTTTGACCTTTAAAGCCCTTTGCCGCTTGGGCCGGAGCACCTGACAGAAGCACCTGTCTATACATGAAGATCTTCAGCAGAGATCATCCTCTGAGTACAGTCACTGTCTGAGGTGCAACTGCTGGTTTACCAGGGAAGGGATGTTCTTGGTGGTAGCATCACAACTATGGAATGGTTGTCTCAACAAAGCTCGCCTGGCACCTACTTTGATGTCATTTCAGCACTAGGCAAAGAGTTTACCAAAGACTTTTAATGTTTCATCTCTGCTGATGGTTTTATGCCGCTGTTAAAAGATTATGCACACTTAAATATTATTAGTATTATTATTCCCACATTTACATCCCACCCTTCCTCCAAGGAGTTCATGGTGTTGTACATGGATGGATCAACAACCCTGTGAAATAGGTTGGGCTGAGAGAGGGTGACAAGCCCAAGATCACCAGTGAGCTTTACAGCCTGAGTAAGGATTCAAACCTAAGTAACCACAATCCAAACCCAACATAGGAGATGGGGCAGCACTGGGGGATCAAGGGGCAGGCTGACAGATGACTTCCAACATCAGTTGGCTTGGAAAATAAGAGAAGCTATTTCTGATTTTTTAGAAAGCAACTCAGCTTATTTTCTGAGCCAATCCAACACAAAGATGGAGGAAGACACCCATCTCTAGAGTGCACATGCAAAAATAGTACTCAAATCCCCCCCCCCCCAGCCTCAGGAAACGGGCTCCTTCTGACCAGGGTATAAAGGCAGGATATAAATGTAAATGATATTGTGTATTAACCACAGTTGTTTTCTATGGATATATATTGCCACAGCAGTGTTGACTATTTATAATCATCAGTCTTCTACATTTCCAAAAGAAAATACGATTCATCCTTGCATGATGCACCCTTCTAAATCATTTGGTGTTGGATGCATTTTAAAGCCCCAGTTTCACTGTTCGATATGAAATATCTGGACTCTTCTTTCACTCAGGTTTGACAGATAGGTGGGTTTGTAGCAGGACAAACACATGAGAATGCATTCTTTGACAATGAGAACAAAGGGTTCCAACTGGTTAAGTGGTAAAGAGGTACACAGACTTACCAGCATGAACCTGGGAACGGATAGCAATGTCTTCACATGCAAAACCACCTGACACACAACATTATGAGCCTAGTTTATATGCCTAGTTGTTCAGTGTGTCTTTGGGGGCAGGGGGTTAATAACTGAGTCTCAAGTCCCCTGTCACTGGTTGACATAGCTATCCACAGCCCAGCTCCTTCCCAGCTTTCTATCCATGAGTCGGCTCAGAGCAACTTTCCAGTTGTGTTGGACTACAGATGTGAAATGCTGGGAGTTGTAGTCCAACACATCTGGAAGACACCAGGTTGGGGAAGCCTGCCTTAAAGCTACAGTTGCCCTCTACCCAGTGCCACACACTGGTACTCCCCTTCTTCCATCAAATCTATGATACCATCTCATCCCAAGCTCTCCTCAGTCAATCCCCTCTCTCAGAACAGCCCTTTAGCTGCCACCACCCATAGCCACACCATGCTTAGCATCTTAGCTCTACTTCAGACAAGAAAAGGCGGGAGTCCACCTCCCTCTGCCCCTGCCCCAACCCCTACCCCTCCTCCTCGAGGTCGCCACCGCCCCCTCTTCGCTGCCCAGGGCTCAGCTTGCCCCCTTCCTTAGGCCTCCACCCATGACTCCCCCGGGCCTCCCTCGCTCACTCACCGGGGTCGCTCTCCAGCTCCAGCCAACCCTTATTCATCTTCCCCCGGGGCCAGGCCTCAGCGCCATGACCGGCCCCAGGCCCCCTCAGCCAGCCGTGAGAAACTCCAGAACCAAATCCCCCTCCTCGCCGCCTCCACAACCACCTACAACAACAGGACCCCCACCTCACGTTCAAAGCGACGCCTACTGTGCTACGTCACATCAGCGCGACTCCCGCACTCTAGAACGTCAGCTTTGACGCAGGCGCTCAGAGTGATTACAGGGATGCAGCGAGAGGTAAGTCGTGGCGGCGCGAGAAAAGTCGCGGATGCGTCCTCCTGCCTTGGGTTTCTTCCACTGCTCTCTTTTCCCCTTCTGCCTGCCCCCCTTGTTGTCTTACGGGTGAAACTTCAGAGCCAGTTCCCAGCTACGTGCGTAAGGATTAAGTCACCCTAAGGCGGAGAAATAAAATCACGTGACTCAGGAAGCGTCGTTGTCCCTCACCTCCAAACCCCATCTGGACCTTCCTTCTTGGAGGTGGTAAACTCTAGTCGAGAATTCATTAAATTTATACTCGTAAAGCTGCGGTCCTGTACATGCTTACCTTGGAGTAATGCTCACTGAATTCAGTGGTGCTTACTTCTGAGTAGACATGTATTGCACTCATCTATTCAAAGTAATATTGGAACAAATTATTTACATTTCTTCCAAGCAAGAAAACAAATTTTGATTTAGGAAGCTTGAGTGTAATTATTTTAAGTATTTTAATTATTTTAAACGTGCTGTCAGTCAGTGATGAATGCACTATAGAGGGATATGTAAAGGTAAATATGCCAAATTAATAAAATTAATTTTAAGTAGGGGGGGGAGGATGGATGGCTTGTGAATAATGAGAGGAACACGAAGAAGAAAGCCAATGGAGACTTCACACACGTGTTGGGGCACTTTTAAAGAACCTGTCTCTGTTTAGTCCATTGGTCCAAGGCAGTCAGGTATCCCGCTCAGTAGTGCTTCAGATGATGGTTTCCACAGTACAAGACAAGCATAGTGGAAATCCATCCCACCCTCCTGCTGTTTGTTCCCAGTGTCTTTTTAAGAAATACAATCCTATGCACACTTATCTGGGAGTAATGCCTATTGAACCTTTGGGTAAATATCATTGAATTCAATGGGTTGTATCCAATGTTTGTGTAACTTAAGTCCCAGATCTATTCTAAGGAAGACTTACATTGGATATATCTCTATGGTGCCTCTTTCTGAGTAGAAATATATAAGTTTGCACTCTTAAAATGTAAATAAAGAATTTGTTTAAGCGAAAGTCCACATGAGCTTGGGCTTCCCATGGTTCCAATCCAGCATTGCGATAAAAAGGTACAGTAGAACATGGAGATTTGTGTGCCAGCATTGTCCCTTGCGCCATGTGGGTTGCACTATTTTTACACATCTCTGCATTTGCTGTATGGACAAGCAGGGGAGCATATTGGGGCTATGTGACTTCTGAGGTGCGCTTAATTAGTATACCCAAGGACAAGGGGGGAAATACCATTTGGTACTCATCATTTCCAATCACACATTTCCAAGTTCACCAATGTTGGGGATGAGTCCCAGGATCTGAATTGGTTTAAGGCACAATCCTATTCATGTTTAGACAGAAAAAAGCCCTGCAACTCCCAGCGTTCCCCAGCCAGCCATGCATTGGGTTGTGCCTTTAAAATGGTGGCACCAACACAGTGGGGAAGCAACAGTGCAGCCAGTCTTATCATCAATCCCAGGCAACTCAAAAACTCTAGCATTCTTTTCTGCTGCCCCTTTTCCTTTGGAGCAACAAGATGTGCCTTGCTTTTGATTGCAGAGGCCTCCTTAACCAGGGTGGGGAGAAAAACAATACAGTTTTTAAATCAAATTTCAAAACCAATCTTATCCAGAAGGGGCTGACATCTAATTTTAAAAAGCATTATTTAGGATATTTATATACTAGAATATAACTGGATTGCCCTATTTTGTCTAATCAATGGATTGTCGCAGTAGCATCTGTATCTGAAGCTTCAGTGGATCTTAATTTACATCTTATTCAGCAAAAATTCTAGTTTCTTGTTTATTGGGTTATTGGATGCCACAACATCTCTTTAATCAGGGTTTGTCTAAGACAGGCCTGTGGCTTACGCTGGCTCAGCTTGTCTGAGCGTGGAAAGGCCTGTGGCTTACGCTGGCTCAGCTTGTCTGAGCGTGGAAAGCTAAGCAGGGTCAGGCCTGGTTATTACTTGGATGGGAGACCCCCTCTAGTTTCCTGCATTGAGCAGGGGGTTGGACTCGATGGCCTTGTAGGCCCCTTCCAACTCTATGATTCTATGAAATCAGGTAACTGCTGGCGGTGTCATATTGCCAATGCGTCTTTTAATAATATGTTTTGGCACTAATTGCCTCTTTTTTGGAGGAGGTTATCATACAGATAAACTTTGTACTGGAGCATTCTTTAATATTTACTGATGCACATGTTCTTTTAAATTACCTACCTGCTTCCTGGATGTTAACGCATGGTCAACGTAAATGGATTCTCCACACCCTTTTGACAGCTCAAAGACTGATATTACAACACTGGAAGGATAAATGCTCACCTCCTATAATGCAATGGATTGAGGACCTAACAACACTCTCAGCGTTTGAACAGGTGGTATACAGACGGACGCCACTTGCGAAGGGACACATTTGGTCTGCCTTTGTTGAAGCTTATGTATATATTTTTTTCAAGAAAGCTGTATTTTTGTGTGTGAGAGCATGTGTGTATATCTATCTATCTATCTGTATAGATAGATATGGATATACATAACGTATATATTTCATATCTACTAATTGAATTTGATAAATTTGAATCTATGTAGTTACATTTTTTTCCTTTTTATGGTTTTGTTGAAATTCACAATAAAAAATAAAAAATGCATAATTTTAGAAAGATGTATTTTCATATATATTTATACATACACACATTTCATATGCATGTATTGAAATTGATATATTCATATCTCTGTAGTTACATTTTTTCTTTTCCTCTTTACGGTTTTGTTTTGTTGAAATTTTATAATAAAAAATTAATTTTAAAAAATGACTAAACCGATTCCCATTAATTTTAATGAGCCTTACAGTGCAGTCCCATACATATCTACTCAAAAGTAATTCCCACTGGGGGGGGGGGAATGGGCCTTACCTCCTTGTAAGTAGATGTAGGATAGCAGCCTTAAGTATAACTAGCTTTTGCTGGATATTGCAAGAAACAGAGCATCAGTTGACCACATGATGGCAGTAACACCAAAGTCAGAATGTCAAATCTCCAAGGTATTTTTTTAGCGCTTAAATGTTCTGGTGGCTTACTGTCAAACTTCTGTTTATACTCCAAGGTTACTTATCTATCTGTCCTGCAAGGTAGTGTCATCTTCTCTGGAGTTACTATGAAATAAAAAGCAAAAGGCAGCTGCATTGGCCCATAAGAAATTTTCCAAAATCCATATTGGGGTAATACCTCTATTAGACCAACCAAAATGTCAAAATAGTGACCAAAGTAGTTCTCCAGAACACTTCATCAGACTAAATGGTAAACAAAGCAGGGCTGGAAGGGAGAAAACAGTTGAAGCCATGGAGTCTGCATTTTGTCATGGCCTTAAGATGGCACATGGGAGTAGGCAGTAGACATTGGTGTTAGGTGCTCTGCAGGTTTCAAGTTGCAGCCAGGCCCAGGACTTTTGGGATGAAGAAACAATGGTTGATCCCCCATTTATGTAAAATCCAGCAGTTTCCCAGATCTGCCTTCATTTTTAGGCAAAATACACAGTTTCCTTGGTAGGTGGAAAACAGAAGTTGAGATGAGCTAGACAGCTTTTATATCAGTGATGGCGAACCTATGGCACGTGTGCCACAGCTGGCACGCAGGGACCTCTGTGGGCACTCGAGCCATTGGTCACCAGATCGCGAAAAGACCGTCCCCTTCTGCATTCAGCGTCTGGTTTCCATAGTAACTCCTCTCATTCCTCGCTGGCCTCCACAGGCAGGCACACTCCAACATCTCCACCCCCAGAAGCGGACTGCGCAAGCACCCAGCCATCGTTCTAACTGAACAGACAGCTCAGAAGCACAGCGCGCGCGCGCCCGAATTTTGGGCGCCCGGTGAAGAGCCATGCCCTGAGACAGAGCGGGGTGTGATTAGCTAGTGCCCCCTCCTCTTTCCTCCCAAATTTAAGACACTTTGAAATAAATAAGTTGGTTTTGTGTTGCAGTTTGGGCACTCGGGCTCAAAAAGGTTCGCCATCACTGTTTTATATTAACAAAGGTGGAGATGGTATACTAGGTAGCTTAACCTAGTAGTCTGAGGGAATGTTTAAAGATTCTCTTCCTCCAGTTTGGGATTCTGCTGTTGAACAGCTAAATTTGGTATTCTCCAACTCGCCCAAAAAGCAAAAGGCAGTTTGTTGGCCCATAACAAAAGTTCCAAATCTGTATTCAGGCAATCCCATTATTAGGCCAATCAAAATGTCACCCATAAAATTAGAAGCAAAAGACCATCTAGTGGCTAGTGCAACCTGCTGCCTGGGGAGGACAATCATCTAATGTTTTCTACATGTCAACTCAAAATATTGCATAGAATTCCACAATTAGAGAGCAGCTGCTCCACAGATGGTAAATACTTCCAGATGACTCAAGCAAGCAAACGCAGCTTCATACTACAGGCAAAGGCCAACGCCCCCTGCTCAAGCCTATTTGCCCATTTCGTTTTCAGCTAATACTTAAGCGTGTGCCAAACAACCCATCTGCCAAGACTTCCCAAAGGATTTGTGGGCAAATGCATACAAAGGCCCTTGGATCATTCAACTGATTTTTGTAGAAACAAATATACTGCAGCTTATTACACTCATAGTATAACAGAAAAGTAGATTTACCCACTTGATAGCTCCATGTCCAATAGGTATGAGTCAAACCCAACTCACAAGTGCCTTAAAAACTTCCAAATCCACAGTTAGGAACTCAAAAGCTTGCACATTCTTGTGGGATTTTGGTTGGTCCTAATAAAGGCATTGCCCAGCCATTTTGGATCCCCCCCCCCCACGAACCAGCTCAGCTATCTTTGTTGTTATTTTTTAAAAAATACTGAAGATTTAAAAACAATACCGTATTTCATTTAGTTGTCAGTTTTTTTAGCTTTTAGATAGTCTGTTCTGGCTTTGATGTTTCTCTGGCACCATGCAGATTTGAAATGTACACTTTAAGAACACATGCTGACAGTCTAGTGAGTCTGTAAATGGAGGTCCCTCCAGTTGCTAACCAAGAGAAAGTGAAATCTGTGGCAGCAGATTGGGGCTGGCTCTGTCTAAATGAGGACTAGCTGCTTGTTTTGGCATACCAGTTTAAGGGTTCATATACATACAGTTTGCAGAGAGCTACACACTTCATGGATTTGAAGGTGCTGTTTGCATCATTCTTTAGAAACATATTGTCAACTGCCCTGCATATGACTGTTGTTTTTTGTTTTGTTTTTGACAACTGCTCCTGGCAAATGGTTTGTTTTTTTTGCAACCAAAATGATCAAGGGTCTGGAGCAACTCCCTTATGAGAAAAGATTACAAAATGTAGGGCTTTTGAGCTTAGAAAAAAGGTAAGGGGGAAAAGATAGAGGTGTATAAAATTATGCATCATGTTGAAAAAGTGGACATAATACTAGAACCTGGAATCATCCAATGAAGCTGAGTAGTGGGAGATCCCGGACAGATAAAAGGAAGTACTTCACATAGTGCATAGTTAAATTATAGAATTTGCTAACACAAGAGTAGTAATGGCCATCAATGTGCACTGCTTTAAAAGGAGATTAGACAAATTCATGGAGGATAAGGCTATTAATGGCTATTAGCCATGATGGCTATATATTACCTCCACCAGTATTGGATGCAGTATGCTTCTCAGTACCAGTTGCTGGGGAATTCAAGTGGGAGGGTGCTGTTGCATACATGTCCTGCTTGTGGCCTTCCCATAGGCATAATTTTGGCCACTGGGAACAGAATGCTGGACTAGACAGGCATTTGGTTTGATCCAGTGCAGATCTTATGTTCACCAGCAACATTTATTATATTTTTATCCCTCCAAGGAGCTCCAAATAGCCCCATCCTGTGATGCAAGTTAGGTTGAGAGATGATGGTGACTGTCCCAAGATCATCCAGGAGCTTCATGGCTGAAAGGATTTGAACCTCAGACTCCCCAGGTTATAGTCTGACACTCTAACCCAGCTTAGTGCCCTCCAGATGATTTGGACTACAGCTCCCATCATGCCTGATCATTGGCCATGCTGGCCAGGGCAGATGAGAGTTGTGGTCCAAAACATGGAGGGTGCCAGCTTGGGGAAGGCTGCTCTAAGACTACAGAGCAGTGGGTCTCATCAGGACTCGGCAGAGGTCGGAGAATGGTTACCTGTAGCAGGCAGAAGGCTGTGTTTCTGTGTACTATCTCATACTGGGTTTTTTTTATCACAGCAAAGCCTACATAGCAAGACAGACACTACATGGTTGCTATCACAGAGCTCTAAGGAACGACTCTGTCCTGAAATCAAAGACTGCATATCAGAAGAAGCGTATCCCCTTAAACAAGGAGCGGGCATTTGGTAACCATTAAGCATGGGCAATCCATCTATTTGGAGTGCACCGCATATCTGTGATTGAGTCAGCTAATCCGACACAGACCGTCTGTGATTGCAAAGAGCAACCTATTGCAGTTGCATCACAGGCTATATTTCCACACACACACGCACCCCTTCATTGCAGATTTCCATTGAATCTTACGAATGCCACAAGTGACTGTTACCACACAAATCAAAATTATTATTTGCGCAATCATTCCAATTTGAACAGCATGCTAGGAATTACACACGTTATTGTGAAATAAACAAACAGTGTCTTAGCCTGAGCGGTGGAAAAAAACAGCCATAATTGTCACTTCTTGGCACTGGCAATGTGCAGTGATCTCTCTTCCCAAGTGAGCAGAAGCCTCTCTTGGGGCTAGCAGCTGTCGGGGCTGTGCTGAAGCAAATCTTTTCATTCAAGCGGCTGCTTAAAAACGTCCCTGAGGAAGCCACCATAAAACAAAGTGAAGAAGCAGCCTTCCCCAGCTTGGTGCCCTCCAAATGTTTCAGACTTCAACCCCTATCAGCCCCAGCCACTATGACCAGTGGTCAGGAATGCTGGGAGTTGTAGTCTAAAACATCTGGAGGGCACCAGATTTGGGGAGGCTGGGGTAGGGTAGAGCCTTCAAGGATTCTCCTAGTGTACTCTTAAGTGACCATGTTCACAGGATTGTGACGCGTGACTAGTCTTCGCAACATTTTTGATGTTATGGCAGGAGAAGCTACATCTGAATTTCACCACAGAGTAACTATAGCCTCCCTCCAAACATCTGGGATTAGGCTGAGACTCCCAGATGAGGACTGGCTTCCAAACAGACTTCTTTCGTGTTTCTCTTTTACGTCTCGCTCCTGGTAAGGAGAACACAGTACACAAGACTCGAGCACAAACAAATTCTTACTATATATTCTCATATACTATTTTTCCTCACGGCTTTTGCTTTCCTTCTGTTCTCACTTTTTCTTCCTTTCTCTTTCTACCAGTGCCCTCTAAGGACAGACTTCTGAAAGCAAAGTAGGAAGGGACTACAGCAGCCTCCCTCCCCCAGCTTCGTGCCCGCCAGATGTTTTGGGCTACAACTCCCATTATCTCCATCCACCATATGCTAGTTTACATGTATACTGTAGCTGCAAATACGGAAATAATTTCTATAATCAGAAATATGATACATCACACCATAGTGGAGAAGACTCTGGACAGGGGACCTGTGTGTCTGCTACCCAGCAACTTCAAGGCCCTGCTGCTCTCCCTTCCGATGGTTCTTTATCCTTAAGCTGGACTTGGACTGTACAGTCCTTCAGACAGGGATCTGTCCTCTATAAAATAGGACACATGGCCATCCTATTCCTACCACAGAGGCCTTCAGAGTACCAGAGCCTCATAGTGGCTGGGATCTAACAACCATACCTTTCTCCGACTTCCCAAAAGGCCTTGAAGCCAGGCCAAGAGATCATTCAAAGATATAACTACTTCTTATTTCCATTTATTTCCTGCAGTGTCCAGAGCATACCACTAGGTGGACTGTTAGATCAATCTGGAGTGGTGAGTAGCCTCTAAAAAAAACGATTTTCTGCACTGCAGGAACTTCACTAGGCACACACTCTCACGCACCACTGCCATAGACTGCAATCCTATACCCAGGGCCGATGCTACCATTAGGCCAACTAGGCGGCTGCCTAGGGCGCCGGGCTAAAGGGGGTGCCAGGAGCATAGGGCTGGAGGGAGGGAGGGCTCAAGTGGGAAGGGGGGGCACTAAATATCTGATCTTGCCTAGGGCACCAAACTGCCTTGCACCGGTCCTGCCTATACCCACATTAAATTCAATCACTGGGTTCAGACAACACGATAACCCACACTGAGGGGTCAAGTATGGCTTGAGTGTGGGTTGCTGTTGAACCGTGGGTTATCATGTTGTCTGAACCCAGCTGAGATAACAAACCATGATGAACAACCCAACAACAAGACATGGGTTCTCTTCATGGGTTGTTCATGGTTAACAAACCATGGCTTGTTAGTAGTAGTAGGCGATCACTCATGACCGAGTAAGATTGTCTTCCAGGATAAAATTACAAAAAAGATTATATAAAAAGGAAATTGTATAAAATTGTGTAAACTCTAGCGATGGGTTCGTGGAGGCCAATTCTAGATCCACACAGCTTCCCACAGTGAGGACACAGGTTACCAGATGTAAAGGATTCATTTGATGTGCTTTTCGCTTAGCACGTTTCTCCCTTTCACCTTGCATTCGGGCTTCTTCAAAGTCCATAGAACCTTTGTGAAAGGCCAACCTCCAGTTAAAGTGTTCATGGGCCAGAGCTTCCCAGTTCTTGATGTTTATATTGCATTTTTTAGATTAGCCTTGAGAACATCTTTAAACCTCTTATACTGACCACCGATATTCCGCTTTCCATCCTTGAGTTGGGAATAAAGTAACTGCTTTGGGAGACGGCAGTCAGGCATTCGAACAACATGACCAGTCCATTGAAGTTGGCGTTGAAGGATCATTTTTTCAACGCTAGTAGTCTTTGCTTCTTCCAGTACACTGACATTTGTTCGCCTATCTTCCCAAGTAATTCGCAGGATTTTCCGGAGGCAACGTTGATTAAATCTTTCAAGGAGATGGGAATGACGTTTATAAATAGTCCATGTTTTGCAGGCATACAATAAAGTTGGTAATAAACCAGCGTGTTGGTCTCCCTACAGATATCCAATCCTTGAACACTCTGTACTTCATTTGAGAAAATACAGCACTTGCGGAGCTCAAACGATGCTGGATTTCAGTGTCAACGTTAGCTGTAACAGAAAGATAGCTGCCAAGATAGAGAAAAATGACAACCCGCGTTTCAACAACAACCCACAGTTCAATAACAACCCACACCACCACACTCAACCCTTGAGTGTTACTTACTTCTGAGCAGACTATATAGGATGGCACTCTAATTGTATCTTAGTTCTGAAACTGGAAGGGGAAATTAGGGCAGGAGCTGTCACAAGGATTAATTAGATGTATTTCAGTAACACATGGGAAGACCTGCCCTGCCCACTCCCCATTCTGATCTAAAGGCCTGGAAGGGGCTTGCTCTAGGCCATCCATACACATTTTGCTTGGTCAAATCCCCTGCACAATTGGTAGAGACAGGCCTCCCTCTTCCTCTCCAGGGATCGTTCATCCAAGCACTACATCAGCCTGTTTTCTTAGCCCTGGCTGCCTACTCTCTTTTTATACACAGGGTTGCAAATGGAGGGGGGGGGAGCCAGGCCTGTTCTTACAGTGGCCAGTTGAAAAAGTGGCAACCCTATAAATGCCAAAAGTTGTCACTTCCCCACTACAAAAGGCTACTTCCAGATATATGTGCCTGTTCCAAATAAATACATGCTAACGTTCTTTTTATTTGTCTTATGGATTGTAAGCCACGCTTTATTCACCCTTAAAGAACCCCCTACAATACTGGTTTTTTTAGGAATCGAAAACCCCCGAGAGATTCAATACCACTCTGGGTCTTACAGTCTTACAGCAACTTGGAAATAAGTCCATCCTGCCCTCTTCTCGCAAGAAGGGCTTCTTCACCTGTTGATCAAAGTAAGGGTATTTCCAGATGAGGCTTTTATTGCACCATCGGCCTGCCTCATTCATGGAATGTTACGTGTGTGTGTGTGTGTGTGTGTGTGTGTGTGTGTCCGTGTCCAGATAACATGGCCACCCACTTGTAATCCTCCTGAGTTTTCCCACCACTTCTTCCATCTATTTTCTTACAGCAGAAATCTGTTCAGAAGGGGGGGGGGGGAAGGTGGAATAGCTGCACAATGCCTTCTGACTGTTAATGTTAGGACCCCTCCATCTGGAAACTCCTGAAGGGCGCAATCCTATGCATGTTGAGAGAGAGAAAAGTCCTACATCTCCCAGCCAGCCATGCCGGCTGGGGAATGCTGAGAGTTCTAGGGCTTTTTTTCTGTCTAAACATTTATTTATTTATTTATTTATTATATTTATGAATCGCCCATCTGGCCAGACATCTGGCCACTCTGAGCGATGTACAATGCAATAAAATACAGGGGACACACACACGGACACACACACACACACACAGTATAAAACACAATTAAAAACAGTACAAAACTTAAAAATCCTAACCCACCCCATATTCCCGCCTGAAAAGCCACGTTTTTAATGCCCGGCGGAAGCTAATCAAGGAAGGGGCATGGCGGAGGTCACTGGGGAGAAAGTTCCATAAATTGGGGGCTGCCACAGAAAAGGCCCTCCTCCTAGTCCCCACCAGCCTGGTTTCTCTGGCTGATGGGACAGGGAGAAAGCCATCCGTGGCGGATCTTGTTGAGCGGCCTACTTGATGTTGCTGGAGGCGCTCCTTGAGATATACTGGACCGGAGCCGTACAGGGTTTTAAAGGTCAACGCCAACACCTTGAATTCGGCTCGGCAAACAACTGGTAGCCGAACATGCATAAGATTGCACCCTAAGACTATTAAATCAACATTTAAAAAATAAGGAACACTTTCAAGTGTGATTGGCCTACTAATCAAGTAGGTGATTGGCCTACTAATATTTTTATCAGTGTTCTATTATATTTGATCTGCGGGTTTTCTAGAATAAGCAACAATTCTTTAATATGAGACATATGATAATCAATCCTGCATTCTTTAGCTCTGTTCTCAGTACTTTTTCCATATATACTGGGTCCTCCAAAGGGCTGCTTATGACACTTCATTTCCCTACCAGAAGGTGCATACAGTCATGCCTTGGATTGAGAGCATAATTCGTTCTGGGAACGTGCTTGTAATCCAAAACACTTTTATATCAAAATGAAATCCCCCCAAAAAAAATTGTACAGAGATTTTTAATTTAAGGCGTACTACAGTACTTGTATTGCAAGACGTCGCTTGTATATCAAGTAAAAAATAAATAAATAAATATTTAAAAATTTGCTCGTCTTGCAAAACACTCTCAAACCAAGTTACTTGCAATCCAAGGTATTACTGTATTTGTAAACTAAGGAATAGCCAGCCACATATCTCAACCATGTGTTTGTCAAACCTCACAGAAGCTGGCCGGACAACCCTATACTAAACCAACATTTAAAGCGCAGGGAATGCAATAAATAAATCAATAGACACAAAAGGGAAAAGGAAGGGCAGAGGATATACATTGGGATCTATTGCTAGATCTCTAGGTGATTTGCAAAGATTTCTGACTCTTGATAGTTTAAAAACAGTAAGCAAAATTAAAAACAAAATGAAACCTCTAGCACAGTTGGTCTTCCACTAATTGTTTATTATCTCTCAGTTCTTCACCTGTAAAATTGGTTGATTCTGATCAGGTCTTTGTGCAGCTCTTCTGGCCTCTTGCAGACTTTTGTGTCAGAATCCCTGACCTGTAGTACCTCAGATGTAGATTTGTACTTGTATAGATAGGTTATTCCAGTATATGGTCCATGGCATGAAGTAATTGGCCTCATGCCCTGAGCTACCATTTTGCACCTCTCTGTCTCTTCCTCCCCCACCCCCGTCGTATTTTGCCCCTGGTTCTGGCCGGTGGACCTCAGCGTTCTAGTAAAAATACTAAAGTAGATTCCGCAAGCCTGAACTCCACCTCGATCCAGCAACGGGTACACATGTGCAGAAGTAGGCTTCCATGTGTGTATCCCTAGCTGAATGGGGAACCACACATGTAAACAGGTTTCCTTGCGTTGTGATTCCTCTTCCTGATCCAATAGCCAGGGCTGGGCACATGCATGTAGCAGCCCATTATGTGAAGCTGCAATCCCATTGATTGGACCAGATTACTGAACAGTAAGGGTTCTACAGTCCTATACTAGGACCTAGATATGGACACATGAAGCAGATGTATACAGAGTCAGACCATTGGTCCATTTAACCCAGTAGCATGGTTTATTCTGATTGGCAGATCTCCTGGGTCTACTGCAGCAGTCTTTCCCATCACCTCATACTTGGCTGTTTAACTAAGGGGAGGGCAACTTGTGGCCCTCCAGATGTCTTAGCCTACAACTCACATGATCCCTCACCATTGGCTATTCTTGCTAGGGCTGCTGGGAGTTGTAGGCCAAAACATCTGGAAGGCCACAAGTTTCCCACCCCGATATAACTAGAGATGCCAGGAAATGAACCTGGGATCTTCTGCACACAAGGCCTGTGTTCTACCACTGAGCTTTGATCTCCCCCCCCCCCCCCTCATAGATCTATATGCTATGGAGGCTTTAGCAGTAAGGGAAGGGGGTGCCTAAGAAGCAGCATGGAGGATAAAAGTGATTACATAATACAGAGTGGCATCTAGCTATGGACAGGTTTTGCAGCGGGCTAAAAGGTGGTGAACATATACAGCAAGTCTCATACAGTATGTGCCTCTCTGCTCCCTCAGTTCAGTGAGTGAGGCCTCACTTTGCATTCCCTCTTTCATCAACACGTTTAATGTGTTTACTGTGTGTGAGGGCACGGAAGGCAGGGCTGTCTTGGTCGGTGCTGGCTCCAGCTTTTTGAGGGCCCTTGGGTAAGGCACGGGCCCCCTCTCTCGGTGTCTCTACCTTCTCACTGCCATGATCGCCAGCAGCTATTGTTCCTCGTCCTCGTTCGCATCATTGGTACAACTTGCTTGCTTGCTTGCCCAACCATGCCTAACCTTGTTGACACTGGCACCGGTTATGTTTTTTTGTCACCCACCCTGTGGAATCTGCTCCCCTATAAAGCACGACCAGCCCCAGCAATCCTATTTATTTATTTTTACTATCAGGTTCTGGAGTTTTTCTTTAAGGAAGACTTTTTCTTAAAAAGAAAAAGAGAAAAAAAGATATCATGGACAGACAGAGCTTATTTTCCATTGGATTTTGCTTTGGCCGGTTTTACATGTTGTTTGTGCGTTCTTTAAAATAGGATAGTTCTGATTTTATGCTTCTTTTATAGATCTCATTTCAGGCATTTTATACTGCAAACTAATAGGTTTTCTAAATAAATACTTGGAGGATAGTGTTTTCCCTAGTGCCCATTCCCACAGCAAACATTAGCTTAACTCCGTTTAATTAAATAGAATACAAACGAGCCCCTTGGTGGCATTTCCACTGTATTTGCCCACTCTAATGTGCTGCGAGATTCCATTCAGTTGCTTGGCTGCATTAGCTCTTCCTCGTGGAAAAAATTCCTGGCAAAGCATTTTACTGTGTTGACAAAAAAGGCACAACTGAGCTCCCATTACAGCTGGGGTCTGGAGGGTGGTGGCTGGTATTGTGAAGGTGGATCAGGGCCTTTAAGATTAAGAATGCTACAGTCTCTTCTATGTAATTACAGTTGTTAATTGGCCATGTGCGTCCCAGGGCATTTATCTTCATCTTGTAAAGTGTTTCGTTCTGTTCGTGCCAAGCCGCTAGCGCCTGAGCATTGTTTACCAGCCGTACCATCTTGGCAGCAACTGCCAATTTCAGATGTTCCACTTCCATTGCACGGTTCCTAACATGGAAACACAGGCCCAGGAGATTGTCCCTTTTGTTTCTCCAGCCAGATGGAACTTAGTAGCACGTGCGCCATAATGGCCTGATGTACACAGCCCTGAGAAAACTCCTCCACATGTGTGAGGATCAAACTGCATGTTATTTGGAGCGTGTGCTTTAAAGTGTTCGCTTACAATGGCCAGGGTCTCTTTCTTTTACAAAAAGCAGCCACGGGGGTGGGGGGTGGGCAGATAGGGTGCTCATTTATGAGTTGCCAAAAAACAGGAAATTTATCACCAAAACAGAGGCCAAATGAGGACACACATTTGCACATGGTAATTCATATGTACAGATGCACATTTAGAAATAATTATTATACTTTAATAGAAATGTGGTAAATCTCACCACAGCAGGTGACTTGTGGGCCTGCCTGTTCGGCCTGCTGTCCAGGTGCCAAGAGTTGATGGGCAGCACTTCTTACAGTTCTTTATCTTTAAACCAGAATTGGACAGGGCAGGATGGCCCTTCAAAGGGAGGACTGCCTTCTGTAAAAGAGGACACATGGCCACAAGAGCAAACATCTGCATTGACAAGGGAGCAAAGGGGGCAAATCGCCCTAGGGCCCCACAAGGCAGAGGGGCCTGAACATATTGGTTCATGTTGCCTATGTTTAGTAGACAAACAAGGGTGTGCACCCATCCACCCTTTGACCTTCAGGTCAGTGACTTATGGAGGCTAATAGCAAGGAAGCCTGCTCCCACAATTCCCTGTGGGTGAGCCAGAGTGCTGCAGTGCTTCCTTGGCTGAAGATTGTAAACTGGGACAAGCGGCAGGGTGAAGTGCAAGACCCCTTGCATCCAATTATGTACTAAACTAGATAATGCATATATTATCTTGATATCCCATGTACATAAAGATGCTATGTTACCCACTGGCAGCGTTTGGAGGAGGGTGTGGCGTAACCCCACAATTCAGTTCCCTGGTGTATGTCTGCATTAGTATGTTTAAGTGAGTATAGAATGTTGAACTGAGTGGGTGTGGTTTGTGATGTCTTGGAAAGGGTGGGGGAGGAGTATATAAGGAGTGTTTGAGTGATGTCAGAGTAGTGGGTGTGTTGGGAGTTAGGTTAGTTTGGTCGTTGTCTGCCAGGAGTTTTGAGAGAAATCAGTGCTTGTCTGAAGAGTGAAAGTATTTGGAGTTATAGGGACTTAGGTTAATTACAAGGTGTTTGGGGTAGGCAGGTTTAAAGTTATTTTCTGGAACTAAGATTTTGGGAATTAAAATAAACTTATTTTTATTTTGTTTGCTACCCAAATCCTACATGTCAGCTTGGCGTTATTAACCTGCATTACTGTTAAATCTACACACACACCTTTGTACCCACAGTATCATAGATTTAAAATAGATCCTTAATAACCTGTATTAATCTTTTCCCTCATTGGTATGGGAAAGGTTTCATTTGACCCTCCCCTCAGGTTTTTACGTGTTGGTGCTTAGCCTGAGAAGGGTTTATGCACCTGGTCCTAAAGTGTAAGGGCTGTGTCGTCGCAGAGGGACCCAAGAATTTGTTTTGCCCTGTGCCCAGGTTACCTCTCTGCAGCCCTGTGGATTGGAACCATGGCACAAGAAGAGGGGGTCACTGGGGGCTATTTTCTTGCTGAGAATCCTATTTGCCCCCAGAAGTGCTATTTCCTGTAAATAGCATAAAAATTGCACCGAGAAAACTCACTAGCGCTGCCTGGGTGGGACAAGCTATACAGAGCGGATTTTTTTTTTATCTATGCAGGATGTTTAAAGTAGCAGGTATCTTCTCAGGCTTTGGTACTGGCAAGGCTTGCATACTCACACTCACAGAATTGCCAACTTGCAGTGTTATATTTTTGCAGGGTTCCTGTGTCTTTAACAACTGTCTCACAGGAGAAATTTAACAGGTTTTTGTATCACTTCATCTTCATGTCAGGAAAAGCTGCACTCATCTTGCGCGCGCGCACACACACACACACGCAGCACCAGTCAAGGCAAAATTCCATGGACACGCAAAGAATTTGTGAAAGAAGAAAACAGGTAACCACCTCTCTTTCCCAATCTGGCAGTAATAAGATTCATAAACCACAAATCAAACCGTGCTTTCAAACCCAAAAAGCTAGCTGTGACGTGCAAAAAAACCCTTCACGGGCATTACTGTTCAAATTCTTCTGACAAATGAGTAGTTATTTATGGACTTGAGTTATATGGGTGCATTAGCTATTGAGACGTTGCAATAAATTTGTGATTTGTACAGATTTATTAGTAGGCACACTATCATACACATGATCTTTGAGCCAAGTTAGATATGACTTTAAACACGTAATTGTTTCTCTTGTGATCCCACCCACACTTAAAAATAGCAGCTGGGAGCAGGGGAGGAGAATCTGGATGGGTACTGCAATGTAAGGGGAGGGTGGTTTAACTCCATCTTCCCACACTATTTTCCTGCCCCCCCCCAAAAAAAAACCTTCCTCACTCCCAAGGTGACATTGCAACAAATACATCCTTGAACAAGGGATCCTGCACAAAGTTTAACATGCTCATATCAGGCCAGGACTGGAGAGACCTGCACTCAAATCCCAACTCAGCCATGGAGCTCACTGGATGACCTTGTGCCCAGTTACTGTCACTCAGCCTAACATACCTCACAGGGTTGTTGTACACCACCCTGAGCTTCTTGAAGGAAGGGTGGGATTAAAATGTAATCAATCGAACTATGCCCAAGTCCATCTGAAGAGTGTTCTCTGGGAGCAAATGCTTTGTCTTCTTTCTTGGGCAGGATGCTGGCACATGATGGATGTTCCTAATCACTGAATATGGAAAAAGTGGCCCTCCCTGGCCTATCAAGCAGTGTTCTCCAACCTTGGGTCCCCAGATGTTTTTGGCCTACAACTCCCAGATGCTGGGAGTTGTAGACTAAAAACATCTGGGGACCCAAGGTTGTTGAACACTGCTATAAAGGAGCTGACATTGAGCATTTCAAATCCCAACTGGTAGTTGCTAAACACAGCTGTTCTTTTGGTGGAGCTTAAAATGGTAGAAGGAAATTTCTCCCACCTTAATGATCTTTGGCATATATGATCTAAACTAAAGCCAACACAAAGAAATGCACTATTTGCTGATTGATACTCATTTATGTGTTCTAAGACGCACATCTTGATGTTTGCCTTTTCCAGCTAAAGTGGGTGAGTGGAAAAACGAGGGCACTGTAGTGAAACAAGAATTTTACGCGCAGTGCCTTGCTGCAATGGAAAAGAAAATTCATTCAGGGAGCTGGCAGAGGCAGACTTTATACAATGTTCTAGCAGGGGTCATCAAAATTTGGATGTGAAGAACTAATCCCATCAGCCTAGTTGGATGAGGCACATTGTACATGTGCAGCTGCAGGGTTTCAGAACATGGAGAGGTAGTCAAGTAACCTATTAATGTCAGATACAATATAACCTACATGGGTTTGATTTGACTGGCTTCTTGTTCGGGGCTTCCTTCAGTGATGGCCCATTTTGTGGCCTTAAATAGGGCCAAAATTGTGCCTGCCTGCTTGAGCCAGCGTTTTAAAAACTTTTGCTGCACCATTCAGACACCAATTCCTGCCTTCATCTATTTCGCTCTCCCCTCTTGCGATGCCACCTGAAGCAGGTTGCTCCCTGCTGTTGCATATCAGGGCCAGCCCTGGCTATAACCGGCTAGTTTCACCTAAAGCAGGGGTGGGCAACTTGTGGCCCTCCAAATGTTTTGGCCTACAACTCCTGTCAGCCCTCGCCATTGGCTGTGCTGACTAGGGTTGATGGGAGTTGTAAGCTTAAACATCTGGAGAGCCACAAGTTGCTCAGCCCTGCCCTAAAGCCTTCTGGAAACACAGCTGCTGGAGGGCTGAGAGCCAATTTGTGAGTGAAGGAAAAGCAGCTTTCATCAGGGAACAGCTGGCATTCTTCCCAAATGAGCTGCCTGAGCTGAAATTTCACCAGCTGAGGAACTGCAGTAGTCACTCTGGCATGGGCCCCTTTTCTCTAATATATAGGTGTGAGTGGCTGTGCCCCCAGCATAAGACCTTCACTGGGGGAGCTCTGCAGATCTTAGGAACATAGAATGCTGTCTTGTACCAGACTATTTGTTCATAATGTCGCCCAGTATTGTCTCCTCTCACTGGCAGCAGCTCTTTGGTGGCACCTCACCTGCTTTCTCGTCACCTGCTAACCTGATCTTTTTTAACTGGAGGTGCCAAGGATTGAACTTGGGACCTTCTGCCTCCAAAGCATGTGCTCTATTACTGAGCTATGGTAGTTGCCTTACCTCTGCACAGATACATTAAATGCTCCTCTGTCTTTTACTGTACCTTAGATTCCTGCTCTTTAGATTCATGGAGTACAGTAATACCTTGGATTGCAAGTAACTTGGTTTGAGAGCGTTTTGCAAGACAAGCAAATTTTGAAATATTCATTTAATTTTTTTGACTTGATATACAAGTGACGTCTTGCAATACAAGTACTGTAGTATGGCTTAAATTAAAAATGTCTGTACGAATTTTTTTGGGGGGGATTTCATTTTGATATAAGAGTGTTTTGGATTACAAGCACGTTTACGGAACGAATTATGCTCTCAATCCAAGGCATGACTGTACTTCCTTAGCAACCACAAGAGTGGGCAACCACATCTACTCATCTTTTGTCACTTGAGGACAAGTAATTCAAACATTCTTTTCAGTATTGACGCCACTGTGGTTCATTGGCTTGAGTGCTGGGTTTGTATGCGAGAAACCCAAGTTCAGATTCCCATGAGAGCTATTGTGGTGTAGTGGTTAGAGTGTTGGACTGAGACTCGGAAGATCTGGGTTCTAGTCCCCACTGGGCCATGAAGCTCACTGGGTGACTTTGGCCCAGTCACTGACTCTCAGCCTAACCTACCTCACAGGGTTGTTGTGAGGATAAAATGGAGAGGAGGATCATGTAAGCCACCTTGGGTTCCTTGCAGGAAAAAAGGCAGGACATAAATACAATCAATCAATCAATCAATCAATGAAGCTCACAGTGCAGCCTTGTGTAAGTCATCATCTCTCAGGGTTGTGCTGTGAAGCTAAAATGCAGCTCCAAATGCTTTGGAGGACAGACAGAGTACAAATGTAAACAAGTAAATAAAGATAGTGTGTGATAGCTGTATTATATAAGCAAAATTGTACCCTTTAAATCCAAAATCAAATCCTTCCCCACCTTCTATTCTATGCAGTCCCATTGACCTCAGTAGGTTGGAGTGATGTGGTGATTGATGTAACAGTCTTGCATGCCACATGCGCGTGCACTGCAGTGACCCAAATTGTAGTGGATGTATATTGGCTGTCCTCAAATCTCAGAGCAGTCCAGTTCAAGCTCTGAACCTTGTAGCTTGGGCTCTTCTTTGAGGTGACTCCAGGAAATGGAGATGGCTCTTTGGTTTTGGACCATCATCTGAATGGCTTTCTTATTGGGAAAAGTAATACTGCTCCATTCCTAGCCAGGCCCTGCCTGTTAAAACTTTCTACCATTGAACAGAGCCTCGGTTAAGCGGTTACATCTAAGCTTCTGTGACACACAGCTGGAGGACTGGGAAATCTCTCATAGGAGTAGGATGGAGGTGGTATATCCTGGTATCCATAGATTCTGGAGTGTTTGATCTTCATTTGATGCTGAAATTTCTGAAATATTAATGGACTCCAAAGTACGGTTTCCACTTCTCACACTGGATATAGAGAGCTATTTTCAGAAACGTGTTAAATAATAATAATAATAATAATAATAATAATAATAATAATAATAATAATTTTTAAATGCTGCTTTTGCAATATTTCCTACTTAAGCACTGCTGTCTTTTCTTTTCTTTTTTAAATGTCTGGATAGAAAAGAAAAAATCCTTTAACCATCCCATTTGCTTTGCATTCCATACTATGAACATAAAGGAGACTCACCTGTTTTTAAACCTGCCTGCCTGGGGAATGATCATGATGTAATATATATAGCCAGACTGGCTGTAAGCCATCCACTAATTCCTTTCCCCCCTTTGCTAAATCCCTTGCTTTCCCATGAATCTCCACCACTTCCAGATATGTCTCTGTGTGTTGAGAGTGTGGGGTCTCTAGCAAAGAAAAAAACAAAAACAAAAATCTTATTTATCTCTGTCATGGAGATAATTGAATTTGGGCTTCCATTCCAAGTTGTTTCTCTCTGACCAGTTCTCATTTCCGCTCTGTTTCTGTACAAAAGTGTGGGATTGTTTGATGTAGTTAATGAGATCCTCACATCCTGAAGGGGATGGACACCAGTAAACATGCAACAATTCCTCATTGTGCCATCCTTTGTCTTAGTATTTTTTAAACGCCCCCTCGGAAGCGCTGAGGTCCATAAACGCCCTCGGGTTTATTTAGTCCAGGCAAGGCTGTGGCTTTTGTGTGAGTGGCTGCAGTGTTTCACCCTCCATAACAATGTTCTTCCCAGCAGGGCCAGAGGTTCACACTATTGTGTGAGGCCTGGTCGGCTGCAGGAAGCAAGAAGCAAGATCCTTATCGGCCCCAGCAAGTGAGATCATGCTGTCCCCATAAAAATACATTTGCCTTTCCCAGCCAGAACTGCTGCTGCCTACAACAGGGCTCACTTTAGAAAGTTTCTCTGCCTCGCTACAGACATTCCTTTCAGACCTCTGCTCTAGTCTTCCCTGATGCCATGAGGAGGCTTCTGTGAAGGCATCATGGGGGTTATGTATAGCAGCACACAATATTTATATAGGTCCCGGCTTATCCTCCCTTTCTGAAAAATTCAGTTGGGGCTGGTCCTTGCCGCTGAAGTCCAGGGCCCCCGCGGCCAACCCCCCTCCCAAAGATCACCCAGGGAGTGGCAGGTGATGGGGCAGTGGCAAACGGGGCCCCACATCAGCAATCGGGCCAGCCTGGACCGGATGGGGCCCACCAGAGCTGGCGCTGCTCACCGTAACATCATTCCTAATTATTATTTTTAAAAAAACATTTAGAGTTTGGGGAAAGCTGACTGGGCACATACATGGACTTACAGATGCTCATTTTATTATTTTTACTTTAAAACAAGCCTGAATGTTCATCAGTTAAAAGGAGCATCAGACAATCCACCTGGTCTGCTGCTCTTTTTAAAAATCCCAGCAAGCAGCTGGGTGGCCCACCAAAAATTATGGCTAATAGGTGGACTGTTTGTCTTCCAGTCTTGCCTGATTTACCACACATCTTACTAGTCCCCCGGGCTCCTCTTTGGACTAGTGATATTCGGTACAGTTCATCACGTATGACTTTCCCGGAGCTGACACTTGAAAAAAGCTCCACCTGGAAGTGCCTTAGAAGGGGTAGTGAGTGGCTGAGGCACCCCCAGTGCGAGCTGAAGTACAGGGGAGGAAAGGGGAACAAGGCTGAGAGATGCAAGAACTCTATCCTCTTGGGATCCAAGCCTGCCCTGAAAGGGTTCCAAAATCTCTTCCTGGCTCCACTGTCCGGGACCCCGTTAATGTATCTTCTAATGGGATTTTTCTGTCTTGGTGGGTTTGCATAATGCTAGGGCCAGAACAGCCATCACCTTAAATCCGTATCTAGCAGCTACATTAACAGCTATGTCATTTTTCATCTTTTCTCTAGAGTAGGTACAGGTCCCCCAATCTGGATTTTAAAAGCCCCCATCCCCCCCCCATGCTAGGGATCTAGCCCAGGGGCCCTGCACCTACACTAGAGTAAAAGTGTGTGTGTGTTGGGGGGGGGAGACATAGCGGCTAGATTTAATGTTCTTTTTGCCCCCAAATTGAATACTGAACACAGATTCCTTCTAATGGTGACCTGGCAAACTGCCTTACAAATACCAAGCAAAGAAACAGATATTGGAGTGCCAGTTGAGAGAGCAGTGAACAATCCCACCATTCAGTGTGGCACTGTAGGAACATAGGAAGCTGCCTATTGTACCAGCTCAGAGTATTGGTCCGTCTAGCAGAGTAGCATCTACCCTGACTGGCAGCAGCTGCCCAGGGTTTCAGGCAGGGCATTCCTCCAGCCCGATCTGGAGATGTCAGGGGTCGAACCTGCTGCAACCTGTTTGCATGCAAAGCATGTGCTCTGCCACTGAGCTGTATAGCCCTGCTCCCATTGGCTGGGGTCACTCAATCAGTGACCAGCACCCAATGCCTGAGAGAGAGAGAGAGAGAGAGAGAGAGAGAGAGCATGCTAGCCTAGTCTATCACCATAGCATGTCCAATCACTGAGGCAGCACTGCAGGTGGGATGCACGAGTGACTTCCCTAGCTGATCAGGTGAGTTAGCTCCCACATGAGCTTGCCCAGACATTGAGATCATCAAAGACCCCTTCTCCAGCTCCCCCCTGCTTTCTGAGGGTAGATGCGTGGCGACCGGAGAGAGGGTCTTTTCATGCGTGGCAGCCTGCCTGTGGAATGACCTCCCCAGGAATGTTTGCCTGGCATCAGATCTGATGTCTTTCTGGCAGCAGCACCTTTTTTTTTTTGCCTGGCATCAGATCCACGTAGAAGTTCCAGTGAAATCCATGGAATTTGCAGTCAAATAGGCTTAAGATGGTTGTTGGGGTTTCTGGTATAGCTTGCAACAATTACCAGTGGGGTAGACATGGTGTGTGTGTGTGTGTGTGTGTGTGTGCGCGTGCATCCTACCAACTCAGGGTGAAACTTCATGCATCTGATGAAATGGATTCAAGTCCCAGGGTGCTTCCAGATAAGGTTTTTATCATGCTATTGCCCTACCTCATTCACAGAATTTTATGGGGGGGGGGGAGACACATGACAGCGCTGTCTTCTACTCGTAATCCACCTGTGCTTCCCCCACCACTTTTGTCTTTTTTCTTACCACAGTTAAGGTGTGGGGTGGCAAATCGGGATAACTGCAAACAGTGACTGTGGAACATGAATATAGCAGTACCGCTCTGCTAATTGGACAATATACAGTGTAACGTGGATCCCCCCCCCCAAGGTAGGGCTGGAAAAAAAAAACCTGCCCGAGACCCTGGAGAACAGCTAAATGGAACAAGGGTATGACTCAGTATACAGCGGCTTCCTATGTTTCTAATTGAATTATTGCAGTGAGCAATAATAGGATTCATGTAAGGCATCTGAAGGACGGGATTACTATATCTTTCCTTGTTAACTGAGGAGAGGGACCACACAGGACTGAGAAGCCAAGGCAAATGGAACGCTACAGGCTTAGTTCAGAAGAAAGATCTACTGCACGAGCATACGCAGGCTGGGATGAAACCCACTCTCAGCTCACTCACACGGTTTGTTATTTTACCTCATGTCATGCTCACTTTCCACTTTGTAGGCCTTTTGCAAAAATAAACTCTGTGTAATTATACTCCTGCAGATGCAGGAGAGAAGTTCATTGTCTGTCTGTCCTCCCCCCCCCTGATCCCTCCACACACCCGGCTTCAAAGACCTGCCCCGTGTATTAGCTCATGGGGCTGTAGCTAGAGAAGGCAAAGATCATAACGGCTGTCTCCTTTCAGTGGGAGTTCTTTTGACAGAGGATGTATCGTGTATCAAATATACACTGTATACACAAGGCTTAAATTCCCATCTCTTTCCCCAACAAACATATTAGTGGTAGTAATTCCAATCAGTCACTCCAATCATGCCTTGGGGATCTTTATATGCTTAAGAGTTTGGCTTTCCATAGCACTTCAAAATGGTCTAATAATTAGATAGAACAATTATAAGCACACTGAGACAAAGGGGGGGGGGATAGCTTTCCTTAAAGTCACACAACACACACAAGTCTGTGCAGAACCTAGACTTGAGGTAATTAAAATAAGGTTCAACCAATGCAGTGTGTGTTTGTTAGTAATTACCACAATCACGAATGGATGAACGGACTCCAGAATGGTTAAAAAGACTGACTGCATCCGATACACATGTAGTCCCAACCAGGGCCAGCGTTCAATGGTTCGACACCTGCTGAGGGCCCACATTCCAGCAGGGACACACAGACAAAAGCCCCCTGGTGTCACTCCTCCTCTTCCTCATCACGGCAACCTGCTTGTTCACCTACCTCTCACTCTGGCCCAGTCAATGGTGGTGGTCCACTAGGTCCAGGTGAGCTGAGGTTACGCAATCCCATGGAGGATTTGTCCAGCAGGACTGCTGCACTGAACTTATACCTCTGGAGGAGGAGGGTACTGCTTCCTGGAGCTGCACATCCAAGTCCAATGTTGAACTGGACAACCAGCAATGAGCCATTGTCTGCAGAGAGCCAGAAACAAACGATGGCCTTTATCTGCCCATTTATTCCAATACTGTTCATTGGTGATAATAAATCTTCCTCCAGAAAATGGTCACCTGGAGGACATTCCAGGAGAATTCTGTTTATAGCTAGACTTCCTAATCTCTTCACAAAATCAGAGTGGCTTGAGTTTTATTCACTGGCCTCTAGACACATATATTGTTCTATAAGTATTTGGGGAAAACAATCAACCTTTGGTTGCATAATGACATTGTAGAAAAGACGCCTTAGCAAAAAAAAAGAATCTCAGTCCCAGGCATAGCTTTCTACAAGACCATCTGTTGTGCCAATGAAGGCCAAATCATTGAAATCAAGAGAGGAAAAACTTGCCCCCAAGCCAGAGCTTGCTGCATAAGGGTTTCATTTATTTGTTGAACAAACTGATGGTTTTCATTCAGCTGTTGGGTGTTTAAATCAGCAGAGGCACAGGAGTGAAAGACGGAGCTTACCCAAGGTAAATACCTGGATGGGGCTCTGACACTGGATCACAAAAATGTTGCACGGCCTAGTGAATGTCGCTGGGAATGCTTGGAAGCCACAAACTGGGAGGATCCTGCATACAGAGACGTCTGTTCTGGGTAGAATGAGATTGCATGCAAAGCACAGGAAGTCCACACACACATGGCTGAGGACCAAGCTACATTATGCTGCAGCCACCTGTAGTGTTAGCTTAGTAGCACCCTCTGTGTTCCATCACACTCCTGGGAGGGGGTGCTTTGCAGCGGAAAGGAGCTGGGGGAAGGAAGCGCTTGACTCCTCTCCTGCCACTCACTTTCCCCACCGAATCCCAATCCCCACTCCAGCTTTGCAACTGAGAATGATCCACCAGGCTAACATTAAACATAGCTGCAGTATAACATGTGAGCCTCTTTTTGCACTCTTTATGCATATTTATGCAACATCCGATCATTGTTCATTTGAAAGGGAAAGCAGGAGAGGGGCATTCGTGAGGCAAATGAGCATTTTGCTCAATGTAGGTATGACATTCATTCACATTATAAAACACAATTGACTACTTTAAGCCTCATGTGTGAAAATGCCTAGAGTTTAGACTTCCTTCTGCCTGCTGGCCAGAGCCAGGGTAAGCTTGGGACAATAAGGTTCTTTAGATCTCCAAATAAATATTTGCCTCCTCTGCCACCAAGGACAATTACATCCATAGCTCGGTGATCACATCCATTCACTTTCTAACCATATGCATTATACAGGGGAAGCCCACTGCGATCAGGTATCTGTTCTCCTCAAAGGGGTGATCTTGTCATCTGCTCTATACAGCTGATGTCTGTCACTCGTCACTTCCAGAAGAGCACTGCCTGCCAGCATCCACCATTCCCAGCAGCAACTCCGCACTATTTATTTCCACCATTCCAAAGTAGAGCGTTGGCTGGACTTCCAATAAGTAGTGCTAGTAGCCTCCCTTTGCCTTCAACCAGCCACATAGTGAGATCTTTAATGTTCCCTGTTCCGCATCATGTGGCCCAGTCATATTGAGCATCCTACTGCTAGGGGGCAGCACTGAATATACACAGGGTCTTCATGAGAAGGCCGCCCCACACCTCCCCAGCCCTGATACCACCACCCCACAGTGTGTGAGTGAAATACATCAAGATGAGATAGGGGAAAGTAATGTTCTGGTGTCTTTGGAGACCTCGTCTCCAACGCTAGTGGCAGAGGGAAGTGGTGTGCTTCCAGCAAGGAAAGTCTCCAGGCTCAGCTGGTCAGTAAGGTGGTCCCTTCCATCAGGACAAGTCCCATCACAAGGACAGTTCCTAGAGAGGTTGATTTTCATCCACGAAGAGGAAGGTTTGTCCACAATGTCTCCTCCTCCTCCTCCTCTCATGTTCTCCTCTTGCCATGTGTTGGCTTCCCCTTCCTCTTATGTAGCTGCTGCCTGCCTGGGCACCCGGTTCCTCTCACTGTGCTGCTTGCCCCTCCCCTTTTTGCCCCCATCCGGCATGTTCTTGCTCTTTGATGGCCTGCCTTTGTGCCGCAGCTGGCGGTCCCCACACCACACGCGTTCACAGTACTCCTCTACTCTCTGAAGGTTGGCATAGCCAATGAGGTGCATGATGTCTTTGAACCACATCCTCTGTCCATGCAGCTGGCGGGGATCAGGACCCCGGCATGGCGGGCGAGGCGGCTCTTCCTCCTGCTCCCGCTGGAAGACCTGCTCCAGTTGCTCACTCTCAATCACCTCCAACATGATTTTGGTGACGGTCTGAGTGAAGCCATGCTCCCGAGCCTTGCAGTAATACGTTCCAGCATCCTGACGGAAGAGCTTCCGGAACAGCAGTCCTTGCTCGGTCTTCATGATCCGGTCATCTGTTTTCACCTGGAAGAAGAGTCAGGGAAAAAGAGATAAAATAGGAGGCTAGATGGGGGCAGATTTCAAGGGATGCACCAGGACTCTCTCAAGGCATCACAGGGAGTCGAGAGAATGGTTGCCTTGCCAGTTTGTCAGAAGGAAGTAGCGGCAGCCCTGCCAATATTTGCACAGATGTAGACCCTGTTATGGTATGTGCAAAAATACAGCATCCTGAAAAATGTCATGATTCATATATTTTTGACAGCTGTGATGATGTGCTTGCAATTATGTAGACAAAGCCTGGTAAAGATTCAGAGTGTGTGTGTGTGTGTGTGTGTGTGTGTGTGCATGCGTGTGCACAGGGCTAGCATCAAGGGTAGGCATGGGTGGGCAACTGTCAAGGGCCTACACTCCAGCAGGGGCCTGATGACAACAGTCCCCATGGACTTGCTCCTCCACTTCATTACTGAAACCTTCTTGTTCACCTGCCTCTCACTCTGACCCAGGCAACAGTGGTGGTGGTAAGGAGGAGCAGATGCCGCTGCCTACCAGCTCACTTGCTCTCTGCCTGTATGAGAAAGAGGATGAAGAGCAAAGGCAGCTGGTGACAATGGAGGTGAGAAGGTAGACTCACAGAGGGAGGGGGGCCTGTTGAGGGTGCCTTGCCCAAGGGCCCTCAGAATGCTGGAACCGGCACTGTGCATGTGTGCATTTGTGTAGAATTCCCAGTGGTCAGAAACGTATCTTGACTCTCCCCATAACCAGGAGACATATTAAATTATGAAAAATAGTTGTTTAATTCACATAATTTACATGGATCATCGAATCCAGGGCTCCTTGATAGGGATTTGTAAAAATGGAAAACTACATACACTCTTACATAATGGAGACATTGCAGAAGAATGGGTCAAGGGAGAACATCCACACAATGAGTGAAATCCAGAGGAGGAAAGTCCCCAGGATCAGAACAGAACAATTCCATTGATTGCTTCCATCGATCTTGAGTCCACTGACTTCTGTATTATACGTTCTGAAACAGCAAATCAGGCTACAGGCTCCCCTGAACCACACGGAGCAGGCTTGATTGTCCCAGCCTGAAGTTCTGCCTCCTGCTAAGGCATGCAAGTCTCAGCTGCTCTCCCTGTCATTCTCTCAAGTTTCCATAGAATTGGATTTGTCAGACCCCTCGACACAACTGAGTTTGCAGGATAAGATTTGGTGGCCTATAATTTCCTGCAAAGAAACCAACTCTTAATTCAAACTCTCCCCATATGTGTACATCCCCTAACCGTATCCCTCCTTTGCAGTTAGGCTGCGGCCTTCGCTGGGTGACCCACTCCTACTTAGATGCTCTGTAACAAAATCTTCCACAAGCCAGAAAGGATCTTTTCAGGGAAGTAGCACTTGCCTGAGCTGGCTGCTCCACCCAGGAGGGCCACCCAAAATGCTAGATGGAAAAGCTGGCTGTGATCAACACACACACATAATGGCACAGCAGGCTCTGTCTTGAGTGTGGCTGTGTTCCCCTGATAACATCTTTCACCTGTAAAAATCCATTTCAGTCAGGTCCTATGACCTGAGCCTTATCTCCTAGAGGAAAGCTGCTGCACCCAAAGTCAACGCTGAGGAAAAGGGGGCGGAGGCACACAAGAATCCATTTAATTTTTTCTTTTTGACGACTGACTTGTATTTATTTGTCTTACATACAGAACAAGGAACCCAGCAGGAATGACACATTCCATTGCTCTGTGTGGTCCTTTAGAAAGCTATGAGGGTCGGAGGGTTCCGCTCTCTGTATGACACCAGTGCTGTCCTTATTAGCAATTGACAGTCTTGGACTAGAACTTACCCAGCTGTGTTTACTGGCCAGTCCCGCCTTCTGTGCCCCTTTTGCTCCAGAGAATTCCCCATAAACCATACATTATTATCACTTCTTTCTCAGCCCAGCTTCCTGGGAATTAGACTGGCCTGCTAACTCTGGAAAGAGAGGGGCGAGACCTCACACAGTAGGAGCGTGGGCCTCTCTATTTTTCAATTTAATTCGTGAATTCCTTGTGGAGCTCCGCGGAGCAGACAAGGCTAAGAAACCAAATGAAGAAGGGTAATAGAAGAGGGAATCAAGGGGTGTGGTGGGGGGACCACATGAGGTAACAGAGGCCAAAGGGAAGTACAAAGAGGAGGCCTTAAAGAATCTGTCAAGGAGGACTCAGCTGTGTCAACTGAATGTGACACAGACTAACAGAGCAATCCCATGGTCCCTGGGAGAGCATCCCAGGGACCAAAGGATATGTTGGATTCCCTCTCCTGTGACTGCAGAAACTCCTACGATCTTGGGAGGTGGAATTCAACACTGGGCTATTCCCCCTCCTCTGGTCAAGCCCCCTCACAGCCACTGTGGCAAACATTGTGGAGGCTGCTCATCCAAAGACCTCTGAGAGGTCAAGAAGGGGCTGTCCTGGTGGGCAGAGCAGGGAGGGAACAGGAGAGGCAATGATCCACAGCATCCTATGGCCTATCCACTGTCATCCCTGACCATGATCAGTAGCTCAGCTAGACGGGCTCAGAGTCCCGTCCAGCTGAATTTGGTGGTGGTGGGGGGTTAAGGAGGAAAGGGAGGTGAAATCACCTCCATCATTCCTCCTGCCCGGCTCGCCAACTCATCGTTGGTAGCCCTCGATACGGTTCTCCAGGGTCATCTCGCTTTGGTGCACAGAGGGTGTGTAATTTCCTTCTCCTATGTCTCTTCAAGTGATTTCCATAGATGCTTCATATTTCAATACAGAGATACTCTCTTACCTCCTTCAGCTCAAGCTTAAAAGACTTGAAAGATAATTATGGCTGTAAACTAGAAAAGGATGTAAGAGTCCAGTGGGAAACTGCATTAGGCCAAGACAGCAGGGCCAGGCCATGCTGGCTGGAAATGATGGGTGTTGCAGTCTAGCACACGTGGAAGGCACCAGTTTGGGGAAGGCTGGCTTAGACAGAGCCTTTCTACACATTGTGCTCAGAATGGTGGTGGTGGCGGGGAAAGAACTCTGGAGTGTAGGTCACTGTGGAATCCACAATTATCATGCAACTAAGCACAGGAGGGGGGGGGAAGGTGGTAACTGAAAGAAGCAGCAGGAGCAATATTTTGTTAGGGAGACTGGTTATTTGTATGCATTTAGGCTCTAAATGAAGAGAGGACCAAAAAAAAACAACCCTTTTCCTTATTGATGGAAAGGAAACAAGGGAATTGAGATAACGGGGAAAGGAACCCTCCTCCCCTCACCTCGTCTCTTAGCTCTTCCGGGGTCCTGTGTACAAACCATTGCACCACAGCCTGGGGTGACTTGGGGATGCACTCCAAGAAGGTGCTGTTGTGCTCTGTCCCATACACCACTTTTTCCTCCGTGCTGTCAAAGTCGTCCACTATGGAAACATGAGAGTGCTTGTATCAGAGACCAAGAGCTTAGCAGAAAGCACCCCAATTCCCTACAGGTGGTCAGCCTGGCCCAGTATTGTTGCTGAACATGTGAGGGGCTCTTCAGCACAGAGAGTTCTGTTTCATGTGCAACAAAAGAGACTGAGCTCAGAATTTGAATCACCCAGGTTATCCAGTACCTACCAGCAGCATGGAGGTCTCCTCCACTTCCCTGTATTCCAGCTAAGAACACTGTGTTTTGTTTTTATGTTTTTTTCTGAACCGCAGAACTGCAAACGCTTGGACCATGTACACCTGAGAACTCTGTGAGCATTATTGTTATTTCAGTGTACATGGGAGTATCCCCCATGGCACATCTTTGATAACACTACAGAAGCCTCAGCTCATGCTAACTGACCAAGCTGTGTGCTCATGTCACACCTCCCACATTTTCAAGGGCAGTGGATGTGGCATGTCACAGGGCCCTCCCTCCACAGCTGCACCATTCTCCCCCATAGTCTACAGCAGTGTTCTCCAACCTTGGGTCCCCAGATGTTTTTGGCCTACAACTCCCAGCATGCCCCAGCCAGCTATGCTGGCTGGGGCATGCTGGGAGTTGTAGGCCAAAAACATCTGGGGACCCAAGGTTGGAGAACACTGGTCTACAACCATGGGCCCGGGCGTGCATTACCAGGTGCCCTTACCTGTCAAATTTTGATCCATGCAGTGGTGCATGGGGTTCCCGTTCCGGATGTCTTGCCGGCGAAAACGACGCTTGCCTGAAGCCTGGTACCTGGTGCAGGTGTGGCCATCCCAAGCACAGTAAGGGTCCCGTGCCAAGCAACACTCTGCGCAGGCTGTCCCGTAGGTCTCGCACTGGTGCAGCTTCACTTGGGCAACTCCCATCCGGGAGCCCACATAAAGCATTTGCTGTCCAAACAAAGGAGAGCAGAGGTAGTTGGATTGATTGATTGATTGATTGATTGATTAATGGACTGGATGCCTACTTTTATATACTGCCTTTCTGTAACCAACCAAGGTTTACAAGAATTCAGACAATAATAATAAACAAATGCAAACATAATACTGGTACAAGAACTAGTAACATGGTCAGGCGCTAGTAACTTCAAGACTGGATTACTGCAATGCACTCTATGTGGGGCTGCTCTGGGAGCTGGAGCTAGTGCAGAATGCAGCAGCTTGGCTGTTGTCGGGAGCTGCCCTTTTTCAACATGCAACTCCTTTGCTGAGGGAACTGCACTGGCTGCCTATTCACTACTGGGCCAGTTTATGGTTCTGATACTAGCGTATAAAGCCCTAAACAACTTGGGACCAGGATACCTGGGAGAGCGCCTTCTCCCTTACCAGCTTCCCTGGTCATGGAGGTCAATAGATGAGGCACTCCTGGCGGTTCTGCATGGACCTGCAGCCCGTTTGCAGTCCACTCAGAGTACAGCCTTCAGTGTGTTGGCTCCCTCTCTATGGAACTCCCTGCCTGTTGATGTTGTTTTGTTTTTGGTGCCTGCTGAAAACAAGACTTCCACAACTAACCAGCTACAGTTTTATTTGCATAATTCGATTTTAAAGATTTTAACTCTGTATATTTATTCTTTTCCCCCCTTCCTTTTATTGTTCACCACTTGGGAATTTTACTGCATGTAGAGTGGTATATAAACAAACAAACAAGCACATAATAAAACATTAAAACCAACCTTTAAAACTAGCAGTCAAAAAAAGTCAAATTAAAAAGATGTATCTTGACCCCCTTCCTAGGTGCAGAGAGAGTGAGGACCAGTTGTAACTCCAAAGAGAGTGTGATCTAGAGTTTGGGAACAACTCCGGAGAACTCTCTTTCCCATGTGCCCGACAAACAAGCCTCTGTAAGCAAGGTGTCTTCAAAAGGGCCTCTCCTGCTGATCTTAGTAACCAAGCAGGTTCATACTGAGTAACAGACAGTGGAGTTCTCATCCTCCAACCAACATTTTCCATAGCATTCTCATGACAACAGAGGAAGTAAACCAATGCATTGAAGTTAGTACACTGTTGTCCCCAGGAGAAACTCCTCCTCAGTCCCAGTAGAAACTTGGGTTCCACTCCTACTGGGTGTCAGACTGGGTGTCCAACCATTTCGCCTAAGTTGGACATACTCCAAGTTCACTACTGCACCAGTATACTATAAATTTAAGTGTAAGTCACGTTGGGGCCACAGTTGGGTCAAAAGCCGACTCACACATTTACAAATAAAAATAAATTAGGTTTGCGGAAAGGTAATCTAGAACAACCAGGGCATAATAAAATATACTGACAGCTCTAGATAGGGAATCCAGGTGGGACAAGGTTATAAAGGAATGTGGCAGGCCACAACTGCGGTACACTGACAGAGCTATAGATGAGTAAAAACGGTGTTTCATAATAAGGGGTAAAGGGTGCGTCTTACGTGCTGGGACAGAAATGCAGCATTGTGTGGTTAAAAGGTAGGAAGGCTCCAACCAGTTCTGCTAGTTATCCTAGGGACTAACAGTGAGATAAAGCTTAAAGTGAGGGGCTGTTTTACAGGTCTGAACAAACACTCCATCTGCCCTGGCTTTCTCATGAAATTTTGGGCACGGCTTTCTTACAAAAACGGTGCTGCACACTACAACCACCATCTGCAGTAGTCTGTGGCATGGATAGTATTTCTGTGGCCTTCTTGAAGATTGGTTTCTCCACCACCACACTTGTCCCATAAAGAAGCCATTCATTACTCACTCGTTTGACAGAGATTTCCATCTCCGTAATGGGGACTGATGCCTGAAGGAAGAAAAAGAAACAGCTGCTCAGCTCAGCTAAAATATGTTACAAAAATGACCCCTGCTGCTATCCCACACTTCTGTCCTGCATTTCTTACAGCAAAATAGGGTCATTCAGCTCCCAGCCACCTTCATACCGAAACAAAAGTGTGCATGAGTGCACATACACACACAACTGGGCAAAAAACTTTGTCAGGCTTGGAGCTTTAGTAATGCTGGAAAGTCATGTCCTATGGGGAAACCCAGCCAATCCTCTTCCCTAGGCTACTGATGGCTACCACTAGCCATAGTTCATTCTCCATAGGACCACCCCTTAATCTATCCTGGGAGGAACCTGTGGAACAATGGACAGAGCAGTAGACTAATGACCTGGGAGACTAGGGTTTAAATCCATCCAGCTCAGCTCTATAAAATGGGAATCTTAACTATCTTTCTGTAAGGGCAACTGAGATAATGATCATAAAGTGACTTCCACTTTACACATGCTATAGACATTATTAAATAATGAATGTTGAGCATGGAGTTGCATGTTGAGCATGGTTAAGCATGTGCAATTATCCCTACTATATACAGGAGTTCTGATATTTACATTTCATTAGGCATGTGAACCAAGCCTGAAAACAGTCATTTCTGTTCACTGTGGTGTTCATATCAAGTCCAGGACGGAAAAGATTCACACCTTTTCACCAAGCCTTAAAGGTAAAATATTATATATTGCATGGGAGCTTCCTCTACTTAGCAGGGGCTGAGGTTATAAATAATATTTATCAACTTGTTTAACTCCTTGAGAACTGAACCAGTGGCTGCCAAAGCTAAAAGCACACATCTCTATCAGGCAGAAGAGAAACAGATAGTCTGTGTGGTAACTGGGCTGTAACGAACATACCGGTACTTCTTTTGTGACATGAACATAAAGTAGGACAGGTAACATCCGTACACAAATATGCATCCATGCTCTCAGTACGTGTAAAAGGAATACATGCAAACTGCATGTGGGCAAAGAGAAAGAGAGTACTGAGCCAATTATATGTCCATGTGCAATACAGTCATGAGGACCCACACCATGTGATCATTTCTTTGGCGTTCTGTATATATGAGTATGAGATGCATCCCTTTTGTGCTGCCTTTTAAACTTCACCTTAAACACTTGAAGCTCCTCCAAAATGACTTCTTCGGCTGCTGCAAAGTTCCCTCTCTGAAGGGCTATGACCTTCAGTACCGAGCCGGCATCTAGAAGGCAGGGAGGAGAGGAAGAGTACACTGAAACAAGACAATCCCTGGGGTCACCTGGCATCCTGACAAGGACAAAAGCCAGCTCCTTGTCTCTGCAATGGACAGAAACTTGCAAACGTAGCTTGTTCTTTGGGATCATGGTACGTCAATGGATAAGCACTGTAAGAATACAAAGTCACTCTTGGAAGTAAAGAGACCTGGGATTTGACTCCTAATTTACACCACTGAATGCATGTGTGACCATGGGCATCCTTTTACTCCTTCTGCCCCAGAATCCTTTTAGTTTATAAGCTATTTAGTGAAAAATCTATGCTAATGTAAGGAAACTTGGTTTCTGAATAGATAACAAGAGGATTGCTTGCCAAACTTCTCGGCGCACAGAAAAATGGAGAGTGGCTCACTGGGACACGATGAAAGAAGAGAGTCCCTTCAAAAGTATTCTGCCCCCTTGTCTAATTTTGCCTTTAAAAATACTTTCCCATTTCTCACAGCTACTCAAACAAATATTTTACCTCACTTTAGAATGGAGTGCACCTCAACATAAGACAAGAAACAGGTAACATTTCTAAGATGGGCTAGGAGAGAGCAATAATGGGAGAAATGCTAAAGAGAAGACCCAAAAGGACAGTCCCAAACACAGGAGTCCAAAAAGGGAAATTGTGGTTGGAAGCAGACAATTCAACAAGAACAAACTAAGGAGTGACAGCAGCTGGAAAGCTTCAGGAGCAGTTCTGTAGAAAACAGAAGGCTTGACTGAGGCCATCAGGGTTCCAACCCACATAGGAAAGGTTTAACTTGATCCAGGGATCACCAGTAGTAAGCCCAGAACCTGTTTTCCATACCAGGAATAAGTGAAATTCCAAGACACTGCCTCTAAACACACGCAGCGTTCCTTTCCATAATGGCAACGAACCCCACACAGATGAGATTAGGGAGAAGGTTAGTCCAGGCCCAGAAGATGCAACTCTTCAGGCAGTGCTAAGCCCTGGCTCTCCTTGTGACCAGCATTCCCAATTGCACCTGTGCCAATGAACATGACATCGTACTGCCCATCCTCAGCTTCCACGCGGTCCACCACTATCTGCCGCAGGCGGTGTTGCAGGTTGGTCTTCACCAGCACAGGCCGGCGATGGAACGGGTACACAGATTTGCTCATCAGAGGGTGGGCACGTGCAAAGTGGAGCACCTCATCAGGGTAATCCTTGGTGGAGGAGTACTGCCGGCTTGGCTGGTTGGTGGTTTTGCTGGGGCACTGGCAGGGAGGAGAAAGGACAGCGTTACAGCAAAAATGGCAGCTCTTTTCATGCTGTTTATCTGTTTGGGACCAGGGTCACTTGGCACCATGAAAAACCCAGTGCGAACCCTGCTTTACAATAATGATTCGCTCCAGTAAGATTAAATAGAATAGATAATAATTGTTCTGCATTTTGTTGGAGAGGATGTCAGGAAAAAGGGACATATGCTCATATGTGGTGGAGTTGTAAAAATGTTTTGGTGTTTTGGCGAGAGGTTTTTACAGAAATATCGAAAATTATTGGTATTAATTTAGAGGTCTGTCCAAAAAATAGCATTGTTATCAATAACGGATAAGATTATTTGCGACCCAAATACAAAGGAGTTAATTGTAAACTTGTTAACTGCGGACAGGCTAATGATAGCGAGAAATTGGAAAGTACAACATGTTTTCCTAATAACAGACGGGTATAAGGAAGTTTGGGACATAGCCCTAAACGATAAACTAACTAGTAGTATCAAATGCAGAAAAGGATTGCTAAAGAAGAATAATTTTATGGATATATGGAATCAATTACTAGACTATGTATTAATAAAGGGGAAGGGGAGCATGCCTTGTCAGGATATGTTATATTTTTGGAATTTGGAATTCATTTGATCAAGAGGATGGAAGTATATTAATTGGTCCCTTGGAGGGTGGGGTGGGGGTGCACGTTATGACTTATTGTATGCTGTTTAGGTTATATTTTTGTGATATTTTTGTATTTTGTTATATTTTGTTATATTTTGTTTTGAAAAGTAAATAAAATATTTAAAAAAAACAAAAAAAAACAATAATGATTCTGTCTAGAGCATTTGAAAACATAAGGATTGCTTCGGTGGATAGGCTAAAAGTCCATCCAATGCACTACCAACCAGAAGCCAGGGATGGGGACTCGGACTCGAGGACTCGACTCGTGAGTCAGACTGAGTCCCCCCTCTGACTCGACTCGGGTCCCAATATTTTTAATGTGACTCGAGACTCGACTCGGGACTCAAGACCAAGGACTCGTCAACATCCCTGGGCTATTGACGAGTCTTCTGGCTGTGCCAGAAGGAGCGCGATCACCGGTGAAGAGCGCATGGAAGCGAGGCGCGCCGCTGCTCGGCCACTATGGACAGCTACCAGGAGCGCAGCCCCAACGATGTGCTGAGATTTATTTTTATTGATGTGTTGTTGTGGGGGGTTAGGGTTAGGGTCAGACATTTTGGGTTTGGCTGCCTCTGCCTGCCTGTTTGGGGTTCCCAGCCTCCTCTGCCTGCCTGGTCTCTTCTTGACCTGTTCAACAGTTGAATTGTCCAAGACAAAGGCCTCTGCCTGCCTGCTTTGGGGTTCCCTGCCTGCCTGGTTATTTTGGGTTTGTCTGCCTGGTCTGTTCTTGCCAAAATCAGTTGCAGAGTTTTGAAATAAAAAGGCACACTTGTGCCTAGAATTTATTTAAGCCACACATCTGAAGTAGCCTTATTTTGTTGGGGGGAAACCCCATTGATTTTAATAGGGACTCGTGGAGTCAGTTTTGGGAGTGACTCGTGACTCGTGACTCGTGAGTCACCATTTTGGACCAAGGACTCGGACTCGGACTCGAGACTCGGGTCCAAAGACTCGTGACTCGACTCGTGACTCGAGACCAAGGACTCTTCAACATCCCTGGCAGAAGCCCCTGAGAAGGTCATTTATAAATTAGGCAAATAGCACAGGTTTCAGTAGAGATTCGGGGGGGGGGGTCTACAGTTTACTTTTGCCTTACATTCTAGAAATACATTTAATTTACATTAGATACTTCAATAAGTAATGGTTCTGATTGGATAAAATTGATAAGATGCAGTCCCTTATGCTAGGATTTGAAATCTGTATAAATGCCTTATACGGAGTCAGACCCTTGGGTCCACCTAGCTCAGTACTGGCTCCACTGTCTGGCAATGGCTCTCCAGGATTTCAGGCAGGAGTCTTTTCCAGCCATACTTGGAAATGCCAGGCTTTGAATCTGGTTCTTTTTACATGGAACACACGTGCTCTAACCCTGAGCTATGGACCCTGGGGCGCAATCCTATGTATGTTTAGACAGAAAAAAGACCTACAATTCCCAGCATGCCCCAGCCAGCTATGCTGTCTGGGAGGGTTTAGATAACCTTAGGGTCAAAATATACCTGGGTTTAGATAACCTTAGGGTCAAAATATACGTGACATTAATGACATGATTAGCAATCACGTTGTGGTTTTAAGAAATTAAATACAAAGGGCAGGAGTTGTAGGCCTTTTTTCTGTCTAATATACGTGACATTAATGACATGATTAGCAATCACGTTGTGGTTTTAAGAAATTAAATACAAAGGGCAGGAGTTGTAGGCCTTTTTTCTGTCTAAACTTGCATAGGATTGCACTTTTGGTTGTTCTTGAAACTCGCTGTGCATCAGCTTTCCCCAACCTGATGCCTTCCAGATGTGTTGGACTACAGGCAGCTCCACACCATCTTGGCTGGGGATTATGGGAGTTGTAGTCCAACACATCTGGAGGGCACCAGGTTGGGGAAGGCTGCTGTACATCGACTGTGCTTTTATCTTTTGAGATGTCTCTCTAAGGTGGCTCGGGGGGGGGGGGGGTAGGGCAGGCAATTAGGCCATTTGCAACAATGCCTTGGTTTTAGGCTAGAAATGTCTGCTTCCTGACCAGAATGTTGAGTCTCTGAAAATGTAACTTTTCAATTTGGGTTAATGTCTTGGTATGAGCCCTAACACTGCTCCATCAAAAGCAACAGCATATTGCATCTGCTTTCTTCTTCTCCTTCTTCTCCTTCTCATTTTTGCGTGCCTGTAAATCTGCAGGGTATTTTTTTCCTGAAAGTCCATTAGTTGGTTTTGAACGGAGTTACAGTTTACCCCGTGTATTCTAAGCCATAAAATACCGCTAGTAGTCACAGACTACCAAGTGGCTCTTCAGTACAGTCAAATAACACTTCAGTCTAGAGTAATTATGCCTTTTTTTCAGTCAGGCCGGGCTTCCTTCCTTCCTATTTTAAAATGAAGTTTGTGCTGGCTCTACTACTGTCTGAGAGGGTTTAGATAAGCTTAGGGTCAAAATATACGCGTGACATTAATGACATGATTAGCAATCACGTTGTGGTTTTAAGAAATTAAATACAAAGGGCAGCGGCAGGGCTATGGTCAGCAGAAGTGCAGCAAGTGGGGAGAGGAGGTTTAAGCCTCCCCCACCCACCCACAACCACAATCTTGGTGAAACTCCCTGTTTTTCCCCTCGTGTGGCAATTAGCATTAAGAAAAAAACATCCCATTGATGCCAAGAAGGTTTTTCCTAATACTAACTGCTGTGCCAAGATCGCACCTGGGGAGGGAAGGCTTAAACCTCCCCTTTCCACATGTGGCACTTGTGCTAACAATCCTCCCCCAACGTCCAAGCGCTTGGTATTTATTTTTTTAAAACCACAATGTGATTGCTAATCACACCTTTAATGTCATGGTTAGTTAAGCCCCCAGTTTACTTTTTTGCCTGGGTGGGTTGGGGGGTTGTTGTAAAATCCATAGCCAGGGTCTGAAGGGAAGAGCAAGATCAAGGCCGGTGTCAGAGGTAGGCATCATTGGGCACCTGCCAAGGCCCACATCCCATGTAGGGAGCCCATCAGCAGCACTGACAGCCCACAACTAGGAAGTTCAAGGTTAAACGATGGAGTTAGCTGTAGGGCCACTGGGCCAGATTACTAAAGGTGCCCTGCTCCAAATTCATAATGAAAACCTCGGTATCCTGTAGTGCGGTCAGGTTACCCTCTTAGTCATCTTCCCTACTAACAAATAGCATTTTTTTTCTTTCAAAGCACAGATATGAGTTACTTACCACTCCTGGCCTGGGGTAAGGCACCTTGCCCTCATAAGCTGCCCACTGATGGTCAGGGCCACCTTTATGAGCAAACGGTCCATTAAAAACCTCCCAGATGTCTGCCATACGATATACACAGATGGCAAAGCCTTGGAAGACATTGCTGCAATAAGAAAGGTTTAGCCATAGTAAGAGCCTATTTAGGGGAAGTACTGTTTGCCCAAATATTGTTTTCATGTTTACTATATATTCAAATCAAGGGTATATAAGAGGGGGAGGTAAATTACAGAGTTACATTCCCAGGTGCGAATGCTTTAAACTTAATTCCTCAGTCATCTAGGACGACTTTACATCACCCAATATTTAAAATCCCAGATCACAGCATGTATCTTAATTCTTCATATTAAGAGCTGAAAAATCATGATTTTTCCTTGACTAATGAGACAGATATCTGGACAGGACTGCTACGTTTCACATACAGTAATACCTTGGATTGCAAGTAACTTGGTTTGAGAGCGTTTTGCAAGACAAGCAAATTTTTAAATATTTATTTTAAAAAAATTTGACTTGATATACAAGCGACGTCTTGCAATACAAGTACTGTAGTACGGCTTAAATTAAAAATCTCTGTACAAATTTTTTTGGGGGGATTTCGTTTTGATATAAGAGTGTTTTGGATTACAAGCATGTTTCCGGAATGAATTATGCTCTCAATCCAAGGCATGACTGTATTCTGCTAATGCCCAAGACTGGCATAGTTCTATGGACAGTATACTAGACTTGGGCTGAAGTGCTTCAAGGGCAGCCCAGAGACTTTCACAAGGCCATCTTGGGCAAGTTGTAGTCTTTAAGCTTCAGATGCCATCTGTAAAATGGCCCTTTAAAAAGGCATGCCTTGAAAAGCACAAGAGGTGGCTACTGATCCCCAACATACCAAGATACAGTTTGGATGGTGAATTGAAAATTAAACCTAGTTGAGATTTCTTTCTTATTTCCTTGGGTTATAGTCCTATTTAATGGGATTTATTTTCAAGTGGATGTCCATAGGATTGCGATGTCTGATGTTTCAGAAAAAATAATTGTTACTTATACTGGTTTAGTCCCGTTGAAGGCAGTAGAAGTTCAGTGGTCACTCTTTTTCCCCTATGTATTTCAATTTCTTAAGCTGTAATAATACATTTTAATGATATTTTTGGAGACCTAAATGATTAATTTTATTTATTTATTTATTTATTTATTACATTTGTGAATCGCCCATCTGGCTGGTCACCCGCCAGTGTGGCGTAGTGGTGAGAGTGTTAGACTGGGACTCGGGAGATCCGGGTTCTAGTCCCTGCTCAGCCATGAAACCCAGAGGAGACAAAAATAAGGTACCACTGGGTGACTTTGGGCCAGTCACTGACTCTCAGCCTAACCTACCTCAACAGGGTTGTTGTGAGGATAAAATGGAGAAGAGGAGGAGGATTATGTAAGCCACCTTGGGTTCCTTGCAGGGAAAAAGGTGGGGGTATAAAATAAATAAATAAATAAATAATGTACAATTCAAACAATACAATAATAAAACAAACATAACACAATTAAAACAGTATAGAATTTTTTTAAAAAAAAAATCCTAGCCCACCCCATATTAAGAATGTTAATGATTAATTAATTAAGAGCCAGTGTGGCATAGTGATTAGAGTGCTGGACTGGGACTCGGGAGATCCAGGTTCTAGTCCCCACTCAGCCATGAAGCTCACTAGGTGACTTTGGGCCAGTCACTGACTCTCAGCCTAACCTACCTCATAGGGTTGTTGTGAGGATAAAAAGGAGAGGAAGATTATGTAAGCTGCCTTGGGTTCCTTGCAGGAAGAAAGGTGGGATATAAATATAATAAATGAATAAATAAATAATGCTTGTTGTCGTGAACCAGCTAAATGTTTGCTTACTAGCCAGGGCTGTGTACATATAGCCCTTAGCCCAGGTCACATAAGCAGTGACAGCACCAACCTGCCTTTCAGGGAAAGAAGAAAACCATGGAACTAAATCTACCCATCCATATTCTCTTGCTTGAACAGTTGGTAAGCAGTATTGCTTATTTTCTGACCAAGATTACACACAGACACAGACACACACACACCTCATAGCCCCCACAAGCAGGGGAGTAAAATGAACTAGGTCTGAATTAAGGATATTTTCATAATCAACTATTTATAATGCCCCCCTTTTCATGTGCAAACACAGAAAGGGAGGAACTGTGGGCCTGCACAAGGTGAAGGTCTCTTGAAAAATAGCAGGGGCTTGTTTTGAGCCCCTCCTGCTCTACAGGATACCCTCCCAAGCTGCCATAGGGCAAAGGCTGCATATTCACACTGCCGTCTGCGACTCAGAAAATCTTTGGCAGCAGAGAGCAAGGTGCAACAAAACCCCTAGGCTGTGATTACATTTAGTTAAAAATAAATCACATTAATTATGATTGTAACCGAGGGAGATAAGAAACGTATCTGACCTAGGTTTAATTTTCAATAGGGTTTGAAGTTCAGGTGTCTGAAGGGAAGGAAATGGACGACCACTTGCTTCCCTTTAGCCCAGTGTTTCTCAACCTTGGGTCCCCAGATGTTTTTGGCCTACAACTCCCAGCATGCCCCAGCCAGCTACGCTGGCTGGGGCATGCTGGGAGTTGTAGGCCAAAAACATCTGGGGACCCAAGGTTGAGAAACACTGCTTTAGCCCATCAAGAGCCCTTATGATGAACGGAGGGCCTGGGGGGAGCATGGCATCTCTCTCGCACACACATTCCCTGCCCTACGGTGCTGAGGAGGACTCAGGGATGTCCTACAAGACCCCCAAAACTGCCACAGGACAAGGTCTGCATGCCCAAGGCAAGCATCAATGCTGGCATCAGGGCAGTGGGAAGAAGCTCACCCCCACCCTCCTGCCCCAAACCCTTCGTGGGGGTCAGGAGAGGGAACCCAGAGGAGACATCTGAAGTTAAGGAGCAGAGGAGCCCAAGGGCCATGGCACGGCGCCAGGCCTTCCCAGGCTCCTCTTGCCCACTGGATGAGGAATTCCCAGAGAGGAGTGGGAGAAAGCCGCTTTTCTCTCTGCCCAACCTCTCCATCCTCTCCCCCCCCCCAGCTCATTGTGGCCCCATAGCTTGTTCTTCCATAATCCTGCAACCAACAGCTAGAAAGAAACATTTCTTAAAATAACCATTAAAAATAAGGTACCACAGAGGACCCAAGCAACAAAAGCAAAACAATCTCACCTGATGGTGCTAAAGAGTGCATAGATCTCAGGGCTCTTCCCATCTTTAGTCCTCAGAAGAAAGACATCCTCTGTTTAAGAGAGGGTTGGTGCACATGATTTAAAATGGGCTCTGATCATTGGCCTGTCAACATACCCATTCCAAGGATCTAAAATCCCGTTCTAGTCAGTTACATTCTTTCATCTTCTGCCTGAGAAGTGGTTTAGTGGAAACACCATCAACTGCAGAAGGTGTGCATGTAGTGGAGCTGACGAGGCCTGGTACCAAATACACAAACAACTGACAAGATTTGGCGCGGGAGGGGGGGACCCTTTAACTTTGCTGCAGTGAGTCCCAAACATTCTGCCAAGGGGAACCGCATGTCTTAGAAGGTATTCATGTGGCCTATTTTTCCACATTGCTCACAACACCCAAATCTTGCAATCTGGCAGCCCACCCAGAAGACACTTGCAGGCTGCAACACACCAGTAGGCCCAGCCTATCATTTAGGGATCACCATTTAAGGATCCATCTTACCCCATTTAGGGATCTATCTCTTACATAGTGACTTCCTAACACAAGAATTTTATCTTCATCACCTACTCTTACATGGGGCTCCCGGAGATCTCCCATCCAAAACACACTGACCAGAGGGACCATAGCTCAGTGTGATAGTGCACGTGCTTTGCATGCAGAAGGTCTCAGGTTCGATCCCCGGCTTCTCCAGGCAGGGCTAGGAGAGAATCCTGCCTGAAACCCTGGAGAGCCATGGCTGCCAGTCAGTGTCGACAATACTGGGCTAGATGGACCAAGGGTCTGACATTGAGATGCCTCAGATGCAGTCTTCCACCTTTTCCAGTGGAAAGAGAAACAGCCCTGGGTGATTGGTGGGTTGCTTTAGCCTGCTCAGCTGAAAAAAGCTCCTCCTCCTCCGGGAAGGAGAAGGAGCTCAGTGGTAGAGCACCTGTTTTGCACGCAGAAGATCCCAGGTTCAACCCCAGCCCTCTCCAGGTAGGACTAGGCAGGAATCCTGCCTGAAACCCTGGAGAGCCATGGCTGCCAGTCAGTGTCGACAATACTGGGCTAGATGGACAAGGGTCTGACTCAGTAGAAGGCGTCTTCCGATGTTCCTATCCACACTTGCTTCATGTCAGCACTGCTGTGGCATTGGATGCCTCATTCTCCTCATATTGTTAATATGAATCCCAATATTCAAGGCTTGACTTCTAACTAACAAATTGAGGAGCTGCTCCTATACAAAGCCGTCAATGTGTCGAGCCCCAAGAGAGAGGAGGAGCAGAAGTCTCTCTTACCCAGTTCATCAAAATAGGTGTCAATGCCATCTGGCCCTGGGACAGAGCACACCAGCCGGGCCTTGTTGAAGGTGCTCCACTTATTCACTAGCACTCGTTGTCCCCCAGCGTCATTCTGCAAGGAGAGGAGTAAACATTGCTCGGAAACGGAAACAGCTGATGCTTTTCCGCAAACAAGGAGTTCAATATAATTAAGTCGTGTTTTGGGAATCCTTCCAGAGGGGCATCAAAAAACTAAAAACTGGGAAACAAGAAAGGGGCAGTTACTGGCTTCTATTCAGATCATTCTAGTTTCTGCTCTTTAGAACAGGGACCTCCAAGCATTCAACCACCAGGGAGTGATGGCCTCCAACTTGGACACCTTGAAAAGGGGATTAGATAAAGTCATGGAGAATTAGGCTATCAATGGCTACTAGTCATGATGGCTATATGCTACCTCGAGTACCAGAGGCTGTACGCCTCTGAATACCAGTTGCTGGGGAACATGAGTAGGAGGGCGCTGTTCCACTCATGACCTGTTTGTGGGCTTCACATAAGCTTCTGGTTGGCCACTGTGGGGACAAAATATGGATTAGATACGCCTTTGGTCTGATCCAGCATGGCTCCTCTTACAATCTTAACCCTTTCCCACACAGTCTTGCTGCTATAGAACCTCTGCATGTAGGACATGGAACTCTTGTGCACTGCAAAGAATTCTGGGGTATGTTTCAAGGTGTACTATGGGATCTCCCCTGCATGGCTAAGCGGACTGGTACTAATACTCAAAAGATATTGATAAGGAAGAATCAGGCCTATGCTTCAGTTTCCATCTGATGACCTTTAGCAACACCCAAAGGTCAGTGGTTGTCTTTGATTATCTATTTGTCCTGAACTTTATCCCTCTCATATAAAAAAATGTGAAGCCAAAGATTTAAAAGGCACATTCCTTGATTTGAGTTCCAAAGGATGGGCCCAACATCATACTCCCAAAGACCTCTCAATGTCAGTAGCAACGGTTCAATCAGATATTGTATCTTTGCATCCCTTGGTTTTTGGGAAAATCCTCTTCCATATACCATGAGCCAGCTAAATGAGATCTGTTCTACTGGAGCACAGCATAAAGTAGGATTTTTGTCAGCTGAAGATCCCAGTGGTGAAATGCCCTCTTTAAAAAGTTTTTTTTACTGCAAAGCCCCATGTTATCAGCTTTTTGAAGGCAAACTGAAATTTTATTCCAGCAGACATTTCTATTATTAAAGCATATGGTTCATCAACACTGGCCTTGCTTTAGAGCAAGGGTGGAGAGCCCGTGGCCCTTCAGATATTGCTGGACTACAACTCCCATCAAATTTGGCCATGCTGGCTGGGGCTGATGGGAGCTGGACTCCAACATCACAAATTTCCACAATCACATGCCACCAGGTTCCAATGGCAATGCTAATCTTAGGTCTGGAAGGAATATATCTCAAAAAACCCACCCATTTTTCTTAGACAAAGCCCCACTAGTTGCAAGCTAAACACAGCTGCTAATTGAATCCTGAGTCCCTCAGACACAAGTTATTGTGTGTTAACACTCCTGTGAGAGATCCAATGGGTGCAGCAGCTTAACCTGTTCATTGTATTTTCTGCCTGCCAAAGACAGGGGAGAAGATAAGGCAACAGATTGTCTCAGCTTTATTGAGCAGAGCATCTCCTTTGACTCATCTGGCAACCTGCCAGCTCTGGAAAGTCAGACTGCCTCCACCACATTCCCGACTCTCAAACAAACATAGACTCTCTCTGTGTGTAGGGATTGATTAATCCAATAAATAACCTCTTCATTTCTGTGTCTTAATGTTTATTTCTAGGATTAGAGGGAGAGCAAGTAATTCACAGCCAGCAGAACTGTTCTGTTTGTATGGAAAGCCGCCATCTCCTCCTCTCTATGATATGTAGTGCTTGGTGCTTGTTCTAAAGAAGTAGAGTTATTGCAGGGCAGGCAGCCACTGCCACAATAGTTTCCATCAGACAAACGCTTCTTCTCCCTAACATCTCTGCAGCATGGATGAGTTTTGCTTTCAATGGCAGGAGGAGAAACGGAATTGTAGGTGTTTCATTCCATCAGGACACCCCTCAGGCTTTCCGGAGGCCAAAAACGTGCCCCTGCTCCTATTTATTGATGCTGCTGCTGCTGCTGCTGCTGTCTGTATCAGCTTCATGCTCATTCAGTGGGGTTTGGGGCTACTGAATCCTAACCGGGATGCAAGCCACTCTAGTGGGCTTTTAGATGCGAACTCTGGCTCAGGGATCTCCCGGGCATAGTTTTCTGAAACATCTAGGCTCCTGTCATCAAGCATCTAGATTTCCTATCCGGGAAGTCCTTGCATTTTAAGAGGAATATTTGTTCAAATATTTCCCCCAGCTAAAAATATTAATAGAGCGAGAAAGCGTACCATCCAACTTTTCACAAATGGAAACAGGGAGATGTTTGGAACAGCCCAGCCAGCACTCACGCCAAGAACCACGGCCTGAGCCCCCTCCCCGCCCTATTACACATGATCAAAAGCTCTGCCGTCCAGCCTATCATTTTATTCTGCCATCGCCTATCCTCCATTGATTTGAATGCCAAACCGGTGTGCATCCTTTGAGTTAGGGACACATCTGGGGGGAAAGCCAGCTGCCCTATAATAATATGCTATTAACAGTTCAAAACATACTTCAGCAGCCGCACTGTGCTAAATAGAAGACTGTGTACACCCCGTGATGCATTACAATCCATGCACATACATTGGCCTATATATGTGCACGAGAGACATCTGCCTACCCACCACTCAGAGATTTGAGTCTGGGGAGGGAACTGAACCCTGAAGAATGGTGCTAGAGACTGGGTTGCATGCAACACCTGGCCATCTGCCAGCAGAACGGAAACCCCTGGCGGCAGGATGGATTTCTTCTCCCCGTTACAGCTCCCATGCCCTCCCCAAATCTGCTCCAATGGGTTGAGGGACCCTCCAGAGCAGGTCTGGGGGGCTGCAGGGGTGAGGAGAGCAAGGAGAAGTCCCGCTGTGCTAGCAGAAGTCCACTTGCATGACGCTGGCTTGAACCCATGAACGTAATTTTGTGTACGAGGCGTCCTCAGACAGCAAAAATGGGGACAAGGCGTTAACCACGGACAGGTCACATAAAGAAGAGGGAGGGCTGGAGCATATGAGAAAGGGAACCTCATGCTCAAAAAATATTAACCTTTTGGAATGTGACCTCTTGACACCCATCAGGTCTAGACGGCTAAAATGAATGTTTTGTATTGAATCAGTATTGCAATGGAGCATCAATAGCTATGAGGCCTGATGACATGGAACAGTGAAGCTCATTCATCTACATGTTAATTTGGCTGCGTCCCTCCAACAGAGAGTGCAACATCTGTTGAATACCAGGAGATAAAACGGGGGGGGGGGGGCGGAACAAACGAACATATTTTACAGATTCCTCATCCAAACGTACTGGAGTAATCCCAACCAAATAGCGCTCTAATAGAAAGAAAGCTAGGCAGGGGGTAGATCTTCACTGCTCCCATATGGCAGAGATTCTCTTCAACATTCCAAGTATATGATGTTGCTAGGATGCATATCCAACATACATTTAGGAGCAGGGGCTCTCTCTCGACATGCAAGAAGCATCCCCCATATCTTCACATCCTGTGTTAATTCCTCAGTGACTACATGATGTATCTTCTCCAGTTCTTCCACTAAGATCAACTTGCCCCTCTTTTATCCTCACTCCTGCCAAAGCAGAACCAATGAAGAACCATGCTCCAATGAAAAGGGAAGTATATCTTCCATCTTACATTTCCCACAAACAAAAATAATTAATCAGGCTGTTCATATTCAGTCAAACCAAATATGAACAGTCTTAAGTAAACAGTCTGGTCCTATTATACTTTGTAGAGCACCTTTTCCTATATGAGCCCCTTTCTGCCAAGATTTGTAGGGGATGTTCTGCTGCTAATTCTAGTGCCATGGGAGGTCACTCTGAAGCTGCATGGAGCAGGGCCTTCTTGGCTGTGGCAACATGCCTCTACAGTTCCCTCTCACAGGAGAACTGCCAAAATGTGTCTCTCTCCCAAGCTTTAGAAAGCAAATGAAGGCCTTATTTCATCAGGTGTTTGGGGAGTCTTTAATGATGGGCCTTAACAATGATATTGGTATGCTTTGTATTTTAAACCTTGGGCTTTACTGTTGTAGTGGGTTGTCGTGCTTACTGGTTTATTCCTGTTTTCTAATCTTTGTTATAAAAAAACATGCTAAGGCTTTAAAAATAAACTTTAAAAATAAAAAGACAAATAATAAAAACAGGCTGGTGAAAATAAATATCACTGAACCAATATGGAATTTCAGTGATTATATTCCAGTGAATGTCCAAAATTTGGTGCATGGTGACATTCACATGGGAACACTGACAATCCCAGAGGATTTTGTGTATGTCCGGTGAATATTCCCCTACTTTTCAGAAATACACCAGCAAATGACAACAATCAAACTTGGGTGGCTGCCAACATTCACTGGTGTATATGTAAATTTTCAGGTAGTCACAAAAGTTGTCTAGGATTGTCAAAATCCAGGTGAATGTCAACAGTCACCATATTCTTTCATTGTAACATAAATAGTACATGAACACACAGCCCTTCATGGTGTAACGGAAAGCTTCCACGTTAATTACATTGAGAGAAGGAGTATCAGACAAAGTCATTTTTTGCTTCTAGCCCTTGGTTACTTGTTTACATATGTGTTGGAACATGCGACGAGAAGGTGTAAACTCTGCAAGGAGGTGTTTTTTTTAAAGTTGACTGCCCATTAAAGGGTTACGGCAGACTGTGTATAGTCTGGTTGAAGGGCAGGGGGGAGGGTTCAGTGGACTGAACCACTTGATTGAATCAGGGGAGGGAATCCTGGAGGTTGCCTAGCAACAGGTTTGAATTCCATTCTAACACTCCACTGACAGACTAGTCTAGAGTTAACTGACTTCACTGATGCTTGCTGGGGTTTAGCAATGAAGGGATTGACCAGCATGTTTTCCTTTCCTCAGAAGAGTAAGTAACGTTTAAGAAACTGCACTTCTGTAACCATCAAGCTTAGTACCTGAGTAACCTTATGTTACTGTTATTTATCTTTTTAAAAGCATTTACTTAAAAAAAAAGTCCTGTGCGTGCGTGTGTTTGTCTGAGAGAAGTCTGCTGTTGCTTTTGAGCTCTGCCATCAATATGAACATATGAAACTGCTTTCTACTGTTTCAGACCACTGGTCCTTTGAGAGCCAGAGTAGGGAGGTCTAGGCCAAATAACTTGCAGGCCTCCAGCAGGGGTCTTTTCCTACCTTGCTACCTAAGAACTAGATTTGCCAGAGTTTGAATCTGGGACTTTTTACATGCCATACATATGCTCTATCACTGAGCTAGCCATGGCCACCTCCCCAAAGCTTTAGAGACAATAAGCCAACTTTCCCTAACCTGGTGCCCTCTAGATGTTTTCAACTACAACTCTCAGCATTTCTGACCACTAGCCATGCTGGCTGAGGCTGAGGGGAGTTGAAGTACAGAGGGTACCAGGTTGGGGAAGGCTATGATAAGCATATCTTCCTTGTGTAAGCCATCTCAATTTATTGAATTCTTCTGCTTAGCACTTAGCCACATCTATAAATCTGTATTGTTAAATTTCAGGGCTGGCTTTATGAAAACAAGCACCCAATCACTCAACACTTAAGGAAAATTCACTACCTGAGGCTTGTTTAAACAAGGTCTGCTTAAATCTCAGTTACAGAAGTTTACTTTGCCTTCCAGAAAGTGATATGTTGTTTATCTGAAAGAGGCATTTGTGCATACCATGAATAGTGTTAATACAAGTGAGTATTATTAGAAAGTGTGTATTTGGTATGTCACACATAGGGGTTGAGTTGTCATTTTCGCCACTGACATTACTCCACAATGGCTAAAAAAGTGAACAGGGATGTCCCCAGTTCACATCTCAGCCATGAACTCAGCAAGCAGCCTTAAGGGTGCAATCCTAGGCAGGTTTAGACAGAAAAAAGGCCTATGACTCCCAGCATGCCCAGCCAGTGTTGTGCCCTTAAGTAGCCTATTTTTTTCCAGCCTTCCATCACCCATTTTCAATATTGGGATAATACTGGCCTCAAGATGTGCTGCATAAATGCTAAATGTTGTCATTGTCAATGACCTCATGAAAGGCCCTAACCAATATTGAATTGAGTCTTGTACAAACTGTGCACAATTTAATTTCTGTGTATTGGTTAGGCTGATTCACATTACTTTACCGCTCATGGCTGTTGACCTTTCCCTGTGCGCATAGCAATCCATAGTTTAGGAAAACTAGTCACCTGGATCTCACTCACCAAGAGCAAATGCTTTTTTCCTATCACCACAACACACCCAAACATTGTTAAGTGGTGGTGAAGAAAACGGCAGCATTCTGATGACCATGTTTCCATGACCATGGATTCTCACAAGCAGGGCTAAACAATTCTGAGCAGAGGGGCAATTTCAGATGGAGAGGGGGCAAGATTATCGTTAAGATTTAAAGACCTGCTTTTAGATATATTCAAGATTAAGCTGCAAAGAGGACTTGCTGAAGTTATTATTTTTTAACACTTCGCAAGCAACCTTCACCTAGGAGGCAATCAACCGTAAGCTATCAAATAGTCATTTAGGGCACAATCCTATGCATGTTTAGACAGAAAAGAAGCCCTACATCTCCCAGTATTTCCCAGCTAGCCGGGCTTGTTGGGGAATGTTGGGAGTTGTAGGACTTTTTTTTCTGTCTAAACATGCATAGGATTGTGGTCTTATTTTTTTTATAACAATGATGTGTAGAATCAGCAAGGTGTCCAGAAATATAAGTGCTCCTAAGGAATAACCACAGATTATCTAAAACAGGAGTGGGCAGAAGGTAGATCTGGATCTACTGGTAGATGTCTAGGTGATTTGCAGGAGATCGGCAAAGATTTCTGATTCCCAATTGTTTGAAAATAGCGACAGGAAAAGGACTCTTCCGCTCCCACCCCCCGCTTAAATTATACTACTGAAATGAAGAAACCAGAAGTGGAGTTCATGTGGAAGAACTGTGGGCTCCATTTGTGTTTTGTTGCTTGAAACAAATTCCTGGGCTCTGCTTTCTGTAATTCAAAATGTATGCCTTTTGCACCAGGCCCTGGCTGGTGGATCTTGGGGTTATAGTATAAAAAGCAAAGTAGATCCCGCAAGCCTGAACTCTGCCCACCCTGATCTAAAACATGGAGGGATGCCCCCTCACCCTCCCTAAATGTCAACCTGATTCAGAAGACCCTCTCCTCCTCAATGGAGACTTGCAAAAAATGAATTGGGAAGCTACCCCCAATCCAAGAAAAGCAGAGGAAATCAGGTGATTGCACAGGCGAAACTAAGATATAAAAGCAGAAGACTGAGTCATGAACATATAGCCTCACTGAATGTATATCTGTGGACCAAGCTACAGATGATGATGATTACATTTATATCGCGCCTTTTCTCCTCTTGCAAGGAACCCAAGGCAGCTTACATGGTTCTCCTCCTCTCCATTTTATCCCTGTGAGGTAGGTAGGTTAGGCTGAGAGTCAGTGACTGGCCCAAAGTCACCCAGTGAGCTTCATGTCCGAGTAGGGACTAGGACCCAGACCTCCCAAGTCCCAGTCCAAAACTCTAACCACTACACCACACTGGCTCTCTGATGTTAAAACTGTGATTTAATGTCATGTGTATCTTTTTTTTTAAAACTCCAAATAGCAGCCATGGTCCTGCCCTCTGACTGCCCTCACCCCCAGCAGCTACTATTTGCAGTTTTAAAAAAGAGACACCCATGGCATATGATGCCTGTAGTATGGCCCTGTGTGGAAATGGTCTGCTGATTCCAGTTTAGCACTTTAAAAAACAAGTGCTGCTGAATGTAAGCGCCACTTTACATGTTACATTTTGTAAGACAGACAAGTGCTTCCCCCAAGTCACTCTCTTACCTGAAAACACCAAGTGGACAGAGTCAACATAATTACCGTAAAGAACTATTTAACGTTAGGGATACAACCGTAGCCCCTCCATACAACTAACAAAAACTTCTCTATATCCTTCTGGTGCAGTTATGGCAAATGAAACAAGTGAGAGCCGGTGTGGTGAGAGCGCCAGTGTGACGTAGTGGTTAGTGTGATGGACTGGGACTCGGGAGATTCTAGTCTCAACTCAACCATGAATCTCACTGGGCAACTTTGGGCCAGTCATTGACTCTCAGACTAACCTGCCTCACAGCACTGTTGTGAGGATAAAATGGAGAGGAGGAGGAGGAGGAGGAGGAGGAGGAGGAGGAGGAGGAGGAGGAGGAGGAGGAGGAGGAGGAGGAGGAGGAGGAGGATTACGTAAGCCGTCTGGGAGTTCCTTGCAAGAGGAAATAAGGTGGACTATAAATGTAATAATAAATAAATAACCATTTTCAAAGCACTCTGAACGTGGGCAGAGAGAGACATGCCCTTAAATCTCAGGGAAGGGCATCGGCTCTCAATTCTGACATATGTTTCGCCCTATGGAAGAGTGCCATTACAGAAATCTCTAAAAAGTGAATGCAAAAGTGCTTCAGCAAGTCCGGGGTCATGGAGCACAGAGAAAGTACAATACTATGTGAAGGATCTGGGAGTGTGTGGGCAATAGCTGTGTCTTTCTCAGACAAGGTTGTAACATGGTATGTGTGTCATAAAAATGTAATCTGAGAAGTGATCTCTACATCAGCCAATCCCTTATTACTCCAAAAGCATCACTGAATAGATTCATAGAGTTGGAAGGGGCCTACAATGCCAGAGAGTCCAACCCCCTGCTCAGTGCAGGAGGGGGTCTCCCATCCAAGTCATCACCAGGCCTGACCCTGCTTAGCTTTCCACACTCAGACAAGCTGAGCCGGCGTGAGCCACAGGCCTGCATAGATAGGGGTTCACTACAGAGTGAGGAAAAGTTCCTCGTGGTATCACCCCTTCACTGTTTGTGCAGCCAGTCCATTTCCTTACAATGCAAGTCTTTAGTTAAATTAAGCTACACAGCTGATGTGCAGGAGGAATCTAGAAGAGAGAAATGAAGCTGGGGTAAAAGACCCTTCGTGGCATCTTTGTGCGGCGCGGGGGGGGGGAAGCGCTCACGAAACAGCTCTGGGGAGAACATTCTAGGAAGCAAGGAAGGTTGAAACTGGAAGTGACTGGGGAGTTTCCATTTGGATGAAAGACTGAAGAATTCAGAGGCTCCAGGGGATTCCCTCCCCCTTTCCCTTTTTTATTTTTGCCAACCACATTAAAAAGAATCATAATCAGAAAGAAAGAAAAATCCATGTTCCTAACTTTGGCTGGAAAAGAAACAATTGCAGGCATGAGAGATTTATGCAGCCCTCCTGAGCCAGGCACTACCAGTGATGAGGTCTTGACTGAAGTGCTTAAAAAATGCTGTGTGCGCGCCAAAAGACTTCCTATGCCGTACTATGCTGCTGCGCATCGGGAACCAAAGGGAAAGGGGGAGCAGATGTGATTTCAGAGTTCAGTTCAGTTTATATATTTGTGAACATTTTCTCCACCATGCCTGCAAAACACATCCTCCTTTTTTGGTGATCTTTTGGGCTGGGGCTTTTTTGGTGGAGGGTTGCTGTCGTTTGATTTTTTATTTTTATTTTTTAAGTAAGGCGCTACATAGAGATTATTCAAGACAGTGGGCAGTGAAACCAAAGCTGCAAGTTATCACCTACAGCGTGGAACGTTAGTCGTCGGTGGATTGTGGGTACCGATTTTGCCCTAGCACTTACAAAGGTATGCAACATCACTGAAGCCCTAAATTAAGCCTCTGCAACCCCACTTTTGCCCCTAGATACCAGGCATGTGGAAGGGGTTGGTACTAGGGAATGCACATCATTAAAATGAATCCATACTTCTAGAGTACCTCATTTACCTTCCAGAGAACGAGTTATCCTCAAGCATCTGTGGACAGTGATTCCCTAGCAGTTTTCACAGTGATTAGCAGCACTATAAGCCATAAATTGCTGCTGTCTCCATGTGCTCAGCTAGGATTTTGCCTTGTAGCTCCTGCCATGCCTCTTTTAAATCAGCTGATGAGCAACTATGCAAGGACCACTTCCACTAGTGCACATGAAGCCGTCAGTCAAGTCCTTCCAGGAGCTGGCTCGAATCTCAGGGGTGGGCAATACACAGCCTGTGGCTCTCTCAACACCGCCCCCTCCCGCCACTGCTGCTGCCACCTCTACTGCACAGGGTGTGTGAGGAGAGCCATCCCTGCATGCCCTTTTCCCCTGCAGCATTGTGCTCCTGCCAGCCTGTCAAACAGCTGTTTGGAGGGAGCTTGATGCTTCTGAGAAAGAGGTGGGCAAGGATGACAGGCCATGTTTCCCAGCAGAACCACAGAAGGGTCACTGGGATGAGGGCCTCTCTCTCCTCCCAGCGGCCATGAGCAGGAGCACTGAGATGGGGGGGAGGCTTGATGAAACACCCACCCACCCCGACCCACCCCAATCCCAGCAATCCTACTCAACGTTGCCGGGATGTGACTGAGATTAAAGCTGAAAACATTTTATTTTACTCTGGCCTTCTCCTAATTTGATTGCTGTTGTTGTGGTTTTTGTTGCTGTCTTTATTGCTGGTTTTGTTGTTGGGTTTTATTGCTTTTAATATCATATTGATTTTGTGTGTTTTATTGCTGTACACCGCCTTGGGATGGCTTCTGCCCTGAAAGGGGGCCAAGAAATGTTTTAAATGAAGAAATAAAAATAGTCTCCCCCCTCCTCCCAGTGATCTGGATCAGAATGGAGCGTGTGTGGGTGTGGGTGTGCATGCATGTGTGCCGTTCCCAGCCACCCACCCAATGCCACAAGTACAAGTTGCCTGCCCCTGGGCTAGACAGAATGTCAAGAACTGCATGTTTACTCTGCTTTTAAGCTCCATGCTTGCATGGCTCTCAGAGACACTTTCGCCAGTGCTAGGGAATTCTCTCATTCACAGTACAATGCTGACTACACTTTGCACACAAAAATGGTCCCATGAACTCACCACACAGATCCTCCCCACGCGGCTAAAGATGGCACGTCCTTTGCTGTCTGACTCTGCTGCCTTCTCGGTGAAGAAAAAGTAGACTTTGTCATTGTCCCGATCGTCATTGTCTGGGATCAGATAAGCAGCAACAAATTTGGGGGCTGTGCAAAAGATTGTAGGGCATGTTAGGAAGAAATCGGCAGAAGCAGTTTGCAGCTTGGCACAGACCCTAAAAGATACAAATCTTTTCAGACTCTCTCTTTTGACAGTTGGTGGAGCTACTGCCAATAGAGACATACATAGTATTTCCTCTTGTTAAGAAGGGTCATATATTCAGAGAGACTTAGTTATACAAACACATCCCCACCTCACCCTTATTTTTCAAGCACAAATTCCTTTTAATCCTGACCTCCATCCCACCTCTCATCCCTTTCTTAGGGCTGAACTCCATGATACATTAAAATACGTCACGTACAACTTGCCCTCTCTTTATTTTTAACTCGGAAGAAAGCATGCGAGCCCCCAATCTGGATCAGGACCCTCACACATGGGTAGGGGAGGTTTAAACCTTCCCCCCTCAGCTGCTTGTTTTCCTAAATTTGCCCCTGCCCCTGGTAGGGGACTAAAAAAAGAGAAAAGGCTTCCATTGGTGCCAAAGGAGGTGAAGGTATCTTTATTGTTCAAAGCCATAGGCCACCACAATTCCAAACAATCAAGAAATAAAAACAATACACTAAAATGTAATTAAAAATAGGAACTGATGGGGGGGGGTGCCAAAGGAGGCTTTTTTCTTTTGTGTGTGTGTGGGGGGGGGGTGTTAGGAAAACAAGTGGCTGGGAGGGGATGCCATTTCTTTCCCTAAATTCACCACACACACACACACACACACGGAGACTAAAAAAGAGAAAAAACCTCCATTGGCACCAATGGAGGCTTTTTTTTTTTTTCTTTTTTGAGTATGGAGGTGGGGATTTAGGAAAACAATCATCTGGGTGGGGAGGGTTTAAACCTCCCCTATGCATGCACAGTGGTCCCAATCTGGATCTGTGGTCCTCCTGATCTGTAAGTAAAAAAGAAAGAGAAGGTAAGCCGCACACTACATATTTAATGGTTCCTTCCAACTCTCTTTAAATCTTTGCCATGTTCCAGTGCCTAAAATATGCAGAAGGGACACTAAGGGCTTCTCTACACGAGGCTTTTAACCTGCCACTTTCCCGAAGCTTCTGCTTCTGGGTTCTTTGAAGGATTAAGATTGGCTCCTTTACACGTGTTCCCCCCCCCCCCCCGGGGTTTTCTTTCACTGCCTCTCTATATGTTCCATTACACAACCACAAGGTGGTGCTGTGGTATAAAAGAATTACGAAAATACACGAGCTTCTCATAGAGCAATTTCCAAATAATAGCACGCTTTCCTCGATCTAAAAAAAGCCGCAGAAATGGTTGCAAAGAAGGGGAGAGGCCCTGGAGGAGGATGACATCATGTAAAGCACCTGCAAACTACCATGAGTGAGGAATCACTCAAGCACACAATAAATAGCTAAAATGAAAGCTATTCCTCCCCACCCAACCCCCGGCCCCAAGATCACACAATATGCCCTTTGGTTTGATGATGAAATTACTTCGCTTTCTCCTACCGTTAAGCAGCCGCTGGTCCATCTCAGTACGTAGAGAGGAGCGATGCCCCATGGTTCGGAAGATGACAGAATCCCTGCCCAAGAAATCTGCTGTTAGTCCAGTATACAAGTCTCCACCTAGGAAAGAAGCCCCACAGAAACAATAAAACCTTGCGCAACATTCCTGTGCTTATGAGTAACAATACTGATACTTAACAGTATAAAGCCCAATAGCATATTCAAAGAGCTCCACACCAATCATTATTATCTTATAACACGCAAGTCAGAATTTGCAGATGGGAGGCTAAAGGCTATGAAGGAATCGCTGGCCTAAAGCCTCCTAGATAATTAATGGCAGAGATTAGAGTTGAACGTGGGATTGTTTGGCTCTCAGTTCATGTTCCCGGCACATCTACCACACCAGTTCTCATAGAGTATGGGAACTGCACTGCTGCAATTCCACAAGGAAAAGCCTCTTTTATGCAACTATTGCAGGAGAAGGCTTTACAGCCTAAGTGAGGACACACCAGCACAGGAATTTTGAAAGTGTTTGGAAATGCTTTACACGCATGTGCAAGTACTGTCACTGTACTGGATTCCCTCCTTTCACAGGCTGAGAACAGGCATAGCCAACTTTTGAACTAGGGAACGGATGAAAGGTGCCATATTTCCTGAGAATTTCCAGTGGGGTAGCTGTGTCATTCAGTTGCAGCCAGAACAACAGGGAGCCTTGTGGCACCTTAAAGCCTAACAATTTCATTATGGCATATGCTTTTATGGAAGTGGACTCTAGTCCACAAAAGTTTAAGCCATAATAAATGTGTTCGTTTTATAAGGTGCCACCAGTCTCTTTGAAGTTTTCTGAGGGCCTCTTCCTATGTGCTTTTCATGCATCTAATTTACATACCCGAGCACAGGAAGTGGTTTTATTGTGTGCATGCCATTAGAAAGATGGCATGCCCACATCAGCCATGTCTCCCTTATATCTAAATAGGCACAATTATTCCAAATCTCCCTACTGGAAATTTAAGAACACTGCACTAAGGAAATAAACCCTTTAGCGGTTCATGGCTGTGACAGACACTAGGCAACTTAAGGATGAAAGCCTTGGCCAGGTAAGAGGTGAAGCCCAGGCCAGGGAGTTTATGTCCTCTTCTCCATTAATGGCCTGAGTTAGCACTGGGTTTTTAAATTCTTTTATAACGTAATTTTTTTGTTTGTGTTAGTGTTCTAAATTGTAAACCACCTTGGGTGCCTTGGCAGAAAGGCAATATATAAACACAATAATAAATAAAATAATACCTTTGTTTATGCACTGCTATTGGGGTACAAGTCCCACATTGATGTAGTTTGGTACCTACCAGTGAAAGTGCTTGCAAATGCCCGATTGGGCTCATGAGGACATCTGCCCCGCCCACTTTCTACACTTGTTGGATCCAAGCGGAAGACGTGCTGGGAAGACAAAGAGCAAAAAATGATGAATGAAGTGGCAAAATAGAGCTAGCAGGACCATGATTATAGGGTCGTCTCAGATTCAGAGGTGATGTGGTGAGTGCTCATGTTGAAAGAATGAAGAGAACATGGTTGGTTGTTGTGTCATGCGAACCCACTTGTGGTTACCAACCATTGGTTCTTATCATGGTTGGCAACCACAATAAGAACCAATGATGTTGTAGGGTTTCTCTGACCCATGACGAGTAGTCGTGTTGTCCAAACCTGGATGACATGACCTAATATGGCTCAAGCCCTACAACAAGCGAGTCACATGGCAAGAGAGGCAAAATCCCCTTTCTGCTCTTGCCAAGAGGCTAACCAGAGAGTGCAGCTGACAGCTGCCCCCAAAGTACCTAAGTAGCACTTGGAGGCAGCTGTCAGAGGCTTCTCCTGCTCCTCGCTGCTGCTGCCAGCCATTTCAGGCCGGCAGCAGAGCGCAACCTCCATTTCTCCACAGTCCCCACCAGCCATTTTGAGTTGCCTCCAGAGGGCGGGAAGAGCCGCTGCCAGCCATGTGAGCACTGCTGACAGCTGCTCCAAAAGTGCCCAAGTGGCACCCGGGGGCAGCTGTCAGAGGCTTCCCCGATCTCCGCTGTGCACCGTCACCATGAGCCCCATTGGGGCTCGTGGTGGCGGTACACAACGGAGACCCCCACCGTTGACTTTTGAGGTCTCTTCAAGAGCCGGCAGCAGGGATCTGCTCTGTGCTGCTGCCCCATGCTTGGTGTGGTGGTGTGGAGTGGAGCAGACACGCCTGCCGCTGGCTGAAGAGGTCTCCTCTTGAGCTGGCAACAGGGACCCATCCACCACGCCGCTGCAAGCCAAAAGGCCATGAGTCGGCAGCACGGGGTGGACATCGCTCCAGCCAGCTTGCCCACCAACAGTCAGCACCTGGACAGCAGGAACACAGTCTTCTGCACTATGGTGAGATGTACCCTATTTCTATTGAAATTATAGTAATCATTTCTAAATTTGCATCTATACAAATAGACATATCAACAAATTAACATATGCAAATGTTACGTAAATGTGTGTCCTCTTTTTTGGTGATGCATTTCTTCTTCGCTTTGGTGATTCACAAGTGGCCACCTTACCCGGGCTCTAGTATTATCAGAGAGGGACTAAAACCTTTCTCTCAGGTCCTATCCCAGGGCATATGTTTTAGCTATACACCTTTGAGCTGGGGCCTCGGGGCCTAGAATTCTAGATGTTCCTTTCAAACTCAAAGAAACAGCCCACCATTGATAAAAAAATTAAGCCCCATTTAAAAGGAACGTATGTGAGACAGTGGGGGCCTAAGGGTGCTGGGAATCTGTATTATCCCCCTCCTGCTTTGCAGTGCTGATACTACTTGTGCAGTTCTCGGCCATCTGCTTGCCTGTCTGCCAGTTATCCACTTGGCCAAACAAAGCAACCTCTTCAAGCTGCCTAATTACGAGTCTTCATCCGGCCCATGACTTTCCACCCACACCCAGGCCTAGTGCTGTCCCCAATGCAGCTTGCCTGCCAAGCTGAGGCCTTGTTAAATTGCTGAGATGCAGCAGCAACACAGGGCCCCGATTGTGCGTTGCTACGTGTTTCAATACCACGGTTAAACCAGTATGAACGTTCACCGGGGGATAGGATGGGGAGGGAACGGCAGATATGGTTGTGGTGTGGGAGGTCAGGGGGAAAGTCTGATCGTCTCTTCTGCTCATGACAAACAGCCGTGCTGAAAGGGCTCTTTCTCTCACGCGCTCAATAAAAGCTTCTGAATCTGCCCGGGCAAGAGGGGTTACAGGGTGAAACTGGACGACCTTCCTGCGAAGGCCAGCTTGATTTATGAGCAATGGCTCAGAGGGAAAGCAAAAGGTTGAAGGGAAGAAATGCCACCCACAGATTGTCTGTCTGTCTGTCTGTCTGTCTGTCTATCTATCTATCTATCAGGGCCTTCTAATGAGAGAGTTTTTTGGACTGCTGCTGGTTGGTTTTAACTGCTGCTTGGGGTTGTATTTTAAACTTGTTTGTTTTAACTCTGGCTTTTATTAATGTTGTATTGTATTGAAGTTTATTGTCCAAATGTTTTTTTGTGGCAGCCGTCTTGAGAGGGTTTATTTCTAAATTTCTAAACCTGTAAAGGCGGCATATGAAACATTCATTTTATATACATATATGTGCACTCCATGTTTGATTAACCACGGCTTGGTATCATCTGAACCTGGACAAACTGTGGTCAATCTTAACTATGGTTAGTGGAAGCAAGCCAACTTCAATCCATAGTTTATGAAGTTGGCTTGTTTCCACTAAGCATTGAGTTTGCACGACATATTAAGGTATGGATAATCTAAAATGGAAGCTTCTGATCTCCTCCTTGCAGTCGCTCTGGAGAAGGAGAGGGGTGGAGAAGCTAGGCTCGTGCTTATAATGCAGATTTTCCAAAGGAGATGGGCTTGGGAACTAGCTAGCCTTGCATTTCCTCAATATCCAATCTTCCCTCATCATGCATTTATAGTGACATATTAAACAGAGAGATGTCACAGGCTGGCACCCAATGGCTGGCATTGTGGGAGATAATGTTGTTGTGCAGGATACTATGGCTTGATTTAACAGTGAAAGGGCTTGATCCTTCACTGCGGAGTGTAGACTGACTGTATTAGATTCCACCGTGAACTAAAAGTGGGTTTATAATAGCCAATATTATCTTAGAGAACAAAGTACCCCACGCTTCCTTCCTTACCTCTCCCCGGTGTCCCACGTAGATAAGGGCACAGATGGGGTGGAAAGCTCCAGTCCCACAGGCCAAGAGATGTGTCCGGTTTAAAGGATACAGCACTCTGATATAGTTGGCACATTCCGTCTGGAAAAGAAACAGCAATTCGTATTTGTGATGCTTTATTTGCACCTTAGGAAATGACTTGTAACAAGGGTTAAAGCTGCTGGGCACAGTAGTTAGAATCAATGGGCTTGTTCGCATGTCACAAGAAGATAAGTCACAGTGGGTTGGTTGTTCACTTGCTAACTGGTGTTACTCCAGACAGACGATCGATCAAGCGCTCTGCAGCTTGGCATGGTTTGTTTTCCCCTTAGTCCTCCCGCCTGCTCCTGGCACGTATCCCAGGATCCATCGTGGCTTCGCTAGGTCAGCAGCCTTTTTACTACTGGTACGCTTTGTGTGCTGGGCATGTTTTGCCAGTTCTGGAGGGAAACTTTTCTGTCCCCGGCCCCCACTCTGTCAAATCGCTACGTGCAAAGACTTTTGTGAGAAATAAGAGTTTAAGCAAGCATGCATTTTTAAGCCTTTTGCTGCACCTGCCAGACTAGTGGCTTTTGTTCACCTTCCTTCTTCTCTGCCCTCCCCCACCTGAAAAGAGTTTACTGAGCAATAAGCATAAAAACCCTCCCCACCCAAGCGTATGATTTCTTTTTTTCTTTTTTTTAAGGTTTTGGCTGCCCTTCCATTCTTAAAAAAAAGCCTCCTTGGCTGCTCCTCACAGCCCAGATGAGCAACGTTCCTCTTCTTAGCAGAGCTATGTGTGCTTGATTTACCTCTGGGTAAGTGCGCACCATCCCAATTTGGGACACTGGAGATTCAGGAGAGAGGGACTTAAGGTTTCCCCCTTCCTGTTTCAGGCCCTAATCCCCACTCCGCACACATTTTGAGACTTTCCCCCATTTTTAATCCCCCCCCATTACAGGGGAGGGGGAATTTTGGCATGAAAACAGGAGGGGGGGAAGCTAAAAAAAACCCTCTCCCAAATTGCCATGGTCCCAAATTGGGGCTGGATGCACTTACCCAGAGGTAAGTCAGTCATACATACATAGCTCTGCTAGGAGGAGGAACATCTTGGCTCGCAACCGAAAAAAGCAGGTCACTGCCAAAAGAAGCACAGAACGGGAGGAGGAGGAGGAGGAGTGGGCAGTGGGGAAGCAGCAGCACACGCTGTTGCCAGGCTGAATTCGCCAAGCAAGAGTGTGAGGAGCGGTCGGGTTTTTCACCGCTCTTCTCAGGCAACTCTGTAGCCCTTTTGAACAAACCATGCTGAAGCCACCCTGCCAGGTTCAGACGTCACAACACAAGCCAGGCTAAAACAAACATGGCTCACAACCCACCGTGGCTTGTCGTGTTGTGCGAACGAACCCAGTCCATATGGGGCAAGGGATGACGAGTTGATGGGGGACCGTGGACACAAAGGTCAGAGCATATTAATGACCATGGTACAAAAGGAGGCAGAATATAGCCAAAACAATGTAAAAATGAAAGCTAGCGTCATACAGGACCTGCCAGCACTGTCCTTGGGTCAAAGTCAATAACAATGCTAAATCCTGGGATCTGCCGATCGTTTTCCCACCATCCCTGAGGATCAAAATAGCAGGAAGCTACATGCTGAGGTCAACTATATGGGGTTTTCCATCCTCCAGGGACCAACGTAATTCAACCTCTCTTACTGTCTCCCTGAGACATACAATGCGTTCTTCTCTCCAAGGTCATGTGGCCAATTCCCATTGTAATTATTGCATTGTTTATCATTGCTGTATCTCTGGCTTTGACTTTCCCCTTCAAGTACCATACCAGAACAGACAGTGCCTCTTCCAGCCAGGCAAGGAGCTTCCCTTGTTATTGCAGGAGCAGGCAGCAAATTCCTGTGCACTGTTAGGCCACTTGCCAGCCACGTATCCTGCATTCTCTGCCACTCCACTCTACCCAAGGTAAGTCTTTCCCCATATCAGACTGCACCATGTGACCCCTCTGTCTCAATCCCATTGTATTATCCTCTCAGGCCAGGAAGTGAGGTCTTCATATTGCCTTGTGCAGTGATTTCCTCTATTGGCCCAGATACACACAGCGTAATGGTGCTGTTAAGTCCGCAGAAAACAGGAAGAAACTATCACAATAGGACTAAAAACAGTGCCTTCATTTAGAAATTCCGAGAAGTAGCTTTGTCAGTGCTTCATCTTAAAATATAATTAGTTTGCCCCTGCCCCAAATAATGAGATTGTTGTCTGAGAATCCTTATATATATATATATCACTGAACTTTTCCCCCTTTAATTCTCTGAACTCCTTTGCCTTTAGGCTGTATCAGAGTCACTGTTATAGTTATTTACTTTTTAAAAAAACACTATATACGTAAATGCTAGGAATTGTGATTAATAACGATTATTATTAAAAACTCCCAAGAGCTATGATAAAATTGTTGACAAAAATCCTCAAAAGGGCAACTTTATAACCATCTTCAAATATGAAAAAGCCTGCCTCAGAGAGGATAGGTAGCAATGGTCCTCTATCTACCTCAATAAAAAACATGAGGCAATCAGTTTAACAGGAAGGCAGATTACGGATTACTTGTTTATTATATGTATATCCTGCCCTTTTCTCCAAGGTGCTCAAGACAGCATATGTAGTTCTCCCTTCTGCTTTTATCCACACAAGAAGCCTGTGAGGTAGGTTAGGCTGAGAGATTGCGCCTGTCCCAAAGTCACTGAGAGAGCTTCATGATTGAGCGAGGATTTGAATCCAGGTCCCCCCACTCCATGTCCAGCACTCCAACTACTATTCTGCACCGGCTCACAAATACTACTCCGGAACCACAGGTGGTTGATATACACACACAGCAAGGTCCCTTCCAACATCACAGAATAAGAGAGAGTTTGGATCCTGTGCCAAGATCCCGAAGTGCTGGATTCTGGGAGCTCACTAGCTCTCTGAAGGCCACAGATCAGAAACCAAGATGCAGAACACAAACCCCAGTGGGGCTATACCAGTTTACATTAAGCAGACTAGATATGTGGCTCTGTTTGTGTTGTCATTGTTGTTGTTTTAAAAAGAGCAGAGTATGTAAAGATTTTGGGACCATGAATTTAAAACACAGAGTGAAGACTGGTGTAAAACAAAACTTAAATCTGCAGAGTCCATCAACAATTTGTACGGTAGTCCTGGACATTCTTCGGCTCTAACAACCCTATGTGCACTTACCACAGATTGCCAGTGTGAAAGGGCTGGCTAGTGTCCCAAATCAGGGAATGTCTCTCAGGGTGCAATCCTATGTATGTTTAGACAAAACAAAGTCCTGCAATTCCCAGTATGCCCCAATCATGCTGGCTGGGGCATGCTGGGAGCTGTAGGGCTGTTGGGCAGTATATTTATCATCATCATCATCATCATCATCATCATCAGACAGAATTGCACCCTCAGTTCTAAACAAGCATTATATGGTACTTCCCACTGAGAAATGCAATGGTCCCAGCTCCTTGATCACCTGAGCAAGACCCCCCAACCACCTGTTGCCCTCTGAATGTTTACCAAGAAGATGCTCCCAAACCATTTTGCTCTCTCTGACAAGAAGCAAAGGTACTGAACTGCATGAAGCCAACATCAGCAAGGGGCCTAAGCTAAGCTTCAGCTGCCCTCCAGTTCTGGTCAAGATGTAGGGGGTGGGGGGAATGTAGCGGGGGCGGGTGGGGGATGACAATGGCAGGAAATTAAGGAGACACACAACCTTGATCTGGACAAACTAGTCATTTAAAAAGGAAGCTTAGCTAGTTACGCAGCAGGATGACAAATGACCATTCACGAGTCTGACCTCGATTAATTGCTCCTTTTTCCGGAGCAGCAATCATTGGCAGATAAGCGTAGAGCAGTCAGGGAGGCTATTTGGAGGCACCTCCAGACCAGATTCCGACGGCCTCTAAAGATCTATCCATCTCACAACACGCAGAAGGAAGGAACTGTGTGTATCACTGTAGAAAAACAGGCTCTTTGTCACTCCCACTCCTATCCTGGCCTCCTTGCTCCAGTCTCTCCCTCTGCATCACCTCATCAAAGAGGACATACTATATCCTAACCCTGATCTCCCTTTTAGCTGCACCACTTTTTAAAATTATTAATGGGAACCGAACTCTTTGCTTTGAGTACACAGGTTCAAATCCAGGCCAAAGTTAGTACCCACCTAAGGCTCCACAGGGATTAAAAAGTGAGACGTCAGTCTGGTCATAGCAGGAAGGTATCACACCTCATAAAATAATCACAACTGAGCAAAAAGGCTGGGGTCTAAATATCCTCAAAAGAAATAAAGTATTCTTTAAAACAACCACCAAGGAGAGGTCTATCTCATCTTCATACTATCTCTTATTTAGACAGTGATTCTGGTTGTAATTCACATTTAAACCCCACCAATTATTTCTTTGCTGGTCTTTCCAGTGGATAATTAATTACATTGCCAATGCCAGTGAATTCAGGGCTTTTTTTCTGGTGGAACTCACCGGAACTGAGTTCCAGAACCTTTTCTTCTATTAATTGCATTACAATTTAATCGCCATCTACTCCCGAGGAAATGTAATCCAAGAGTTCCGGTACCTTTTTCTCCAGAAAAAAAGCACTGCCAGTGATATATTTTCATTTTTAGCTAACCCACTAACAAAAGGATGTGTCCCACTCAAGCAAGGAGATGGAACATCAGTTCTGAGCAGCCAAAGGGGCTGGCATTTTAAATCAATAATTTACATTCCCATGTTTTTAATTAGAAAATATCCAAACTTTTTAAATGGAAAGTATTTCCTATTCCAAAATGTAATAAAATAAGTCAATCCCCCCCCCCCCCACACACACACACTTCCACACAAGTGATGATGTTTATGTCTTAATTCTCTTGCTTGGTTTCTGAAGATGAGCTATTTGTTTGAATTATTGCATTGTTTATCATTGCTGTATCTCTGGCTTTGACTTTCCCCTTCAAGTACCATACCAGAACAGACAGTAGATCGACCAGTAAAGGATAATGTGTAGTTACTTTTATAGTTGTAAGTACTTTTAATCAGGAAATCTTATTTTCTCACAGGAACACTACATATAGATACAATTTGCATATACTCTTATTGCACATCTAAAAGCTGAAAATTAAGATATATTTTTAAATCCCTAGTACTAAATTATTTTTCTTTAGATTTTAAAAAAGCAGAAAAAGCAGGTCCATATTTTGATATATTTTGCCACACACTGTGAGACTTTGTCATATCAAGATCTCTTTTCCAACATTTTATGAATTGTGATTTAGCAAAAGTTTGCAGATCTAACACATTACAGTACACCTGACAGAGTGACATTTTTGTACACGAATGAGAATAAGAAATTAATTTCTCACATACCAACCGATTTCTCGAATTGCTGTCTTTTCTACCTTATTGGAAGAACTAGCAACAAACCTTGAAAATAGTTTAAAAATGGGGAAGGTTAATATTTTATTTATTTATTTATTATTTACATTTATTAATCGCCCATCTGGCCGGCAACCAGTCACCCTGGGCGATGTACATAGGCTAAAAACAAAGTGAGTAATATCCTCACTTTGTAAATCTTCATAATGTATGACATGAAAAAGTACCGTAATTTTTAAAAACAGTTACATCATTTTGCACTCACTGACATTTTTTTAAGCTTAAGATGGGCAAGATTAGAACAAAATTCCAATAAAGTTCTAATACACCTACTGCTATGTTAAGTTAAACCAAAGCAGGGGAGTTTAGCATCAAGTTACCCAGATCCTTAGTCCAGATAAATGACCAGAATTTGCTACTGATAATACCGTAATTTCAATGTTTTCATATACCCGTTTACCTTCCTCTAATAATACTAAAGTTGGCTCTGGAGCTCTTGCTTCCATTTCTTTAGCATCTACCACAGCTGTTTTTCTAGTGACATGAGGAGTTCTAATGAGTCTATTTAATCCTGTCAACCATGATTAATCTGTTTCCATTTAACTGAATTATGGCGTTTAGAGAAGGCTTCTGACACTCCTAGCCTTGCAAACATACTTCAAGAACAACTGGTATTTCTCAGGCAAGAGGGCGCCAGTGTTAAATGGGGAAAGCCCAACCACAGCACCTGAATATAAGCAACACTCATTCCGGCTCCCATCTTCCAATTTGCATCTTCTGCCCGCTCTCCTTACTAGCCAACAGGCACCTTGATTATGGCAGGTATTTTCAAAAAGAAGAGAAGATGCAGGAAATGGCTTGAAATTGAAGAATTGATTTTATAAAACTAATTTTAAAAAAATGGGGTGCACCAAATGGTTTCTTCCCCACCCACAGGGGCAGGGCTATGTCACATCCAGCACAGTGGCCTTACACTTCCCATTTCTTCCTTCCCCACCCACATGGCTATGTCACATCCAGTACAGTTGATGGAAGAAAGCAAGATCTGCATGCATACCCACACACAGTGCTAGAACACCCCCTACCCACTACCCCCAAAGTGTTGAAAGTCGATTGCAATTTTGCATGCCACTTACAGCTGAAGAACAATGACTGGGTAGTGCTAAGAGCCTCCAGTCTGGAAGCACTCATACATGCATGCGCAGCACCAGAGAGAACTTATTTCCTCTGTTATTCATTGTGACAGCTTTTGTCGAATCCCTCTAATAGTGTTTCTGCACTGAAACAAACAGGTGTAAGCCAGGTAGTCTGGTTTAAGTTTAAGTGGATTGCATGACCAATTCATCACACCTGACCGGGGGATTAAGATGCAGTGGTGGAAAGGTGCTTACAGAATAAATAGCTCAAATGGTTCATAAGCCATAAACTAGGTGAAAAAAGTAAAACAAAACTCAAAGTTTAGTAGCCAATCTGATCTGGCCAAATACAAAGAATTTCAGCTTCTGCCAGCCTGTCATCAGCACTAACACCTGATTCATTGGCACGATCCACTGCAGCCACACAGCGGTTGAGGGCGGGTGCTGAACAGAAAAAGGAGGAGGGACAAGTCAGAATAGTAGCCTGTGTGAGATCTAAAACAGCCAGAGTTCTTTGCTATCATCCCTTAATGGTCTTTAATGTATTAAGCGATCAAGCTGTAAGTCAAATTTACTGCAGAGCTTCATGTTACATGAGTGGATGGATACAGTTAGGATGTGTCTGGTAATGTGCCCATGAAAAGATTTAACAGCACCATAGGCCACAGCTTACGAACTCAGTGAAAATTGGACAATTCACTAGGAACTCTGTTTAAAAGTATCCTTATAACAGGCCAGTTGATGAAGATAAAGGCATTTTATCTTCATGGATCTCTAGTGGCCAGTATATTTCTCAAAGTCAATATAATTACTGCGTCCATTCCAGGATGCTATTGGTCAAGTTCCTATTTATTCTGTCAAGAGCAGGAATACTGTACTACCCTTCTCGGAGGCAGTATACCACTGTATACCAGTTGCTGGAGAACATGAGCGGGAAGGTGTTATTGCACTCATGTCCTACTTGTGGGCTTCCCACAGGGAGCTGGTGGTTGGCCACTGTGTGAACACAATGCTGGACTAGATAGGCCTTTGGTCTGATTCAGCAGGGCTTCTCTTATGTTCTTAAATGGCTGGTTTCATGGATTCTGCACTTTTGTTTCTGAAAAAGCTACCCTCTAAAATAGCAAGGAGCAGGAATTTTAAAAGGCTACCCCGGAGCCCACAGCCATTGGTGACAGATTGCAAAATAAACACGCGGAGGCTGAAGTGAGTGACGGCCACTCTTGGGAGCAATTACTTTGGGATGGACTGTCAACAAGGGGTTAGGAAGGATCCCCTCTTAGGCCCCCTCAATTTCCCTATTGTCTCAGATTATGTTTTTAAATAACTACTTGCATGACTGCGAAGTGAAGTGATATTTAAAGAACAGGCACTACATGGCTGGGAAACAAAATGTACAGTGAACCTTGCAGCAAAAGCTTCCATTAATATTTCCCCTTGCTTCTTCAGTGGTAGACCAGCAGCACTAACGGCTAGTCACTCTGGGCAACCTGGATGCAGATCATGGCCTAGCCATGAGCTCGCTGAATTGCTCTGGGCAAGCCATTTGTCTTTCAGCCTCAGTTCCCTATTAGAAATCCTCACAGATCAGTGATGAGAATGAATAATGTAAAGGCTGGAAAGCTCTGCAACTATGAGAAAAGCATTATATAAAGATACCAAATGTACTTGTTTATTTAAAATATTTAAATCTGCATTTCATGCCCAAATAAGGTACTCAGAATGGTTTATAGTCAAAATACTATGAAAACAAACCATAACAAAAAACACAATCCAGCAACAACGATCTAAAAAAAAATTAAACAGCCACCAAGCAAAATCAAGAATGATGAACAGTAGCAGAAAATGCACTTTCCAAAAATAAGGTCATTTTCTGACCTGAAAGGCAGCCTTGAAACAGCAGAAAGAAAGATTTAGTCTGCCATCTGAATGCACCCAATGAGGTGGAAAGCTCGATCTTTCAGGGCAATGAATTCCACAACCAAACGTCTGCTAAGTAGAAAACCCAATGCTGCTTCCCCACTCTCTACGTTTCACAGATGGCCTTCCCTGATAAGTGCAACATGTGGGCAGGTTTATGTCAGCTGCCCAAGTCCCAAACAGTTTAGGCTTTAAAAAGGTAAGAAGTAGCACCTTGAATTGGGTCCAGAAACAAACTAGAACCCAGTGAAGCTGGATAAATTGATGTAATGTGGTCAAATAGCCAGGTTCCTATCAGCAACCGCACTGCTACATTTTGCACCAATTGACATTTCCAGACACTTTTCAAGGGCAGTCCCACATAGAGTGCATTGCAGTCGTCCAATCTGGAAGGAATCAGGACATTTGCAGCTGTGGCGAGATCAGTCTTCCCCAGGAAAGGCCATTATTGGCATACTAGCTGAAACTGGGCAGACGCTGTCTTGGCTACAGACACCACCTGACTATCCAGGAGAAAATCCAACCTATGTGCCTCTCCCCAACACCTCCCCAAGCAACACTGACTGGGATTGTTGTCCTGGTGCTGCTTAAAACAGCCCTGGAACACCATTTTTTTTACCTGGGAAGAGTGGATGGGTCTCCCCGAGTCACACAGAGAGCAGCAGAGGGCCACAGGTGGCCCATGGGCTGTGGGTTGCCCACCCCGGCTGTTATAGACACATTCAAGGAGGATAGGCCTATTGAAGTTTGGTGAGGTGTTAAGAAGTCTCAGGGCACAATCCAATCCAAATGGCCATAGCCCTCCAAACTCGGAGGATTTTCCTCCATCCTATGGAGGGTGGGAGGAGGGTGGAGGTGAAGGTTGCTTCCGCACTCATCCCACCCTGCAAAACACTTAGACGGCCGATTTCGACTGTCTAAGCCAGGGGTCCTCAAACTTTTTAAACAGGGGGCCAGTTCATTGTCCGTCAGACTGTTGGGGGGCCGGACTATAGTTTGAAAAAAATATGAATGAATGGATCAAGTAAAAAAAGAGGACCCGGGTCCTTTTTTTTTTTTTTTGATAGGGGTGATTTCCCCCGCCCCTTAAATGGAAAGTTTATTTATTTATTTCATTTTTATACCGCCCAGTAGCTGAAGCTCTCTGGGCGGTTTACAACAATTAACAAGACAGTCCCTGCCCGCAGGCTTACAATCTAAGAAGACACGACACACAAGGAAAAAGGCATGGGGAGGGAAGAAGGGGGAATATTAAAGAATACTCCTGGCATTAATGAATACTCCGATCGGCCGCCGGGCCGGATAAAAAGGCAAGGCGGGCCGGATGTGGCCCGCGGGCCTTAGTTTGAAGACCCCTGGTCTAAGCATCATGCCTCGGAGAGTGAGAGAAGGAGGCTGAGGCGCCACCAGAATACCTCGTATCGTGGCGGTGCCTGTCTCCTCCCCCCTCCCCACCCCTCAGAACGCCCACAAAACCCAGTCTCTGAGGCTGCACCTTGGAGAAGCAGTCAACACAGTTCTTTCTCTACTGGCTGTGCGGGGGTGGGGAGGTGCTTCCGAGCTCGGAGGAGACCCACTTCGAACCTCATGGTGAGTTTCCAAGGTCGGAGCTGGGACTCTGAAAAATCCTCTAGCTGTCTAGATGCCATCTAGTGGTCATAGGATTGTGCTGCCCCTCTGATATCCCCACTGTCCCTCACAGAACTATAATTCTCAGGATTTCTTGGGAAGAGGAAACGAGGGTTAAACCACGGATAAGCCCTCTGTGACGGAGGAATGGATGGAGCTGATCAAAAGGAAAATAGGATGAGTTGATAAAGATGATTGCTGAGGGGGATGCAATCTGCCCCTTCGCAATAGCTGCAAACAGTAGAGCTGAGCTGAAAGTCAAAGCAAACCTATCAGGACACTTTACTAGCAATGGGGTGACTTACCCCTGGGTCTTTTCCTTTCCGAAAACATTCTTCTTTTTGTCCAGGGAGAGGTGGCCAGTAAATCTATAACGTAAAGCAGAAACATGAGTGCAAGACATTTGGGGAGGACACAGCACTGGGGAGTGCAGGAAACCTCAGGCTTTCAGGATCTGTTTTGTCACTGCTGTTTTGGGCACACCTAAAATTCCTTGTTAAATTGGTACTGATTACCAGGAATGAAATTTTTCAGCACCTTCCCTGAGAGAATGTTAGCTGATTCACACACAAAAAGCCTCGCTCGTCATAGGTATGAGGAATCAGTACTAATGACCAGAGGTGGGCAGGCAGGCAGGCAAGCAGCAGTAGTGCTTGAGCTGAACTCTGTTGTACCCAACAAAATACCACCCAATATGAATCAGCTTAGAGAATTAAGCTGCAGAAGACAGAACAAATAAACAAGAATTATACATCTAAAATAAGTAAAACCAGAAAGAACCCTTATCCAACCTGATGCCCTCCAGATGTTTTGAACTACAGCTCCCATTATCCCTGACCATTGATCATGCTGGCTGGGGGTGATGGGAGTTGTAGTCCAAAACATCTGGAGGGCACCAGGTTGGGCAGGCTGGCTTATGGCATGCCATACACGTTTAGAAGCACAAGAAGAGGAGCAAAGGCAGTTAAGGCAAGGAAATAACCAAGAATAAAATGTTGAGAAGGGGAAGACCACCAACAGCATAAGACAGATAGGGCAAAAAGATCAAGCACTGCTGACAAAAATGTAGAAGAAAATAAAACAGCAGCATAATTGGAGAAGGACAAGATAGAATAGGGGCTTAGAGAGGGAAAACATGAGAAGAAAAGGAATTCATACATATTGATTATCCTGAAAAATTGTCTTAACAAGAGAAGAGGGAGAGTAAAGAAGGCTGAAAAAAAGAAGAAGGAAATGATCAGGGAGAGGAACAGGGATGACACCAATCCGACAGAGATCAAGAATATATTACAATATGGTTAAGGGTATGTTCAGCACGTTGAATAGGAGACATGGAAACAGAAGGGTTGGAAGAACTGAGTAGAGAAAACGAACACCAAGAAGATGGATCAGTGACTAGATCATAATGAAAGTTAAAATCACCCAAGATAATTAGAGGAAAACATAAAAGAAAAGAACTTATGTAGGGGCTGAAACAAAATCTTATTCTGTTGCCTATAATGGACGTTTCACTCCATTTATTCTGGTAAAATGAATATAAGATGCCAGATCAATATTTCAAAAATAAAGGAATCTCTGGGGTTGTTTTATCTGAAACGAAAGACATCCATTATGCTACACTGAGTTGCAGTTTCATGAATTAAGAGAGAATTAAGAGATTTCCTTTTAAATAAGGGACATCTGGTTAACCCTAACCTGGCCTTACAAACTTGGCTCTTTATCCACAATCCTAGCAACTGTTTATGCAAGCCAAGGACTGATTTACACAGTTTGTTTTACAGGCTGATGTGCTGGCAGAGAATTCAGGAGAAACATTACTTTTTTTCTTTTTAAAGAAGTAGGGGAGAAGGGTCTCCTCTGACCTTCCATTTCCCGTTTGTGTGGTCTGACACCCTCAAGGACATAGTAATGCTCAAACAACATTTTGATCTTCTTGCTCTTTCTAAATAAAAGCTAAAACTTACAGCTGAACTCAGTAGTGCTCAAAATTCTCCTTCCAAAATGGCTTCAAGAAGAAAAGCCACATGATTAGTAATAACAAGTTTGCTCTTGTCCCATAGAACGTTTCATAGGTCCGTCCTGCTCCTGATGTGTTTTACCACCTAGCAGGGATTGGGATGAGTAGAGTATCTTAAGCAGCAGAGTTAGTGAAACAAAAACATGAAGAATATCTTAGAACAGAACAAAGCTCCGTTTCCCAGTTGCTGTTTTTAAAACCTGAAGTGGCCAGCATTAAAAAACAAAAAAACTTTATAGAGAATTTAACTCTATTTAAGGTGTAATCCCATGCACATTTAGACAGGAAAAAAAGTCCTACAACTCCCAGCATTCCTCTCCCCACTCACTGTACATCAGCCTTCCCCCAACCTGGTGCCCTCCAGATGTGTTGGACTACAACTCCCATAATCCCCAGCCAAGATGGTGTGGAGCTGCCTGTAGTCCAACACGTCTGGAGGGCATCAGGTTGGGAAAAGCTGGTGTACAGCGAGTTTCAAGAACAACCAAAAGTGCAACCCTATGCAAGTTTAGACAGAAAAAAGGCCTACAACTCGCAGCAATGCTGGCTGCAGTATGCTGGGAATTGTAGGACTTTTTTTTCTGTCCAAACATGCACAGGATTGAGCCCTTAGGAAATACAAGTCAAATTTCCAGTTCATCCAGTAGCAATTCCTCTGCGTTGAGCATATCTGATATTTGGGTGATGTCCTTTCTGCTTTAAAACCTAAATCCTTTTAGACACATGCTTTCAGTGCACATAGAGTGGGGAGAGGAACTACACACACTGTTCCCGACTGATGTGGATTCATTTCAAAGTTGAAACAAGAGTCTAGTCACATACAGCTATCTGCATGCGATCACAGGAAGCCTGCTTTTTCAGGCTTCTTTGTTGCATGGAGAGCTTAGAGTCATGCACATATATAGCTGTACATAAACAGGATCTCCAGCTGCAAGCCCTCTTAATGATTTAAAAGCATTATCATTATATAGCCCTTACATAATGATTTGGGGAATATCCTTGCTCCAGTGCAGGAGTAGGCAACTTGTGGCGCCCCAGATGTTTTGGCCTACAACTCCAGTCAGCCCTAGCCAGCATAGCCAATGGTGAGGAATCATGGGAGTTGGCCAAAACAACTCAAGGGCCACAAGTTGCCCACTCCTGCTCCAGTGGGTATAGCCCTACTCTGACACATTAGTGCAAAGAAGGAAGGGTGTTTTGTAAAAAACCAATTTTTCAAAAAGTATATTTGCAGAATAGGCACAAAGGGAAACTCTGCCATGTCTGAACCAACTACTAGATTGTCTCTTTTCAAATAACATTTGACCATTTCCCATTAGTCTAGTTAAACAATGTAGTTAAAAGTTTATCTCTCAAGGTGCAACTTTCTATACCAGCTGTCAGATGCTGTGCACTATCTATGCACCCACAAGGAACAAATATAATACAAGCAGACCACCATATATACCCTTAGGTTGCAATCCCGTTCATTTGGGAATGGGTTCACTTCCCAGCAAAGATGCAAAGGATCAGCCTGCATAAGCAGCTTCAACAAATGGCTCTCAATGTGTATGATTTTAGTGGATACAATGTTGGACAGACCAGGAGGGGGGAGGGGGAATCTGGATTCAACCTCTATCTCCACATATTGGCCAGGACCTCCCTAGATAGTCTTGTCTTTCTCTTTACAGCTGAAGTTCTCCATGGGTAAAATGAGAATGTGAACGACCTACCTCAATGAATTACTGGAAGAGGGAAAGGAATGATTACCAGAAAGCAATTTGCATGCTAAAACATACTAGAGACATCTATCCGGTCAAATATCTCATTTCCTGGCACAATTTTGCTGGGTTTTGACCTAACAGTTGATTTTATCATTTAACATGTATGATAGGCAGTTCCTTTTGTAAACTTATATTAATTGCTCATAACCCGATCACGTGGTGCAGACTTCCCATGCTTCCAATTACATTTAATTGCAATATAATCTCTCTGGAGCTGGAAACTTTCTTACACAAACTCCCCACCATGACTAGTGTCACATTTCTGGCTTCTATTTAATAAAGCTGTCTGCCCTGTGCTCTAAAGGCGCTTAAGGCCTGACTTTGCTGAGCTCCTTCTGTTCATCTCACGTTTCAGTTTCTATGAAGAAAGGCTCCTCTGAGGGATAATTTTAAGTATCCTTATGGAGGCCACTGAAAAGTCCTTGCTGACTTGCTCATGCTGGTGCACTACTAAATGTGTGTAACATTTTAAAGCCATTTACTCTAAGAATCACCCCACATGCATGCAGAGTCTACTAGGGAGGGGATGTCAGAGAAATCTGCAACGGATTCAAATGAGTTATGATTTCTATTAACCCGATGTGCAGATTCTGCAGCGGGCCAGCTTTTTCCGAGTCACGTGAATTCTGTGGACTTGCAGCCGTTTTTTTTTTACTTTTGGGGTGGGGGTGGGGTTGCGCAAATTCACACTTGCGTAGTGTGCATTAGCACTAATGTGCATTAGCACAAGTGCACACTTGCAGTGATGGACTGATGCTACTGCACACTTGCACTAATGAGCATTAGTGCTTAATACCCACTGATTTATTATTTTATTTTATTTATTTATTATATTTATACCCCACCTTTTTTCCTGCAAGGAACCCAAGGCGGCTTACATAATCCTCGCCCTCCTCCTCCTCCTCTCCATTTTATCCTCACAACAACTCTGTGAGGTAGGTTAGGCTGAGAGTCAGTGACTGGCCCAAAGTCACCCACTTGCAAAGGTGGAACTAAATTCTCGTACTTCCCTTAAAAAAAACTTGAGTCCTTCAGTGAGCAGCAGTCAGTGGAATGAAAGCAGTCAGGCCTGTGGCTTACGCTGGCTCAGCTTGTCTGAGTGTGGAAAGCTAAGCAGGGTCAGGCTTGGTTATTACTTGGATGGGAGACCCCTCCTCTAGTTTCCTGCATTCAGCAGGGGGTTGGACTTGATAGCCTTGTAGGCTCCTTCCAACTCTATGATCTATGAAACTCTATGAAAAATGCCTGACAATCTGCAGACACAGACAGAACGGATTTAACAAAACTTGCACATCCCTAGAATCTACTCACTAGGGCAGCTACCAACTAGGATATATGGAGCTGGTTTGCAGACTATGCACACACTTACGGGCCAATTGGACAAGGGAGCAACAACAAGGGTGCACACTACATGGCACACTACACTACATGGCAGCCTCTTCCAAGCAGGCCATAGTGCTTAACTGGCCCCCCAAGAGGCTTAGGCAAGTGGGCAGGGTTCTGGGGCCATAACACAATACAGCAAGAAGAGCCAATAAGAATATGTGTTAAAAAGGGGGAAAGGGAGTTTACCCTGTCAAGATATGTTGTATTTTTGGAATAATGAACAATTATAGAGTCATTGTATTATTTGGTCCCATGGTGATGGGAGCACTATATTTGTTATATGTGTGTGTTATTTTCTTTGTATTGTTTAAAAATTTTAAATAAAAAATATTTAAAAAAAGAAAAAGAAAAAAAGACTGCTTTCAATAATCCCACTTTTAGATTTTACAAAGCAGTCATATTAGGGACTGGTGGTGGCAACAAAAGCCAGCCAGTAACAAACATGGGTTTTGCGCACCCTTTTGTGTTTCCTAAAGCCCGAGAATCGGAGCCTTTTCTCTGCTAATTTGGTCATATGCAAGGAGCAACATTCCCATTTCAACCTGTTCATTTGTTTCCGACCCAAAGCATCCCTCCCACTCTTCAAGGGCCAGATCTACACCTAAGGTTTATTGCAGTACTATATCGCTGCTGTAACTTGCGGGGCACAGCACTTTGCTGTGCCAGTTGCGCTATTCCTGCGTAATCATTCTTCATTTCTTCCAGAATTTCCCAGACTACGTTTATCACGTTTTTTTTCAGTTACTGCAGTTTGCTGTAGTACGCAGCTAGTGCGTGTGCTAAAGTGGCGCTGTCGTTGCCCGCCCGAGGTGTGGCCACGAAAGTGTCATCACTGGAGTTAGCCAATTGTTTTCAAGGGGCGGGGGAAATGCAGTGTTACGTGTGTCTCCCAAACTGGTGGAGAAGAGAGGTATCCGCCATTTGTTGTTGTGCAGCGGGCACAGGACAGGAAAAGCCTTTTCCCTCCTTTTTTAAAAATCTCGGTCCTTCCCACATTCACTCCTCTGCAGCTTTGCATAGCTAATTAACCAAAACAAAACCAAAAAACCCCTTTCTCTTAAAGGGCCATTTCCCCTGCGTCTTCAAGGCAACACCCAGTTCTACCGCTACGGAGTTAGGTGTGGGGTGGCAAACCAGGATGAGTGCAGTACATTTAACGAGAGTGTGCCCTGTGAGCAGTGACTATGGAACGTGAATATAGCAGTACCATTCTGCTAACTTGACAATATACCATGTAATGTGGATCCGGCCAAGGTCGTGGAGAAAGATTATCATCTGCTAATAGAAAGAAGTTGAACCTCCGTCCCACGGGCCAAATCTGGCTGACCTGGGGTCCCCAGATGGCTCTGCCCTTTCCCCTAGCCTCACCCCCTTCCCCACAACTGGTGGTATCCTGGCTTTGGCATGTATCCCCCCCCCCATTCTAAAAGGTTGAAATGCCTCTCCTAAGGCTTAGCTACTGACAGTAAGAGAGAGCTTTAAATTAAAATATGCTTGTATTTTTGGCCCCACCCCCTTTGCCTTCAGCTCCGCCCACCACTGGAATGTGGCACCCAAGAGCTTCTTCAAAAATGAATTTGGCCCTTGGGCTGCAAGAGGTTCAACACCCCTGCACTAACAAGACCCGCCTACCTTGTGTATAATAAACAGGTGCCTAAGGTACGTGACATAATGGAGTGCTTAAGGGCACAATCCTATGTATGTTTAGACAGAAAAAAGGCCTACAACTCCCAGCATGCCCCAGCCAGCCATGCTGGGTTCAGTGCCATGCTGCACTGATTGTGCCTTCAGTGCATCAGCTGGAAATCTAATTCAGTCCAAACTTCAGCTAAATATTGGACTCACTAAATAAATAAATAATTATTGGACTCACTTGGCTGGCATTTGATAAATCCTCATCCCATTTTGTATGTGGGTAAGAACGCTGGCCTACTACCTTCAGTAATCACTACAAAGAAGCTCTATGTGAAATGCTTTCAGTGAGTCACAAAAGTGCTATATTAATATTAAACATTACCACAGCATATATGATTACAAACATTAGATATGCATAAACTTGGAAAACATTACCTCCTTAGCATCCATGTTGGTTTGATCCAGCCGAAGAGAGTAAAGCGTGTCTTTTCCTCCAATGAACAGGCGGTCACGGTATTCGTCGAGGTACAAGGACCGGAAATCTAAAATTCCTCGGTGGCCAAGAAACAGGACTGAGCGGTTAGCGGCCAAAAGATCTAAAAGGTAGGAATCAGATGGCAAAGGAAAACTGTTGGTGGGGTTAAAGAAACTGAAAGAGTAAGGTCCATATCCCCAGGTTAAAGCAGCTAGTACTCCATGTATCTACTCATATGCGCAATCCATAGTATTCCTTAGAAACGGGGCACAATCCACCAAAAGTTAGAAGCAACTAAGTCTCACTGAAAACAATGGAATATGCTGTGACATAAACCAGTCCCATTGCTTTCAATGGGTTTTCTGTCATGCATTTTGCCAATTATGTTCTATCTATTGTAGGGTTTGGAGCAATTGCTGCATAATACTGATATTTAGAAACACATGAAAAGGCACTAGGTGACACGTACACCATATAACATGTGGGATCTTTGAGGCAAAGACTTCGTCAAGTCCATTACATGAACAGCTAGGAATTGATAACCCAATCGTACTCCCATATTGCCTGATGACAGTGACTATATCCTCTGTATAGACTAGCAATTTCTTCCCCCGTGTCTTCTTTTGCAGTCACCATTATGGAATCCTCTATACCAGCCTTCCCCAATCTGGCAACCTCCAGATGTGTTGGACTACAACTCCCAGCATCCCTCAGCCAGCTGGCCTATACTATGGAATGATTCCATAATGATAAATGCAGGAGAAGACATGGGGGATGGGGAAGATATTGCTAGGGATGACTGTCCATGCTTAGGGGGCAGAAAAGGGAGAACTGCCTGCTAGAATAGCTCTGGGATGTTGCCCCTCTTATTTTCAAATCCCTCCTCCTCAAAACCCACTATTTCTGTTAAGCCTTTGGCAAACGCTTAGTCCCCATACCCTACTGCAGGTGCAAGCTGGTGTTTTGAACTACATCTCCCATCAGCTCCATCCAGAATGGTCAATGGTAAGAGATTATGGAAGTCATCGTCTAAAACATCTGGAGGGCACCGGGTGGCCTAACTAAACCCAAGTATCCATCACTGAAAGAAACACATCTTCTGCCCATGTCTGCCTCTATTTCCCTCCCCTTTTCCTTTTGTTTTACTTGCATCAATGTTTAGATTCTAATTTCCTCAGGGCAGGAACCTCTCCTCTTTCAGTTTGTTATGCTCCATGCACATATCTTTCTTCTATTCCCGAAGTTCAGAGCGGAGTGTGGATTCTTATATAGCCAAAACTGCACCTTCCACACACAAGAGGGAGGTATCAGCAGGCTTGGGGGGAACCCCACAGGTTTGCAGAAGCACAAAACATCCTTGGGGGTAGGGTGGGGGAACCTTAAGAGGAAGATACCCAAAAATTGCCCAGTGAGGAGTGAGCATGCTCTCAGCAGCCACAGACTGCTGGCTGAATGCTGGGGTGAAAAATGGAAAACCCTGTGAGAATGGAGTATCCTGGGGAGAAGGGGATGTCTGACTGACTCGGACACTGAACAGAAGCACTCCACGCTGCAACATTTTGTTACAGATCCCACTTCATTTAAACTCACACACACACTTCCCCCATCTCATGTTATAAAACCAAGGAACCGGCATCAGACTGTATCAAAATGTCCACCTTCAGCAAAGAACTAAATGCATCCTCCACATTATAATGATCAGTATATGCCAGATTTCAATGGGTGCAAAAACTGGTACAACAGAAAAACTAGCAATCACAAAAACAGTTTTAAATTTAATTTTAAAATTACAACTTGTGACCATTTCAAAAGTTTTATTCTTTTTAGATTTTTTATTTTTTTTTAAACACCTTTGAAAGCTACCAAATGTGAGAATGTTCATGCGGCACTTACCGTAATTAAAAAAAACAACTTGCAAATACTTCTATAAGCAGCAATGCCCCATTGTGCTTAAAATCTTTTTCTTTTAAAATTTTATTTGAATATGTATTCTTATCCTGCACAACCCCCTGTGCTAGTTTCTTTTCTTTTGGGGGCAGAGGGGGGTAACAGGCTATTTCCTCTACTTCAACGCCAAGCACACTTACCTGTAACATGTACATAGAATATTGCAATACTGCTGCTGGACTGGGGTAATGGTATTAAGGAGAAAGTCTGGTGTTTCTATATCATCTGAAGATGCTCTGGGTAGGGATGTGTGAGGAATCTGTTTGGGGAGTGAAAATCTGATGGATTTTCCTGACTCGGTCCTCTGGATTCCGTTCCATTTCCTGCACACTGACGCCGACTCAATCCGAAGCAAGCTGAGACAGCACGTGGATTTCCACTTTTAAAATGGATCATGATTTCTGTGAGTTTGTTGTTGTTGTTGTTGCTGTTATTTATTTTTTTAAAAAAAAAAGCTCAGGAAATTTTCGCAAATTGCGGAGCCTGGAAGTTGCGCACATCTCAAAGTTGCGCAAATTTGAGCTTTCACGGGGTTGACCTGACTCAAGTTGGCTGCCCTACCACCAGGACCTACCTCATTGCTAAAAAACCCAACCCACCAGCAGTATAATCATGAACAAGTAAACGCAACACACAGTATTTGTCGGAACAAATACATTACCCTAAGAAATCAGATATTGCATGCACAATATTGGTGAGAAGAACGATGGGGGGTGAGACTAAAAATCCACAGACCCATTTGCAGAAATCATGGGAGCTGAAAAAGTAACTGAAAATAATAATTTAAAAAGGTGTCTATTTGATGTGCGCAAATCACATAACCCTAGTGGAAAACCGTAGCGCCAATGCTGAACTAGATGAAATTAACAACAACAAGTTATTTGTGGAGCACGGAATTTGGCGAGCTAATGACAAAGTAGTGAGAGGATGAAACTGACAAAGGATATTTACCAAGGGAATATGCTGGCGGTGGCGCCCAGGGTTACAGAACAGACTTGTGAATGTGATAAAATATTAAAAACAGCGCGAACCCATTTACCCAAATTTAAAGGTTCAGATTCAATTTGCGCAAAAGACCCAATTTGCGCAAATCAGTATTTGCGCAAATGGTGCTAATAAATATGCAGATCTCAGTCCTTGACGTCTGCAACTATTTCACGCAGATTTCCGGAACCTGAAAAAAAGATCTGGATGGTCCGTTTCCAATTGCCAGATCAGAAATGCTGCAGACGTCTGTTGGGCTCAAACAAAACAGGTTTCCCAGTGGCGCACATGTCTAGCTCTGAGTGAGCGGTACATGTAACTGACCAACTCCATGAACTTTGCAAACCAGAGTGAATGGGCAGGGAATGAAGATTTCTCTAAACCCTCTCACTGCCATGACAGTTTCTGCTGTTGCCCTACGCTGGGTCTTTCTAGAGTCAAATTGCTTAATGTTCTTTATTAAAGAGGGGTCAGTGAAACTGGATACAGCAGAAAATGATTTGACCTTCAGCTCAAATGTCTACCTTACTTTGAACCACAACAAAGCAATATGGCTTGGGGCTGGTGAGCTGTGAGAAAGGCAATCGTTCGACAAACCCACCCCACTTTTGCAGCACTGGAGCTGGTGGGGTACGTGTATGTGTGTTGAATTTGACCTGTTGGAAATTAATCTCATCGGTCTGTGAGGGTCATCTGTGTACATCCCGACCTGAAGGCCCAAGTCACCAAGCAATTTCTGCAGCTAGGAACACTCAGCTGGAAGGCTGGAAGAAGCTGTCATTAGCTGGGAGTGAAGACAGCAGGGCTCTCTGCTGCTGATAAAAAGGCTAAAAGATAAATGCCCTATAAAACAGTCTATCAGTGTGACAAGGATAACTCCCTGACAGTTGCAGAATGGAGCTTTATCAGGAGCTGCTGAAAACTGGGGTGGATTTGAGGTCTCGGAGTGTGAAACATTGTGGGGGGGGGAAAGGTCAGAAAAAACAATGGGGTGGGAAAGGAGAGAAAGATGGAGCCTTGGTGGAAGAGGAAATGTAGAGACAAATTGCCCCATTTAAAGATTTCCAGAGGGGTAGCCAGGTTTGCCTGTTGCAGCAAAAACAACAGAGTCTTGTGGCACCTTAAAGTCTAGCAAATTTGTTGCATCATAAGTTTTTGCTGACTCTAGCCCACTTCAACAGATGCATGAAGTGCTGTCCTGAGTTCCAAGTGTGTAACACACACACAGAGACACACACACACGCACACGCACACGCACACACACACACACATGGGGAAAGGGTGGGGGTTATAAACAGTGATGCCAGAGGGAATTGTTGTAATGCAGAAAATACAAACTGCAAACTGCAATAATTACCTTATTTACAGTGGCCATTCAGAAAACAGTTGTTGGGTAACAACATAGACATCCTTGTGTTGGTGAGTTGTATACATGTAATGATACATCTAATGTGATTTTAAAAAATAAATAAATCCCTATTCAAGCCACAGGAGATAAAGCTGAATATCTTGATGAGGGGTTTCACACTGAAATCTTGTCTTTGAAGTCCCTTTGTTCAAGAATGGCTACATTAAAGTCAGTGAGAGATCTGGTTCGCACAGTGACCTCCCAGGACACTCTGACTTGGTTCGCATGTCACAACTGGGTTGTTTAATCCAGGAATTGTCCAATCCGAGCACCAGCAAGCAGGCTGCCTCCCAAGCTCTCATCGCTTCCACTTTCAATCAACAACCAAGGAATTTTCCATTCCTGGGTTATCATCATGACTTCCAAACCTGGAACTCTGGGTTGTTTAGGGTTAAACAACCCAGAGTTAACAATTGCTGCTGCTCGTCCCCGACAATTCCTGGGTTAAACAACCCAGGAATTGTCATGACCTGTGAACCAAGTCACAGTGTCTTGGGAGGTTGAAGCATTTCTCCACTGATTGTTGCCATTTCTGATATCAGATGTGGCCATTTATTGTTTTGTGTAGAGACTGGCCTCTTTGTCCTATGCTGGCTGAGGATGAAGGGAGTTGTAATCCAACACATCTGGAGGGCACCTGGTTGGGGAAGGCTGACCAAAACAATACTCTCTTTCTGCTGCTCCTATATGCTAAGATTTATGACATCTAAATGCCAAAATGCATGTAATGCGTTTTAGGGAAATGCACATTTTGATAGTAGCATTTCAAAGAATTGGCAGGATTGGCCCTGGAAATGTTTTGATTCAGGATCATGTCCAGGGACACATAAACAAAGGCTCCAAGTTAGATATGGGGCCAGATATGGGGTCAAAAACACGTGCAAGATTTGGGCAAGGGAATTTAATCAAGGGGATGATCAGCTTTCAGAAAGGGACTCTCTCAGGTGGAGAATAGGATTAATCACATGGCAAATGGAAAGTCCATGCAAAACATGAAACAATGCAGTTGCTGACTTAGCATGAAATTCTAAGAACATAAGATGGGCCATGCGGGATCAGACCAAGGGTCCATCTAGGCCAACCACCTGCCTATTGGAAGCCCACAAGTAGGACAGGAGTGCAATAGCATTCTCCTTATCAAGCCATTGATAGTCTTGTCCTCCATGAATGTCTCTAACCACCTTTTAAAGCCATCCAAATTGGTGGCCATCACTACATCTTGTGGAAGTGAATTCCATTGTTTAACTATGCACTGTGTGAAGAAGTACTTCTGTTTATCTGGCCTAAATCTCCTACCAATCAGCTTCATGTGGGATGACCCCAAGTTCTAGTTTCTCTATTATAAGAGAGAAAGAAAAATGTCTCCCTATCCACTTTCTCCATGCCATGCATAATTTTGTACACCTATATACCATGTCTCCCCTTACTCACCATTTTTCTAAGCCAAACAGTCCCAGACGTTGTAAGCTTTCCTCATAGAGGAGTTGCTCAAGTCCCTTGATCAGGGGTGGGCATAAAGTAGATCTCCAATATTCCATGCTGGCAGGGGCTTCTGGGAGTTGAAGTCCAAAACATCTGAAGATCTATCTTCTGATGATAGATGATGCCCTTAGATCATATTGGTTGCCCTTTTCTGCACCTTTTCCAACTCTACAAGAGTTTTTAGCCCTTCAGTTTTAAAAATTGCGTTAGTGCGTTTTTAGATCTTTGCACTGCTGCTGGCTCTTATCTTGGTTACTAGTACTACAGTACTTTGTTTTTATTCTGTTTTAAACTTATGGTTTTATATTTTGTTTTACTATGTTATTGTATTTTATAGTTTTAAGCTTTGTCTTGTAAACCACCCAGAGAGCTTTGGCTAATGGGCGGAACAGAAATGAAATAAACAAATAAATAAAAGATCCAGTGACCAGAACTGTACACAAGTGTGGTTGCGCACAGGGCCGGCGCTACCGCTAGGCCAACTAGGCTGTTGCCTAGGGCGCGTAGCGGAAGAGGGCGCAGAACGCTGCGCGCCTCTTCGCTGCCGGCGCGCTCCTGCCCTGCCCGCCTGCCCGCCTCACCGAGAAAGCCAGGTCAGTGCAGGCGATGGCGCCCGGAGTAGTGGTGGGGCCGAGCCTGGGCGCCTCCCCCCCACCTTGCCTCGCCTCCGCGCCACCTCCCCCCCACCTCGCCTCGCCTCTGCGCCGCCTCCCCCCCGTGCTGCCTCCCCCCCACGTCGCCTCGCTTCGCCTCTGCGCCGCCTCCCCCCCCCGACACCTACCTTCTCCGCGCTGTTTCCGGAGCCCCGCCCACGCTCTGTTTTGGCGGGAGGAACCAGGGCAACAGGGCTTAAACCTGTTTAAGCTCTGGTTTCGTCCGGCCAAAAACAGAGCGCGGGGGTCCCTTTTCGGAGGAGGCGTGGGAAGGTAGGTGGGGGGGCGGCAGCGTGCGGGGGGGGTCCGGTGGCGGCGGCGGCGGGAGGTTGCAGAGCAGGGCTGCTTTCCTGAGCCCCCCCGCCACGGCACAAGAGGGGGGGCGCTAAATATAATTTAGCCTAGGGCGCCAAACTGCCCTGCACCGGTCCTGGTTGCGCAATAGATTTGTAGAAGGGCAATATGATATTGGCAGTTTTATTTTCAATTCCTTTCCTAGCTATGCCTTATGTGGAATTTGCCTTTTTTTTTTACACTTGCTTAGAGGTTATGTAGTGGAAAAAGCAGGAAAGGACATGCTTCCCGTGTAGTGCTCAGATCTCAATTCTGCGACAAAACCAAAAGCTGATGCAACAGATTAACTGCCTCATGTAGAAAAGCCCCCTGCTCTTAACCCCCCCAAAAAATACCTCACCCAAAGTGCTGTTTACAAACAAAAGTGAAACTTGAGCAGTGTTCTCCAACCTTGGGCCCCCAAATGTTTTTGGCCTACAACTCCCAGCTATGCTGGCTGGGGCATGCTGAGAGTTGTAGGCCAAAAACATCTGGGGACCCAAGGTTGGAGAACACTGAACTAGAGGGTCACAACACAGAATTCGTAAACAACCGTGAGTAGGGAATGACGAGTGCCCAATAAATGCATCGTATAGAAAAGCTCTTAATCTTTCCACACAGAAAGGTGCTACAAGCCTTTGATCACTTTTTGTAGTTGCCTTTTTTTAATATATCCTTTTCAGCTCTATGATACTCTTTTTTAGAAAGGGTAACCAAAACTGCACACAGGATTCTAAATGTGGCTGTACCACAGGTTTATAAAATGGCATTGCAAATTCCAGGAGTCCCCAACCTTTTTGGACCCTTGGGCACATTTGGGAATTTGGGAAACTGCTGTGGGTACCACCACAAAATGCCTACTCAGTGGATCACCGCTTTGGCGACTACCTATCGTGTCTGTGGATCTGAGGCTACCTCTTATTCAGCAAAAACTTTTGTTTCATATCTATTGGACACTGCAACGTCTCTTTAATAAGGGATTGTCTAATTCAGCTAATTACTAGCGGTGCAATACAGCTAATGCTTCTTTTAAACATATGTTTTGGCACTGTCCAGTAGTTGCTTCTTTTGGGGAGGAGGCTATTACACAGATAAATTTTTCACGAGAACAGTCTTTCATATTCACTGAAGTACATGCTCTTTTAAATTATTTACCTGCTTCATGGAAATTAACAAACAGAAGGGGAAATGGATTCTCTGTGCCCTTTTGACAGGTAAAAGACTGATATTACAAAACTGGAAGGATAAACACTGACGTCCTATAATGCAGTGGATTGAGGACCTTACAACATTTTCAATATATGAATGGGTGGCATATAGATGCCACCTTCAAATGGATACTTATTTGCATATTTGGCCCGCTTTTGTTGAAGCCTATGTATAATTGCTAGAAAGTTGTATTCATTTCATACAAATCCATGTACGTATATTAAAAGGGGGGGACCCCGTGCCTGGGAATCCTTTTGCGGGCACCACTGGAGGTGACCACGGGTGCCACGGCACCCACAGGTGCCACGCTGGGGACCCCTGGTATATTCTGTTCTTTGTAGCTGCAAGAGACAAAATGAGGATATCTGAAATGAGCCAAAATGGAATTTTCTCTTGCTGCTATACTAGTTGATGTAGAAATAATATTTGGGGACTGAAATTCATCTGTCTTCTCAGTGGTCAAATATGTCTGACAAAGATCAGGAGGATGTGGTATTAGTATATGTAAATACCATATTTAAAAATATAGCATTTTCCTTAAGTTATCTATCCTTGCTATGTAATTCTTATAAAATGTATACAATTCTAAGGGTTTGACATTAATCTGAATAACACACACATATCTGAATTGGTTCAAAACAAGTTCAAAATGGCTGAACTAGTCACCTAACTTTTTTTTTTAAGTTTGTGTCTACTAGAACCAAACTGAAAGTGTTAAGAATCCTGAACCAAGAATTGAACCCAAATTGTTAATTGCTCCCTGGGTTGATTGCTGGTGCTTTAAGCATCATGTTTCCTAAACTCAGCCTACACAAAACAATAGGTGGATCACCAGCTGTCTCTCTCTCTCCCCATTAGCACTCTGGCTGCCATGCCATTGCAACAGTGAAGAAATTGTAGAGTCGACACACCCTTAGTGGGAAAAGGCTGGTGTGTGGGGGAGGAAGGTTTAGAAAGTCATGTGGTTTCCCATAAGCAGCCGGCCTTTACCAGGTCAGATGGTTCATGTCAACCCTGTAACGTATTCGTTCCGCTGTATGGCAATGATAAAAAATGAGCCTTGGGAAGATATATCCCCAAAGGGATTGTCTATCTGGCAAACGTGCGGCAGTCTATCTTTCACCCGTAAAGGCAGCAAAACTCCCATCTCCAAGGGTGGAGCCAGGTGCTAGCAATCTTGAATAATTTCCCAGCTGTTGACACACATGCCGATACTGGAAGGATCCTTAGAGAGCAGCATTCCAATTTCCTCCCTAGGACTCCCCCTCCCCGGCATTTTCCCTGTTCTTATGGTTTGGCTGCAGTAATTAGATGAAGTAGTAGCATGTATTTCTAGCCATAAATTCACATGAAACTAAACCAGATACGTGTACCTCTGATATTTCAAATCAGCACTAACTAACTGTAAGATTCCTGGCCCCAAAATGTCTTTTTTTAAGCATTACCTTCCTCCTAAGACAGGTATGGGGAACCTCCGTGGGCCAGCTGCAGCCCGTGGAGATTTCCCATCTGGCTTGCAAGCTTCTGCTGTTACCTCTTATCAGTGATCAGAGAAAAGAGGGTATTTAAGGGCGCAAAAAATGTCCTACAATTCCCAGCATGCCCCAGCCAGCCATGCTGGCTGGGGAATTCCTGGGAGTTGTAGGACTTTTTTTTCTGTCTAAACATGCATAGGATTGTGCCCTAAAGGCATACCCTCTTATCTCTGACCACTGAATTCAGCTTTGTAGGCATGGAAGCTATTGCATGGAATTGAGATGATATTGCCCAAATCTGACTACCCGAGTTTCTGAAAATCCATTGTCAGACTCTCTGTACCCATTGAATTCCCAGACCCAATAAAATACCTTTCATTGGTCTGCATGAGTTAGGGCACACCACTCTTGTATACATTATGACTTTGTTCAATTCAATAAGTAGTGGCTCTTTGTCACCTCAAACCCAAGACCATCATTTCCTGGCAAAAAAAGTTCCTTTTTGTTGTATGGTTTCAGAGCTAAGCAGAAGTATAAATCAAAGCAGCAGAGGATGGGAGGGAAAGAGAATTGTATGTGGGAGACACTGCTGAGCAATTATATGTCAGGCAAAGTTTTAAAAAAAACACACACCACACACCAATAAATCCTAACCTGAACAATCCCCACATTCCAGAATCAGTTTTGGATGAGTTCATTTCCCTCTCATCCTCTTGGCTCAGCTCTTAGTCATTCTGTACACCTCCTTGCCTGGCCTGCAAGAATTCTCAGCAATGACAAGATAGCAACTAGCCCGGTCTACAGCCAACTTTGGAGGGTGATTTGCTTTGAATTTGCCCAAAGTATGAAGAGTTCATGGCTAAGGCTCCCCATTGATCAAAGGCAACTTTTCAATAGTGATTTTATACCCAATTTGTGAATAGCAGAAGGCCAGGAAGGAAGCTCTGGGTGTCTGGGGAAAGGAACAAGGAAGATAAAATGCACAAATGATCCAAGGTGGTGTGCAAGGTGGTTGTTCACAATGGAACATGATCGAGAAGCCATTCAGAACTCAACCACCATTCCACAGGTTTCTGTAACATGACAGGGTTCAATGGGCAGGTAGGAGCCAGAGACATCAGCAAGCATGGGGCATTATTAGACAGAATCACATTGAACATTTACTGCAGAGAAAGGAAAAAGCTATATACCAGGCAGGGCCAGCCCAAGAGATTTTGCTGCCTGAGGCAAAGTGCAAGAAGGCGCCCCCATTCCATGTATAAAAGATGACTGGACTGGCAGTTGAATCTTTCTTCAGCACTGGCAATGGGACATCCTCCTCCTCCGCTCTGGAAGGCAGCAGGCTAGCTTAGGGAGTGCAGGGCAGGCCACATGGCACACCGCACTCTCCTCCAACACCGTCTCCCAGAATCTGCTGCCTGAAGGGACTGCCTCACTCTGCTTAATGGTAGGGCTGGCCCTGTCACCAGGGGTGAGGAACCTGTGGCCCTGCAGATGTTGTTGAACTAAAACTCCCATCATCCCTAATCATTGGCCATGCCTGCTGGGGCTATGATAGCAGTTGGAGTCCAACAAGATCTGGAGGGCCACATGTTCCTCACCCGTGCTGTACACCAACAAGATATATTTATTTTATTGTTTATTTCTTACATTTCTATACCACTCAATAGCTGAAGCTCCCTGGGTGGATAAATTAAAAGGATTCATTTCCACTAAGAGAAGATAGAGTATTCTTAGCTTGTGGGTTTCCCATGGGCAGCTGGTTGGCCACTGTGTGAACAGAATGCTGGACTAGATGGACCCTTGGTCTGATCCGGCAGGGCTCTTTTTATGTTCTTATGTTAATTGCAGTATTTTTTATTATTATTATTATTATGGACTTGTATTCTATGTAAATTCTTATTGTGGACCATCCTGGAATATATTTGTATGAAGGGCAGTATACAATACAACCAACCAACCAAGTAGCTGCAGATGTACCCAATAAAACAAACACCTTTCGTGTTTTGCCCTGGCTGTTGTCCCCATGGTGGTGTGAAGGTATGCAGATAGTGCAGCTCAGGATGGGAGTCATTTGTGGAACTTAAACACCATCTGTAGACCTCCTGTTCTCCCACAGTCAAATGAAACTTCCAACTATGCTGAAGAACTGGAGATATCATCCTACTTTACTGGTCTCCATGGATGCCATGCCAAAGCCTACAATTGTAGCAGCTGCTCCTACGTCTCCATTTGGCTTCCTTTCTGCATGGGTTGTATTTTGGCTGAATAGGATTGTTCATGCTAGGGCAGAAAGCAAAGATGGGTCATTCTGCTCCTCCCCATCCTTCAATCCACTGGAATTTTTTCCACTAGCGTGCCTGTATGTGGGGCCCCCTCCCTAAACTCCCCAGTTGTGTAGTTTCTTCACAGAAAACGGCCCTTCTTTGCCACACATCTGGAATGGGTTTGATAGTCTCCACATTCTAATTTCCAATAAAAGGAAAGATATTTCATGCTTCATTGCCAAGCCGTGTAAGACACACTGCTCTCCCCCTCTCCACGGCTGTCAAACCAGAATTAGGATATAACAGGGAGGAAGGCTATTAAAGCAGCAAAAGAGGCAGACGGGCCACAACACAGTGGGGGTCTCTGCAAACCTGGCTATCAAACCCCAAAAGAATCATCACCACTTCCCTGTATCAAAACCCACAAGTGTGCTGTTGTGGTGGCTTAGATAGAGGTAGGTGCGTCACATACTGCACAAACCTAGTTCCTTCGCACGTTGAAATAGGATTCAGTGCCACTGGAGGCCTGAGTGCCAATTGCCAATTTACACACTACTTGCCAATTGAGAAAACCAGACACCAATATGAGTGGTAGCGGCTGGGAACAACTGCAGCACCCACCTCCTCTCCATATGCAGAGCAAAGGTAAAGAACGTGGAGCCAGAGGAGGTAGCACCAGAGGGAGTCTGTCCGTTTGTCTGCTCAATAAAAGCAGCTCTTCTCAAAATAGAAGATTACAGCAGGATGTGTGCAAGGCGATGGCTGCCTATCCCTCTCTGCATTGCTTCCACCTGAAGGAGCAGTGGTGGGGCATGGCCGGCTCTGCCATTAGGCAGATTGATGGAGAGATTGCTGCCTCTCAGGGAACAGATGCTGAGGGGTGCAGGATGGACAGCGCTGTATGTGTTCACATGACTTGCCGTCATCACACACACACACCCCGCCACCCACTACCCTGTGGCCCGCAGGTGCAGTGGAGGACATTGTCTTGTCACCGTTGTTGAGATCAGATTCAACTGCCAGTGTTGTCAGCTTTTGTACACGGAATCAGAATAAGCGTAATGGTTAGAGTGATGGACTGGAACTCAGGAGATCTGGGTTCTAGTCCCCACTTGGCCATGAAGCTCACTGGTTGACTTTGGGCCAGTCATCACGGACTGTCAGCCTAACCTTCCTCACAGGGTTGTTGTTAGGATAAGATGGAGAGGAGAAGGAGGAGGATTATGTAAGCCGCTTTGGGGTCCTTGCAGGAAAAAGGGTGGGATATAAATATAATAAATTAATCAATAAAGCGGGGTGGGTAGGTGGGTGGGAGGTACCTCTGCCTCAGGTGGCAAAATGCTTTGAGCCGGCCCTGTGGTTGACCACTGTGGCCTGTGGGGAAAAGAAAACCAGTTCCCTTCTGCCAAGGACCAGCAGGAGAGGGTTAGATTAGAAGCATTGCCTCATTCCGGGGATAACATGTGAATCAGCTCTTTAAAACAAAATCAAGAACACTCACAGTATTTAAATACCATCTAAAGCTTAAACATTACTGCACCCTGAAGTCCATCAGACTACTAGAACTGAAGGCTAGGCTAGAAAGGAGCAGCAAAGAAGGCGGAAAATCTGAAGAAGCATAGATCTAAAGGCAGCCCAATCCCAGGTTCCAATATGGGCAAATAAATCAGCAAAGCGCTGAACCCCAATATTAGCAGCTTTATCTACTGCCCTCCCCTTTTGCTCCATATATTGCTTTGCCAACCTGGTGCCCTCCAGATGTTTTGGACTTCAGCTCCCATCAGCCCCAGCCAGCATGGCCAACGCTCAGGGATACTGGGAATTGTAGTCCAAAACATCTGGAAGGTACCAGGTTGGGGACGGCTACTCCGTGTGCTTTCTAGTTCTAGTCCCTGCTTCATTAGCCCGCCCCACTTGGCCCCCTTAATCCCCCCCCCAATCTTCCCCTCTCCTTTGCTTTTGATGGAGTTTATTTTAAAAGCCCAACATCCTCCCCACCCCATATCCCAGTTTTGTTTTCTTTAGCTGTGTCATTTATTTCCAGTTGACTCTTTGCTTATTTGCATTGGGCTGTGTAATTATTTCTCAAGAGAAGCTGGCTGGGCACTGACAGGGCCAAAGTCACCTGATCCTGTGAGAGACCAGAGACACAGAAAACCATTTATAACCCAGCTGGGGATCACAACAAGCATCCTGTCAACAGAACTGAGAGCACGCAGAGATGGAGGGGGGGGGAGCATAAACAAGAGATGTGTGAAGGAGGAGAAGCCGTGAAAACAATTCCCAGAGATGGGATGTGTGATAAAACGCTGAAGAGGTTATAAATGAAAGAGTGTGTTGTTGACATCAAGGAGAAAAGCAGTAAATGTGGTAAAACCAGCTTGAAATGAATAGCTTCCCCTTTTCTTGTTATTAAAATGTATCACAGTGTGCCCCCATGCCAAAATGTAGGCAGCTTCTATCTTTGATAGTTTAAGGCTGCAATCCTATGCTTGTTAAGACAGAGAAAAAAGTCCTTCAACTCCCAGCATGCCCCAGCCAGCCGTTTAGTGGTACCGTATATTTTATTGCACCTTTAGTGGTATATTTTAAGACTTCTACAGTACCACTCGACCAAATGAATTGTTGGGCAATTTACTAATGTGTAAAACTGTAGTGGGGGGAGGAAGGAAACAGGAGAACCAAGCAAAATGCTCATGGATTCCCCCCACCCACACCTGGAAGAGAAACTATTGTTATGTGTGCTCCACTGCGCTAAGCAGTGGGAAGTTCCTGGAACAGCACGACTGGGATTTGTTTCCTTTGAATAGTACAGCACACTGGAGACTTCAGTTTTGTAATATTTTCTTTATTTACAAATGTACAAACAAAGCATAGTGGAAGCAAATGGGCACTGCTACAGCAGGCAAGAGATTCCCCACACAGCAACTTATTTGCTGAAGTCATTTATCAGCTGCTCTTCAGCCATGGCTTTCAGAGCAAATAAAATAATAAGATACAATAAAATCCAATAAAAACTCAAGAGCAACATAATAAATAAAACTATTAAAAGCAAGCACAAAACAGAACTAAAATGTGTGCTCTTTTTTTTTTTTTTTTAAGTGTTCACTCGGCATCAAATAAAGACAGTTCCAGGCAAACTTGTCTGGGGAAAGAGTTCCATGAAGGGGGTGCTACAACTCACTCAGCCCCCCTTTAGAAGGGGGTCCTTCTAAATGACACAAAGAGGCTCTCCCTTTTCAAGGCTGCATCTCTAGTTCCAGCTAAGTCCAGCTAGAAAGTCTCAGCTCTCTTCCTCTACACCCCACTTCAGCCCTTTTCAGATGTTGTATCAATGGACAAAGCACATAGGCAGAGGATGCCACTGGGGTGCCCAACCTATATGCGTTCATGCCAGCATCTGAAATGAGCATGCCTCTCCATGTGACTGGGGACCCAAGGCTCCTGACTGCATGGATATAACATCTGAAATGGGATCAACTCTCTTGTTATTCCAAAACTACAAATGGCGTTTTGTGCTCTCCTGACAAGCCACTAGCGGATAGAGGGGGTCCTTCAAATTAAGGCAGCAGGTTATATTTTGATTGCTCACTCTAAATGACACAAAGAGGCTCTCCCTTTTCTTGGTTTGCATTACCTATTACTTGGACTAGACAGAAACCAGGTGGCTTCGTTTCCCTGCTGATCGTGCAAACCTGGCCAGAGTGTGTCAAAAGAATATACAATGTTCATATTCTTGCCCGCAGTAAAGGTTACGCTGCCATAGCTCATGTTGGGCTCAGAGCAACATTTGCTCTGCTGTTGGACTAGCCTTTCCTTACCTAACTTGCTGAATAAAACTTTGAGGGCTGGTCTATACATTGCATTTTATCCGAGAATGTGTCTCATGTGTAGAGTACTCACGGTTTGAAGCCAGAGTGGGACCTCACTTCTGGTCCTGCACCCGATGTCTTGCCCACACACTAGCCCTGCCCTCCAGTGCGTGTGCGTTGAGCATGGTTGTCTGCAAAGGAACCCCTAGGTCTGAGCAGCAACGGCTATCGGTAAGCAATGTGCGTACATCACAGGGTGGGTCCAGCCCTAGAACATGACATCAGTGGTGGGGCTAGGAGCAAGGCTCCGTTCCTGCTTCAGACTGTGAGTGGCCTACATGCGAATAACACGTGAATGTGGAACTGGTCCGTTCTGTTGTTCTTCCACTTCATCTTGAGTGTTTCACTGCCCGCACTGCTCAGTGCCAACACTGGAGGTGTTCCATGTGATGCAGAAGTACAACATGGTGACCAGCTTCACATGTTATGGTGGCAGTGTTTAGTCACTGTCAAAACCAGGCAAAAACAGCGGAGCCGTCTAGTGGCTCCTTAAAGGCTAACAATTGTTACGGTGGCATAAGTGTTTGTGGACTAGAGCCCACCTCCATCAGATGCAATGTTGTTGCGACAGACTAACATGGCTACTCCTTTGGATATTGTGTGCTGGCAGGCAGTCTCTTATGTTATTATGACAAATAACATGCTGCAGACCAGCTCTAAGCCTCTGGGAGTGAGGCAGAACTAAATAATATAGTAAATAGCATAAGATCGCGTTCTAAACCACTTGAAAGGAACATCCTGGCAATGAATTTCATTTCGGTTCTGTAACTTCCTTACGAGGGGGAAATGCAGTGGCCATGAAGGCAAAGGACAGGCTGTTCTGCCCAATGACCTCCCAGCTACGCCGCATCTGGAAACAGAGCCATTTGGATTTGCTGAGGTCCATCCCCAGAGTCTGCTAACCAAAGACCATAAAACCTTGTTATAAAAATAGGGGCAGCATGCCCAAACTTTCTCCCTAGAGGAAACGGAGGTCAGGCAGAAAGTGTAACGCAGGAGCAGGAGCCCAGCGCCTGTTTATAGGTAAGTAGCTGTTGCCCGCGGCTTCACTTGTGTGGATTTTAGGATTTGGTACAATTGTTTTTAAAAGAAACCTGATGGAATCCTAGCTCCCCCAGGAATCTCAGCTCCCCCGGGATTACACAATGAAATCCCAGCTCCCCCCTCCGGGACTGTACAATGAAATCCCTGCTTTCCTCCCCCCCCCCCCCGCCCAGGACTACACAATCAAATCTCGGTCCGCCTCCCGGGACTGCACAATGAAATCCCAGTTCCCCCCCCTCCCGCGGGACTACGCAATAATGAATTCCCTGTGTCCCCCCCCCCTGGGACTACACAAAATCAAATCCATGCTCCCCCCCCCAGGACTACACAATTAAATCCTTGCTCTCCCCGCCCCCCGGGACTACACATCAGTGAAATCCCAGCGTGCCCGCCCGCCGGGACTACACAGCAATGAAATCCCTGTTCCCCCTCCCCCTTGGGACTACCCAACAATGTAATCCCAGCTTGCCCCCCCCCGGGGCTACCCAACAATGAAATCCCTGCCCCCCCATGTAGGCCCCGGCTGCAGTGCATATGAACATTCTGTTTTGACGTAGGAGAGATTTGCATATCCGCTCCTGATTGGGCCCCTACGAACATTCCAAGTGACACCATTGGCTCTCATCTACTTTGGGCCGTACAGGCGCAGTGATGGCTTTTTCGGAGATTTGAACCCGCCAGTCTTTGTCCTTGGGTGATGGAGAGTATGCGTGCCAGGTTTGGGGCAGATCAGTCCAACCGTGTAGGAGCCTATGCGACGCATGTAAACACCCATACACACAGACACACGGACACACGGACACACAGACACACAGGATTTGGGATGCCCCACACACAACAGTCATTCTCTGACTGAAAGTGTAACATTTAGGCTGGGTGCTGGCAGCAGAAAACTTTTCTGACAGAAATATCTGATCTTAAAGAAAAATCAGGTTAATCCTGAGAGTCTACAGGTGATGAAGAGTGACCGTGCCAAGTTTGGGGTAGATCCATCAAAACGTGATGGAGCCTATGCAATGACGCCCCACACACAACAGTCATTCAGTCATTTAAAAAGTTTCCCTCCCTTTTCACCCCCTCAGAGAACATTCTAAATGGCCTAGGGGAGATTTGCATACCCACCCCTATTGGCCCCTGCAGGAATTCATATGAACATTCTAAGTGTCGTATGGACTATTTGCATAACTGCTCCTATTGGCTCTTGCAGCAATTATGAGGTGAGGCCGATTTGCATAACTGCTCACCTGTTGTTTTGCCCATAGGAGATATGAGAGTGGGGTGATTTTGCCCCCTTTTCTCACCCCCTTAGGGACGGAATTTCCAAAAATCCTTCCTTAGTGGGTGTCTACCTCATAAAAATCATGTTCCTTCAAGATTTCACGTTCCTAGATTAAACGGTTTGAGCTGGGCGTTGATGAGTCAGTCAATCAAAAATCAGTCAGTCAGTCCTTCTTTTATATATATAGATGAGATGGGTAGGAGAGGCCAAATTTTGAACATGTCTCCTAAGCAAGGACACATTTATGTGTGTGATAACCTGGCATTAGTCGTCTATGTTCTGGTAACCTCCAAGTTAGATTACTGCAATGTGCTCTACATGGGGCTGCCTTTGAATATGGTTCAGAACCAGCAAAATGCAGCGGCCAGATTGATAACAGGGACAACAAGTTCCGAGCACATAACACTGATTCTTGCCTGCTTGCACTGGCTGCCTGTATGTCTCTGAGCCCAATTGGGTGCTGGTTTTGATCTATAAAGCCTTACACAGCTCAGGGCCGTAAAACCTGACGGAGCACCTCTCCCAGCATGAACCTACCCAGACACTACACTCATCACGTAAGGCACTCCTCCAGGTGCCTCCTCAGAAGGAGGCTCAGGTGGTGCCAACAAGGGAGAAAGCCTTCTCGGTGGTGGCCCCCTGATTATGGAATGATCTCCCGTGAGGCCCGCCTGACACCACCACTGTTATTTGTTTGGTGCCAGGTTAAGACCTTCCTCTACTCTCAAGCATTTGGCAACATATGATAAGGTTTTTAATTCGGGTCCTGGATTTCTTATTGTTCATTGTTAAAATCGTTTAGATATATGTGTGTGTATGCCATCTGTTTATATGTTTCTAAGTAAACGGATTATATATTATGTACAATATTGCATTTTTAAAGTTTTTTAATCTTTGTAAACCTCCCAGAGAGCTTTGGCTATTTGGCAGTATAGAAATGTGATAAAATGAAATGAATCGATGATGGGAGCAGGAACTATCCTACTACCAGTGCTAGCTTTATACACGCATACGCGAACATACACACAGAGTTGCCAGCTTTTCTTTTCAAAAATTCTGCTGCTTTAGGCTGAAGCCCTCCCCCCTAGCCAGCAAGGGCATTAATTTTTGTTAAAGGATCCTCAGGCCAAGTGCCTCTAAGCATGTACAGAGTGCCTTTTCTGTGTGAAGGGAACACTCCCTCATCTATAAGGAGACTGTCTACGTTTCACCCCGAGGGGGCCAAGTTGCATGTTCCATGGCGTTCCATGTAACTTTCCCCTCAAGATTTTTTTTTTTTTTAAATCAACAGGAGAATCAACATGATTTCCTCTGCGCAGAGACTGAAAGCTGCCTGGAAGAGGAGCCCAGAGAAAAAGCAGCGCAACCCTCCTCCTTAGTAAGCGAGGGGCTGATTCCAGGCATTCCCAGAACAAAAACTACTGGCCAACAGCTGTCACCCGCCTGGCCGAGCCCCATTTTTCCTGCTGCGTGTATGCCATATAGACTCCTTCTTTATATACATCAGTGTGTGAAGGATTATTATTTAAGGGCAGTGGACCAGCACGGGGGTCTTGCAGCTGTTTCGTCGGAGAGGTAGAGACCCTTGCCCTTCCTCCTCATTCCCATGGATTCCTACAGAACACACACATGCACAAATGAAGGGTAGAAACAAGAAACATGAAGCCAGCCTGGGACAAGGATTTCTTAGCTCCCCATTCTTGCAACCCAATCCATGAAGAAGAAAAAACCATCTAGCTCAGGCTTCCCCAACCTGGTGCCCTCAAGATGTGTTGGACTACAACTCCCATCAGCCCAGCCGACATGATTTGGCTGGGAGTGATGGGAGTTCTAGTCCAACACATCTGGAGGGTGCTGGGTCGGGAAAGGCTGATTTAGGTGTTCCGAGAACCGTGATGAAGACTATAGCACTGCACTGGGGTGAATACTGAAGCTACCAAAAGTGGCCGATGTTTTAAAAGGAACCTGGTTGGGTGGAAAACCAGAAGTACAGAACGGAAGCCAACCTGCATGTAGCACAGGGGTGGGCAACTTCCTTTGAGTTGAGGGGCACTTTTCATGTTGGGCAACTGATTGCGGGCCGTGAATCCAAAGGGGAGGGGCCAAATCAAGAAGAGGGCAGGGGAGGGGCCACAAACAAAAACAGGGTGTACCTTAACCGTTGTTATTTTCGTAGCAAATGTCAAATGTAGCATTTTTTTCCATTTTTTTTTATTTCCTTAGTTTCTCCTTTAATGTTTCATAAAACATAAGTACAGGATCTATGGTGCAATCCTGTGCATGTTTAGACAGAAAAAAGTCCTACAACTCCCAGCATTCCCCAGTCAGCCATAGGGAGTTGTAAGTCTTTTTTTCTGTCTAAACACGCATAGGATGGCACCCTTACTTGCCAAGACACGCACCCTTCAAAACTGCTACACCCACTGACAATGAACAAAGCGGATAAAATGGTACCCACATCACAAAGGTTATAGTGAAGGTGTGCTGAGGTGTAATAGATCCACTTGTCCGATAACATGATGGACTGAAAGTGCCTCCTTACCTTTGCAGCCCATTCTCTGCCTGTGAAAGTGGCAGAGGTGGTTTTGCCACTTTTCAACAGGTGGGGTGGATAAATGTATAAAAATGTTGAGGGTTGGGTTCTCTTTCTTCTCTTTCTTTTAAAAACATTTTTTAAATTCTAAATTTAAAAAAATAATAATTAAAACCCTCCTCTTTCTTTTTAAAACACTTTTTGTTGCCCCAGTGAGGCAGCAGGAGCAGCCGTTTTTCCCCAACAATGCCCCTGGAAGGACACTACATTTTGATGTAGCATCCTTGCACAGAGGCTCTGATTGGGTTCAGACAACACAATAACCCACACTCAAGGTTTGAGTAGGGTTGAGTGTGGGTTGTCGTTGAACCGTGGGTTGTCGTCGAAACGTGGCTTATCGTGTTGCCTGAACCCAACCGAGATAACAAGCCATGATGAACAATCCACAGTTCACGACCCAACAACAAGACATGGGTTCTCTTCATGGGTTGTTTGTGGTTAACAAACATGGGAGATGTCTGGACTGACCAGCAACAAATGCACATTTATTGCACACCACATGTACCAATCATCTGGGAAGTCCCTTCAATACACAAGAATGGGACCTAAATACGGGTAGCTGGGCACCCACATGCATCTAATCTGCTTCCCAAAGTACAGTTCCTTGACTATCTACTCCTGTAGGCTTATAGGCCTCTCAGCAATACAAGTGCCAAAAATGACCGCTTCAAAAGGAGCCATCTATTTTTCTATTATTAAACAGAAATAATATTTTCCTGTCTCAGAATAGCATTGACACGGGCTCTCAGCCTTTTGTTGTTTCAGAAAACTTCCCCAAGCAAATTCCTCCTTGAATAGGGAGCTTTTATATTTGTGTTAATCTGGCAGGATTTTCCTCCTGCTCAAGTGTTAGCACCATAGAGAAAGAGATTAATGGTGAAAGCAGAAGAAGAATAGACGTGGGTCAACTAAAATAGTGAGGTTCAAGGATTATGCCTGAACCCCTCCAGAGTGTGATAATTCACCAAAATCCATTCTCTTGAGGAAAGGAATGGTGGGTTTTGAAAGATCATGTAAAAATTCTATCACACACAATTTTCAGTGAAAGGATCCATTTATAATCAGAGCCTTCACTGCAAACATGCACCACAACTCTTGCATCTTGAGAGCTCCTTGAACCTCATTACTTAGGTCACATTCAGAGAGGGTTTGTCATGCCAAAATTCCCTTGCTGCCAAGTTACTGCAAATTCCTCCAGCCTCTGGGGCAGTGGGGCCTCTTCCAAGAACCATTTTAATGTATGGATTCCTCCTAGAAGCTTTAATGTCTACGCCTGTTCATTAAAAACCCCTTAACTTTTTCTAGTGATTCACCAATATCAATCCTAGACAAGATGGTTCCTTCTGTGGGAATTCAGGTTCAGGGTACATCAACTAGGGCCAACTTGTACGGCCCCTAAGGCACCTGCAGGCCTAGGGTGGCTAATTGTGCACTGCCAAAAAAAGAGAAAATGCAACACAAACACAAAAAAGAGGGCCCCGATTTGCATAAAATGTACACATGCTAATTTTATGTATAGATGCAGATTTAAGCATAATTATTATAATTTAAATTGAAACAAGGTACATCTCAACGTATTGCAGAAGACTGTGCCAGGGACTTTTCTACATGAGGCTTTTAACCCACCACTTTACCTAGGCTTCTACTTCCGGATTCTTTATGGGATTAAGATCGGCTCTTTTACACGTGTTTTCTTTCTCTACCTTTTTATATGTTCCATTACACAACCACTAAGTGGTGCTGTGGTATAGTGGAATTGCGCAAATACATGAGGGTTTCATGCCGCCATTCAGGGATATACCAGACTTTCCTCCTTAGAAAAAAACAAACACTAAAATGGTTGAAATCGTGGGAGAGGCCCTGGAGGATGATGACATCGCATAAAGGACCCACAAGCTACCGTGAGTGAGGAATCACGAGTGCACAATAAATGCCTTGTACAGCAAGACTCCAGGTGATCTGTCTGTACAGTCTGCTGTCCAGGTGCTAACTGTTGATGTGCAACAGTTCTTACAGCTCTTTATCTTTCAAATAGAGGATGGTCCTCTGGCAGTCCTTCAAATAGAAGACTGTCCTCTGTAAAAGAGGTCAGGTCACAAGGGAGACCTGAGAGGGCTGCATGTGGCCCATCCCTGAACTAGGCCTTCACAATCTGGTTGTGTTACACCTAACAACAAGTATATCTGGCAGTATATGTTGCAGTGTGGAAAGCTCCTCTTCAGTGTTCCAGTCAGCCAACTGTGCTTTCTTTCAGGATACTTCATTCCATGTGTCTCCATCTCCCTACCCCACCTAAACAGCCGGCATTCATAGATTTCATAGCTTTGGCAGAGACAAAGACTCATTACCCTTTCTATACAGGGCCTGAATCTTCAACACTGCTCTCTGCTCTGGCCTGTTCACTACCATCAAAATAAGGTAGTGGCTTTCCTCATCACCTAAATTACCAGTAAGCGAGGGAAGCCTGGGATCTGTGCTGAGAGCTCCATCTCTCTCTCTCTCTCTCTCTCTTTCACACACACACACACACACACACACACACACACGGTGGCAGTGCCCCACCTCCCGCCGCTTCACCCAAGCCTGCTGCTGCCGGGTCTTGCAGACCTGAGCAGCTAAGCAAAGAGACGCTTCTTCCAGCTCAGTGGTGCTGTTGACTCATCCCTTCTGCAATATCTCCACTTGGCTTTTGACAAGACCTCACGCTGCCCCTTTCCCTTCCACATTATTGTGTCACCATGGCACTTTGGGAAAAGACAGAAACCTGGCTCCACTTAAACTGCCTCTTTTTCATCTCACAACATGACTATGAGTTGACCAGGGTCGGCTGCTGGCACGACATATGGGAGATTGCCAGTGCAAGGGCCCCACATAGTCTGGGAAGCCGTAGTTTGGACATGAACACTCATGGGAACTAGTAAAGCAACCTCTCCTGAACAATCACTACATTCCATCCCTTAGAGATTGTTCCTCCTTTTTTTTGCTACTGAGAAACTCCATGAAGACTACTGATGCATCCTCCTGCAACTTATTGTTGGAAAGGCAGAGCTGGATTAGCCCAAACAGGATTTGGGGTAGTCCAAAAAGAAAAAAAATTGGTTGGGGGGGATTCTCCCCTTTCCAAATTCTGGATTTGATAAAGCAAAAAATATTTTAAAAATGAACATATAAATCAGAGGTGGAGGACGTGTAGCCAGCCCTTCAGATGTTGGACTACAACTCCCAGCATCCCTGACCATTGGCCAGGCTGACTGCGGCTGATAGCTCTAACAACGTCTGGAAGGCCAGAGATTCCACACCCCAGCTATGCAGGAGGCACATGCAGACACTGGGGCACTGGTGTCATGCCAGTACACCATACAAACATCCAGACAGCAGAAGCACAAAGTGCAAAGATGGACGTGGATTGTGGCCAGGTGGAAATTCTAGAGCAGCCTTCCCCAACCTGGTGCCCACTAGATGTGTTGGAGCCCAGCTCCCCTCAGCCCCAGACAACATGCCCACACTGTCTTGGTTGGGGATGATGGGACTTGTGGTCCAACACATCTAGAGGGTGCCATGTTGGGGAAATTAGGAACGGGAAGAGGCTAGAGAACAGAAGGAGGTTTCAAAGCACAGTTTTGTGGAAGAACCAAGTTGTTCAAGCTACATAGATAGGATCAGCCTGCAATCCTTACATGTGGAGTTGCTCCTTCAAGTTGGGATTTCTACAAGCCATTTGGAATAGGATAAGTTACTCCACCTGCCTGCTATCAGGTATCTCAGAAGAATTTAGTTTGTTGGAAACTTGTCCTCATGAAGTATCACTCAAGTGATATCACTCAAGTGATATCACCCAGCTCAAGTGCATGGGTGGAAGAGATCACTGCTCTACTCTAAAATATCCCTTTAAAAAAAAAAAAAAAAAAAAAGCATGGTGTTTCCCACTGTAGATATCCTTAAAGTCTTACTTCTGCACACGCAAAACAGTTGAATAATTCCAATTGAATTCTCCCTCTTTCCTATCAGAAGGCTTTGTACACAGTGCTGGGTAGCCTGCACATGAAGTTTTTGACCTGGTATATTCATGCCACAGGCTCAGATGAAAAGAAGACCCAAGATGCCCTCTGCCCTCCAGTCTTAGGAACATAGGAAGCTGCCTTATCCTGAGTCAGATCCTTGGCCCATCTAGCCCTGTATGGCTGATACTGACTGGCAGTGGCTCTCCAGGATTTCAGGCAGGGATCTAGAGATGCGGGGGAATGAACCTGCTGGGACCATCTGCATGCAAAGCTCCACCACTGAGCTACGGCCCGTTTGACTCAAAGCCATTGTCATACAAGGGCCGCAACAACTCTGCTTTTCCAGCTGCTGATTATTTTAGCTTTGTGCCACTAAGGATGGAGCCTCAATTTCCCAAGAGGCACCACGGTGTACAGCACACATTAAAATTTTGCAGCAATCAAAGCAGAACTCTGGAGGAGGTTTGGTTTTTTTGTTTTTACTTTCCAAGTCAGGAGTTTAAAAATCGATAAATCTTGCATATAGGAGAAAAAGATTCATTTTAGACTGGAGGGTTGACCTTTCCAAAAACTAATTTTTAATGTCCATGTCTGGCAAAGGCTAGTGTATATCCTATTTGCCTCTCCTTTCTACAGGAAAAATCTTGGCTGTGTCTGCCATGAGCAGCTGTTTCCTTCACAGCAGATAAGTGTCAATGAGCCTTAAGAAGACCACTCACACACACACACAGCCAGAGAACACGCTTCAATTCCCAGTGGAGAAACAGGCTGCAGTTGCTTTGCCCACGGGGGGGGGGGGGGGACAACTACAGGGTTGCACCACCCTCTCCTCGCTCATGGAAATTCTCATGGGCTCAAGTTCAAGGAAAGAACTGTGTGAAATTGTAGGCATCGAGCCTGTCCTCCCATTAAATGCTTAAACATTGCAAACATTGGAATCTGCATGACCTAGGATGCTGGGAACTTGCCAAACAAAAGAAAATTGGCTCTGGACAGCAGCCTGTGGTAGCAATCTTAAAGAACAGAACCCAAGGAGTTAAAAGTATTAGGCCGCTGCACTGGCACACACGGTCATAGAATTATAAGGCTGAGTGGGACATGGGGTGCTGTGTGTTTTCAGTTTGACTCCCGTGTTCTAAGACATGGTTCCACCAGGGCTTTTTTTCTGGTGGAACTCACCGGAACTGAGTTCCAGCACCTTTTCTTCTATTAATTGCATTACAATTTAATCGCCATCTACTCCCGAGGAAATGTAATCCAAGAAATGTAACCCAGTGCTTTTTTCTCCAGAAAAAAAGCACTGGGTTCCACCATACAGATGCTGCAAATAGGGCCCAAGTGATCGATCACTCTCACACACACACCAACCATAGTTATTATTGCGATTGCCCTGCTTCCTAATTTGTTTTTTTAATTCCTAGCTATTGAGCTACCAGTGACATAACCTGGCGGGACAAAGCAACGTTTTATAGACGGACAGCCAGCGTAGTGTTGTGGTTACAACAGAGGCAGGGAGGCCTGTGTTCAAATCCCCATTCAGCCATGAAGCTTACTGGAGGACTTTGGGCCAGTCATTCTCTATTGCTGTTGTTAGAGAAATAGGCGCGGTGCATGAACAGAGAGCTGCCTTTCACATGTATTAAACAGGTCCAAGTATAGAGCATGCATTTAAAAGGAACAATTCCACTGCTATACACACTCTGGCCAGATACCAACCAGCTGGCAACAGGCCCAGACATGTTCCAGCATAAGTTACTTTTGTTTTATCAGTTGTTCCTCATGCCAAGGTCTAAGGACAATGCGTCTCTATTTCATGTAAGTTGTGAGCAAGAGACAAGATACAGAAGAGCTGTTGCCAGGCAAGCGAGGGGCAGAATGAACCATCATCATCATCATCATCATGGATGGTAATAATAATGAAACAGCCAGGCCCAAAACACCTAAGACCCCAGGTGAGAGAGAGAGGCATTGCCCATTCACATAGGCCACACAGGAGCTCAGCAACAAGGCACCTGCCTTGCACACAAAGATTCCCAGATTCACCTGCACACAGCAAAAGGTCCCAGTTTCAAGCCTGAAATGCCAAAAGACCAGTATAACCTAGCATGACAGAGGTCTGAGTTAGAAAGCTGCACAGAAGACCCAGTCCCTGCATGTTGAGACAGACAGAAAGGTCCTGCAAGACCCAGCATCCCCTGGCCAGCAAGAGTGACATTAAGGAACAGTCCTCACTCAGGCCAAAGATCCCACCACTTTGCAGTCCACAGGTATTTGTTAAGATAAAAGATCCAGAAGCCTCATGAACTGTGTTGCACCCCATTAGTTGACCTAGATTCTGCCCGCATACCATTTGCCAATGCACCTGCTTTGTTTATCTGCTTTGTTGCTCCAGGCAGAGAACCTTGAAGGTCTGTTTTGATTGTATTGTATTCTTTGCTGAATCGTATGTTTAGCCGCCATGTTTTCGCTTAAGTTGTTATCTAGTCCCAAAAGCCTATTCCTGGGTGCCAAATCCCAGGATACAGGCGAGAGAAGGGTCCCTTTGAGTGATAAGATGTTCACCAAGAGTAACAAGTCCGATATCTTGAGTGACCTAAGAGGTCATGAGAAACCACGTCTTTAGCCAAGAAGATGGCTAGGTGGCCATCTATCTAACTAAAGATTAAAACTTGCCATGTTCAGAGAAACACATCTGATTGGTTGTCGTCATAAAGGGGAACGGAATCTAACTGGTTGGCACAGTTTAATGATTGTATCTGATTCAGCTGAAAGTAAGATCCATCCATGGCTGTAAAATGTATAAGAAGGCTTGTATGCCCCACTGGACATTATCCTTGTCCAGTTTTGATTTGGGCACGCGCCCCAGCTGGTCCTTTTTGCGCAGAAATAAAACTTTGAAAAACTCACTGCTGGTGTGTGCTGCTTCCCTTTCTCTGAGCAATTGAGTTCTTTGGAGAAAGGACTCACGGTATTTTTGCAACACTGTTAAGGGGATAAAATGGGGTGGAGAGAACTTTGTACGTTGATCTGAGCTCCCTGAAGGAAGGACAGGATATACCGGTAGATGTTCCCTGCCACCCCACATTACATTTTCACTCCAAGGGCTGCATTTACTTGTAGGTAACCTTCTGGGGGCCACATGCCAGCGGTGGGCAAGGCCAAAGCCACATACTCCCCCGCCCCCCATTCTCTAACTTATCAGGAATGTAGAAGCAGTTGTAAAGCATGGAATTGGGGCGGGGGGGGGAGAGAAATGTGAGTTGTGTGCTTCACAGCTGAAGGAATACACATTACCATCTAAAGGTGGTGGGGCATAAGAACATTAAGTCAGCTAACTGTTGGAGGTGTAATACTGTGAATGCTTCGTTTACCCATATGTTTTGGAAATGCCCAGTGGTTGCTTCTTTTTGGTAGAGGTCATAGTACGGATAAATCTAATATCTGAATGCTCTTTAATATTTACCGATGCACACGTTCTTTTAAATTATATACTTGCGGTATGAAATTTATCACAAGGACAACGCATGTGGATTTTCCACGCCCTCCTGACAGCCAAAAGACTGATATGATATTACAACACTGGAAAGATAAACGTCCACCTCCTATAACACAAAGGATTGAGGACCTAATAACGCTTTCAACATTTGAGCGGGTGGTATTTAGACGCCACCTGCAGATAGATAAATACATGGATATTTGGTCTGCTTTTTCTGAAGTTTAGGCATAACTATTTTTATGGATAATTGTATTACTACATACTTTTTGATACTTATGGATATATAAGTTCATAAATATTTACTGTAAGTGATCCATTTAAAATACTGTAAGAAAATTGTATTTTTTGTTGTTGTTCTCCCCCCCCCCCCGTCTTCTTTTTTATGGTTTTTGTTTTGTTTTGATGTAATTCACATTTTAAAAACTAATTAATTTTTTTTAAAAAAAAGAACATTAAGTCCAGGGTCTAAAATTAGCTATTTGTTAGTTAATTAATTAGAATACCTTGAAGAATTGGAAAGGTCTATATAAGAAAGACTAAGGAATCATAAGACACGAGTTTCTCCTGCATAGGCAACAGATGGCCTTAGGCACATCCCATCATTTCTTTAGGACAGGGGAAAAGAACAACACTGCAACATTTCTGGAACCTCTTAAAAGCCATAACAAATAATGTGCTGAGTAGCCATGGTGTAGCAGCAACATGCCAGATCATATCAGCAGCCCTGCTGGATCAGGCCAAAGGTCCATCTAGTCCAGCATTCTGTTCCCACAGTGGCCAACCAGATGCCTCAATGGGAAGCGCACAAGTAGGACATGAGTGCAACAGCATCTGTCCACTCATGTTCCCCACAAATCCGATACTGGAGGTAATATATATCATATACATTGGCTTGATGGGTTAATTCCAAGACTGGAATTACCCATTAGGCACTCCTCACATTTAGGTACAGGTTTAGGAAGAGATTAATAGGATAGCTGCCTTAGGTGCCGATCACAAAGGGACTATTAAAATGCAGCCAATATACAATCCATGTGGTAAGGTCACCAAATACTCAGCAGACAGCATAGTCCATATTTTACCCTGTACTCAACTTCAGTGCCAAACCTGGGCACATAACCTGGTCTCCTGAACTCTCATACTAGGTTGTCTATTGATGTAATGGGCTGTTGGACTTGGACTGTAGAGATCCAGATTCAAATCCCTGCTTAGCCACAGATCTCATTAAGTGATCTGATTTGGATGAGTTATTATCTTTCAGCTTAACCTAACCTCACAAGCTAGTTGTGTGTGCATAAAATGGGAAAAACCCATATATGCAATCATGAGCTCCTTGGAGAAATTGTGGGACACAAGAGTGTTCAACAAATATAAACAAACAGTGGAATCTAGATACATTATCATCAGGGCTAGCTCTACCATGAGCTATGATGAGGTAGCTACCTCATCCTCAAGCAGCACGTTTTAGCCTCCACTGGCAGCCAAAGGCAACAACACTTTTAGATTCCCAAAACCATGATTTTAGTGTATTTAAGGTGACAGAGATGGGGTGGAGTACAGACATCCTCTTTGCTCACCTTTCAATCTCCCCTCACTTGTCTCTTCACGAGGAGCAGGAGGGCACATATTTTAATCCCTGTACTGGGGGTTAAAAAATATGATCTAACTAACTATGTCCTACAAGAGCAATGTGAGGTCCTCCTAAGTACAACTCGGAGCAAGAGAGGGATGCTATGCAGGAACTTCCTCAGATAGCAGAGTTTCCCCCAAACAAGCATGTAGCTTTGGTGTCCACCTGCAATGTGCAAACAAACAAACCAAGGAGTCCCCGCCGCACAAAAGTAGCTACTCTTATCAGCGCAAGCACCCGACTTCCTTATGTGCATACTGTGAAGGAAGCCGTGAAAATATGAGGCAACTTAGCTGGTTTCGAGAGCTGGAAAGCAACATGCAGAAATGCTCACAGGACAGGAGCTCCAAAGGGTGGGGCAGAATTTTGCCTCTTTCCAGTTAATCCTGCCTCTTGACGCATTCAACTCACTTGGCATCTTCTCAGGCAGCTCTTCCTCTTTGAAGATGTCCTCCCTCCCTGCACCATCCAATCACAATATCTCAATACATAAGTCCTGACCCAAATCCTTATTTTCTACCACAGGCTGCCTCCTGCCGCCACGCCACACATGCAACCTTGAACACTGTGGCAGCTCTCTATGCAGCCAAGTTCTGTGCCTGGTTCTCTCTCCCATAGTGTTGCTATGTGATCACAGTGTTTGCGCATTAGTTACCCACATTTTGAGTAGGGATGGACCACCTCACATCTGTAAAAAGAATGAGTCAGCTCTTCAGATGACACAATCGGCTTGGAAACAACACAGTCAGTTTGCAAACCACCATCACACTTTAAAATAATAAGATTTGTTCACTTGTATTTGTGCTCTGAATCTTTGGGGGTTTGTTTTTTTAAAAAAAGATTACAACATAACATTTTGGTTTATACCAAGCCAAGCTCAGATGTTTAAAGGGTATGGAGGCTTTCAAGCCACACAAGCATAATGGAGAATAGATTTAGATAGTGGTTGGGCTCAGACAACACAATGGGAAGACTTGCCAGACGGAGGGGGGTGGCACTGCCCTGCGATCGCGCCTCTGAGCGGGGGGTGGGTGTCGTGTTCTCCTGTGCCTCCCCCCAGGGAGACCCAGGAGAATGTGCCTCCTTGATGGTGGGCAGTGGGGGAGGCACTGCCACATGCCTCCTCCTCAAGCCCCATGTGGAGCTTGGGAAGGTGTGGTGCGCGGTGGCAGGGAAGCCGATGACAGCTGCCCAGAAGTGCCACTTGGGCACTTTGCGGGCGGCTGTCATCGGCACTCTCCAGGAGTCGCTTGGCAAAAGCGGAACAGGGATTGTGTTGCTCTTGCCAAGCAGCTCACCTGTTATGGGGCTTCCCCCCCCCCCCGTGGATTGTGTCGACTGAGTTCAGATGACATGGCAAGCCACGGAGGGTTACGCGAACCCTAGAACAAGCCATGGGTTCTTAGGGTGGCTACGAAGCCAAACTTAAGCCACCCTGAGAAAGCCATCCCCGGTTAAGACAACACACCAAGCCACAGTGGCTTAGCATGTCGTGTGAACCCAGTCAATGACTGGGTTCATACAACACGACAACCCATCATGGGTAGCTATTCACGATGGGTAGTGGTGTCCTGCGAACCCAGACCTATCTCCCCTGGGGTGGCTTGTGTGTGTCGGCAACAAACCACCCCAACAATCCATGGGTTGTTGTAGTAGTAGTTGTACACAAGATGGGTTGTCGTGTTGTTCAAACCCGGACGACCAACCCCATTGTGGGTATAGGGAATCGGCTAGCGAGCTCCATGGCAAGAGTGGCAAAAAACCCTTGCTGCTCTTGCCGTGGGGCTACTGGGCGAGCCGAGCGACAGTACCAGCCACACCCAAAGTGCCCAAGTAGCACTTGGGGGCAGATGGCACTGGCTTCCCCCCCTCCTCGCTACCTGCCATGAGCAGTTTTGGGCTCACCACAGCTTTCCCCCCTTTTTAAACGTTTTGGGTGGGGGGAGATTGCAAAAGCCAGCTGTCAAGCTGGCTTTTATGATCCCCGTTTGGACAGCTACAAGTGGTCCCTTCAAAATGCCCCAGCGGCATTTGAGTGGGAAATGGTTTTGGACTGGTACATATGTCTGTGTATGTATGCGTAACAGGCACTCCCTGGTTATTGCCCCAGCTGAGGCGCCAAATCCCTGCAGTTGTGCAAGTGTGGCTAGTTTTTTGTTTGTTTTAAATAAAAATTATTTTTTTGTGCTTGTTCTGGCTTCCCCAGACTCCCATGCCCCATTCCTTCTGCAAGGAAGATACATTAAAAAACAAACAAACTGGGATCGGTTACATTTGCAACAGTCTTGGGCCTTCTGTGTCAGCTTCCACTAGATCTACGGGGGGGGGGGGGGATGAACTGCAAGCCTGACCGTGAGAGTCTCCTTCTAGACAAATAAACCACAGCACAAAAGGATGAGCTGTTTAAAAATAAACTACAAGGGAAAGGAAGCAGAGAGGGTGAGAGGTGAGTAAGACACTTCAGACGAGGATGTTTTGGTCCTGCTTCTTTGAAACAAGGGTGGGGGTTGCAGATCATCTTGAATGTGAGAGGTCTGTAACGCACCATCCCTAGACACAGACAGCCACTCACCATCCCCTTACTCAGTGTGGTCTCTGGCTGGCACAGGCTTTCCCATAGCAAAGCACTGGAGAGCTACAACACTGAGCTGGATTTGTGCCCGAGGCCTGATCCCGCCCAATTCCTGCACAGCTTGACTCGGAGTCCGTATTGGGTATTGCAAGCTGTTTATGGCTCCAGGCAACAGGTGCTGCCTCTGTTTCTTGCTGCATCTCAGGAGGAGGCTTGGCTATCTGCCAGAAATCAGAGGGCCATCCAGCAGTCAATGAACAAGTGTGTGATAGAGAAAATGGCTTACAAGGATTACTATTTTAATACACAGGTAGGCTTTTATCAAAACAGGCCTGTGGCTCAACGCTGGCTCAGCTTGTCTGAGTCTGAGCGTGGACAGCTAAGCAGGGTCAGGCCTGGTTATTACTTGGATGGGAGACCCCTCCTCTAGTTTCCTGCATTGAGCAGGGGGTTGGACTCGATGGCCTTGTAGGCCCCTTCCAACTCTCCTATCCTATGAAAACTCCAGAGGACAGTTAGCTGAAGACGTGTCTTTGCAATAGAACACATGTAACTCATGCAATGGGGTGGTCCAAAAGCTATCGTAATCCCAGAGAGACTTGACTTGTGCACCACTTCTGACCTGGTTGGATTCCCCACCTCCACCCAAGTGAGAAAATGGTGCAAAAACCTCTGGGAGATGCTCTCCCTTTGTACATCTTGCCCCCTCCACATACGTCCCCGCATGGTGAACTACCACAAGTTTAGAACTCATGGCTCAGCCTTGGGCCTAACTCAAGTTGGCAGCTGTTAAACTAGAGGAGGGGTCTCCCATCCAAGTAATAACCAGGCTGTTAAACAAGTCTGCCTGTGTACACCTTTTTTCTTTTCTTTTTTTAAGAAAAAGATGAGCAGTCTGGCTATACACTTAGATACATTTCAAGGAGAAAATGGATTGTGCCACCGCAAAACAGAAGCTTTAAATTGTCCTTCACAGATCATTTTGCTTCTTGCTTATGACACAGTCCCCCTCCGACTAGTAAGCAGTGCTTTTGTTTGCCCAGAACATGGCGTGCATTTCTTCTCCTCCTTCTATGCTTTCTGCTGGCAAGGATTAGAAGATTTAGACAAGGACATGATGATGCTCGTAAATAACGGAGGGTATGGGGAGGGGTAGGGGAGGGGACGAAAAACTCTATGAATTAACCCAGATTGTCGCAAGCTTCAAGAGGACAACATGTAGAAACAAGATGCTCCGTGTCAGAGGTGCCTGCAATTATTTTTAAAATGGATTAGAATTTTCTCTCTCTCCCCTTTGTCACGAGTGATGACAAATGGAATTCTTTCAAATTTCTTTTATTTGCAGCGGGGCATAAGGCAGGGCTGTCCTCTATCTCCCTTGATATTTGATCTGTGCTTGAAACCCTCAGTGTGTGCAGTTGGGCAGAGTAGAGACAGTTATTGTGTTGTGCATGTGCAGGTTGAATATAAAATGGCTTTATATGTAGACGACTTGTGGTTATTTATCAGTAGGTTAGAGTCTTCCATGCTGAAATTAATAAGATTAATGATGTGGGCGTGCATGTCCTGTAGTGGCTTCTTTTTGGTTGAAAATCATTGCCTGTATAAATTTTGTTCTTGATAAATCTGTGATAATGGTGGATGTTCGTGCACTTTTAAATTATATTCCTGTGATGTGGGATTAAGAGAGGGCCAGCAAAAGTGGACTTTGAGAGTCCTTACAGTTGCAAAGAGGCTTGTACTTCCAGCCTGGGATGATAAATACCCACCACTTATTCAGTGGTCTGAAGATCTTACTGCTCTTGCTACATTTGAACACATATCCTAGAGTCGTCAATTTTGTATGGATGGATGCCTATTTAGATATTTATTTATATATATCCATTGAGCTATATGGACTGCTTATATTAATGTATGTATCTGAAATAGAATGTCAGATCCTTTTTTCACCTGGTGTTGTAAACTATTGTTGTGAATGGATATGTTTTATGCAATGTTCAAATATGCATGTAAATGGGCACAAGTTTAAGTGGGGAGCCAGCTTTGGAAATGAACCCAGCACATCCTGGTCAGAAAATTTTCTCTCCCCAGGTCAAGCTCACTGAAAATCGGTCCTGCCAGTTTCCGCCAAAGGCCAGCTGTACTTGGTACTGAAGTTGAAGCGGTGTGCGACTATGGGGAAGTTACATGGATGAAACTTAATTGCAAGGTATGTGGGAGTATTTCAATCAATGGTATCAATAAGATGTCCTCCTGATAAATAGAACGTATTTTAATCAAAGTGGACTTCGAATTTTATTTTTAAAAGCACAAAAACAAACCCTTCAATCCTTCATTGAAATAAGTCTGGCATCATAGAGAAAAACAGTTGGTTAGTACGGGCCACATGTTATCCTGCAAAATGTTGTTAACAGTTATTGCTACTCCTCTGTTATGAAATAAACAGAAGACTAAACTTTACAGGAGAGCACACTAGAGGTCAACATGGAGATATTTTAGCTGGGGCTGTGGTCACTGTTGAATCTGCTTCCCACTCAAGCAGGTCACATGGGAAGCAGATTGAAGTATATTTACCGCAGCCACGCAGAAAGATTTTCAGTAGCGGCCACACCACTGAGGTAATGTTTGAATCAATGTTTGGTTGAATCCGGGGCTTGAAAAAAACATAACAAATGTAGGATGTTTTAAAGGGCTAGACTGAAAGAATGTTGTTTTCCCCACATCTCTTTCAGCCCTGCTCCAAAGTGGTAGCCTTTTTTTCCTTTTTGAGATCTGGGCCAAGCTGTGGCTGAAGTGGGGGATCTAAGCAACAGATGGGGACAGTTGTTAATGTCATCTGTATATGGCAGTGTTCTCTAACCTTGGGTCCCCAGATGTTTTTGGCCTACAACTCCCAGCATGCCCCTGCCATATGGGATCCAGAGTGGCATGTGGTGGGGTGGGTGTGTCAGGATTTTCCTAAACTGCACTATTCCTTCATTCAGAAGTTCCTCCTCCCTGGCTTCCTATTTAAGAAGCAGTAGGAGGTGCAGACATGGCCTAACCGTACTCTCTCTTTTTTTTTAAAGGAGCTTTTTATTTTTATTAAATTTTCAGCTAATGCAGGCCGTGGATCAACACCAGGATATTTGTGGGTTCCCTTGCTTGCTCTGGAATCGCCTCTCCTTGGCACTCTCACAGACCCTAACAGACTTCTTTTTGGATAGAAGTCTGCAGCTGTGTTCCACATCCATTAAGAAGACTTCTGTCACCTTAAACACAAGACTCTTTCTGTGTGTTTGAGGTAACAGATGAACGTGGCTGCCCCTCTGGGATTCTGTGCCCATTGTTAACTTGAGCTACTCATTCACATTCTTAGGCACTGCTCCAAGTGCCTTGATTATCACCAGAATAATTTGTGGTCCTGTTTTCAGTAATAGCTCCCATTATTGTTTCTGAGAGCATTTATGGGCTGCCGTACGAATTACAGGTACTCAGCTATAGAAACTGCTGGAGAAGTGTTGAAAGAGAAGCCATTCTTAAATGACAATTCTTGGGTTTTTTAAAGCAGGTCAGGACAAGGGACAGTCTGAAACACATTTTCTGAACTTGAATCTGATTTAACATTTTCAGATTTATATTTCCCTTGTTTTGCAACACTCCCTATAATGTGGATGTTGTCTGATAAAAGATTTGAGAAAACCAAGGTGCCATATACAGGCTATGACAAGTTAATGCTTGCGTTATTGCCTTACACTTTTTAACTCAATTTGTTTTACTTTCCTTCTATGATGAGGCAAATGGCCTTGATGACTACAGAGTCCTTACTTACAGGATAACTCCACTGAGGACTCTATGTAAATGCAATCATTACCTTTCCCAGTTCCACTCATGTCAGGCTGGGCCTCAGCCAGTACCCATCTGGTGAAAAGTCTGCATCAGTATTCAATCTAAGTCAGCACAAACCCTACTCTTCTGTTTTGTGTTTCCTGCATTCCCCCTGGCTGCTCCTAAAGACAGACTATTCCCCATTTCCTTTAGCCTGTTTGAGGTTAAGGAGACTTTGTTTGCTGGCCACAGACTCCCATTTTGCATGCACTCGGATCTGGGAGCAATGAAGAAAGTATCCAGTCAGAAAGCGAAATTTCTGCCTAAATATATGCAGCTGTTGCTTTAGCTTTAGCAGTGCCTCAGTGGGATGTCATATGCCAAATTACTCACAAATATAGGCCCCTATAACTATTCCCATGAGAATCATATGTGTATTTTACTACTGGCTTCCATAGGAGATAGCCAACAAAATAAGCAACTTCCTACTATGGCTTGAGTTCATTTTTTTGTCCGAAGCTATTGCCCTTTTTTGCCAACTTTCCCCAACTTGGTGCTCTCCAGATGTGTTGGACTGCAATTCCTGTAGTTCCTAGCCAATGGCCATGCTGGCTGGGAGTTATGGGAACTGCAGTGCAGTCCAACACATCTGAAGGGCACCAGGTTGGGAATGGCTGCTTTATGCTTTCTTCTTACCACTTTCTGTTCCCATTTCAAGAAGGTGAGGGACTAAAACTCTACAGCAAGCATCTTTAAAAAACCAAGGAGTATCTCCATCATCAAGAGAGCGACACGGGGTTCCCAGCCATAATATTGACATTAAGTGATTTTGTGATATGGGTTGCCTAAACTGCAATTCTAAAGTGCCTCTGAGTTTTACTCCCTTTCTTACTGGAACCCGGCCAAGCAAGCTTATCATGCCAGGAAACACTAGGAATTGCTGTCCAGGAACTTTAAAGTGCTATTAACTCCGCCTTCAAGCCCAAGACGAATACAAAGGTGAACATATTGTTATGCCATCGCTCTCCCATTCTCCGAGTGATGAGAACTGCTGGGGTGCAAGCATTTTACCCAGGATTTGGTTTCCCTTGAATGCATTATGGCATTTTTTAATATTTGCATGTACTTAGAAATATACAGGTTGAGTATGACTGGGAATTCACAGCATTAACACTGCAACAGATACGGCTCCCCCATTAGGGTTCTTGGGAGGCTTTTGAAACTCAGCTCAGCCTGATCTTGTCTGAGACTCTCCCAGATGGACTGATTCTTCACACATGCAGCTTGAACTACAGTATTTTTCCATGTATAAGACTATACTTTTTCCTAAAATTGTTAGACTAAAAATTGAGGGTCGTCTTATACACGGAAGTAAGCCGAGGAGAAAACCACCCGGTTGCGAAACTGCCCAGTGGGGGGCGTCTTATACATGGGGGCGTCTTATAGACGGAAAAATACGGTACCTCATCTCCATGGAAGATGGTGATGGATGGAAGAGCCCACTACCAGATATCTCCATAACAAAAGAAGTGTACTTCCCTGCTCTCTCCCGTAGTCCCACTGGCTCCACTAACCCACTCCTGACCAATTCACAGTCTTACACCAAGAATCACATCACTGTAAGGAACACCTCAGAGGTCATTTAGTCCAACCCTCCAAACTTATTAACAATATTATAACACATATAAAAGGCACATTGCCGGAAACTGAGGAGAGATGCCTGTTTTCAGTATAGGGAGACAGAAGTTCTCAACTTCCATACCACTCATTGGTCAAGGAAGGGGCAGCAGTGAGGTGTTTGCCCATAACAGTTTTCAAAGTGAAATGCTAATATTTATTATTTATTTATTATATTTATACCCCGCCTTTTTTCCTGCAAGGAACCCAAGGTGGCTAACATAATCCTAATCCTCCTCCTCCTCCTCCTCTCCGTTTTATCCTCACAACAACCCTGTGAGGTAGGTTAGGCTGAGAGTCAGTGACTGGGCCAAAGTCACCCAGTGAGTTTCATGGCCGAGCGGGGACTAGAACCCGGATCTCCCGAGTCCCAGTCCAACACTCTCACCACTACGCCACACTGGCTCATAAGCAATGGCAGAGCTCATAAACCTCACTACTACAGAATAATAAAAGGCTGCAGTGAGTCCTGGCTCCTGCTTGTATACTCAGCACCTGCCATTATTCTTAAAAGCCTCTGCCCTTGTGTCATCTCAGCAGCAAGATGATAAGCATCCTCAATGCCCAAAAACGTTTTCATTCCAGCTGCAGCTGTGCCAACTCTGCCAACCAATCACTGCCCTATCGCCTGCCCTGCACATATCGTTGTACTACGGATCTGGCAGTAATCAGCATTTGGAGAAATGGACATTGCAGGTGAATGACTAGGTGGGGAGAATATCCTTCACATGCAATCGATCGAAGCTCATGTAATATAGTCCAGTGAGGAAACAGCACACAGATGTGCAGAGCAGGCATTCCAAATAAGCATGTGCGTTAGCCACTTCCAAGCTCAATTTCTGCAGCCCTGACAGTAAAAACTGACCTCATTATTCATAATGAGCAAGGGGGAGGCAACAGCAACCCATCTAATCCATATATCGGAGGCGCTAGCCCTGGCTGAGCCACTCTTGAGAGACTTCAGAGAACCTGGAACATCTCCTCTTGTTCCCCTTCACACCACCTGTTCTGAGATAAGATCACCCTGTCTGCCCCCTCCTGGTCAATGGAACAGAGCCTTGACAGCTGAAACTAAACAGACTGTAGTTGTTACAACTTTCTCCAGGGAACATGGGGTGGGGGAGGCACATAGCCCAGCAGCAGAGCATATGCTGTGCATGCAGAAGGTTCCTGGTGCAATCCCTGACATCTTCAGATAAGAAGCATCTCGGGTAGCAGGGCTGGGAATTAGACCTCCACCAGAGACCTTGGAGCACCACTTGCCTCTTTCCCCATTTTGCTTCTTTAAAATCATGCCAGCACATCCAGATTAGAAGTATGTATGCAGCCATCCATGCTGCCCTGGTCAAGGCACTTTTCTGAGCTCGTACAATAGTGCAAATAGCAAGAGCTGCCTAGACAGCCCCTGTGGAAGCACCCCATAAGCAGTACCTCCATGCAAGTGCTGGCCATTCACATGGCCACCAATACATTTGCATGCTCCTAAACTGCTAGCAGGGGGGGGGGGATTAAGTGTGAACCAGCCCTTAGTGTGACTGCATGAACTCCAGGCATGCATCCACAGGATCATGTGGGAGAAAATTGCATGGGTGTCTGCTATACCACTAAGAGTGAAGCAGAGTTTATAACACCCCTCTTGCAGTTTTGCTGTGTAACCAAGGGGAAAGGGTCAGAGAAGCCAAATAAAATTAGCAGAAATTTACGCCTAGACGCAGGGTGAATTCAAGGGTTGTCAACTTTCTAACTGGTCCTTGCAGCTGTATTTTTAGGGACGTCTGACATGCAGATATTAGCAGGTGATTATATTTATCCCCATGCTGTGAAAAGCTTCACCTGTTGACTTCTATGCATCAAGTTGCTGTTGAAAGCACAAAGGCAGGCTGATTTTTCTTTATGACCAATCGGCAGCCCTGCTGGAGCTGCACATACTTTTTAAAATGCATTTTCCTAAGTGCACTTTATTTATTTATTTATTATTTGCATTTATTTATCGCCCATCTGGCCGGCAAACCAGCCACCCTGGGCGATGTACAGAAGATAAAACAGAATAAAATACATTAAAACATTTTTCTCCATTAAAATACATTAAAACAGTATAAAATTTTAAAATCTTAGTCCACCCCATATTCCCACCTGAATAATGCTTAAGTGTGTATTATGCTTAAGTGTGTTACTGGAATTGATCCCTTCAGATGTGTGTACTTGTATGCATGGTGGGAGACTGCACACGGGTGTGTGTGTGTGTGCGCGCGCGGGCGCGACGACACAGCCCTTACACTTTAGGACCAGGTGCATAAACCCTTCTCAGGCTAAGCACCAACACTTAAAAACCTGAGGGGAGGGTCAAATGAAACCTTTCCCCTACCAATGAGGGAAAAGATTAATACAGGTTATTAAGGATCTATTTTAAATCTATGATACTGTGGGTACAAAGGTGTGGGTGTAGATTTAATAGTAATGCAGGTTAATAACGCCAAGCTGACACGGAGGATTTGGGTAGCAAACAAAATAAAAATAAGTTTATTTTAATTCTCAAAATCTTAGTTCCAGAAAATAACTTTAAACCTGCCTACCCCAAACACTTTGTAAGTCCCTATAACTCTAAATACTTTCACTCTTCAGACAAGCACCGATTTCTCTTAAAACTCCTGACAGCTAAGACATGAATAACTCCAACTAACCTAACCACCCCCAACACACTCTACACTCAACTAACTCAACTACTCTGACATCACTCAAACACTCCTTATATACTCCTCCCCCCACCCTTTCCAAGACATCACAAACCACACCCACTCAGTTCAACATTCCATACTCACTTAAACATACTAATGCAGACATACACCAGGGAACTGAAGTGTGGGGTTACCCCACGGAGGGGGGGAGGGGATGTGGATTTTGACCTGTAAAAACTGCATGCAACTCCACCCAGTCCCATGGGATTGCCTCACATCTACACTACTTCATTCTCACAACCTTTACATTCTTGATCCCTAGGACACTCACCCTCTTACACAAACCCAGCCAAGGGTGGCTTCCCACCTGATGCCAAGATCTCTTGCCTGCCATCCTAGTTTCTATACCTTTTCTTACCCAACGCAGGAAATAAGTCACAATCAGAGCTGCTCAATGAATTCTATCATCCCCTGCCTCTTTTAAGAATTTGGAACTTAGGCCAAAGAAGCCCCATGTGGGATCTGGGGGGCAATAATGAACCCAGCAAGCTTCTAGCAAAAAGTGAGCATGAAGCGATCCCAGCCTGAAACGCGCAAACTGTTACTGTGTTCCAGAAGACAGTGTTAGACTGGTGTAATTTATGAAAATAAAGAAGTACCTCTGAGCCGCTCTTGCACTTATTTGTGCCTCAAGTGAATAATCAGTGCACAACAGAAGATGGAAGAGCCAATATTAGATCAACATGATATACATTCCAAAGTTATGTTTATATTCTTATAAAAGAGCAACTTAAGCAAAACACACAAACACGCCATTGAAGCTTTCACATGTGTAGGCAAGCTTGCTTGGCCCTGGGAAATGAGGGTTCAAGATCCAGTTCTTCCCTGGACTCACTGGCCGGCAAGGGCAACTCAATCAAGTTGCTCTTTCTCTCAGCCTCAGTTCCTCCTCTGTGAAACGGGAACATTGTGAAACGGGAACTCTTCCAAAGATTCTTGGAAGGCTAAATAAGAGAAGGGTCATAGAGCCAGAATAAAAAGAGAAAGGGCTTGCTACTGAAAGAGGTCATCATGGGCTTACCTTTATAGGAGAGCCGAAGTCGGGGCACGCTGCCCTTGGTGGCATCGCAGTTGGCAGAGAGATTCCAGGTGAGCCACCACCAAGTCGCCAAGCCAGCGGAGAGGCCTCCACCGCGCCTCATGGTCGCCCACTTGCCTTGCACCCACTCAGCTCTCGCCCTGCCCTGGCAGGGAGCCCCTTGTCCCTAGCTGCTGGGTGGGGCTGCCCCTAATCTCCCTCTCCAGTCCAGTCTTTTCGGGGGGGGGGTACACTCCAGGTGACCAGGGGTGGCTCACTCACACACAGCCCGCTGCTGCTCTTTCTCCCTGAGTCTCAGCTAGCAAACGCGGCTTGCCCACACAGGCGCTCTCTCAGCCGGCCGAGACTCAGCCTGCTGCAAAGTTTTATACAGGCAGGGCTCCACCCAGCTTCTCGCAAGGAGATTGCCGCCAGCCACAGACCAAGAGCTGAGGGGGGGGGAAAGGACGAGCGAGGCCGGGCCCGCCTTCACGGACTTCCCGGTAGCCGCACGCGCCTGCTGCAGCCGAGCAGCTGTCCTTCTTTGCAGGCTTCCCAAGAGCGAGCCAACCTCCGGGTGGCGGGTTGTTGTGGCTGTGTGTGAGTGAGGGACCGAGAGAGCGAATAACTGTGTGTTACAGTCCTCTCAGCTCTGCCCTCTCTCTCTCTCTCTCTCTCTCCTGTGGAGCTGGAAAAGGCGACCACAAAAGCTAAACTACTCCCTGCTGGAATTGCACCGACTGACTCCCATCTCTGTACATTGAAGGGGGATGGAGTTGATACTTGCCAACAGAGTGGGCTAAGACCCACACGCCCCAAGGCAATGGATCTAATCTCCTGGAATATTTTCCTCCTAACCTCCTCCTCTCTCCATGCCTGCAACACTTTTTCCATCCTAAAGAATGCGTTCCCCCCCCCCCTTTTTTTAAAAGAATATTGATCATGACTCCAGCCAAATGGAAAGATACCAGAAATGTCCTTCAAGCTCGCCTTGCTGCCATATGTCCATTTGGACTGCCCCATACCTGCTCCCTTTTGTTTCTCTGTACTGATTTCATTGTATGCAGCGCCCTGCCTTGGTGCCAAGTCAGAGTGCAGAGAAACGTGTGTTGCTTAATATTGGCTGGCTCGCTTTGGAAATCCCAATCAATACTTTTACAGGCCTGACCGTCCTGGTGACCGCAGCAGTACAATAGAATGTAAGAACAAAAAAGACTGATGAGGTCTGCATTCAAATATAGCAGAGCTGGGCGACTTGTGGCCTTCCAGTCCAGAGATTGTTGGCCTACGACTCCCATCAGCCCTAGCCAGCATAGCCAATGGTGAGGAATGATGGGAGTTGCACAATTGCCCACCCTTGCTATATAGTGAACACAGTGTGCCTTAGTTCCAGGTAACCATGCATAGGGTGGGCATGATGTAAACTACCTTCTATTTATTTATTTATTATATTTATACCCCGCCTTTTTTCCCGAAAGGAACCCAAGGCGGCTTACATAATCATCCTCCTCCTCTCCATTTTATCCTCACAACAACCCTGTGAGGTAGGTTAGGCTGAGAGGCAGTGACTGGCCCAAAGTCACCCAGTGACTATATATTCTGTGTGCTATATATTTTTTCAGAGGGAAAGATGGTACAGATATGTTAATAATAATAAATATGCAGACCCATCCAGATTGTTATCATGTCTCTGAAAATGGCCAAACCCAGGTTTATCAAAATTGTATAGCAGCATGGGTTTCTAATAGAATACTCCATTACATCCTCCTGACCAGCCTACCTGTAGAAGTATTAGATCTGCCCTACTTTGGCCCAGCTGAAGTCTCTTGGACCATTTTCAAAGGCAGCTCCATGTATACGATCAATTGCAGTCAATCAAATTAGCAGTTACCAGGATGTGGATAACTCGAGCTAGGCTTTCTCTGTCCAGACTGAGTCATTTGGTCATGGAACTGACCAGAGGGGAGGCAACCCTGGATTTAATCCTAATCCTAGTATGAGATGTAAATGTTGTTGAACCAATTGGAAACAGTGACCACAGTGCTGTCTGATTTAATATATATTTAAGTGGCAAATTGGACAAGAAGCCCAACACAGTCACATTTGACTTCAAAAGAAGAAGCTTCTCTAAAATGAGGGAACTGGTAAAAAGGAAGTTGAAAGAGGCCTGTGGCTTACGCTGGCTCAGTTTATCTGAGCATGGAAAGCTAAGCAAGGGTCAAGCCTGGTTATTACTTGGATGGGAGACCCCTCCTCTAGTTTCCTGCATTGTGCAGGGGGTTGGACTCGATAGCCTTGTAGGCTCCTTCCAACTCTATGATCTATGAAATCTATGAGGGAGTCAAGCGGGTTAAATCCCCTCAAAATGCTTGGAGGTTACAGTCAAAACCACAATAATAGAAGCTCAGCTAGAATGTATACCACAGGTTAGGAAAGGTAGTACCAAGTGCAAGAGGTCACCAGCATGGTTAACAAGCAAGGTCAAGGAAGCTATTGGAGAAAAGAAGGCTTCCTTCAGAAAATGGGAGTCTTGCCCAAATGAGGAAAACAAAAGGGAGCACAAGCTTGCACAAAGGAAATGCAACCAGACAATAAGAGAGGCAAAAAAGCATTTTGAGGAGCATATCGCTAACAACATCAAGGCCAGCAATAAAGAATTCTTCAAATATATCAGAAGCAGCAAACCAGCTAGGGAGGCAGTTGGACCATTTGATGTCAATGGAGTTAACGGAGCCCTAAAGGAGGATAAGGAGATTGTGGAGAGGCTGAATGAATGGGGTTGTCATGAACAGCTCAATGAAAATATCAGCCCAGTGTGCGGCTGCTGTGAAAAATGCAAGCTCCACGTTAGGCATAATTAGGAAAGGGATAGAAAATAAAACTGCCAAGATCACGCTGCCCTTATACAAATCTATGGTGTGACCACACTTAGAATACTGTGTACAGTTCTGGTCAGCATACCTAAAAAGTTGGGGAAAGTGCAGAAAAGAGCAACTGAAATGATCAAAGGGCTGGAGCAACTCCCCTATGAGGAAAGGTTACAACATCTGATATTGATTAGCTTAGAAAAAAGGCAAGTAAGGGGAGCCATGATAGAAGTGTACAAAATTATGCATGGCATGGAGAAAGTGGATGGGGAGACTTCCCCCCCCCTCATAATACTAAAACCTGAGGTCATCCCATGAAGCTGATTGGTGGGAGATTCAGGATAGATAAAAGGAAGTACTTCTTCACATAGTGCATAGTCAAACTATGGAATTCACTTCCACAAGATGTAATGATAGCCACCAATGTGGACAACTTTAAAAGGGGATTGAACAAATTCATGGAGGAGAAGGCTAGCAATCCCTACTAGTCCTGATGGCTATATGCTACCTCCATTATCAGAGGCGGTATGCCTATGTACACCAGTTACTGGGGTACCTGAGTGGAAGGTTCTGTTGCACTCATGTCCTTGAGGGTTTCCCATGGGCAGCTGGTTGGCCACTGTGTGAAGAGAATGCTGGACTAGATGGACCCATGGTCTGATCCAGCATGGCTCTTCTTATGTTCTTATGCTCTTATGTTCTTATCAGCCTAAGTTGATAAAAGGTGCTCTGAGCCACCACAGCCACCTGTGTCTCAAGAGACTGGATTCAAGAGCATCCTAAAACTACCTGATCAGTGCAACCCCCTCCGGAACGTGTTGAACATCACTTAGCTGAGCAGATGAACCATCTACTAACTACCTCTGTCTTGTCTGGAGTCCGGACTGAGTCTCCGTTTATTGGCCCTCATCCAGTTGATTACTGCACCCAGGAACTGATAGTGACAATGGCAGTGAGAAGGTAGACTCACTGAGGGAGGTGCCCCACTGAGAGTGCCTTGCCCAAGGGCCCTCTTCTGAAACCTGAAGCCAGCACCTCTCCACATCTCCAGATAAGCTCTCACAGTGTTTCATGTAGATGTTAAACAGCCTGGGGGATAGAAATGAACCATTAACAATCATCTATTCATAACGGGAGTCTCACTTTTGAAAATAGCTTAAGGACCCTTGTGTTGTACTTCTGTTTATCATCATACAACTTCAGGAGAATGTAGGACTGCCAGAATTAATATGAAATACATCTTCTGTGCCATTAACAGGCGGGAGGGAAGCTTTGAAAAAGGCTTTGGAACTCTTGGAGAAATTCCCAAATCTGCTCAGGCTCCCTCTCTGTGATTTTATATATATATATATATATATATATATATATACAAAAATCTTGTCAAGATACAGCCTTCCCCAACCTGGTACCCACCAGATGTGGTGGACTGCAACTCCTATCATTACCAGCATTGGCCATGCTGGCTGCCTGGGAATGATAGGAATTGCATTCCAACACATCTGGAGAGCACCAGGTAGGGGAAGGCTGTTTTGCTCTTTGACCCCCCCAATTCAGATTTTGCGAGGATTTGGAGAGCCAGTGCGATGGTTAGAGTGCTGGTTGCAAATGGGGAGACCTGAGTTCAAATCCCCACTCAGCCAGTGTTGTGTGCCCAATCCTTCAAGCACACACTCTGGCATTCTGACACAGGACATGCCAAATCACTGAGACTCTTTTTTAAAAAAATAACAAACCTTATGGTAAAAGCATAATGATTACAATCTTCAGAAATCATATAGCTGGTGACAATTAGCTATAAGCTCCATAATAATTCTACAACAATCTGAAGCTAATAACTATAACCGTGTCATCCAGGGAGCTCAACTGGGTGATTAATTTGGGGGCCTCTCAGCCTAGCCTACCTCACAGAGTAGCTGTGAGAATAAACCGGGCAAGAGGATACCCAAGTACGTACACCGCCCTGAACACCTTGTAGGAAGAAAGGAAGAAAAGTATAATTTAAAACATTTTTTGTCCTGAAGATCTACCTGCTAATCAGTTATTGAAATGAGACATTCACTCAAGTGTTAGGAGTAGAGCAAGAGTGTCATGTTCTGCATTACATAGGTCAGATGCTGGGAGACAGAGATGGTTGCAGGCAAAAACTGAAATAGCAAGGAAAATGTTTTAAACAGATGTCAAGACTGGCCAAGGGAGTGCTGGGGGAGATGGGGGTGGTGGTTTTTCCAGCATGCAATCAATTACAGCATGTCATAGAGGAGGGAGTGCTAATTGAATTCAATTAGTTCAGGGCTTGCCCCAGGATCCCCAAAGGAAGAGTTTAGGAAGGAGGGAGAGGTAAAGGACTTGTTGCATTTTAGACAGGAGGAGCAATACAGACATCAGGGATGTGGGAGGGGGTTGCGTGCGGGGAGACCCTGCCTGGACAAATGAACAACGATGCAACTTCAGCCTCTGCCAGTAGCCCTTGGCCTTTAGCAAAGAAGCAGACAGTGTGTTTTATGGTGAACAGTCTGATAATTAGCACATTTATACTTGTCAAGTAACCACAAACAGGCTGTCCTGTAGAAAGTGTTGCGTGTATGAAATTGAATTGAAAAAGGAAACGTCCAGTCTGCCTGCCAGCATAACTAGTAAATGTTTGCGTTAAAGGCTTTGGCAGAGATACCTTCTACTCTATATTCCCTAGCCAGAGGAAAACAACTGTGTGGACTTGCTCATACTTAGTTGAGACCTTGTAGAGAAAATCCCTACATTTAAGATATAGTTATACTATAGAGATATATAGATACACACACGCACACACTTTATAAGATTTATATGCTGCTTTTCCACTACTCAGTGAGCCTCAAAACCCACAAAATTCAAATCAATTAATAAAATGCCATAACAATTCTCAAAGGGGTGGCTATGATAGTCTGTTGCGTCAAAACCGACAAAGATTCCTGTCCTGTGGCACCTTGAAGACTAACAAATGTGTTCTGGCATAAGCTTTCATGGACACAGCCCCACTTCATCAGATGCACTGATAAGGCGGTGATGATGCATCTGGGCCGTGTCTCCATGAAAACTTATGCAGGAATAAATCTATTAGTCTTTAACAGGCCACAAGTCTCACTGTTGTTATCTTTACTTCTGTTCATTCTGGCTCTGTCACACAAGCATATTTACTCAGAGGTAAATTCCACTGAGGTAAATGGGATTTACTTTCTAGTAAGTATGATTGTGGCTTTCATAAAACATTGACAGGGACACTGTAGTCAATATTTCTATTGGTGTAGTCTTGGCATGCTGTTTTGACATATAGCAAATAAAGGCACAATCCTATCATATTCAGACAGAAAAAATCAATACAACTCCTAGCATTCCCCAGCCAGCTAGCTATAGGAATCAATCTATCTATCGTATCTATCGGTATCTATCTGTGAGAAGGATTCTGCGTCTATCTATTCAAGTAGTCTTTATAACTATTTAAGGGTACAATCCTATAGCACAGTGTTCTCCAACCTTGGGTCCCCAGATGTTTTTGGCCTACAACTCCCAGCATGCCACAGCCAACGTACGTTGGCTGGGGCATGCTGGGAGTTGTAGGCCAAAAACATCTGGGGACCCAAGGTTGGAAAACACTGCTATAGCATGTTTAGACAGAAGTTCTACAACTCCCAGGAGTCCGCAGCCAGCATGACTGGCTGGGGAATGCTGGGAATTGTAGCACGTTTTTCCTGTCCAAACATGTATCGGACTGTGCCCCAAGTCTTTCCACGTGTTCCTGCGCCCATTCGTTTTTCTATCCCCTTAGTGTTCCCTTACTTTTCCTTTACTTCTTCCTCCCATTTTCCTATTTCCTCCTAGTCCTCTCTTCTTGCACGCTTCTTCATTTGCCTTGCTTATCCTCTTACAAGGGTTTCATTTTCCTGTGAAGCAGCCGGATCCCATGTCCATGTGGCACCTAGCCTAGACTTCAGCTTGCTCCAAGACTGACCTACCCCATGGCATGTGTGAGCTCCACACTTTTGAGTGGCAGCATGCAGCGCAGGGTTTGTGGGTGGCACAAAACTCTGGCATAGGTTTGGAGGGAATATGACAGTGTTAGTCTTGGGGTGTTCAGTAGGACCCCTCCGCCTCAGGGTATGCCATTTTCTCACTTGGGGCAGGGACACAAAGCAGCACAAACCCTGGCATAGGTTTGGAGGGGATACCAGATTTGGGGGGGGGGGGTTAAAGTTAATACTCCAGTATAGTGGTAAATTCTGAAGTGCAGGAACTCCCCATGACTGGCCCCATAGCCAATTCCTGGGGGGAATTTGGCATTTCCCCCAGGAAATTCCAAAGTTACACCCCAAATAGATGATAGATAGATAGATAGATAGATAGATGGATAGATAGATGATAGATAGATAGATAGATAGATAGATAGATAGATAGATAGTCAGGGATGTATACTTCCCAATTTCCCGGGGGGGGGGCATGGGGCTAAAAAGATGTTTGCCTGGAGGGGGCTTTGCCAATTCTGGGAAATCCCAGGGTTTACACCCCTGTTCTCCCCCTTCTCTTCCCCCCTCTTTCCTACACACTTTCTTCCACCCCTTCTCTCTCTCTCTCTCTCTCTCTCTCACACACACACACACACACACACATACACACACACACTCCCTGGAGGTAATTTAGATTGCCCCCCAAACACGTAACAGCTGGTTGCCTGGAGGGGACTTTGCCAATTCTGGGAAATCTCGGAGGGGGCTTGAGCCCCCCCTCCTGTAGTTTATGCCCCAGAGAGAGAGAGAGAGAGAGAGAGAGAGAGATCTTTCAATTATGCAGAATTATATGGTCATTTTGGACCTTCACCCATATTCTCCAAGTGTTTTGATGTTCTACTCGAGGGGATAGCACCCCATTCTCTCAAAAACCCTGACCCTAACCGCACTTCAGTGTAAGTGTGATGGACACTTGTTTATTATCTATGATGAGCCATTAATCATGATTGGAACACATTCCACACCCCTGCTGTCTCAGCCATTCTGTGATTTTATTTTTTTAACTTCAAAATTCATTATTATATGTCCTTAACAGCATGAAAGCTGTGTGTTCTCTTGCTGTGTCACCCCAGTACTGGAGCATCCAGCCATTTGAGATATGTTTTTAAGCTCAAAAATCAGCAAGGCGATCCACCCATTCTACATTTCCACACTATTTCCAGAAGCTTTACTTTTAAAATTATTCTTAAACATCTTTCTGTCTGTGCACTCCCTTGATGCCCAAAGCCAGTACTGAAGCTCACATCCAACCTGCTGTTACAAAAATAAACTCTGCATTATGTGGCCACAGAATATTTATTTATAGCATCATCATCGTCATTGTCGTTGTTATTATTATTATTATTATTATTACTACTACTACTACTATTACTACTATTTTTACTATTACTATTTATATACCGTTTAATATAATAACATCCCGGGGGGGGGGGGGCTACATATAAAAATATTAAAATCACAGCTTAAATACACTATTAAAAACAATTTCAGCCGCAATAGCAATAAAAGTTATACGAAAACAATAAAATGGGGCAGCAGCATGATTAATTATGATTAATTACAAACCAGAGAAAGCCTGTTTAAACAAGTGCATTTTAAGGAGGTGTTTAAAACATGCCTCCCAAACATTTCTGCCTCCAAACCACACGGTGTGTGTGTGTGTGTGTTTCAGAGTGTTTACTCCACTCTTCAGCTGAAAAGGCTCCCAGAGTGGCAAACTAGCCAGTCCATGACCACAAGCTAACAATCTAAAATACATGACACATAAGGAAAAGGGGAAGAGGAAAACAACAAGCCAGCCCAGGCACCATTTTTTAAAGTCACATACTAGTCTGTTATAATGACCAGATGGATTGGAAACAGTTCTGGGTTTGTTTCTTTCTTTCTTTCAGTTTTTTTAATTGTGAATTTCACCAAACGACAAAATCTAAATAAAAAGAAAAAAGAAATAAATAGTAATTATATATATGCAAATATCCATATAACAGCATAAATTTGAATGCATCAATTATGCATAAGCTTCAACAAAGGCAGACCAAATATCCATATATATATATATATATATATATATATATATATATATATCTCCATTCAGGAGTGGTGCCTGTATGACATCTGCACAAATATTAAAAGTGTTGTTAGAGTCCTTGCATTATAGGACGTGAGCTTTTATCTTTCTAGTGTTGTAGTATCAGTCTTTTAGCTTTCAAAAGGTCATGGAAAAACCATTTGCGTTGACCATGCTTTAACTTCCAAGAAATGTGTAGATAATTTAAGAGAACATGTACATCAGAAAATATTAGAGAGTATTCCAATACAAAGTTTATCCGTATTATAACTTCCACCCAAAAAGAGGCAATTACTGGACATTGCCAAAACATATGATTAAAAGAGGCATTAGCAGTATTACACCTGCAGCAGTTAGCCAACCTAGACAAACCCTTACTAGTGAGAAAGAAAACAGCTCTGTGAGAGCAGAAGCCAAATAGAGTGGTCCCAACAAAGCTGAGGGCATGGCTCTGCATCCGATCACTCCCTCTGCTGTAGGCTTTTGGAAATAATGCACCACTGGCACTTGCTTTGGGCTTGAGAGTCTGTTTTTGCATCTATAAAATGCAATTGGTGTACTCTTTTGATTGTGGTGTACTCTCTTTCTGCTACCTCAGTATTACAAATTGCCTTAATGAGTGATGATGACCTGTTTGCTCTCAATTATGTTTACAAGCAGTTTGAGAAAAAATTGCCGCAAAATCAAACTGGATACAAGTTTCCTCCAATTTTACACAGATGAGATACCTCTTGTTCTAGTGGTACTCACATCAAGAAAAATGCAGTGGCACTGGTTCCTATACATCTCTAATTACCAAAGGAAAATAGACTAAAAGGTGTGTATATTTTTCATACACACACACACACACACACTATATATGGGATATATCCAATGTTACACTAGCAGAAAAATTACAAGAGTTGGCGTTCTTCTGCTAGTGGTTGCACAACTGGTAGCAGAACAATTAGCACAACTAGCACACACAACATGTAACCTGATGAGGTCATCATAATGAGCTGTGTACAACACCTTGTGGAACAGCTTGCTGAAGCTGACTCAATGTACTGGATTTGACCCTTGCGAAAGGATGAAAACGGGGTTTCTGCAAGTGGTAGAAGCTTTGCGTTAGCCAAATGGATGATTGGATGCAACCCAGCTATAATTTATATACATGAAGACTCCAAAGCCTAAAGGACTCTTCTTTCCACTGTATCAAAGAATGCCCAGGTGCTTCTACCAGTAGAAGAAAATCTTGCTAATTTAGCACCAATTGCCTTTGCTTGTCGGTCCACGAAATACCAAGGCACATTGGTAGGGGGCAGTGTGCTGCAGCAGATAATGTTGTGTAAATGGCACTAAATACCAGACCCTTGGAAACTGTGACACACACACACACACACACACAAAAAGAGTCATGTGGAGTCCTTTTATAGCAGGTTCTTTCTTCTTCCATTGAGCAGGAGCCTGGACTAGATGGCTGACCACCAGGTCACCTTCAGTTCTACGATTCTAGGTCATTTAAATCTGTACTGTAATTGGAAGAGTCATGTCTATACCACAAATGTACTATTTTCTCTCCCAACTGACAGATGCTACAGACATCTAACAAGTTAGAAGACGGAGACACAGTGATGCATGCTGGCAATGCATAGATGTTCCTATTCTATTTTTTTTTTTTACATTCATTCATTCATTCATTCATTCATACAACATGCAATTTTGATTGCATTAACCTCATATCATAGACCCTTCATCTGCTCCCATATTATCCAATGCACATTTTCTTTCCCTTGTATACTAGACATTGCATTACGCCAAAGTAACTAGGCTGTTGCTAAGGAGCCAAGGAGAACGTTTCCTTGTTCAGCACTTGCAAAATTCTAGAAAAGTACATTCACATGAAAGTACATTCACACAGAAAGAAAGGGACAAACTTTACAAAACTTATTGGGATGTGGCACGACTGACTCCAAGCAAATATGAGAGCTGCCCTGGGACTTGTAAAAAACCATATACTAAATAAATGTTTATACCATCCAACATGTTAATCCCTACACCTAGATCCCTACTTGCCCCCACACATCTAGAACCCTACTTTCCCCACACCTAGGGACCCCACTTGGCCTATACACCTAGATTGCTCGAGCACACCTAGAATCCTACTTGGCCCACACACCTAGAACCCTGCTTTCCCCATACCTAGAACCCTGATTGTCCACACACCACACACACACACACCTAGAGCCCTACCTGCCCCACAGCACACCTAGAATGCTACTTGCTGCCACAAACTCCTTTCCATGCACTTGACATTCCTGTTCTCCTCCTAAATTCTCTCCTCCAGTGTTTGGTCTTTTAACACTGCTTGCTTTTCCTGTGTATTCTGCTACCTGTTGATCCCATCCCTAAATCAATCTTCCCTTTTCCTCTTGTTATCCTCCTCTCCCTCCATTTTTATCTTGTTTTTCCAGCATTAAACTCTCCACATAACAGGGATTATGACACTTCTGTGTTCCATGTAGCAGCTAGCACACTGTCGACCATGATAGTAGCATAAAATTGTTAAAGGATAATCTGTATGACACTTTCCATACTAAAATGCTACTGCATGCCAATCATCGTCATCATCATCATCATCCTATTTTTTTTTAAGTGCACTGTTAGGGAAGGTCCTGGTACTCATTATTCTCCTATCTGCACAGATCTGACCCAAACTCATGCAGTCCCCTCACACCTCATTCCTTCTTCACATACAAATTGGTTTCATACCATATTGTAGGCTTTGATCAAAGCACAGGCAAAAATGCTGGCCACCAACAGGTCTTCATCATGCTATGTCAGAGACCCCAGCAAGGGATCAACATCCCATTTAATCAATCACAGAATCACTAACAGCAGAGACAGCTCTGATACCCTGGCTCAGATACTCCCAGCCGGAGCTTCTCGCATCCTGCCTTTCACCTCCTTTTTTCACGCTTTTCTCACTTGGGCTCTCCATGGTTTGTTTATTTTCCATTCTGGCTTAGACGACGCAATTCCTGGCCAAGCTCTTAACCCTCTTCCCACAGATCCTTTTAATAAAGGCAGCATTAGTTAGCAATAACCAGCCCAATCCTGAATCCCTGCCAACCTTCAAGAATCCCATATAATCCCCTCCATCTATCCATTCACTTTGTGCGCTAAACTCTGCAGTTCATACACAGCTGAAATTACCTCATCCAGGTTGTCCGGGCACATGTCACACCATTACCAAGGGTGATCATATTTCTCCTGGGATATAGAAAATATCTGGCTTTTGTCCCTTCCGCCACCACCCTTTGTCCCTTCTGCTTTTGGCCACTGGATGGGCTCCTTCATTAGCCAGAGTTCTGTCATCAGCACCCTGTGTCATCATTCTTCTGACCTAGTTTTCTGTTCTAAAACCTTTATGGGACATCACAAGGATAAGAGTCGCTCTAGCAACCAAGATTGCTTGCAGAAGCAAAGAAAGAAAATCTCAAAATCTGTGTATATGGGTGTTAGGAGAGATCTTAAACCAGTTCATTCTGGGGAGGAACACTTGAATGATGCCACAGTGAATTAAGAGTGCCCCTTTTGGCAATACTGTTCTCGTGGTGTAAACATAAAGCCCCCCCTCTCACTTTATCTGGGCAGGATGGGAATATTTATCCCTCTCCAGCAGGTTCCCCCACCCCAAAAAAACATTCTCACCGAGAGCACAATCCAACAAAATTTAATCACTGCTATGTCCCACTGAAATCAATGGGACTTAAATCAGCCATGCCCAGGGGTGCAATCTTATGCAGATTTACATGGGAGTAAGCTCCACTGAACATAATGGAACTTACTTCTAAGTAAGGATGCATTGAATCAGGATGTAAGCCCTATTCCATTGCTTTCACCACCAATGGGACTTTGTGCTGATTAACATTTGCAGCATTGTGGCCAGAATGTCATGTTTCCTGGCAGGGCTGGCCCTACCATTAGACACAGTGAGACAACCACATCAGGCAGACATATTCTCCAACTGCCCCCAAAATGCTGGGACCACCCTCACAAAAACCCTTAAGCCATCCCGACTTCTCACTTTGTCATGCAGAGTCCCGAATTCCCCTGCCTCCCACAACTGCAAGCTACTTTAAAGTGCTCTTAAAGGGGCCATGCCATGGGCAAAATTGCAGCTAAGCTAAAACTGCAAGCTTAGCTGCAATTTTGCCCATGGCATGGTCCCTTTAAGTGTAGCTCTTTTTAGGCTCAAACAGCTCCACGAAGAAACAGACACTGCGAGGGTGTGGGTATGTCCAGGGGTACCCACCTGGCTGGACCGAGGGAGAGGTGAATGAGGGAATGTATATCTTTATATTGCCAAAGATTTTATTTCCTAACAGAACTGACTCTGTGCCTCTAACAGGTGAGATACAGTGTCAGAAGGAAATGCAAGTAACTTCCCCTTCTCTCTAAAGCTCCATGTTTGGGTAAGTTTCACCTGTTGAATTTGTGCCAATCCTGACAATTTTAAAACAAAAAGAAAGAGATTGCTCTGCAAGCACTGACACCCCCCCGAAAAACACCAGATATCAACAATTAAGGGTTTAAGTAAGGTAAAAAAATATATTACAAGAGCCACTTATAAAATACTATAAAATAATATATAATATAATAATGTAATAATTATAATATATAAGATATTATATAATAATATAATTCTGGAAAACTCATCCTAGCACTGCTGCTGCTACCTCTTCTTCTAGCAAGGAGCAGCATTTCACAGTTATCCCTCAATTACATGATACTTCTCCACACAACGCATAATCAATTTGCTGCCACAAGATGGGTCAGTGTTGTTGATTGTTTTAAAATATACACAGTTTCCTGTGAGTAAGTCCCATTGAACATAATAGGACTTACTTCTGCATACACATGCATAGGATTGCACTGTTATTCTGTTTTCAGAGTAGTGGTAAATTTTACTTGGCTCTACCTGTGTACCCCATGTGAAAGTCTTTTTCTAACACATGCTGAAGTGTAATGGAGAAAACTCTCTACAGTAATGATTAGGGTTATTCTGCAGGGATTTTGGATTGTTTTTTAAAAATGCATTAGAAGGGAGTTAGCAGAAAACACACCCTCCTCAAGAGAAAGAAAGAAAAAATCCCAACTACCTCAAATAGCAGTAACAAACATCATCATTCCATTTTGGCATTATTGTTCAATCACAGTGTTGTTCTTGTTTTTTAATAAGGTACAATAGAGCCCACATAGGGGGGTTTTTCTGAGTGGAGAAAACAGGAGCTTGCAGGGTGGGCCTGTGAACCACTTTGCACACTCAGAGCTATCTAAATATTAAATATTATTATAAATTCAAAGACTTCTGTGCTCAAAATACTGCAGTTTTGTGTGTTTCCTCTAATACCTTTTGTACTTGACCATGCCCTTTGGTTGCCTGGCCATACCCTTGGCCATGCCCTCCTGTTGCCTGGCCACACCCTCTTGATCACACCTTCATGTTGCTTAACCATACCTCTTACAAATTCACATCTGTGTCCCTATTTTCATCTGTGAAATGTTGGAGGGTACGGGCAGCAGATTTTGGATGTCATGAAAAGGCAAATGGTTAGTTATTTGATTTGTTATTGCTGTATTTTTACTTGCAGAGAAGGGGAGTGGTGCTTGTGGAGTTTTCTGCCTCAGGCATCAAAATAACTTGATTGGCTTTGTGTACTATACTATGCATTCTGATATGGGCTAGTGGGGTGGGCATTGGCTGCTATGCCTCAAGCAGAAAAATGTCTTGGGCCAGTCCTGTTTCCTGGAGAAAAGGAACAGTGATAGGCAAGCCTATCTTTCCACTCAGTCCTTCCAGTAGACTAAAACCTTCCACTTAAGCTTCTTCTTTTCACTGGGAAGACAGCACACACATTTGTTGGCTACCAGTAGATTTCTTGGATGCTCCAGGCACTGATAATGTGGTCCTGGCCTGGGAAAGCTCTTTTGAACATGTTCTCTTGAGTGCAGATAGCAAAAACTTGTCAGGAGGAGCCTGGTGTGCGCTGAACTTGTTGAAGGTTGGGGGCCTGCATTCAACTATTCCTTTTTAACCTGTAAAATGCATTTTAAAAGATTTTCACATGTATGCTGCAAGTCTCTCTGCTGCTCTTTCCTCCAAAGGAAGCTGGCCTTGGGAAGGTGAACTTCTAAGAACTTTGGGGAAGGGGGAGAGGGGGGAAATACTAGTTATTAACCAAAGTGTTCTGGCAGGAATGCAATAGCGTGCATGGAATGTGTTCTTTAAAAGCCTCTGCCTGCCAGAATCTGGTTCCTCTCACCACTGAGTATGTAACCACAGTCTGCACCCAAACATCTTGAATTAAAGACCATGACTTCCAGCTCAGAGCACATGGCCTCTAGGCAGATTTGAGTCCTGCCACCTCCTATTCTATGTATTCAATTTGCCAGTGTCCTATTATGCTTGGCACTTTGCAAATAATCCAGAAAACCGGGGAACACACTCCATTCTATCCCCTCTCCCATCCTGCAAATTTCACCTTATGAACTCCATAGCCTAAAATGGGGTGAAAAACCACACTGTTTACAAAACTTACCAATACTTTATATACAGTACTTCTTCTGGTGCACAGCACATACTACACCTTCCCCCTTACCTAAGATGACAAACTGTTTTCCAAAAGGTTCTGTACGAACGGAGAAATTTTACTACAAACTAAACTCCTTGTAAGTCTATAGAAAAAAAAATCCGACCATACCTGTCAAACTGCTGTTGGGCACTCATCAAACTTTAAACTCCTATAAATAAGTAATTTCTTGCCCTTTCTACCTCAAAATTGGCACAGTCCATCATCAAACCCATCTCTCCTAAACTGCCAAGTTTCAGCCTGTTAAGCCATTTTCTCAGTATAAGCCACAGAACCTATTGCCCCCCAATTTATCATTATAATGGCAGAATGTGATTCTGCCAATTCACCCTTAACACAGGGCCATGACTGTGGCCCTGTAATTGTGTTCAGTATCATAGGAAGACCATAACCCTGCAGAAATAGTAAAATGGTATAGAAATAACGGGAGGGACAAGATTGCAACACGCGGCACTACCCAAACCTCCTTTTTCTGGACATGCATTCAAACATGCAGTTGCTCTGAGCTCACAATGTTTGCACAGTTTTTGCAAAGCACATATTGAGAGTCAGTGTGGTGTAGTGGTTAGAGTGTTGGACTGGGACTTGTGAGAACTGGGTCCTCGTCCTCACTTGGACATGAAGCTCACTTGGCGACTTTGGGCCAGTCACCAACTCTCAGCCTAACCTACCTCACAGGGTTGTTGTGATGATAAAATGGAGTGGAGGAGGACCATATAAACTGTCTTGGGTTCCTTGCAAGATGAAAAAATGTGGGATATAAATCATCATCACCATCAAGCATTTCAGAGCCTCAATGTTCCAAACAGGGCTCGGAGGTTCTCGGGACAGGTGTGTGTGTGTGTGTGTGTGTAGGGGGTGGGAGCAGACGTGGTCCTGTTCCCTCTTCACTCATTCATTTCGATGCCTTTTCACAGTTTTGACCACCAGAACAGGGTTAGTCATTTGCCCCAATACTTTATATGACTGAATTCAGAGAGAGGTAGCCTTCCGTACCAAATTGGCCATAAAATGGTCCTGTCTGGAAGGCATCCCACTGGCCACAGAAAGAGTGTGTTTGCTGTCTTGAACAACTCTTCTCCCCGGCTTCCCATCCCATGTTTGAACCCTGATGTGAAATTGCTCCACAGTGCGGAGAGTTCATGGAGAACAGAAAGTGGGTAGGGTTAGCGATGCTCTCATGAATCACAGACTACAGCACTCAGGCTAAAGAAAGCCCATAAATAGTGGAATTGCCCGTGACGTGTGAATTTAGTTTACAATCAGATGGCGGTGGTAGAGGAGGAAGAGAGAGAACCTTGTTCCAGGAGCTATTTATTCTGCTTTTAATTTGCCACTGGCACTTGGATAAAGGAGGCCCAAAGAGACTGCTTTGAGTGGGTTTGGAGAAGCCTCCGTAAGAAGACTCATAAGAGAAAAGTATAATGCAGAATGCATGGACATTTTGAACAGGCATCTGATCATGGGCTGGCAGCACTGGCTAATGAGAGGAAAGTAAGCATCTCCGACAGGCAGTGAACATGGATACGTCTGTATATGACAGGATTATAAAATTAGAAGGGAACATGTCAAAGCCTACCCGTGAGACAGGATATCTGGTGCCTAAACATCTAGAGCAGGGGTGGTTAACATTTTCCCACCCAGGGACTGAATTCTCAGAGGCCTCGTTCCAGCAGTGGGAAGGGCAAAGGGAATGAGGTGGGGCCAAGGACAGAGGTAATCCTTACCTATTTTTGCCACCAAGCCTACAAAAGACAGCTCCAGTCCGTCCTATGCATGTCTACTCAGGACTAAGCCCCAGTGTGACAGCTCTCATGCCTGCAAAGCACAACTCAATTCTGTGCTGAGTATGTAAAGTTTAATTGCCTTTAAATACCGCCTTATCTAAGATCACTGATCAGGGTGAAGTAGCTTGTGGCTGGGTGGGGAGCCCCCAGGGGCCACAAGCAGCCCATGGGCTGGAGGTTGCCCATCCCTGAGCCGGGCAGATGTTTATACAGCCTTCCCTGAAAACACAGATTTTCCCCTAAGCAGCCAGCAATTGAATGCCAAGTGGAGGAGGATAGGGTCAGAGAAACAAGCCTGGAAAAGCTTGGGACCGGGTAACTAACTGACACAACAGTGATTGGCTTTTGGAGCACAGCAAGCTCACTAAGCCAGCTTTCACATAGACTCACTCCCCATGGTGGGATTACTTCAGAACTACCCAACACTTAGACCGTTTCATTTCATTTATAGCTGAATAGGGCTGGATACTCTTATGTTGTTGTAACAAAACCGTATATTGTTTCCACTTTTGGTGTGACTCTTTATATGCGGCATGGGGTCTATTGTCAACTTCAGTGAGAATTCACAATGAAATTTGCTTTTCAGGCATTAGTTTTATATCTGTTTTACTACTTGCTAAGAGACTGATGGCTGTAGGCATCCTGCAGTGGCTGTTTGAAAATCCTGGATGCTATAATGTTTATATCAGTTGGTAGAATTAGAAAAATCAAGCACACTTTCATACAATCTTTCTATGACTTCTGTGATCTAATGTGATCTATATACACATACATACTAGCATACAGTTGAAATACTATAAATTACACTGGGTTGGATCCAGACTTAGTCACACTTAGAGTAGACTCATTGTTATCAATGGGACTTACATTAATCATGACTTACTTAAGTCCCAATAATTTAAATTGGTCTACTCTAAGTTTGACTGTCTGGATCCCACCCACTATGAGTGCTAAATTTGTGTTTTGTTTATTATGCTATGACTCTCATAGTGATATTCTAGGGATTGAAGCTTCTTCCTTCTTAAATAAACCCTTTTTGTTAAGTATAATGTGTTAGCCTTGGAATTCAAAGAATCATACTCATCTCTCAGTTAACACTGCTGGTCGGATTGATTAACAGCACAATCCTATGCCTGTCTACTCAGAAGTAAGCCTTATTATGTTCAATAGGGCTTACTTCCAGGTAAGTATGTATGTCTGTGGATGTTGGATTTTACAGAGAAAGATATGATATGAGTCCCCAACCTGGTGCCCTCCAGAAGTTTAGAACTACAACCCCTGTCATTCCTGTCCATTGGCCATGCTGGTTGGGGCTGATGGTAATTGTATTCCAAAATATATGGAGGGCACCAAGTTGCATTGTACCATATCTCCGCCATGCCCCCTCTCTGATGAGCTTCCGTCGCTCATTAAAAACCTGGTTGTTCAGGCGGGAATATGGGGTGGGTTAAGATTTTAAAATTTTTATATTGTTTTAATGTATTTTATTGCATTTATGTATTTTATTCTGTGTACATCGCCCAGGGTGGCCGGTTGCCGGCCAGATGGGCGATAAATAAATATTAATAATAAATAATAAATAAATAAATAAAAATCTCGTAGTTAAGGAACAGCCAGATGATACTTAACCATGGTGCTTATCCAGGGTGAGATTGCACAATGGGAATATGTTTAATCTAAGCCCCAATTCTTATGTTACAAGAGTAACATGGCTGCCATTCCTTCACCTGCTGCTGCTCTGGCATTTCAGAAACCATGTGGGAGGGGGCAGATCACATGGAAACAGCCACGTCAGCATCAGAGGCCGTTTCAAGGGGACAAATGGTGTGGTTCTACCTTTTCCATGTGTTTTTTGTATTCCCATGTTACTGCTATGGCATGGAATAGGAAGAGAAGTCCTCCTGGCCAAGTGTCTGAAGAAAACCCCTTCAAATGAAGAAAGCCTGGAGGACTTTACCAAATCCCACAGCACTCTTAATTTAAAACACTGAATTTGCCAGGCTTTGACCTCAGGGTCACAATAAGTCAGAGGTCGAGCCTATAGTTATATACCAAACAGTAACTAGAACTGACTTTATTGTGACTGATATCCTGATGAGAGGGAATCCCCTCTAATCCTTGTCTTTTTGCCTTGCATCTTCAAAGGAGGGCTGGTTCACAAGCTGCTTTCCTTTGTCTAAAACGATATCAGTTCTTTTGCCTGGGCTGCTGGTTCACAAAGTATTGGACAAAAGACAAAGTGGATTGCTTTTAGCCAAGCAAAATAATGACTTTGGTTTATTTAACTCACCCTTTTGGCATTTCATTTTTATGTTTTTTCTGTTTCTGATGAAAACTTGATACGCACATTCAGGACACAATTCTAAATTTCATGTCTGTATACCAGCCTCACCCGTATATCTATTTTCAAAGTGAGGATGCAAGATTCAGCACAATGCGATCTCTGCCTCAAAGACACAGTTAAAATAGAATGAAAGTTGCTATACATGTTCAGGGCACCATTCTGCTTTTAAAGTACGGTATAAATCAAAGCTCATTCAATGCACCCCTTCTCAATGTTGCTTGTGCAACATAATTTTTTCCTTTGAAGACCAAGACATCTGAATGAAAGCTGGTGTGCATATTCAGGACACACTTCTTTGTATCATATTCAGACCACATCTTGACCCCACGCAGAGACCCATTTCCCAGGGAAAGATGCAGGAAAGATGTAAAATTGATTGTAATCTGACCCCTGAAGTACGGTCTCTCAGACAGTGGCTTTTAATTTTCAATCTGCCAGGTACTGATTTTGCAGTGGCTTGTGTGACACATGTTCTTCAGATGGTATGTTTTTCACTACCACTGCAGCCTGTAACAGCCGCAGAAGAATACTAACCTGTGCTGAGTCTCAGCTAGCAGCTCATGATATACCCATCACAACAAACTTGTTTTAATGTTTTAAAGTTGTTTTAGGGCACAAAATTTAGGAAAATTCGGAGTCCTAGCTCCAACCTCGGAAATGCACTCCGAGGTCAGAGCTGGGATTCCGAATTCGGAGCGCCCTCCCTCCACCCTCGCAGCCAGCATGGAAAGAACCATGCCAGCTGCAGCTCTGAGGTTGGAAGACTGACCATGGAGTTGGCATTTGGTGGGTGTTCCAGGGGGCAGGGAGTAAGGCTCCACCAGAATACAATGTATCCTGGCAGCAGCACCTCAGCCTCTCCTCCTGCGAGCAGGGGCAAAACACTTAATGGATTTGCTATGGTACAGGGGGAAAAAGGAAGAAGCAGTGGGAAAATATGGAAGGGTTACAAGTGGAAGATGACAATGCCCCTGAACCCCCCTGTGAAATTCAGTGAATGAGGCAGGGTGATTGTGTCACAAAAGCCTCATCTGGAAGCACCCTGATTTCCCAGCAGTCCTAAATAAAGCTCTCTAGTGAGTGTCTGATGCCAGATTCACCTTGCCAGATTCAGAAGAAAGGATTGTCCCTCCAAAACTACAGTGAAAATTCAACTCATGATGATTTTACCACATCAAAATAGGAGAACTGGATATACATTTAGGATTGCCAGAATAAATCTGCCCCTTTGAAGTTACTGATTGAACCAGAGGCCAACCAGAAGAGACATCTTCTCCTGTCTCTTCCTTTCCCAGTCATTTTATCTATACTTCTCCATCTTTTTAAAAATAAACAGTTATGGTTGGTTCAGTAAAGCATATCAACCAAGCTGCAGCATACATATTAGGAAGTAAAACCCCTCTGGATTCAGTAGAGTACATACATATAGAATATGCGTGATTGCTTTTCCTTAGACTACATCTCTGAGGGCCAGACTTGTCAAGCAAAAGCCCATAGAAGGAAAATCAGCTTGAGGGGACCACTTGGAGTGGAGAAATGGCAGGCAGGGAAAGGGTTACACATAATCTCCTTCCACTCCCCAAACACGTGTTTCACATCGCCCCCTTCTGAAGTTAAATTTCAAGTGGGGAGGGGAAAGAGAGGGCTGTCAGGGCTAAGTTATACATATTTGCATGTGATGTCTAATTCAGCCTTCATTCCGTGAGCGATTCACAGGAAAAACACGCTGGTTCAGCATTGTGAGGGATTGAGGCCTACTCAGGCTTGAGTTTGTTGAAGCCTGAAGGCCCAAACACTTCCCTCGATTAGTTGAAGCCTGAAGGCCCAAACACTTGGATGGGAGGGGGAGTTTGAGAGTTTTAGTTCACCCAATAGAAGTTAAGAATTAGTTCTCCTGTGCAAGGTCACATGGTTATAACCTTCCAGTCCTGGGAAGGCTATATATGTGTGGGGGTGGTCAGCTAGCAGCAGTGGGAGCCTGACTGCCGAAGCAGAAAGAGCAGAGAGAGAAGCAGAGAGGGAGAGACTGGCTGCATAGGAGATAGGTAGTCTGAAGTTAAACTAGAGAACATTGGATTGTTTGTTTGTTTTTTTCATACTTGCTTTTGGGTTATAACCACTCTATTAAGTAAATACCCTAATATTATAAGTAAAGTGCTGTTGTATACCCTGAACGTTTGGAGTGACTTATTCACCACGTCTACAGCCTACACCCATGCTATTGGAAGCTGTAAAAGGACTTGATCTCCTGGAACGGGAGGGGCTTTGAGGAGAGGCAGAGATCTCCCAAAGGCAGGTTAAGGGGTCCCTGCAGTAGCGGAACCTTGACAAGCATAAAACAAGAAAGATGATGCCTTTTAATAGAACAGCTTCAAGGGAGTAAAGCTGGCAAAATCAAATCAACCAATGTCAGCCTAATAAGAGAGATCACCTTACCTGCATTAATCTGTCCCAAAATCACGAGGCCCAGCTCTCATGAAATTGATTTTAAGTACGTAATTATTCTTTCCCTGCTCCACCTCAGAATGCCTTTTTCACTTATGATCCTCTCTCCTGATTCTGAAAACTGGTACTTAAAAAAAAGAAAGAAAAGAAACGAAAGAAAAAGAAAGGAAGGAAGGAAAAAGAAGAGCTGTGCTGTGAGATTAGCAATTACTGCCACCACGGTTTAATGAAAACAGATAAACTCCGGGTCCGCTGCAGTCCTAAAAGGGTGCCTCCAGATGAGGCTTTTATTGCGCAATCGCCCTGCCTTGAGGGCCAAATGACAAGTTCTGCTAATCCAGGGGTTCTTAACCTGTGGGGTACGCCTCCCCAGGGGAGGTTTGGACTGACTCCAGGGGAGTGTGTGAGCAGTCCATCACCTATAAATTGTTTATTTTACAAGTACATAGCAGTGCAGATTGGTGGTTGGCCCAACCTTATTTCTTTCCACTAATCTTAGGAGCTACGCCGTTCATTTAATTGAATATGCTGGGGGGGTTTTAGTCCAGAGACAGAGCATAAACTAAAAAAAAAAATGCAAACTCGTCCTGCCTAAGCCTAAATTTTGGGCCGTTAACACATGGGAGGCATGGGTCATAAAATTTTTCACAAGGGAGGTGTGACACCAAAAAGGTTAAGAACCACTGTGCTAACCGCATAGCCAGATATTTTTCTGTACTCCGGTGAAACTGCACGCGGTCCCAATTGAGAATGGAAACATGTTTTCTTTGTTTAAACCCACCCCACCCCACCCGTGCTGCCTGCTCCATGGAGTGTGTGTGTGATTTCAGGGGGGAAATGGGTGGGAACGCGCTAGTCCCAATCCAAATTGGGACCGCGCAGAGTTACACTGCGGTAAAGAAAAATATCAGGCTCAGGTATACCTATGCAATTAGCAGAACATGTGATTTGGCCCTTATTCCCGATATTTTATGGGGGTTTCAGATGATGAAGTCTTCGGTTTGTAACCCTCTCATGTTTTCCCACCACCACTTCTGCCTTTTTCCTTACCACCAAAAAAAAAAAAAAATCATTAAGGAGGGAAAGACAGTGTGGCTGCACAATGGCTTTTGATTGGTGGCGTTAGGAGCCCTCCGTCTGGAAGCACCTTCTTACAGTTTGATGATCTCATGGCAATTGCATCACTACAGCTGCAATACTACCCGTACATACTTGGGTGTGTGGGCCCCATTGAAATCAGTGGAACTTTGCTTCCAAGTACACATGTCATAGGATTGGGCTACGGACTGTGCAGTCTTGGTAAACAGCAACCACATTTTATTTGATATATCAAAACGTTTTGAACTGTAAGCTTCTATTTTTGTTATAAGACAAATGTTTTGACTGAGGAAATATGATCTGACACAATGGGCGGGTTCACACGTCACGTTACGCCACCCTGCAAATAAGCCACTGTGGGTTGGTTGCTCGCGGAACAACCCATGGTACTCCCAACAGATGATCAGATTTGCCGTGGCTTGTCCTCCCCCGTATTCCCCCTCAGTCCTCCCACTGGCTCTGGCACATATCCCAGTTGCCTTTGCAGCACAACCCATCTTGTCTCATCGTCCCAGTCCCCTCCCCACTTCAATTGCTACCCCTTTTCACCACCTTCCCCCCACCCTGGTGCTTCAGGAGTACACAAATGGGGTATTCATCCATCCATCCATCCATCCATTCCCTGCTCTTCCATAAGTGCGCAAAAGTGCAGATGAGGCTGTCTGATATGCATAGTCTTCCCTTGTCAATTTCCTTGTATGTTTCAGCTGTCAGAAAAGCACTGAAAGGGGGGGGATGCAGAAGTAAGTGCGCCATGGGGCGGTGGGACAATATCGCCCACCTGGCAATGTAATCCTCTCATTATTAAGTGTTCAGCTGACACTTGTCAGTGTCCTCCCCACTTTCAACACTTCTCCCAAGTCTCCAGCAAGTCCAGAAAAGGGAGTTTTTGGCTCCACCCCACTTTTCGTGGCTCCTTTTCGAAGCAATTATTGCAGTTGTGCAAATACCCCTTACTGCCAATCCTCTAAATTTGTGCCCATTTCCCCTCCATGCACTCCCCACCAGCCTTTACATTTGCGCGAATATTCCCGACAGGTTTTTTTAAAACCTGGGTGGCCAAACAAGACAGAGCAAGTGGGGCGCCTGCACCAGCAGTAATTACACCTGCCCTCCTCCCCAAAGGGGGGGTCTATTCACTCTGTCCCATGCAGCTGCCTTCTAAGGTTTTGGGTTTTTTTTAACTGTCTAGAATGTTTGCACAAATGTAGAGGCTCAGCAGTAAACGGAGAGGAAATTGGCACAGCTGCAGTAACTATTCTGAAAAGGAGCTGTGAAAAGGGGGTGGGAGGGAGCCCTTTTCTGGTCTTGCTGGGGATGAGGGGAAGTGCTGAAAGTAGGGAGAACACTGACGAATGTCCGTTCAACATTTAATAGCAAGAGGATGACACTGTCAACTGTGAGATATTGTTCTCCCACCCTTTGGCGCACTTACTTCTTTCACATTTTCCTTTTTTCAGTGCTTGTTCAGCTGAAACATACAAGGAAATTGACAAGGCAAGACTACACAAATTGGACAGCTGAATCTGCACTCATGCACACTTGTGAAAGAGTGGGGGATTAAAAAAATTTTTTTAATGATCCTATTTGCATACTCTCGAAGCACCAAAAAAATAATAATTTTGAAAAGGTGGCGAACAGGTGACGGTCCCTCCAAAGTGCTGTTTGGACATCGTTGGAGGGGCAGTCACTGGCTAATATTAGCAGTGCCATAGCAAGAGGCCATGCCAAGTAACCATTTTTGGGGGGGACAAATTTGTCTTTGGGAGAATTTCTATATTTCTATATATGATATCCTATATCTCTACCCATTTAAAGTTTTCAGTAATTTGAACTGTGGGGACAATGGTGGGATGGTTGAGGCCTCTGCCTTTAATGCTGATGACAAGAGCAGAGGTGGTTTCCTGTAACAACTTTCTCCTCCTTGGCAGCTCAGACATTATGTTGACAGATTAATTATCACTAAACCCTCCCGCTTAGTAGTACAGTTAACAGTCCTTTCCATGTGCCTAGTCTATGGGTAAAAGGGACATAGAATGAAATAGGCAGTTAATTTATTGTTATTGCATTCTTCTAAATATTTGTATTTTATATTTTTAACTGTTTGTATGGCATCTTGTAATTGTTTCTTATCCACCCAGAGAACATTGGTTATTGGGAGGATTAAGAGCTTTTCTACATGAGGCATCTATTGTGCTCTCATCATTCCCTACTCACAGTTAATCACAGTGCTCTCATCATTCCCTACTTACATGATGTCATGACCCTTCAGTTACAGTTCTGTTTTTAAAGAGCACTTTCGGCGAGTTATTTCCAGAGCAGGGGAAATGCAGTATTATTTGTGAAAGTGAAAGAAAATGTTTCCCCCACTTGTGTAATTGTGCTATTCTGCTATACCACCACCGTGCCACCTAGAGGTTATGTAGCAGAAAAGCAGGAAAGGAGATGCTCTTTGTGTAGTGCTCAGATCTCAATTCTGTGACAAAACTGAAAGTAGATACAGCAGATTAACAGTCTCATGTAGAAAAGCTCTAAAAAAATATCCTACATAAAATAAACTACTTCCAGGGAAGGGGGAAAGATGCATGTGGGATTTTCTGCCTCAGGTGCCGAAGTAACTTGAGCATCTATGGGTACTATGCTGCTTGACTTGGGGAGGGCCACCATTTGCTGCCTGCAAAGTGTTTTGGGGTGATCTGACATTGCCTTTTGAGGAAATAAACATCATCCCTTGTGATCTTGGGTTACAGGCAGTCCCCGAGTTAAGTACATCCGACTTACAGGTAACCCATACTTAAGAACAGACTTCTGGGTCTCCTGGAGCTACGTAGTGTACATAGCATAGTACACTACGCAATTTGCCTAAGTGATGCGATTTGTGTAAATGCCGATTTTCTCCCCCCCTGTAGAATGCCATGGTGTTCCGACTTACATACAAATTCAACTTAAGGACATTCTAAGGATCAGAACTCGTTCGTAACATGGGGACTGCCTGTATTTAAAGGAAAACACATTTCATTTGGATTCTTTGAAACGGTGTTGTGATCTCTTTCACAGCCTGTGTCAATCACAGCAAGAGCTTGAAAAAAAACTCACAAAATGTCCAAGAGCTCCTTTCCTGAAGTAACGGTGACAAAGTCCTGCCTCATCCTCCTCTACCAAAATCCTCCTCTATTGTCTCCTTACCAAAAAGGAGACAATATTTATTTATTTATTTTATTATATTTATACCCTGCCTTTTTTCCTGCAAGGAACCCAAGGCAGCTTACATTATCCTCCTCCTCCTCTCCATTTTATCCTCACAACAACCCTGTGAGGTAGGTTAGGCTGAGAGGCAGTGACTGGCCCAAAGTCACCCAGAGAGTTTCATGGCCAAGCGGGGAATAGAACCCGGATCTCCCGAGTCCCAGTCCAAGACTCTCACCACTACGCCACACTGGCTCCTCCCCCCCCACAAACACCATCAGAGATTTAACCAGGACAATGTTGAGAATGCATAATGCCAGTGTAAGGTTTTTATCCCTTGTTGCTTACTGCATTCTAAATAAATAATATTTAAGAGGAAGAGAGGAGAGAAGGTCTTAACCTACACAGCTGTTTTAAAAACAAGGTATTAGTTTCTCCCAATGAAAGATTCTGAGAAGGATAGAAAGTGTGTTTATAAAAAGTTAACAGCCATAGAACTATGCAGAAAATTAGAAATAAAACATAGGTATTTATAAAACACAATGCTAACCAGAACATTGACCCTGACCATAGGAAGGAGTCAAGATATACGGTAACCAAGATAGTTAAACAGTCCCATCAGCTTTCATTCCTTCTCTTCGGATATTCCATCCACCCAGCCTCCAGAGTTCACATAGAGGCTGCTCAGAGTCAGCACTCACACAGACAGGGTGAGCAGCAGCAGTACCCAACAACTCATCACATTCAAAGTGCTCAACTGTATGCAATTTCAAGTATAGACAGAATATAATTATGCATCTTGCCTCCCACCAGAATGTGAGTGTCCAAGAAAAAAACCCATGTCAGCTTCCCCAAGGGTAGCTAAGAGAAAACAGGTGTTTTGACTGTGATCAGGACCGGTGCAGGGCAGTTTGGCGCCCTAGGCAAAGTTATATTTAGCGGGGGGGCCCTCTCGTGCCGGGCAGAGGGGGCTCCGGAGCAAAGCAGCGGGAAATGCCTGCTTGCCCAGCGCCCCCCCCCCCCCCGCCGGCCCTGCCCCCCGCCTCCGGCAGCCTGCTTTCCCCGCTGCCAAGCCGGCCTCGCCCACCACGCAGCATCTTCGGACTGGTTGCCGCCGCCGCCGCCACGCGCACTCCTGACCCGGCCTAGCTCCGGGCGCCAAGGAAAGCTGAGCGTGACCCCGAGCCCACCCGGCGCCTGCAATCCCCCCCGCACTGACCTGGTGGTGCCTTTGTCGGCAAGGCGGCGAGGCGGAGCAGGAGCGCGCCGGCGGCGAGGAATAGTCGGACGGAAGGAGCGCAGCGTTTCTGCGCCCTCTTCAGCCACGCGCCCTAGGCAGCCGCCTAGTTTGCCTAGCGGTAGCGCCAGCCCTGACTTTGATGTTCTACCTTTAAAGGTTCTACCCTTAATGGCAGTCTAAAAATGATTTTAAATAAATAAATAAAGTTCACTCCTCGCTTAGATCAGCCTTCCCCAACCCGATGCCCTTTAGACATGTTGGACTACTACTCCCATCATCCCAGTCACCACGGCTGGAGTGGGGGGAGTTGTAGTCTAACAAAACTGGAGGGCATCAGATCATGAGATAAGCATATGAAAAGAAGGGGAGCAGAGCCATCCAGGCCTGTAGCGTGGTAAGAATGTTTACCACACTTCATTATGTTCAAAGTTGCCAACTGAACAGGAAAAATGGCCTGGCCTGCTTCTGTGCCTTTAACTGCTGCTTGATTTGCAGAAGTCAGCAGGTGAAGCATTTCATGGTATGGAGATTAACATTACCACCAACTCATGTTTGCAGATCTCATTGCTCTTAAAGGTACAGGGGCAAAGACCAGTAAAAAGGCTGTGTTCCATAGCAATCTTCAGGATTGAAAGAGAAGGTCTTCAATGTGCTGTCTGGGCTATGTGAGAACTTAGAGAGGCAGGACTTGTAGTGGTGGCACCCTAGCAGTGAAAGGTTCTTCACCTGGCACCGGCACCTACTTTGTGCTCATCTCAGTCCAAAGACCTTTTTTATTTTTTCAGGCCTTTTAAGATTCCTTAAATCTTTTAAATTCCATTTAAATCTGCTGTTATACTGTTTTACAGTTGATTGTTGTATTTTAGTATTTTATTGATACTACTGTAAGCTGCCCAGAGACCGTTGTTGCTGGATATCATATAAATGTGACAGACAGATTTCTAAGAGGTTATTTATCAATCAATCAATCAATCAATCAATCAATCCATTGTGCAATGTACTTCCCCTAGTAGAACTACCTCCTTTTCCTGACAGAAGCTTTGTGCTTTTAACTGCTGCATGACAGACAGTCAGAAAGGGTCTTCTTCTGACATGACAATGCAGTGATGGAGAAGAGCTGTGGCTGTTTAAATTTTGCCTACTGCCATACAGCTGTTAAGGCACAGAGTTTCTCTCAAGAGGAAAAAAAAGAAAGACAAACCTATTGACAGCCTATAAAGGAAATTCAGAAGCAGTGTTAGGGGGCAGCCCACTATGACTGGAGCCCCGAATCTTTCATTTGGAGCCCCAAATCTCTGGGAGGCTATCTGCTGCCCATGGGTACTTGCTGAAATAAAAGTACAGGGGCCCTGATTATCTCTGTTGCATCTGATCCCCCTGGATTAGCTGGCTTTTTGCCCACATGTGCTTCACCTCCTGCTGCCCCCCTGAATCTTTCTGCCTGAGGTTTTTTCTGAAATCAAATGCCCTCCTCTCCCCGGTCCATACATCCCTTTTTACAAATAGGGGTGTTCTTAGGAGGCAGGGTCTTTTAAAGACACACACAGAGACTTTAGAGCATATGCAAATTAGCATATGCAAATCTGTGCTGTGTGTGTGTGTGTGTGTGTGTGTGTCCTGTGGGCCTGAGCATCTCTTAGGTACCTAGTGCCACCTCTGAGGAAATTGCAAACAGATCACATGGTCTGCATCCTCTCTTCCCTTATCAACACCCTCAAAAAGAGAAAAAGAAAGAAAGCACTACTTGTAGGTATGCTGAAAAGCTGGTGCTCTGCTTGTTTTTCTTTCTGCTCTCTAGATCTGTGTTGGAATCTATCTCTACGCTGAATCCACATTTGTGGTTCCTACTGAAGCTCTCTAAGAACATGACAGTCCACTCATCAACTGGTCACTCGTAAGGCTCACTAGAGCCTGATAAGTTTCCAGCTGGAGGGAATTATTATCACACAAGAATGCGTTTTAGTCTGGAATGTATCACATTTGAAAATCTTTAATTCACTGTAGAAAGAGAAAGTGGAAAAGGGCCATTTTCAAATCAAACACACATTCTAGCTGATGCGTTTCATTTGATTTACACTGAAATAACACACACATCAAAATTAAAGCACCTCATCACTTGTGAAAATAACCTTAGAAGGTGAATTAGGTGGTGGCATCCAACATGTCTGACTGACATAGATTTGGCGAAGAGATTAAAAAACACATGACTTTGTGGCTTCAAGGCTAGACAACTGAAACACACTCTACGTTGGGGCTCTCCTTGATGACCGTATTTGGATTCAGACATTGTAGCTGGGGCAGAACAGCAGCCTCCCTCCTGACCCACATGTGTTCTTGTCAGGAGCACAGTTCACTAGAGTACCAGGAACAGCAATGGATCTGTATAAAATTAAGGATTGCATTAAAGATTAACCTATACCACCTAAAACATTAGGGTTGCCAGGGAACAACCCATATATGCTGCATCTACTTTTAAAATTCCTGAAAAAGTAAGCAACAATGCAGACACTTTTGCCACTCTATTCCTCCCCCTTTATCTGCCCTCTTTCCCCACCTGCCTGTAGCAAGCAGGGTTACACACTTCTGTCCTGCAGCAGGCAGAGGAGGAGTGTGAATGAAGAAACTGAGGGAGGATTGGAGTGGGGAAAGCCATGGATGGATGGATCACTTCCTGTGTATTACCAGATTGTTACCTGGCAAGGCTATAAAACAGGTATACACAACCTGGTACCCTCCAGATGTTTCAGACTACAACTCCCATAAGCCCCAGCTAGCATGGCCAATGGTCAGGGATGATGGGAGTTGTAGCCCAACACATTTGGAAGGCACCAGATTGCCTATCCCCGATATAAAACGTACAAAAATGTAAAATTTGAGCCAGGGCTCAGGCCAGGAATCTGATTTAAATGTCAGGGCTTAACCCAGAAATATGTAATGAAGTATGGAGTATTGCTCAGAGCATGCACAGAGTGCAGTTCCTTCACTTTATTCAAAGAACTACAATTTGCCTCCACAGATCTGATCTTCCCAGTAAGAGGATATGATTTTTTGGAAGGCTTGAACCATGGCAATTCTCTTTAGAAATCAAACTACTAACATCTGAAAGACCACTTCTTCTCTGCTGTCCCCCTCGAAAGCTCCAGGATGAGCAAAGAGTGCCCCTTTGACTATTCTATCCATGCACAAAGTCAAAATACCAGGACATGTAGGGACATACATTTTTTAATGATTGCTCTCATAACAGTGGAATTCCTTTGACTGTGGAGACTGAGAACATTCACAAACCCAGTAAGACTTTCTTGACTGGCTGTCTTTCAGTGATCAGTTTTAAACCAGTATGGAATTCTTTTGGTTTCTGTTTTAAATTATATTACCTGCCCAAGTCCTTAACATGAATTGTGCATACACACACACACACACACACAAATAAATAGCATGGGAAACTCTGTTTATTATTCCCTTCTTCCTTCTTGTGTCATCCTCCATTTCGAATATCTGTTCAGGGACCTATACTCTAGAAGCTATTGGCAGTCTCGGTAAGATTTTTACTGCCTTGGCCAAAACCAAGAACAATGCTCCAAGAGAATGGGCGCCACATGGTGGGAATCATGAAGTCGCCAATGTTGACATCTTTATCCCCGTGCAACTAACTCTAGAGCTTAACCTTCCAATGGAGTGGATTAACTTTTCCGTGCACGGTTGGTGATGACACAGTGAGTTATCTGGCAACAAGGCCTACAAGAGCAGAGAATGGAGACTCAGGACTCTGTAGAAATATCAGGAAACAGAACACGATTTTCAGTTCCTATTTATATGGCAGTGTTCATAACAGATCCTTACAGCATACTTGTTAAAAGGTACTTTAATTTTACTGCATGCCTTTGGAGTTACTATCATAACAACATTAGACAACCCCAAAGTTCTAATATAAGTGGTTAGTGGAGTTTAATCATAGCTATCTATCATCAAGACAAGCCCTATGCCTGCTTGCAAAGACTCCTAGCCTGAACTCTTCCGGGTGTAATTGAGAGCTGAAGAGAATTTGCTCCCAAAAATTCTCCTCAGAATTTTCCTGTGCAAATTTGTGTGTCCAATATTCTACAGATGTTCCTTAAATTGGCTAAATATTTGTATTTGAAACCCAATTATACTTGATTTCAGTACGTATTTGCTATGACAATTGATAGTCAACAGTATTGATAGTTGACATGCAATGTTATTAGTATTTGATAGTACTGACAGCTGATCTGCAGTGGTACATCACAGTGATTTTCAAATTTTCCACCTTCAGGGACACATTCCACATTGATTTGTCTGCCAAATAAGCCCTGCACATCTGCCATATCATAGCATCAAGTGTGCCACATTGACAAACTGCAGCATGGAATGCAGGCCCTAGAACATTCTTAGAAATCCTCTGCACATTGCAGGAAATTCTGGGGTACATTCTAAGGGGCATACTCAATGCACACAGGGAATTGTTAGGCCTCACCATTGACCACTGTGATCTGAAACTGTGTCCTAGAACAGCAGTCCCCAACCTTTTGGGCACCAGGGACCGGTTTCGTGGAAGACAATTTTTCCGCAGACCAGGGGAGGTGTCGCCCACCGCTCACCTCCTGCTGTGCGGGTGGGGATTTATCCGAGAGTCTCAAGGGGGACTGACTGAAGCGAGTCGAACTTGCCCCGCTCGACACTCCCTGAGACTCTCGGCGACTTTCCCCAAACGCGCTGGGGAAAGGACCTACGAGGTCCCCAGCACGTTACTTCCTGGTTCTCCGGTGCTGCTCTTTTTACGTAAATACCATGGTAAAGTACCTTAAAACGGCCGCAATTTGCTATTCGCTGTCGTTTTAAGGTACTTTACCATGGTCTCCCGTCGCGTCACTTCCGGTTTTCCGGAAATGCTCGCCGGGAGGTGAGCAGAGGGACGAGCGGCGGGGGGGGGTGCTCACCAGAGCTCGCGATCACCTTAAGAGCCAGGTGGGGTGCTCGCAGCGCGTCCCAGCGCCGGTTCCTAACAGGCCACGGACCGGTACTGGTCTGCGGCCTGGGGGTTGGGGACCCCTGTCCTAGAACACCCCCAGCATCCCCCCATGGCTGGCTGAATATTGTAGAGGAAGATCAGTCATGGGACAGGCTGTCTGGACTGATCTTCTCTTTGAGGAACCCCTCCAAAGATCTCAAAAGTCCCTGGAAGACAGCTTATGTATTCATTTATTTTAGAAAATGTTTATCCTGCCCTTCCACAATAAAACAAACAAAAAAAGCAGTGCTCAGGGTGGGTTACAGCATTTAAAAAACAAAATAACAATAGATCATTAAAAACGATTTTAAAAAACAATTTAAAAAACAGCAGGAGCAGTCAAAATTAAAATATTGAGATCAGCCATTAAAAATCTAACCAGAAAAATTAAAAGCACATAAAACGTCTTAATGGCAGAAGAGAGGCAGAGAGAGGCCAAATAGACTTCCCAAGCAACGGAGTTCAACAATTTGGTTGTGGCCACAGAGAAGGCTATTTTTCAGGCATTCCAATCAATTTTGCCTTGACCATAGTTGGGACACTGAAAGATCTTACAGAGAGGGCAGAATAGCATGGGAGAAGATGGCCATTTAGATAACCTGGACCCAAGTCATTTAGGGCTTTAAAGGTAATCACCAGGACCTTGAATTTTGCCCAGAAACAAATTGGTGACCATTGTAGCTGTTGCCATTGCAAATAGGTATGGTACACTCCCACATGTGTGAGCACCCATGTTGATTCTTCTTCAGCAATATTTGTCCTTCTGTATGTTTGATAATTTTACCTTTAATAATGCTTTCCACTAATTTACCCAGAACAGACATTAAACTAACTGGCCTATAATTTCCTAGATCCCTTTTAAAAAATCAGCATTACATTGGCTCCCTGCTTTCCAATCCTGTGGTACTGAGGCCGATCTTGATGTAAACTGTAATATTTCCTGCTTAAATCAATGAGGTAATGTAACCACTAGTTAGAGTGGGAGGAAAGGGTTAATTGAACAATCCCCAGGGTGTATGTTTTGTGACCCCTCCTCCCTACTTCCTGCCTTTCTGTGGCCCACGCTCTCCCTACCTCTCCAACATGATAGACACACCGCATATGAATAAACGGACTGTAAGTAAAACTAATAAATGCCTTTATTAGTTTTAAACCTTGTTTAGACAGTCCATTTCCTTTTAAGAGCCTTTTAGCAGGGTTTAACAACCCACGTGGTGATAACCAGTTTCAATAACCAGGCTGCACATAAGGGGGAAAACTCTGCTTCAGCCTAACCAGTATAGGACCGACTGCTTTCCATATCGTCCAACAGATCTTAGGGTCAAATTACATCATCATCATCATCATCATCATCATCATCATCAGGCGATCACTCGTGACCGAGTAAGATTGTCTTCCAGGGTAAAAAATTTACAAAAGAAAAATTTTAAAGGAGGAAATTCTAAAGAAAATTATGTAGACTCTAGCGATGGGTCCGTAAGTGACTGTGGAGGCGAATTCTAGATCCACACAGCTTCCCACAGTGAGGACACAGGTTACCAGATGGAAGATGGTCCTGTAAAGGGTTTGTTTGACGTGCTTTTCGCTTACCACGTTTCTCCCTTTTGCCTTGCACTCGGGCTTCTTCAAAGTCCATGGAACCTTTGTGAGAGGCCAACCTCCATTTAGATCGTTCATGGGCCAGAGCTTCCCAGTTTTCGATGTTTATATTGCATTTTTTTAGATTAGCCTTATGAACATCTTTAAACCTCTTATATTGACCACCGACATTCCGCTTTCCATCCTTGAGTTGGGAATAAAGTAACTGCTTTGCAAATTACATAATACAGGTTGATTGCATCATACTCCAAGCCACTAGAAGTTCCCCCCACTCCTCCTCCAAGAATTGTTTTATTTGTGATGGGAAAATCCCAATAGGTATCATTTTTATCATCATCATCATCATCATCATCATCATCATCATCATCATCATCTATTATTACTTTTATACCGCTTAGTATACTAAAGTCCATGACAGGCATCCATGGCAGTCATACCAAAATATGGTTGTGAGACTGGGAATACTACTGGAGACTGACTCCCATAAGGTAATGGCAAAGCTGACAGGCACATCTTTTGTTAGGGAAATTACAGGTAAATGGCCCAAGAAGTCTAGGAGATATTTGGAGAAAATGAATGCATCCTTCTTCCCCTTCCAGCCAGAGGGAGAGGTTAAGCTAGCTGTGAATAGAAAACAATTGAAATTGCTGTTTGAGTAAGACAGTCTGGGTTCAGACAACATGATAGCCCACACTCAAGGGTTGAGTGTGGGTTGTCATTGAACCATGAGTTCTTGTTGAACTGTGGGTTATCGGGTTGTCTGAACCCAGCTGCACTAACAATCTATTAACCATGAATAACCCATGAAGAGAACCTATGTTTTGTTGTTGGGTTATGAACTGTGGGTTGTTCGCATGGTTTGTTGTCTTGGCTGGGTTCAGACAACACAATAACCCATGTTTCAAAAACAACCCAAGGTTCAACCACAACCCACACTCAGCCCTTGAGTGTGAGTTATCATGTTGTCTGAACCCAGTCAATGAGAGCCGCATAAGGAGAAGCCACCATGGGTGAATTTCACTGCAGGGCTGCTCAGCTGGCAGCTGCCATTTTGAATATTCAGGGCATGGCAGGGGTGCACCATAGGTTGCTGTTATGTGCAAAACTGGTGAAGGTGGGTTGTTGGGGTGGTTGACAAGCCAACCACAACCATAACACAGCCCATGGGTCCTGGGTGGCTTGTCAACCATGCCAACAACCCACCCTTGCTGTGTTCGCACATAACAAGAAGTGATGATGTGCCCCCGCCACGGCTGAATATTCAAAATAGTGAGAAGCCCCATGGGGAAATTCACCCATGGTGGCTTCTTGTTATGAGTGAACTGGGCCTGAGAGAGATACAGGGAGAGAGCAAGTGCCTTATGGGGGCGGGGGGTCTATTTCTCCCTGGAGTTCTGATGTAGGGCACTGGATCTGGCTGACTGTTGGAGTCTTTGAACTGCAGCTCCACTTACACTCAGTCTGTATATTTGTAAATAAACTCAAAATTGTAAAAAGCCATAAGCCTCCAGTGACCTCCCTCTAAAGGAACCCAAACCCAGGTAAGCACTGCACCCCTGGACTCCGAACTGCTCACCACTCTGAGAAGTGGAGCAAGTGAAACAATATCTACATTGTGCTTGTTGCAGGGAGGCCTTTGACAGCTGGTGCAAGATCACAAAAATGTTCACAAACGTTTCAGCTGTGCAAGAGACGAAGTGGTCCACAACAAAATCTTCTGCTGGTGCTGGGAGCAGGTTTCAACTTTTGCAGGGTTCAGGTAAAAAACCAGTTTTCACTCGAGAACATGGCAGGACACACAAAATGAACATGTATACTTCAGGCCATGGCCACTTTCCAGCACTCCCTCCAAATCTCTGACAAGCTACCATCTGCACCGCCGTAGATTCTCTCCCTTTCTCCCCATCGGGCAGCAGTGCCCTTGTCTTGGGTGGACAGCATCGCTGGCCTGACAAGCTAGATGTCTAATTGCTGGAGCCCCAGGAGGAGACACCGGGAGGTAATTAAAAGCTTCCAGCCTGCAAGGTCAAAGGGAACAACAAAAAGCTTCCCTTTCCCCAAAACACTCAAGGCATCTCTGACCTTTCACCCTCTCCGGGGACAGGTTCTCTAGGCCACTAACTTCATGAAAGGCCCATTAATACTAGAGGGCCCCTTTCCCAGCTCCGCCCCCCCCTCTAGGGTTTCAGCCAGAAGACCTAATTAAAATAAAATCCAGGAGCATGGGCTTCATGTCTGACTTGCGTGATTTTGGATGAACACTGACTGATGGTGTGTCAGCCCCCCAAGCAGGGAGCAAGCCCCCAGTTGGATCATCCTAGCAAGAGACCGCTTCTCTCCACCTTTTACCCCCTACTACCACCACCACCACCACCACCTTGCTCTCACATTTCCTAATATTGCTTTTGTAATCCATCCCAGCCTCACAGCTGCATGGAACGAGTGAAAATTGCCTCTGATCCCGCTGGCAGGATGGTTATTTCAGAGGAGACAGGGGACTGTAATTTGAAGAGAACTTAAAAGAGATGAATGGACTGGGCGGGCGGGCGGGGGGGGAGATGCCTGCTTGTTAGCATTTGGTTTTCCATTCATATTTTACGTTGCCGAATACATAAATGCTTCTGTTCAACAAGCAACATCAGATTAAGCTGTTTATAGAGCCTGTCTCTTCCTGGCACAAGTTACTTTTTCAGGAACATGAAAATAATCAGAGCCCTGATTTGGCTATACTTTTTGTATATTTGCCAGAGTGGTATTAAATTTTCCATAAATTTCAAGATATTTAATTTAGGGGCTTAATGGCCTAAGATTGCCAAAATGTCAGTTTTAAGCCAAGCCGATGAGGTATTTCTCTTCAAGCTGGTCTTATTAATACTAACATTCCATTATGTTTAAATTATCAAATGCAGACAAGAGTGGCACCCTCATTCTCACACTCTAGATACGTAGGAGGAGATATGGCACTTCAGAGCAAAGCCATTTAAACCCTCATTCTCACACTCCAGATACGTAGGAGTTATGGCACCTTAGAGCAAAGCCATTTAAAATTAAGCAACCTTAAAACCTGTTTAACTTCAAAGGACTGGGACCAGGAGAACTATAGCTCAGCCAAGGCTCTAGAGCAGCCTTCTCCAACCTGGCACCCTCCAGATGTTTGGACCACAACTCCCATAATTCCGAGCCAGCATGGCCATTGACTGGGAACTATGGGAGTTGTGGTTCAACACATCTGGAGGGCACCAGGTTGGAGCAGCATTCCCCAACCGAGTCCCTTCCTGATGTGTTGGACTATAGATCCCATCATTATCAACCATGCTGGCTGGAGATGATTGGAGTGTCTGGAGGACATAGGTTGGGGAAGGCTGCTCCAGAGATTTCTAACAAAGGTTCTAAGCCCTCTGACCAAACTATATTTCTGAACAGTTCCACTTTGAATATCATCATCACCATGACACAGACACACACACACACACACACACACACACACACACTCTTCCCTCCCAACATTGTCAGTGGATTTGGTAAGGTGACCGGATACAATAAATGGTAACTTTTCCTTTAATAATTGGGTAGAAGAGGGAATTGTGACAAGGGACAACTTCTCTCACACTTGCAATTCCATGACATCCAAGTTGCACCTGCCCAAAATCCCATCTTCCCTGCAACTATTTATGGCCTTGACCTCTACTGCATCTGGGCATTGTATGGACTGCTGCTAATTTTGGCATTGTAGCATTCCTTCCTGAGACATGCCGAGAACATGCTGGAGAGCGGGCACAGGGCAGAAAAGGTCAGCTCCTCAGCCATTTCCATTGTCATATATGCCTTCATGAGTCACCAGGGACAAAAGCCAGTGATGATGCATGATCCAGAATGAGGCCAAGACACAGTAGTCTAAATCAGCCTTCCCCAACCTGGTGTCCTCCAGATGTTTTGGACTTCAACTCCCATCAGCCCCAACCGGCATGGCCAGTGGTCAGGAATGCTGGGAGTTATCGTCCAAAACATCTGGAGGGCACCAGGTTGGAAAAGGCTGGTCTAGATAATTTGGTACTGGTTGGAATCATCTGCTCTTTGTTCACCCTGCAAAGATCTAAGTGCACTTATGAACATGTGATCCCTTCCTATGAGGAAGCAATTGCAGACCAGTTAAAATGGCATGGGGGATATATACTGGCCTAGGATTCCTATAGGTGCATGCCCATGCCCCCATCTGGACACTAGGCTTGAAGCAAACTGGTTGGGATCCATCCCCCCCCCTGACCTTTTCCGTTCCGTAGTTCAGCTGGGAGGTGCACAAACCTTCCATTTGAATCTTGGCTTAAGGTTGAGGGAGGGGGAGCTTTCTTGGCTGTCATCCTTCAGACATGGAACAAAGAGCAGGAGTCCAAGAAATGAGTCCATTGCTCCTGGTCTCCTTTCCTCAGTGGCTATCAGCGCAAACATACGGTAAGTAGAATTCTTCTAAGCATAAAAGCTTCCCCACCAATACATTTATAGTCATGTGCTATCCATCTAGGTGTTCAGGAGTGTGTCCATGAGGAGAATGGAGCGTATTCCCATTAATCACAAATTACAGACATATCTCTGGATAATGTTTCTTCTGCTTGAACTCCATTTAGATATGAATCACATTAAGAAGAAAGGGCCTCTTCTTCATAGAGAGAAGCATGCACACTAACGTTGCGTCTACAGTTTATCACAAACCGCCAATTAAGTAGCAACTACAAAACCATTACACAGCCAGCCCTTGAGACGAAAATGTACCTCCCTGCTTTCCCCCGTTTTATCAAAAGGTGAACATCGCCTGTCCCACCTACTTCAGCTTTTCCTTGCTCCCACCCACTATTCAATCCCATCAACCTCTACAGCTTAAGGCCCAATTTAAACATGATGCCAGGCATGTGTAAAAAAAAACCAAAACTTACTTGCGCAACATCCCACATGCTTGGAGTCACATCTAAACCTAGTAGCCTCACCTGTGTGCTTATGCAGAGATTCCTGGCCTGGGCAGGCCGAGCATGGTGCTGGCATGCTAACACTGCACATGCAGGAGCCAGTGGCCTGGTTTAAATGGGATACCACCACGCCAATGAGACTGCCCATGGATACATTTTTGCTCACTTCTGGCGTCGTATTTGACTTGGGCCTAAGAAGGTATGTTTACTCCAAGGCTGCAATCCTATACCTACTTATCTGGGAGTAAGGCCCATTCAACTCAGTGGGGCTTACTTCTGAGGAGACATCACAGCAGGGGTGTCAACTGTCTTTCAGCTGAAGGGCCAAATTCAGTTTTGGGGAAGCTCTTAGGAGCCACATTCCAGCGGTGGGTGGGACTGAAGACAAAAGGGGCAGGCTCAAATACTGGCATATTTTAGTTTAAAACTCTTATTGCCAGTCACCAAGCCTTAGGAGAGGCATCTAAACCTTTTAGAGTGGAGAAAAATGTCTGGAAAACCACCCAATAATCAGTGGTTGGGGGAAGGGGGTGGGGCCATCTAGGGAACTCCTGGAGGGCCAGATTTGGACCACGGGCCTGAGGTCCAACACCCTGGCATTATAGGATAGCTCTGTTTAATGGGGTGAATTGAACGGAGAGCTGCCTCAACAAGCTTCCACGAGAAGGCAGGGATTAATAGGCTTTCAGAAAGATTCATGCATGATCGAATAACCTGCTAGTTAGTTAGAGGTGTTTGCATGACAGGAGAGCTGCATCTATCTCCTTCGTTCAGGTTGGGCAGCATGTTGTCACATTTCTTTCTGTCTGCTCTGCATTTAAATACAGGCAGTCCCCAGGTTATGAATGAGTTCCGTTCTTAAGGATGTCTTTAAGTCGAATTTGTATGTAAGTCAGAACAGCATAGCGTTCTATACGTTAAAATCGGCATTTATGCGAATTGCGTAAATTACACAAATTGCATAGTATACTACGCTATGTACTCTACGTAAACGACATAGCGCCGGGGAACCCAGAAGTCTGTTCTTAAGTATGGGTTGTCTGTAAGTCAGACGTTCTTAACTCGGGGACTGCCTGTACTCTTAAGGCGCAATCCTATGCAAGTTTAGGGGGAAAAGGCCTACAACTCCCAGCATGCCCCAGCCAGCTATGCTAGCTGGGGCATGCTGGGAGTCTCAGGCCTTTTTTCCTGTTTAAACTTGCATAGGATTGCACCCTTCTTCTTCTTCCTCTCCTACCAGAGGTTGGGCATCATCATGGCTAAACAGTCCTTAGATATGGCCGCTCTAAACAATATTGTATTGCCCTTACCCATACTTATTAGAGATCCAGCTAGCCTGCGCACAGCAGAGTCACCGAGTTCAGAGAACCCTGGCAGGCTTCTTGTACTCTTGTCAGGGCATAGAAGGGAGTGGTCAAGCAAGGAGAAGTTAAGGCACAGCTTGGGGGAAATCAAAGTGTTGCCATGACAACAGACTTAATTTGGCGGGATTCGCCTTTTTACGCCACTCTTGAAGTTAGCGGGACTTTCTCAAAGTCTAGCAGCCCTAATGAGCAGATAAAGGACAGCTTCTAGACACTACTACTTCACAATGAGGGATATTGTGATGTTCATTAAAGCCCATATACTGCTTGCATGGTCCATTTGAAAAAGCAGTTCTCCACAGCAATGAGAGCCTTTCAGAAATCATAACTGCAGCTTGTTTTATCATACATTCCTTCACTTGTTCTTCCTCAGTCTCAAATTTCAACAAGAGTTTATATATTTTTGCAATAAGATGTTCATCATTTACACATAATTCCCTTTCAAACTCTGATTTACTTTGTTCAAAATCATACATCCTTTTATCAACCTTAAATCTTTCTAAAATCTGTAAATAAGTAAACCATTGACATGTATAGCCTTCTTTTATCAGTTCTTCTCTTGATTTTATTTTACATTCACCTTGAGAGAATTCCATTAAATCCTGATATGTCAGCCAATTATATTTACTTGGCCCAAAATGGGCCCAAAATTTTGGATATAATATACTAATGACACAATGGGAAAATATGTGGTTAAAAGGTTTGAAATTTACATTATGTTCTAGTCTTAAAGAAAAATTTTACAAGATGATGTATCATTGGTATTTGTCCCCGGAGAAATTGGCAAAAATGTACAAAGGCACCTCGGGTGCATGTTGGAAATGTGAACGGCAAGAAGGAACTTTTTACCATATGTGATGGACATGTAATAAAGCTAAAAAAAATTGGATACAAATTCATTCATTAATTCAAAATTTTTAAAGATTAACATTCAATTGAAACCAGAGGCTTTTCTCTTGGGAATAATGGATAGTCAGTTGGAAAGAAGCTATGGAACTTTATTTTTATATATGACAACAGCAGCAAGACTATCATATGCACAAAAATGGAAAGTTCCAGCATTGCCTACAACGGAGGAATGGTTGGTCAAGATGGTGGAGCTGGCAGAGATGGCCAAACTTATGTCGTTGATTAGAGAAAAGATAACATCTACCGTATGTTTATTGCAGAGTGGAAACCTCTAATTGACTTTTCGCAGGGGTTAGAAGACAATGATTTGTTTATCTGTGATTTTGTGGAATAATAAGATGAACTGACAATAGAAAAAAATAAGATGATAAATTTGTGACAATAGAAAAAAGAGAGCTTTTCTCTTTTGATTATGGAGTAGAGAAATTATTTGTTACCTATATTTGCTGTAGAAAAATTCAGAAGTCCATTTTAGTTTTGTTAATTGTTAATTATTGTTGTATGTTTTGTGTTGGGGTTTTTAATCTTTTATAGAAATGAAAACGTTTTTTAAAAATAAAAAAAAATAACTGCAGCTTATTTCACAGTCATTACAGTGAAAGAAAAAAGGGGAAGGAAAAAAAACAGCGCTGAGGGAGTTAATGTCTTCTGCTTTCTTTTACTAGTTAGCAGAACATAAGAAATCCAACTAGCTATGGTCCCTTTTGATAGTAATGAAATTTGGAATATACAAGATAATTGTAACAAGATTATGTTTTTCTTGATCTAATTTGCCTCCATACACATTTCAGTGTCATATCCATTTAAACTTTCTGATCTTTGCCGTTCTAACATCTGTGAGGTTCTGATTTTGTTCTTCATAAATATAGGTCCATTTAAAAAACAAGCAATGTATTTTAAGAACTAAAAATAGAGACAGACGTGATATTCAAGGCTGTAGTCCTTGGGAGTAAATCCCAATGATGAACTCAGTGAGTTTACTTCTGAGTAAGCATGGACAGGATCAGGTTGGTTCCTTTTTCTTCAGAGAAATTTGAGCTCTCAAGTTCAAATAAAGCCAAGATACTTTAAAAAGGAAACAGGGTTACATGTGTTATCACATGCTGATAATTGCCAAAATGTTTCTGAGTACAGTGCCTCTGAAAGAGTGTGTTAAAGACATTATAACAAATGCAGCTACAGTTTCTGGATGACTCGTACTTCACAGGTTTAGCAAGGCTTGTGACATTTTGGACAAAAACAAACAGTCAAGCATTCAGTTCCATAGATTGATGCCATGTGAAGATAGTCCTTTTTTATTTATATTTGACTATAGAATGTACAATTTTTCCAGTCCTTTTAATTTCCATTTTGTTTTGGGTTTAAATGAAACAAGTATTTTGTTGTTATATAAAAAGTATTTATTGTTTTGAAGAACATATTCTCCCACAAATGTGACTTTAGGCATTTTAATTGAAACCATATAACCAGGGTGAGATTTTGAACAAAAATTACCTGATGAACATCCACACTGGGGGAAAGCAGCATATGGAGTGCAATCCTATACAGATTTACTCAGAAGTAATTCCCACTGAGTTCAATGAGACTTACTCTCCGGTGTGCATAGGAGAGGATTGTAGCCTTCATTTCTAAAGATGCTACAAGTTTACAGTACCCTGTGATTATTGTCCGTGTGTTCTCAAATTTTGTGGGCTTGTTGTGGTTACTCACCTGTGAGAAAGAGGCAACACTGTACAAGCTCACAGGTTTTCTCTTTCTTCCCACTGCTTCACATGTGCCAAAGCTGAACTATAGCGATGAATCAGTGTGATAACACATTTGTGGTTCTTCAGAGTGTGATGGAAGTCGGCCTTGTAGTTTTTCGGGTGGAGGCAAACATTTCATATTTAGCACATAAGCAAGCTTGAAAATTGCCCAAGAAAGAGAGAAATGGTTTGAAAGACAATCAGACTTCCTTCTAAATCAGAGGTGGGTAACTTGTGGTCCTACAACTCCCATCAGCCCTAGCCAGAATAGCCAATGTGTGAGGGATAATAGGAGTTATAAACCAAAACATCTGGAGGGCCACAAGTAGCCCATTCCTGTTCTACATAGTGAACACTTCTCCTTTATTTTTGTGCCAACTTCTGTTTATTGTCACAATGGTCCATGTCCACCTTTTTCACCAAGGCTGCCTGGTTCCAGATCTCTCTCTTTGGCCCAGGTTAGGAAGCCAGAGAAAATCAAAGCCAACACTTACGTTGTTCAGGCAGGGCATTATCATATCCAATGGCCTTTATCATATTTAAAGGGGGAGGAGGGTACAAGTCCCCCAAAACACAGAATCCTCAAAAGATACTACAGATCTACCAACAGCACTAGGCATCTGTGATCACAGCCTCAGTTTTATTTAAATCATATTTGATGCTTTAAAAAAAAACTTTTAAAAACTCCCAGAGCAAATTGTTTCCATCCTGTCCATCTCCTATACAAAATATAAATATAATTATCTGGAAAAATTATAATTACTGTTATTTCAGAACCTAACTTCTTGGTGCTTGGCACTTTTCCCAAATCTAAAAATAAGCAAAGAACGAATTATTCTTTTTCTCTTGCAAAGGCCAACATTTCATTGGAACTCAAAAGGCTTTACAAAAATCTTTCATTCCAAAGTGAGGATGAATTTGTAAACCTTAAATTCTTGATTAGAACATTCTAGCCCATCTGAGGTATATGGGTTGAAAGGAATTGGGTGGGGGTGGGTACTGTTACCCTTAGCAACCATCTAGGCCTCTTCAAGGAGCTTACTTCTCATTATGAGAACCATAGGATGAGAAAATCAAAAGAGAAACAGGGCAAATTTGGAGTGAGCCATCTTTCAGAGATTTATTGTGATATCTTGAAAAAGGAGTTCTGTCCCTTGAGCATTTTGGCTAATAGCCATGGATGAACCTATCCTCCACATATTTATTCAATCATTTTCAGAACTCTGTTAACCCAACAGTCCTCACATAGCTCTTTGAAGTGAGTTTCTCAAATCTGTTGGATGCTCTATGAAACAGCGCTTCCTCCTTTGTCTGTTGTAAACCTGTTTCCTGTTAATTTCATTATGTGTCCCTTAGCTCTTTTATAATAATGACACATGGTTGTTCCCCATTCATTTTCTCCACAACGTTCATGATCTCATCCATCTCCATCATACTATTCTGCACACAACAATAACTCTGAAAGATCTCTGTAATACTGTAGAGAGCAACTCTGCCAGTTTTCTGACAAGACCTGGTATAATAATCTAACCTCCCCCCCCATACTTTCCCCCAGTACAAAAATATTCCTTTTCTCCTAGAGGAGTGTTTTCCAACCTTGGGTCTCCAGATGTGGCTGGGGCATGCTGGGAGTTGTAGGCCAAAAACATCTGGAGACGCAAGGTTGGAGAACACTGTCCTAGAGCTTCATATATTATTCGGTATCTGGAGATGAACAGAGGCATGTGAAGAAACCACCATCTCCATGACATCATAAACTGATAGGAAAAGGCACTACAGGCTAAGCTAAGAAGAGTGGCTTTTCTGTTGTTGACCATGTGCTCTCTGTGGTTTGGGTACAAAGTGGGATGTACAGCACAATCTTATGTATGTTTGTTTCGACAGGCAGCAAAGCCCACTCTAGCAGGTCAGCTGAGACCAACTGCCATTTTGGCTTTTCCTCTCCCAGAACTGTCTTCTCAGCGGCCATTCTAGCTGGTCACTAGATGATCAATAAAGTAAATTTAAGAATGCAGTCCTAATTCGCTTGCTTTCTTCTTCACTCTCCATTCCTTTTTGTATGATGTATGTTAGACTGTAAGCCTGCAGACAAGCACTGTCTTGTTTTTTCAATCTCTCTACTGGAATTAGAAAAGCATATGTTAGAGGAGGGGGAGGAGGAGGTTCAGTTGAGGCCAATGGGCCTATGTGCATAGGATTGAAGCCTAAATGTTGCAGGGCTAAATTCATCCCAAACAATGACCCTAAACTGAGATGTTACATTGGGGGAGAGGAGAGTGAGAATGAAGACATTACCTCTCAAAGAGAACCTTTCTGATCATTAAACAAGGGGCAGACCTCCAGCTTCAGAAAACCAATATTTTGACAGAGATTAACAGGTCTGGAAGTAATTGGATTTGGTAATTTAAGAGAAACATGTGTTCTGGTTTGTGGGAAGAGAGCATGAAGGAAACAGACAAGAGGGCTAGCCGCTAGGAGGAAGAATTCCTAGGTGGTTGCCTAACTATAGTTTGCAAGACAACATCACCTCCTTAGCAACCCCAAACGTGAGGCAACTCCTAATGCAAGTTAAAAGAGCAGAAACCTGTTGTAGCTGATTCCTCTATTACACTGAATCAGAACTTGGTACAAGATTATTGTAACCCATCTACCTTCTTTTATAGAGGCGGTCCTCTTTTCACCCTAGTTGCCAGCATCCTCCACAGGATATGGTTTCCTCCTCTATTTGAGGGGGAGACGGTCCAAAGGTTACCACAGTAGTAGGGGCTGGGTACTGTCTAGAAACATGGATTACCACTTGATAGGTGGTATGTCCTCTAGTTCATAGTCTTTCAACTAAGTTTCTGTCCCTTATAGTTCTAAAAGAAAAAAAGAAGGAATTGTGCACATTGCCTGGAGCCCAGTGAACAGTAAGCAATACTATGCTCCCACTTCCCCCCCCCCCATTTTGCCAATGAGAAAAACCTTTTAGATCTGACTGAAAAGCAAGGGAAGTGTGGAAGAGTCTGTTGAAATGCAAGTGAGTCATGCCCATGACTAAAGTGGAAATCTTTGGAGCAGTCATATTTCTGGGTGCATAATTTATGAAAAATCTGTTTTGTGGCAAAGTTAGTGATATGTATATGTAGATGGCTTTAAAAAAAAAATTATTCATAATCCTCTGTAGCTGAAGAATAGCCATGGTGTCACTCACTCATGCATTGGTGCATAGCTGTGATTGCATCATGAAGATGGCCACCACCCCAAAAAGATCAAACCTCATCATCTCAGTATCTATTGGACCAATTTCATTTTGTAGATACTTGTTGGTAAGGTATTTGCATAACATGCAAAATGCATCCTTATGATTTATGATGAAAATCATTTTTGTTGTTTGTTTAGGCAAAAGAAAAAAGAAAAAAGTGGGTCATTGACACAATTTTTTGAGGAACTGTTAATACAGGTGTGTGTAAGAATACTGATCATTAACTTTGCCACAAAATTACACATGCTCCCTGACCCATGGTGACCCAACATGGCAATGTGGCTACAATGTCACACTTGGGTGTAGACAAGCCAAGTTCAAATCTCAGATGTGATGCTCACTGAATGGCCTTAATGAGCAAACACTCACTCACAGCCTAACCTACCTTGGAGAAGGTGGAGATAAGTCCATGAATGCTATCTTGATCTCAAAGTTTGGAGGCTGAACTTGGGCAAGTCACACACAGTCAACCTTGCCTACTTCAAAGAGTTGTTGCTGGGATATATTAGAATAACTTAGTACAGCATTTTATTTCTCACATTTTTATCCCATTATTATTATAATTATTAAATTTATATCCCACCGTTTTTCTTCTTGAAAGGAACCATAGGTGGCTTACATAGTCCTCCGCCTCTCCATTTTATCCTAACAACAACCCTGTGAGGTAGATTAGGCTGAGAGTCAGTGACAGCCCTAAAGTCACTCAGTGAGCCTCATGGCCAAGTGGGGACTTGAACCTTGGTCTCCCGAGTCCCACTCTGACACTTTAACCACTACACCACATTGGCTCCAAAATGTGAGAAATAAAATGGTACACTAAATTATTTACAATTTAATATATATCCTCCTCACAACAGCTTGTTGAAGTAGACGAGGCTGAGAGTGTGTGACTTGCCCAAGGTTGCCCTCCATACATTGCAACTGAAGAGGGGTCTGAACCAGGGTCCCCTCCATCTAAACCCAACAATTTATCAACCGTACCACACTTGGTCTCTAATGCAGCATTCGGACTTCAAGCAGAATAGAGCAAAGAATGACGATATACCTTACGTTAAGCTGCTCTTGATGATGGACATAAGAAACTAGTGGCTGACTCCAAGCCTATTTCAGCTGACAGACCTGAAGAAATTAAACGGTGCTATTAATTAAGCTTAACAGAAGCAGGAGGCAGGGCATTTTGATGGATGGGGCACCTGCCAAAGAGTTTGTTTCCACTATTGCAGACACGTTCTTTCAATGATATTGCTGCTGGTTTCCAAGATGGTAGCATGTTCAATGGTTCCCCCATCCTACTTTGCCACTTGCCAGTTCTGCCGCTGGTTTTGAGACTGGATAGTCAGAGCCACTTCCTGCATGGAGATAATCTGTTTGTGTACATCCATGAAAACTGTGTACGTTCATATATATTGGAAGCCACTGAGCTGTGGTTTCCAATCACATGCAACTACAGCAAAATAGACACTCATGATTTATATACCGTATATAGTCATCTACAAGAGTGCACAAATTTTCCCTGAGATGATTTACATGTAGGAAAAATGTCATGTCTGAAGCTGGTCAGAATCCACCCGTGCCTGATGTTTGAAATAGGAAGGGAACTTCCATTGGTGCCAGTACGCTGTCTTCTCCTGAAAAGCTGTTAGATGAAGTCATTCAATAATTTATTAGCATTTAGAAGAAAATGTGTGATTACTAATAGGTACCATGGACAAATTATGCCAAAGCAACATTAATTTCCTTCTTTGACAGGATTACTAGTTTTGTGGATGAGGGATATGCAGTATGCGTCATCCTCCTCCAAAGGGCTTTTGAGACTGCTTCAAATGTGCTGTGCATATTAAAGAAACCATGCAATAATAATAGGAATTAACCCATATCTTCCAGACCTTTAACCATGATTGTCAGTTGCAGAGACATCTGATTTGTTCATGTAATTCAGAAGCAATTTATAGGGTTGGGAAATTGCTTCACTAGGGCAGATCTCCACAGGTGCTAATAATCTCTAACAGTGGGAGTAATACACGATGCCTAGAACCTAAGGTGATGGGTATTCTAGGGGCAGGTGACTTCTTGTGGAGATTACTAATGTCTTGGGATAGTTTCCACACTACTTAGAAAATTGCAGGGTTCAGCTGCAAAGCTCACAAAGTAGGCTAGTTACAGTCAAAGAGAGGGAGATGAAGGGGGTGCATTAGAGGAAACCACCACAGACCATCAAGACTTTAAAATATAGCACTGACTCTTATCCTGTGGCAAGCGGTGTGCTTTCTCATTGTCCCTGAGACCACAGCAAAAATAACAGAGGAAAATGCTGGTCCTTTCCACAAAGGTAATAGATAAATGCTGGACTCTTTAATGCACTCAGTACAGCTACTGAATGACTGGGTTCACACTACATGACAATCCATCATGGGTTACCACCATAGTGGGTTGTCGTGTGTCATGTGACCCCCAGATCGATCCCCACAGGGTGGCTTGTTCATGGGCAACAAGGCTCCCTGACAACCCATGGGTTGTTCTATGGGTTGTTGTACCCATGATGGGTTGTTGTGTCATCTGAACCCGGACGACTGACCCCATCGTGGGTACTGGGAATCAGCTAGCGAGCCACATGGCAAGAGCGACAAAAACCTCTTGCCGCTCTTCCCAAGCTTGCCCAGGCACCAGGCAGTGCCAGCCACCCCGAGGTGGCTTTTCCTAATTAAAAAAACAGGATAGTTACATATGTATACATGTAACACATAGGATGGTATCAAATAATGCATGGGTAGGCAAGCTGGTGTCCCCCAGATGTTTTGGACTACAACTCCCATAAGCCCAGACAGCATGGCCAATGGTCAGGAATTATGGGAGTTGTAGTCCAAAACATCTGGAAGACAACAGATTGCCTATCCCTGAACTAACATCTTCTCCCAAGGGAACAGCATCCATCAGCAAAACGGATTCCAATTCCCCCAACAGGCCTCCCCATGCCCCTGAGATCTGCTCTCCAAAGCAGAAATCTCCAGAGCAGATTTGGGGGGCATGGTGGCTGCAGGAAGGGAGGAGAGGGTGGGAAATTTCCGTTGCACTCATGTAATGTTGGATATCACCATGGTCTGGCCCTTAAACAGTTGTTAGTCCAGGCACTATTATTCAGAGCCAACTCAAATTTGGCAGCGCCTGCCCTCTATTTCCCCTTTGCTTTCACAGCATACACCCAGGACAGCTGCACTGGAGTGTGATAAGAAATGAGTTTTAATTTGGTCTTAATTTAGATGTTTAATTCAAAACTCTGGTCTGGAGTCACATGATGAAACAATCTTGCTGAAGCTGAGCAGGTCTGAGTCTGGTCAATGTCTGGATAGGACATCAGCTGGAAATTCCATGCACATCACCCAGAATTCCATGGGGAAAAGTGGGATATAATGCCATATATAAATAATACAGTTTTCACTTTCCACATGGCAGTGACAGTGTAAGTAAATGTGGCAGTCTGCAAAGAACAAACACACCTAAATAACAGTCTGCAATAAAATGAATAAACATTTCTGGAATTAAGGAACTAGCAAATAAGGCAGACCAGATAGGGCAGCCAATTTGATTGTAAGCTCAATCAAAGGCAATGGCAAAAATATTTTAGTGGGTTATGCGACAGCCTCATTTCACATTGTGATGTACTCTTATCAAATCCATGTCCTACTGATAATACTGAGTATGTTCTTATATGGCAAATTAGAAGTATCAACACAAGTATCCCTAAGCCTGTTGAACTTGAGCTGCTGCTCCCTCTTCCCTCAAGCAGTTGCCAGATACCAAATGGATGGGAAACACATTGGGAAACACAGCTCTGCTATGTCGCCCGTAAGTCACACATACTGTATGTTTTTGGAAAACAGAAAATCAAGATGTCCATGTGTCAATGAAGTGACAACACCAGGCATAGAGAAAGTTAGCAGACATTTGGATTGAGACAGCAGTTCCAATCAGAGAAGAGACCCTAAAGTGGCCGAGAGACCCTACCATTCAGTATGTCCACCATGCCAGGTTTGTCTGTAGAACAAGTAATGCATGTGTTATTTATTACAACAAACGTTTTGGGTTTAGTGAGAAGTTAATTTCATGTAGTTGTTGGAAATAAGCAAAAAGAGCACAAATTTTCAGAAGTAAATCTGCAAAATTCATGACAACTTCTGGCATATTTGTAATAACAATGTTTTTGTAAGAGGCAGTAAAGAGCCAGTGGGATGACCATCACTATGGACTATGCTGGCTAGGGCTGATGGGACATGGGAGTTGCAGTCCAACAACATTTGGAGGGCCACACATTCCCCATCCTTAGTGTAGTGCACTAGAAGAAGATCGTACAGGCCAGCTGCCTCCTGAGGTTAGTAGAACATAGTAGTAGCTGGCTTTTATTATGACCTTGGTATGGGGAAGGGGCAAAGGAACAGGATGCATCCACTGCATCAGGAACAATTACAATTCATAATCGCCTTGCAACAGGAGAGAGTCCAAAATCTGCTGAGGCTTTGAAGTGGGGTTCGAAAGGCCCTTGTTCTTTTTGCACAGGTCTCTGCAACCCTTTGAGCCAAGATCACAGGGGCCTATCAGAAGATAAGCACACAGAAGGAAAACAGCAAGAGCAGCAGGTTTCGCTTTTGGAGATATGGTTGCTCTTGAGGTATTTATGAAGAGTGTGTGATAAGGCCCTGTAAGTGGGGGGGGGGGAGCCTGCACTGGGGTGTGTCTGGACATGACTCAGAGCCAGGCCTTCTGAGTGCTGTTGCAGATAAGCAAAGCCCTTCTGTCTGAATCCATACCCTGAGGCATTTCATTCTTTAGACCTTGAGGCTGAGCAACAGTACGCATTGCAAAAGAGGAACCCCAACTTGGGACCAGTGGATTAGTTGCAAAGGAAGAGAAATCACTGGGCCCACCTATCACCCCACACCAGCGAGGAGTTAGTGGCTTATGACCCAGTTTTAGCTCTTTCCTACTTCTTAGATCTTAGAAAGTGGCTACCACAAACCTGTACTGCTAACCATTCTGGCCATACAATACTGTCAAAGGGTACAGGAAAAATGCAGAGAGAAGCTGAGCAGGCGATTCACGTATCTTCTTTACATGCTTCCAGTGTAACACCCCAGCAGCAATTCACATATCTCTGTAGTTCATTACTTTGAGGAGTTACATTGTTGGGAGAAAGTGACGGTGCCAGTTAAACCCAGAACTGGCTTGGTCCTCCTTTTGATTTTGTGCACACAGAATACATGTTTCTTTGTTTTACAGGCTGAACCTCCCATTTATACACCTTATCATTTCCCTGTGTAGAATCCACACACAGGCCACCAATATCTTTCCAAGCATCTTGCCCCCAGCTCATGAAGACAGCGTTCACAAATGCCCTGTCACCCACGCTGTGACTGGCAGTGCATCTTGGGAGATGACTTCATTAAGTCCTTCTGGGGTTAACTGCAGCCAACTCATTGCATGCTAATTAAACACACATTAGTCAGATAAAAGGCTGCTGGAACTTGGAAGGAGCCACCACCAGCCTCACTCTCTCACTTCCTCAATTAAGCAGAAATGCAAATCCAAGGGAGCTGTAATTGGAGTCAGATGCTTTCATTAAGCAGCACACATTGGCTCTATTGTCTGAGAGTGTATCTCCTCAGCAGGAGTGGGTCCCTACTGTTAGATTTAATGGGATGTGTTCTGTAGAGGCAAGGAGTCAGCAGAGATGCCATTTGCTATATTCCATGCCAAAAATGCTGTCATCCAAGAACCCTCCAGATAGATGCCACCGGGCCAGGGACAAACTGTGCAAAAGAATGGCAACCAACACCTCCACCAGCACCCCTGGCCAAAAAAAGAAAAGAAAAGACATGGAGCTGAAGGGTTGTTGTCAATCCCTAATGGTGTTTGAGCGTCTTATCCTTTTGTATGAATGAAGCCCCTTTGTACTCACTACTTTTAGTGGTAGTGAAAACATGGCTCTCACAAAGTTTCCTAGGACAGCAGCAATATACTTGTATTGATCTGCTGTTCAATAAAATGTGCATTGTGGTCCAGCCATGAACTTTATTGTTGAGAAATCAAGAACAATGATGCTTCAGTGCCACCACTGCCATCTCCCTTGTGCTATTGCAGAGATTCTCTCCAGCAGCAGATTCTCTTCTACCTTATGGTAGGCCTTTGAGAGTCAGATTATTCCAAAGAGCACACTGTAGTTGGAATGGATACTCACTAGCTGTTGTGTATAATGCTCTGCTTGAAGTGTTGTAAGAAATGTACAGCTATTCTTTCTCAATGTGCAAAATAAAGTTTTGAATTCTTACAGTCTCACTCACTTCAAAATTGTTTCAACATTGGTGGGTTCGATCCAGATTAGAGTAGACCTGTTGAAATCAATAGGACTTAAATTACGGTAGTCATGTCTAATTTAAGCCTCGTTGATTTCAATGGGTCTACTCTGTGACTAAATCTGGATCTAACCTAGTGTCTACAACCCAACTGCACTGCACTGCAAAGAAACTTCCCCCATGAGACAGACAAAAAACAAAACAAACTAAGTTTACACATACCAGCCATATTCATTGACAGAACAACAAAAGCCCTCTTCAGGCATTCTTCTCGGTTTCATTGAATGCATGAGAAGAGTGCTCCAGCTCCGCACCCCTCCTTGCGCATTTCCATTGTCCTGTGTACATGGACCCTGAGGGTCCTGGATCATGTGGAGAGCCTCCATGCATACAGGAGGCTCTCCTGTTCAGACCGTCAGTGCATACAGGGCGATAGAAACATGCACAGAGGGAGACAGGGATGGAGCACTCCTCTCCTCACGCGCTCAGTCAGTGAAGCCAAGAAGAAGAATGCCTGAAGAGGACTATACTTGAGGCAGATTCAGGGCTAAATCATACATGCACGTATGGTATCTCACTTAATATCTTATAAAATCTGTGACTCCCAACAGGTGAACTGCCACAGTTGAAAAGTACTGTGCATGGGATGATGTCAGACAGGTGACATAAAAGCTCTATATGTGGCATCTGAACTGTGATGGCTGTTTCACAAACACAAGTCCTTTGATGTTGGAGTCATCGGGTGAAGAATGTGTACGTGTGCAGCATCAGCATGTGTATTGCGCATGCTAATACATCATTCATAAAAACATAAGAAGAATGGATCAGACCAAAGACCTATCTAGTCCAGAGTTTTGTTCCCACAGTGGCCAACCAGATGCCTATGGGAAGCCCACAAGTAGTAGGACATGAGCACAATAGCACCCTCTGGCTTGTGTGCTGGGATATCAACAACATGCTGTGAGTTTTTTGCTTATCGTACAGATGGTACTAGCTTTTCTAGGCAAGATGTTTTTGTTTAGGCTGCACAGTTTGTTGACATTAGCTATTCCTGGCAGAAGCATGAGAAATGATCTATATGTGAACCAGAGTCATGTGACTTGTTCTTGTAATGTGCTGTGCTATTCAGACAGTAGCCATTATCAGCAGAAGGGCTGCTGCTCTTTGTTCATCATCTCTCTCTTTGATGGTGGGGTGAAGTTCTTCTTCTCTCCACTAGACTTTTGCTTGCTATGCTTTTGTACTCTGCACATAGACTGTATCTATAGAATGTATACTCTGTAGTGCTTACTTTAAATAAGTAAATAAACAGGTAAAATAGACCTGCTTGTGTCTACAGAGTGATTCCTAAATCCTAGATTAATCTGCAACTAGAAGAGCTAAACACTGTTGCATGACAGAGCTGACACTCTGCTTGCTGTGTGTAGAAAGCCAAAGCTAGCACACAGATTACAATTTTTCATTCAACACCAACATTGTGTTCCCCAGCAGCAACCAGTATTGAGAAACATACTACCTCCAATACTGGAGGCAATATATGGCCATCATGACTAGTAGCCATTGATAGCTTTATCCTTCACGAATTGGTCTAATGCCCTTTTAAAGCCGTCCAAGTTGAAGGCTATCACTATGGAATCATAGAATCATAGAATAGTAGAGTTGGAAGGGGTCTATAAGGCCATCGAGTCCAACCCCCTGCTCAATGCAGCAATCCAAGTTAAAGCATCCCTGACAGATGGCTGTCCAGCTGCACCTTGAATGCCTCTAGTGTGGGAGAGCCATGAGTTGGTTCCATTGTTGTACTGCTCTAACAGTCAGGAAATGTTTTCAGATGTTAAGCCGGAATCTGGCTTCCTATAACTTGAGCCCATTATTCCATGTCCTGCACTCTGGGATGGTCGAGAAGAGATCCTGGCCCTCCTGTGTGTACTTCAACCTTTCAAGTACGTACTTGAAGAGTGCTATCATATCTCCCCTCAGTCTTCTCTTCTGAAGGCTAAACATGCCCAGTTCCTTCAGCCTCTCCAGTCCCCTGATCATCTTTGTTGCCCTCCTCTGAACCCTCTCCAGTTTGTCTACATCCTTCTTAAAGTGTGGTGCCCAGAACTGGACGCAATACTCAAGATGAGGCCTAACCAGTGCTGAGTAGAGGGGAACTAGTACTTCACACAATTTGGAAGGTATATATCTATTAATGCAGCCCAAAATAGCATTTGCCTTTTTTGCAGCCACATCACGTTGCTGGCTCATATTCAGCTTGTGATCTATAACAACTCCAAGATCCTTCTCTCCTGTAGTACTGTTGAGCCAAGTATCCCCCATCCTGTAACTGTGCATTTGGTTTCTTTTTCCTAGGTGCAGAACTTGGCATCTATCCCTATTAAATTTCAATCTGTTGTTTTCAGCCCAGCTCTCCAGCCTATTGAGATCACTTTAAATTTTGTTTCTGTCTTCCAGGGTATTAGGTATTCCACACAATTTAGTGTCATCTGCAAACTTGATAAGTGTTGCCGGCACCAAAAAGGTGTCCTCTCCCGGCAAAGTGATTCGGGCCCTCAGTGTGTATGCCCTGCCCAATAAACACACTGATTTGGAGAAGGGAAACCAACTTTATTTAAGGCCTTAAATAGGCTCTAGGAGTCTGTGACTCAAATCAAGAGCTCCCGGCAAAGTTCTTTCTGGGTCTTTTATACAGCATGGAATCAGATACAGGTTTGCATCACATACAGTCATTTTACATACAGTTGCGTAGAAAAACATTCTTATCATGACCTCTTTCACACGCCTTCACTGACTTCCTCTGGCCTTCCTGGTACATACATTTCCTCCTGTTCCTTGTCTATCAGCACAATTCCATCTTGTCCTGTTCTTTGGAAAGTACACGCATCAGTCTGATGCTAGCACCCCCCCTTCCCCCTTCCCTCCCGCCTTTCTCTGTCTCTTTACTTACTGCATACACACACACATTTTATTTTGCTTTTCCCTTATCAGTGCCCTCTGTACACACTTTGCCATTCTCCGGCCTCTTCCCCCTCCCATCTACTGCAGCCCTGACCAAGGCTGCCTGCAACTTTACTTTTCTCTCTCTTACATTTCAATTCAGATTTCTTTGCAACTTTAGCAAGCAGTTTCACAGAACAGCAAGAAAGCAAGAAACAATTTTACAGAAAGCAGAAAACAAGAATGCAAGATTCTCTAGTCAGGCCTAGCTAAACATTAGAACAGGAGTACAAATTCACATGGTCCCCAACATAAGCATTCCCTGCACCTCCTCATCCAAGTAATTAATAAAAATGTTGAAGAGCACTGTGCCCAGGACTGAGCTCTACGGTACCCCAGCTCGTTACTTCTCCCCAGTCTGAGAAGGTACCATTGATAAGCACTCTTTGAGTCCGCTTCTGTAGCCAACTGTGGATCCACCGGATAGTTGTTCCATCTAGCCCATTTTTAGCTAGCTTGCTAATCAGGATATCATGAGGCACTTTGTCGAAAGCTTTGCTGAAGTCAAGATATATTATGTCCACAGCATTCCCACAGTCCACAAGGGAGGTTGCCCGATCAAAAAATGAGATCAGTCTGGCAGGATTATGTTCTGACAAATCCATGTTGGCTTCTAGTAATCACTGCATTGTTTTCGAGTTGCTTGCAGACTGACTTCTTTATGATCTGCTCCAGAATTTTCCCAGGGATTGATGTCAGACTGACTGGTCTGTAGTTCCCAGGATCCTCTTTTTGGCCCTTTTTGAAGATAGGAACAACATTTGCCCTCCTCCAGTCATTTGGAACTTCACCCGTCCTCCATGATTTCTCAAAGATAGACAATGGTTCTGAGAGTTCTTCTGCCAGTTCCTTTATTACTCTAGGATGCTTGTTGAAGTGAATTCCATAGTTTAACTTGGTGAAGAGGTACTTCCTTTTGTCCTCCGAAATCTCCCACCTTTCAGCTTCATTAGATGACCCCATGTTCTAGCATAAGAGAGGTTCTCCCTATCCACTTTCTCCACACCATGCATAATGTTATACACCTCTATTAGGTCTTCCCTTTGCTCCCTTTTTTCTAAGGTAAAAAGCCCCAAATGATGTAGCCTTCCTCATAGGGGAGTTGTTCCAGATCCTTGATCATTACACAAGCCGCTAAGAAAAGGAAAGAGTGGCATGAACAAAAGCCAGTTGCACACTAAGGAGGGTCCTGACTTGGCAACAATCTTGCATGCTTGGAGAGGGCAGGTGAACAAGCAGTGACAGCAAGGAGGAGCAGCAGCAGGTCCAGGAGGTTCCAAGGGTTGGAAGTGGGCCCCCTACAAGGGGTGCAAGCCTTGGCAGGTGCCCAACAATGCCTACCTTTGACACCACGGCCTTGTATAGAGTGGCGGTAGCAGCAGCTACTGATCACGATTGAAAGACATTAGGAAAATAATGTGCGGCCCAAGTATGAGGGTGGTAGGGATGGAGTAGCTGGTGCTGGGAGAGCAGTAGGTTAGACACGAGACGTGGAGCATTTACAGTTTAAGACTGCATTGCATTGGCAGAATAGCGTGGTAGCCATCACACACCTCTGTCTTGAAGGGAAAAGGTTAAAACTATGAAAGTAAAGTTTTGATCTTCAGGGAGAGGCCTCATTTACTCTCACTATGTCTCAAGACAGAAACTAGGAAGGGGGCAGTTTCTGGTTACAGTGAGAGAGATACAGCCCTATATAAGGCCAACTCCTTCAAGGAGGGAGGCTGGCTACCCATGTGCAGAGGCACTGGCCTTTCCCATTAACATTCCTTACCCACCAATGAAGCCTAAAATTGCCAGTCAGTGATCCAGAGACATCCCCTCCAGCAACACCACCAATGGCTTTATTGTTCCAGTCATGCTGAGCTTGTCCAAAATGTCTTTGCAGTCACGCACACCTCAGCTCAGATCTCCCTCACCCACACATCCACGTGGTCCACATTCAACCGTTTCCTCAGAGGAAGGAGGTGAAAGCGAGAAGCGGATGGCAGAGATGGAGAATTCTCTCTGCTCCATTGGTATGAGTGGCCAAGGTTCGAGCTGAGGTTTTTAAAGGGAAAGGAGAGTTTTGAGAGTTAGGCATCAGGCAAAAAGGACCAGTGTAGCTCAGTGATAGAAATGTCTCTGAACCACAAACTGCAGTCTGCCTAGGAAGAATAAGGGTCAATATTTACAAGTCAGGCCTTGTTATTTTACAGGGAGTTAAATTTTGTTTATTAGAATTTAGAACCTGACTAGACTCTAGCCTAGGACAGAATCTAGCTGTAAGTTTGCAGCCAAATTTACCTTATTTGGACATTCAAAAACGTCATGTTCTCTTGGGATAACCCCTTCCTCCTCTGCGCTTAACCAACCTTTTTGCCATCATCTGCGAAAGAATGAAGGAAATGAACTTTGAATGTGAATATTCCTCCAGAATGAAGTTGGGACATCTGTGTGGAGATCAGGAAAGTTGCTCTGATGATACCACCACTCTGTCTCTTTGGGGATAGGTGAGGAGAGTTTCATTCTTCAGACTGGTCAGCAAGAAATCTAGTTTTGAGGGAATATGTTCTCTTCTCTTTCATGCCAGGTCATTAATTTTGAGCTGGAGCCACTGTGTTCACATCGAGTGGTCTTACTCATTGTCCTCAACACTAACCCACGCAGAGGCAGTATATCTTAGAATACCAGGTGTTGGGGGGCAAACAACAGGATTGCTATCATGACCTACTTGTTAACTCCCAGAGGCTGTCAATTTAAAAAAATAAAAAATAAAAAAAATTAACTGCTGGACTAGATGCATTTCTGTCCAATCCAGTGAGGCAATGTTTGTGTTTAATAAAAGACAGGTTCCTAAATGGAAGCAAAAGTCATCACTTTCAATAGTTTGCTCTCCGGGATCACTAATCTCTTCCCCAGGAACTCTCTCTGTAACCTCTGTGTCCTATGTTCCTTGGAAATTCAATACATGGGGAATCTAAGCTAGCAGTAGTTTAGATAGGCTCCTCCATTCTGTGCCAAGAGGAAAAGCCAGCACAAAGACTCTGCTCACCATCAAAGGCCCAGTTCCATCCATCCTGATCCCTTTAAGCTACGGGTTTCACTTAAAGAAAGGCTGGTTGGTGTTTTGCTTGGATATGGGCCTGACCAACATGACAACTGAATAGAGCACTACAACAAAGCTCTTCAGATTGGAGGTGATTTTGCCTCTGAGCACAACTGACCAAAAAAAAAAAGTATTTGTTTCTTTTAAGTCTTCGAATTAACATGTTTCAAAAGCAGTGAATGTGATGGTCACAAAATGTTTAATCTGTTACCCCATTTGGAGCCATTTATGGGTGCTATCACAACTACATGTAAAACCAGATGTCTCACACACCTAATATGCAGGGATCAATGTCTGCTGTTCGACCATATTTTTTTCAAAGCTGCCTTTCTATCTGCTCTTGCCCTTGGAAATGCCTTTGTTTTCACCCAAGAGTTTTGTGCTGCTGGATTTGCATGCAAATTTAAGGTCCACTAGGCCATTGTGAAAGACAAGGTCTTAATCTGGCTCTATGCATGAAACAGAATGAGGTGGTAGAATCCTGAAGTGTAGAGCGGTCTGTACCACTTAGACCTATGCAAGTAGGGGATATAATTTCTGAATATTCCTGTGTAATTTTTTTAAATCCCTGCAATTAGAAAATTAGCACATTGAAGGAGAAAGTTTCTAGTTTAGTCCTTTTGCTACTGAGCTACTTTCTACTTGCAGAGATTTTTTTAATGTAGGAGATCATTTTTTAAAAGTGGTATCTCCCACTTGCAGGCTGAAGAAATATGCCTCATTGTACAACCTCATTCTATTGCATTTGTAGAGATTCAGCCCAGGACTCTCTGGCTGTGCAGAGGCTCTGCAAGGTTCCCAGCCAGGCTACCAGTGATCAGCTGCAGACTGAAGTGAAGATGGAATCTTCTTAATGCAGAGAATGGGATCTTCATGTTATGTTACTGCACTGTATTTTTAAAGGTTTTAATCATTGTAAACCACCCAGAGAGCTTTGGCTATTGGGTGGTACAGTAATGTAATATATGAAAATGAATGAAATGAAAATCTGGTACTACTAAGCTATATAATCTCTTCGCTGTCAAACCACCACTGAAATGCTCTTTATGGAGTCACTCTGTGAATTCAGATGGGCCAACAGGATCAGTCAGTCGAAGGTGGGCAGAGCAGAAATGTAGTTGAAGCAGGATGTGGAGAAAATAGGGTGGATCTGGCCTCCTGAACAACTGGATAACTTCCAACAGTAACATGATGCCAGTGACCATCAAGATTTGGACAGGGACCGATTACATTTCTCACCATGTCCTTGTGAGTTCTGCCCCCAGGTTAGCCATCAGTGTCATCATTTCCAAGCTGCACAGCACCTTATCTTTCAACATCCCCTCACACAGTGAGGGGGGTACGACCTGGTTTCAGGCAGCTCCCTGTGAAATGAGCTCGGATTGTTTGTGTCGGGCATCGGTTAACGGCATCACACCTTGCCACCTCACACAGCATGGGATCTACTCATGGTTAGCTTTAGCTGGGAGAGCTGTTAACTTCCCACTTGGTAAACTGCTATTCTTTGTGAATGTCCTTTTTCTCTGCTCAACAAGCCTTTCTTGAGGCTGGGCCTAGCTAACTACCACTGTTCTAAGCTAGGGGGTTTATTGGCTAGTAATTCCAGAGGGCAGGGTCCTGTAGCTTTGGGAACAGAGTCATCATCTGGCAGGCAGCTGGAGTGGAGATCCCCCCAACATACAACTTTCATCAGGTGGGCTTCAGGTTTCCCTTCCCTGAATACTCTAAATCAGTGTTCTCCAAGCCTGGGTCCCCAGATGTTTTTGGCCTACAACTCCCAGCATGCCCCAGCCAGCGTAGCTGGCTGGGGCATGCTGGGAGTTGTAGGCCAAAAACATCTGGGGACCCAAGCTTGGAGAGCACTGCAAATGAAACTCTTTCAAAATGTACCCCTGCACCCACGCGCACGCTAATAATTAACTGTGAGCCAAAAACAGTTAATATGAAATACATACACAAGAGATGGCTAACCCACACACTAGACGCTTTCATTCGGAATCTTTCGCCGGAAGCCTTATTTCAACAGGCTGTAAAGCAGGATCCAACGTGCTTACTCACTGAGGCTTAATCTGTTGTATAAGCAGTGGAGTAGACTTCTCAATTTCCTGGGGGGGGGGGGGGGGGGGATGGGGCTAAATAGCTGGTTGCCTGGAGGGGGCTTTGCCAATTCTGGGAAATCCAGGGGGCATTTCTCCCCCAGGGGAAATCCTGGAGGGGGCTTGAGCCCCCCCCCCCTGTAGTTTACACCCCTGAGTATAGGGAAGGTTAAATAGGGCAGCCTGTGGGAAGTACAAGGAAGCAGGGCTGCCCAAAGGGTGGTCTGGGGGGGGGGCAATTGGGACAGTTTGTCTCAGCCCCTCACAAAGCAAGGGGTCCCTACGCATAATTGTGCTTGAAACAGAATCATGCTGATTAGTGGTTTAGGTGATTAAAGCATTGGTAAGCATCCAGTCTGATTTTTTTTTAAAAAAATTCCTTTGGTCAAACTTGAAATGTAAAATGTATTGAGAGTCTGGAAGGGCTCCCCCCCTGTCTAAACCAATTGGTAACGTAAACTCTTTAAGTCAGGGCAGCCAGGGAGATAAGATTGGCCCAGGTCAAGTAGCTCTGGTTACGGGGTTGTATATTATTTCCAGGGTAGTTCCCACAGACAAAGGCCTAGGAGTGGTATGAAGCCAGGCCTCAAGTAGAAATGTCAGGCCTACTGGAGAAGCCAGAAGGCCAGCAGCCAGGCCAAAACCAGAAGACCTGCGAGATGCTGTGTGGGCCCCAGGCCACTGGTAGAAGAGTGCAGCTCTGCCAGAACCAGTTTGGAATTTGGAGGAGGTACTTAGAAGAGAAGCTTGACCCGGTTGCTGTTCCCTTTCCCCCATTGCCCTGTCAAAATTCCCTTTTAAAGCTAGCTAGATGTCAAAACTCCTTTCCCCCCAGAAAAAGTGGGTGGATACACTCTTGCACTTTCCCGAGCACCTAGTCTCGGGGGAAAGTGCAAAATGCGCATCACCCTGGGCACTGTCGGGGCAAAAAAAGAAAGAAAAGAGGATCTTGCCACAAAGGGGGTGTAAGGATCACTCGCACCTTTGCTTTCTCTTGACAGCTCGCCTTTTGACAGCTGTCAAGAGAAAACAAAGCGGGGGGAGACTATTTGGAGCCTCTTTGGGGCAATGTCCAGGGTTGGTTCCTGCTGCACCTTGGCAGCAGGCACCCCCCCCCCAGGACACTGCCCCAGCCGAGGCTTCAAATTTCCTCACTTGTGTAACTGCAAGCCTCCGCAGTTGTGCAAGTGCAGCTAAGTTTTTTCCAATTAACCTATTTGCGCACATTGAGTGTGCAAATCTTTTTTTTTAAAAAAAAATGGTCTGCCAGCCACTGGCAGCCCCTCCACTGTGCTGTTTGGGCACTTTGAAGGGGCTGTCAGTGGCTGTCAAAACAGGGGTTGCAAAAGCCTTCTGTCAAGCCGGCTTTCGCAATCTGGGGGTGGGGGAAGGGTAACTGGGGAAAAAGCGAGCTGAAAATGGCTCACCGTTGTGGCAGGGAGGGCAGCAAGCCAGTGCCAGCGACCCCCAAGTGCTGCTTTGACACTTGTGGGGTGGCTGGCACTGGCAGGTGCCCAGGCAGCTTGGCAAGAGAGGCAAGGGACTTTTGCCACTCTTGCGAAGAGGCTCAGTAGCCAATTCCCGGTACCCACAATGGGGTTCGGTCACCTGGATTCGGACAGCATGACAACCCATCGTGGGTACGACAACCCAAACTTCAAGCCATGGGTTGTCAGGGTGGCTTGCTGCCCACGAACAAGCCACCCTGCAGGAATTGGTCCGGGTGCGCATGATACAACCCATCGTGGGTAATAATAACCCACAATGGGTTGTTGTGCTGTGCGAATTCAGTTAGTGATCGACTAAAGCTCCAAGATCCTTTTCACATGTACTGTTGTCAAGCCAGGTATCCCCGATCTTATACCTGTGCATTTGATTTACTTTTCCTAAATAGCCTTATGCTTGTCTCTGTGGAATTTCATTTTGTTATTTAAATAGGATTATGTTTGCACCCAACACACGGAGGTTAAAGACTGCCCTGTTCTCTTAAAAAAAGATATGCTGCTATATTGAACACAGTTTCCTGTTTCCATAGGTTGGGCACAATCTAGCTAGCTACTTATGGCTGGAGCAGAAAAGATACAATGGGTTAACAGACCAGTTCATAAGAGGGGGGCAGGACCAGATTAGTTTGCCAGTGCAGTTTGGGAGCTAAGATATGAACAAAATGTCCAGGTAGATAAAAAGATCCATACATGTTTTTTTCTTTCTAAATTAGAGCTAATATTTGTAAAAATTAACCAGACCAATGAACAGCTTTAATTTGCTAAATATGAGTTTTAAACAAAGTTGATAAATTGTCTTGCTTTTAACTAATCATGTGCCTAAGTAGAACCTTTGCCTTAGTAAGTGTGTGAGTCGTAGCCTTACAGTGCAATCCTATGCAAGTCTACTCAGAGGTAAGTGCTGAGTTCAGTGGGTTTTACTCCCAGTAAGTATACATAGGATCGCAGCCTTAGTTACCCAGTCCCCAGTAGCTATCTCAACACAAGGACTATTTTTAAACTTTTGAATGATAATAAACAGATTCAACTATATGGACAATAATTTGTTTCTGGAAACCCTACTTTGGTGCACTACTTGAATCACGAGATGTCGATAGGTAGGTTCTTTGTAAAGGGGCCATCACAGCATCACGATTCATGGGACACCACTATAGTTAAAATATAGTGTTAAATTGAGTGTTAAAGGACATGTTCAATCTGCCACTGAATTTAAAAATATTCATCAAATTGTTTTGGCCCTAGGAATTACATCATTGGTTCAACTTCAACTTAGCACAGTCTTTCTTCTACATAAACTAATATTTCAAATTAGATTTTTCAATGTGAAACTAGGAAGCTGAAACACTACACTTATCAGATTGGATTGATTTCTTTGTGACGGACGGCTAATCTAAAATCTTAGTCTCCCCTTTTGCCTCACAAGACCCAGCAATTATAGGGCAATTGGATTAGTTCTTGGTCAATTGCATCCCTGGCATAAGAAGAAACAGGGTGAAGAAAGAGCCTGTACCAACTTCTTTGGGAGTTGACACAGGGCAATCAGATTTATCAGGAAACTGAACTGAATTATTGAGACCTGCCCACCACTAATCTATCTCACCCCATTGGTGCTGTCATCACAATTGCTCACTCATCATCTTCTATCAAGCTGGGCAGGTTTGGGGGCCCAAGAGAGAGCCCCTGCCTTGGGAGACATGGATCTCATCTGTGAGGAGAGGGAAAGTTCAGACCCAAAGCATAATATTTTTGCATCTCATCTGATTTCAATTTCAACGGCTGCCTTTAAGTTATTCTGCTTGCTGTTGTGTTTTGAGTGGAGTGGAGACAGCAGGGCGGCAGAGTAAGGGGCTTCTGCAAATATTTGCACGCAACCTCAACAGGCTGTTGTGGAAACAGCTTCTCCTCTTAAGAGGGAAACCATGCTGTTCCCATGTGATGTGCTCTCCCAAACATCACATTGCACCATGTGGATGTTTGCACTACAGTGTAATGAGTGCAAAGATGCTGAAGTCAGAATTATGCCACCCCACACCTGGCTTGATTTATCTGATGGGAGAAAACGTCCAGTTTGACACACAAGCTTGGAGGCCCAGCTAGATCCAGGTCAAATCCCAGATGTGTCTGGACTGCGTCTCGTCCAGGGGGCTTTGATCACACCTGTGTTTCATATTCATTGAACAACTTTAGAGGGCTCCCCTTCAACATTGTTGGGGAAGGAGTGTCCCATTCTTCTGTACACAGCATATTAAGAAGCAGATTCAAATGCATAGAACTCCCTTATTGAATCAGACCAGTGGTCCACCTAGTGCCTGCGCATTAGTTGTTTCTTTAGCCAGTATCAGATGCAGTGATCAGAGGAACTGTAACAAAGCAGAGCAGCAACACAAAAGTACTCCATTCCCCATGGCTCACTCCCAGCTTTCTCTAGCGGTCCCTAACATTCGGTTTTGCTTTTTTTTGACAGCTGCAGCAAATTGAGCGGATGTTTTCCGCAAGCTGACCACAGTTATTCCAGGATCTTTTCCCCTTCCTTCAAGTATTTACAACAGCTAATTTAGAACCCAACAATATTGTGTGTGTTTTTCTAATGTAAGTATATAGGATAGATTTTTTTTCCACTACACTTACCAATATGTAATTTCTTCTTTCCAAATTGTTGCCAACTTTCCCAATCTTATGCGATTTTTTCCTCGAGGCTCTTCTCAGTTTGCTTTAGAAAGATCTATGTTGAACATTTTTGTGTCATTGGCCAATTATGCCCCTGCATCCTTTTCCAGGTTTCTTAATAGACATGCTGCACAAGACATTTTGATGCCTGAGATAGAACAACATATGGCACCCTTTCTCAACCAAAGTCAGAAGAGGTGCAGAAAGGGAAGTCAAAATGATCAAGGGGCTGGAGCAACACCTCTATAGAGGAAAGGTTATGTCTGGGACAGTTTAGCTTAGAAAAAGAGCGACATAGGGGAGATGTGATAGAGATGTACAAAATCATGCATGGTGTGGGAAAAGTGGATAGGGTGACATTTTTCTCCCTCTCATATAATACTAAAACCTGGGGTCATCCCATGAAGCTGACTGGTGAGAGCTTCCGGAAAGGTAAAAGGAAGTACTTCTTCACACAGCGCATAGTTAAACTATAGAATTCACTACCATAAGATGTAGTGATAGCTACCAATTTGGATGGCTTTAAAAAGGGATTGGACAAATTTATAGAGTATAAGGCTATCAATGGCTGTTATGATGGCTATATGGTACCTCCAATATGAAAGGCAGTATGCCTATGTACAACAGTTGCTAGGGAACACATGTGGGAGGGTGCTATTGCACTCATTTCCTACTTATGGGCTTCCCACAGGCAGCTGGCTGGCCATGGTGTGAACAGAATGCTGAACTGCATGGACTCTTGGTCTGATCCAGCATGGCTCTTATGTTCTTTACGTCAAGGTGCATAGAACCCAAGGCTGGCCCAATTTATTTTGGCACCCAAGGCAGAAAATGCCACAACCACCTCTCTCTGGGGGTTAAAGTACAATAATAAATTTAATAACTAATAAAGTGCTGCCCTTTCCGTGACATCCAAAACCAGCTGCCTGCCGAAGCTGCCACACTCTGTGTAATGGCAGGGCTGGTCCTGCACACAGCAGAGGGATGCTCTGCTCTGTACCTATTTTACTGTGAAACCAGCCATTTGCATCTGCTTTTTGTTATCAATTCAAAGTTCTCTTTTATGTCATGACTCTGAAGGGCATTTCCCTTTTGTAAAAGCCTTGTTGACTCTTGCATAGCATATGATATGTATCAATGAACTAAAATTAGTCCAGCGAATAGGTTGAATTTTAAAATAACTGCAAAAGAATTGCACTCTGTTCCCTCTAACACTCACTTGGCTGCTCCTCTGTGCTGCCCACCACTCTTCAGTAAACTGTGGGTGCAATTATATGCACATTTACTTGGGAATAAGACCCATTAAACACAGTGGACTTTACTTCCAAGCATTCAGAGCTCCATGCTGGCTACTGAAGCTAGCCTCTTCTCAGGCCCTGGGAAGGGGAAAGGCAATGCCAGGGGTAGGCAAACCAGTGCCCTCCAGATGTTTTGGACTACAACTCCCACAATCCCTGACCATTGTCCATGCAGGCTGGGGTTGTTGGGAGTTGTAGTCCAAGACATCTGGGGGGCACCAGTCTGCCTATTCCTGAGCTATGCTCTGACCCTGGGGTCTCCAATATGGTGCCCATGGGTACCAATGTGCCCAGACACCTCTCTTGGCACCCACCAGACTCTCTGCCCCTTTTGATTTTCATAAGATTTTTAATTTTTTTAAAAAATGTGTTTTTTTAAACTGGAAGGCTGGCATGCTGCAAAGTGAAGTGCTGCCCTCCAGCACCACCTTTAATTGGGTTCATAAGAGTGATTTTGTGTTTGGAGCGGAGACCCTACCTCTGTCTTGTACTTAAGATTCTTCGGCAATTTACTTTTCTTTTAGTCTCAGCAGTTTGCTTTCTGGGAAATGAGTGTTTTGTGACCAACCATGCCCACCATTGGCAGCCATTTTATGAATGCGCAAACCCTCCTGATAGCCATTTTGTGACAGTGCCCACAACACTTTTTCAAAATTCCAGTGACCCCAAAAGATGGGGGACCATGCCTGATCCAACAGGAAGTAGAACTGGGTCACTTCTGCTTGGAATGTAGCCACTCCACTTTTCAGAACCTGGGTTCAGGTGGCAGCAGCCACCCTGGGCCTCTGAAGACCCCACAGGAGTATGACCTACAATGCCTGGAGTGATTGCCCTGTCCACTCTGCTATATCATGTCCATTTTGTGTCAAGCTTGACATGCAGCTTTTAGTGTGTTGTTTCTTATGCTAGTCTGATTGTTGTCTCAAAAATATTTTCTTTAGCAATTATTTTAAAGTTTGCATGCATTTTTCATTTTCTTTACAAGACTAAATATCCTTTACTATACTGAATCATAGAATCATAGAAAAGTAGAGTTGGAAGGGGCCTACAAGGCCATTGAGTCCAACCCCCTGCTCAATGCAGGAATCCAGGTCAAAGCATCCCTGACAGATGGCTGTCCAGCTGCACCTTGAATGCCTCCAGATTGGGAGAGCCCACCACCTCGCTAGGTAGTTGATTCCATTGTCTTATTGCTCTGACAGTCAGGAAAATTTTCCTGATGTTTAGGTGGAATCTAGGTTCCTGTAACCTGAGCCCATTATTCTGTGTCCTGCAAACTGGGATGATCGAGAAGAGATCCTGGCCCTCCTCTGTGTGACAACCCTTCAAGTACTGGAAGAGTGCAATCATATCTCCCCTCAGTCTCCTCTTCTGAAAGCTAAACATGCCCAGTTCAGTTTCTCCTCATAGGGCCTTGTTTCCAGCCCCTTTATCATCCTTGTTGCCCTCCTCTGAACCCTCTCCAGTTGGTCTACGTCCTCCTTAAAGTGTGCTGCCCAGAACTGGACGCAGTACTCAAGATGAGGCCTAACCAGTGCTGAGTAAAGGGGAATTATCACTTCACGCTATTTGGAAGCTATACTTCTATTAATGCAGCCCAAAATAGCATTTGCCTTCTTTGCAGCCAAATCGCATTGCTGGCTCATATTCAGTTTGTGATCTACCACAATTCCAAGATCCTTCTCACTTGTGGTATTGTTGAGCCTTGAAGTCAGGTTCAAGGGCAGACACAGTACAGTAATACCTTGGATTGCAAGTAACTTGGTTTGAGAGCATTTTGCAAGACAAGCAAATTTTTAAATATTTATTTAATTTTTTTTTACTTGATATACAAGCGACGTCTTGCAATACAAGTACTGTAGTACGGCTTAAATTTAAAATCTCTGTACAAATTTTTTTTGGGGGGGGATTTCGTTTTGATATAAGAGTGTTTTGGATTACAAGCACGTTTCCAGAATGAATTATGCTCTCAATCCAAGGCATGACTGTAAACTTTTAAAAGACAGACACAACCAAATCGATCTTCTAGCCCAACTGGCACATGCCTCCTTGCATTAGCTTTAGAAGGGGAAAGTGGGAAGCATACCAGATCCTCTAGTCCAGGGCTCTCCAACCTTGGGTCCCCAGATGTTTTTGGCCTACAACTCCCAGCATGCCCAGCCAGCTATGCTGGCTGGGACATGCTGGGAGTTGTAGGCCAAAAACACCTGGGGACCCAAGGTTGGAGAACACTGCTCTAGCCTCTCTCCCTACAAATTGTAGTGCAGAGTAGACATACCCTTATAACAACTGTTGTGGTGCTAAGTCCCTGCCTCCACAACCTTCTTACACTGTTCTTAGTTAATAATCATAGTGATCAGTTCAGCCATACAGAAACAGCTATAATAGTATCAGGCACCAGCCAAATGCTTGGAAATGTGCATCTCCTTTCACAGTTCCTGCATTTGCTGCAGCAAACACTGATGATCATACCAATGCTGCCCTGTAAAGTAAATCTGTCCTTACTGGAGGATTTTTGAGTGCAGTGCACCATCTGGTGGAAAATAAGGATTCATCCAAACTAGTCCTGCTCAAAGTATCTTCTTCCCCAAGTTGATGAAGTTAGCACATTTTCAGTTTTAAAAATCTGAATATATTTTAATATCTTAATTATATTTTCCTCTTAAAATCATGTTTATATATATTTGTCCTTTTGACACTGGATACAGTAAGCAAGTTGTAAGTTTTATCGCATTTCCAAGTCTGAACAAACTTCTATCTCCATTTAGACAGCAAGCAAATCAGAGAACGTAAGACTAGAGGACCAGGAGTTGTTAAACAATCAAATCTGCTGAACAAATAAACCCATGGATAGTGTATGGGTGAAGACAGTAATGCTCAGGATGAAATGATAGGATTATCTTCATGTTCATGCCTTACAACGTTAGATCCTTGTTTGTCTAACAAACAAATGCAGTACATATCTTATTAATGTGTATAGAAGATAATACTGTAGAGTTTTGCATCACATGCTGAAAACTATGCAGATTTGAGGGCTCTACCTGTGAAAAGGTGTGTTTACTCAAGTATGGAGATATGCAATAGGAGCACGAGCCACCAGGATGTTTAATGGGACTTGCAAAAGAGAAATTGCTGGTTGATTATGCCCTTTGAAGTTAAGGAATCCAAAATTATTTAGTTTATAAACCCTGCCTGCTATCGATGTACCAAAGAAAGGGAGGAGGAGGAGAGCAATGATCCACGTGAGCCATCACAGCGTTGCCTCCCCCGCTCCCATCAAAAGCGTCTTCTCTCTGGCTACATCTGCAATATAGGGACCCAAACTGACTAAAGGCACACTGCAGTCCAGGCCATCAACTAAAGCTTTCCAATCCACACACAGGCAGCACTATGTCAAGTAAATTTACATGAGATGGGATGTGGCACCATGAATTCCAAAGGGATTGCCCTGTTGGAATTCAAACAGGAAGCTGCTATTCCTGTTTGAAGAAGTTTGGCTAAACTTATTTGAGAGGAGGAGCAGTACACCCCTGAAGATGGCAAATACGGTTGAACAACAAAGCAATTCTGAACATAGGCTTGTTTAGAATTGTTGCAGACAAACCTATACCCGCTTTCCCAAAGGAGATTCTTATCAGGAGAGTGCTATTATATATTACTCATATAAAGGTAAGTTATTCAGCTTCTTATCTGAAATCCCTGCACTTCTACACATTGGTTTCTAAGGCTGCAATCCTATGTACACTTACTAGGGAGTAAGCGCTGCTGAACATAATGAGTCAGCCTTCCAAGTAAATATGCATACGATTGTGATGTAAAAATAAGTATCTTATATATTTTTTTCTACATTTTTCAAAGTAATCTGGTTTACATGCCTTCCCTGGCAGTTGGACATTTTGGGACACGAGACTTAATGTGGAGCCCATGTTTTCTCAGTAAACTTAAGTGGATGATCTTTTGTTTACACATGGCAAATTGAAGTGTCATGTCTCTCCCCAATCAAGTGCTCAAGCCACATGTGGTTAATAGGGAGATAAAAGAGCAATTTCCCCCCATTCCCTAAATACATGTTGATGTATGTGAACTTGATAATGTATCTATAGATGTGGAACAGCTTTGTACTGTAGCAGTATATGAAAAATAATCCCCATGAACATGTTAATGTTTTTCTGAAAAACAAAACAAAACCAAGTGACAAGAATAGAGAGGTGAAACATCAAAACTCTGAAGGGCACCCTCACTTTCCAGTCCAAATGAACAATTTGATTTAAAGCTGGGCAAAATACCACTTTTGCAGGACCATGCATCCCCTGTGAAAGGGGGGTTATCAGCAACTTTCAGGGGACAGATGAATTCTAAAAACTTTGGGTGGCGGGGAGCTTACCATGAAAGATGAGGTGTCCAAGGCTTTCTCCTTTTAAAACTATCATGGCTGGATGCCCTTAGCAGCCCAGTGGTGTCCCTTTGTAATTTGGGACACAATGCCCTATGGGGACGATGCTATATCATGATATAGCGTCGTTTCCATGAGCATTCTTGCAGGGGAAAAGATGGCTGCCCCATTGACCAAGTCTCCTTCATTCTGTTTCATCAATTGTGATTTGTTAAGACTTCAGTTCAATAGAAAATTAAGGCAGCATGCTGCAGCTAGCACCTCTGGTGTTGAGTCCCAAGGAGTGAAAATTCATGGAGACCCCCATCCCACTGGGTGTTGGGAGGCAGGCTCCCAGTAAGATCATATTATTTGCCATCTCCCCCACCAAACCTGCCTTCTTCTCATTAGGTACTCTGAGTCATTAAATATCTTGGGTTTCCCTTCATTCTTTCTGCAGAATCATCGCTTTCCACTAGAGGATATCATGTGGCAAAGGACCAGGGACATCATTCATGATCCTCTACAAATGAGGAACATGAGATACAAAGAGGAAAAGGTGATTTGCTCGGTGTCATACAGCATATGATAGTGGAGCTGAAATTAGACTTTTCCATAGTGCCTGGAATTGTTCTTGAACCGTAGAACTGGGTATGCCTCATAACAGAGAAAGCCAGCAAAACAGCCAGGTGTCAACAATAGCCCCAAAAGACACAAACTTCCAGGGAAGCTCAACTATGCCTAGAGGTGAGGACTTCTCCTGTTTCTCCAGTTGCTTTGTCCTTAGGTTTGGCAGGTGGGGAAGGGGTGTTTTTTCCCTATGGGAATCCCTTGGCAGAAGGGGGCAGCATTGGAGGAAGGGAGGCATAGGATGGAAGGGGCCACGGGTAGACCAATAATGCTTTACCACGCATCCCAAGAAGCATCGGTGGTGAGAACTTCAGTCCTTCAAACCTGGTGCCTGAAGAGCCATGAAGATTATCCTTTTATCCTCCAAATGGATAGGTGCTGATGAGAGAGACTGGGAGCTGTAGTCTTCCATAGGGATTGTGGAGACACGGATCTTTACTCTAAGTGCTTCAGGAAGGAGCAGGGAAACAGTCACACCTAGAGAACCCTGCTTTAGTTGTGCTAGTATACGTTTCTGCTTCTAGCATGCTTTGCCCCTTGTGTACCACTCAGGGATACGCTGGCGTCCCACGTCTCTCTTGGCATACCACTAGATCTCAACAAGCCATCAGTCCTCAATCACAACATCTAAGGCCTGTGTGTCCTCCTAGCAGGGCCCTGTGTCACAATAGGAAGCAACACAAATTTCCAGCTCCTATCTCTCTCTTTGGGTTCTCTCAACCTCAGACTGCTGCTGTCTGCTTATAACCCATTCAGGCTTCTGCTTGCAAAGGAGGGACGCTGGCCAGTGCAGGGATGAGGTGGGCATAGATGTCAATCCCATGAAGGAAGACCTGCTCATTCAGGAACTCATTGTGATCATGCAGCAGCACAGGTGTGCGGTTCATGGGGGAGAAGCCAATCGCTGGGTGACCTGCCTGTAACACAGTGGAAGGAGAAGTAACTATCAGGCAGCAACACCGCAGCAAAGCAGCAGAAGAAACGTAATCCATTGGCAAGATACATACAGAAAATACACTGAAACTCACCGCTCTGATATAGCGGCTATCTGTGGCAGCAGGGAAGATCTCACACTTCAGCTTCATGTTCCTGACAAGACACAGAGAGAAACACAAACAGTATGACCAGGGAGCTCCCATTGCTAAGTTAGCCTGTTCTTTCTCCTGCCACTGAGCTCTAAGCTGTTTGGAGGCAAAATTCAGATGCTGAGCAACTTTAAAAACAGGGCAGTGGGTACTTCAGATGATATAGAAGAGGACATGTTGGGAAGGTTGAGGGGTATTGAGCCACCCTCCTGTTCTCCATACAGTTAGTGAGCGGAGTCCTTTTCCTGAATGCTGTGAATGTCAGCTTCCCAAAAAATAATGTTGTGTTTATAGTTCCCTTTGTGTCTGGCAGGTGGAACAGCCAACAGCCTTGACAGGGGTCTAAAAAAAGAAGTGAGTGTAGGAATGGGGAAATAGGGCATCTTACTCACATGTCCCTGCAGGTGCCACTGAACGCCTTCCACCAGGGGTCAGATTCCTCTGTGGAGGTCACCGACTGATCCGTGTATTTCTAGCCCAAAGAAAAGGGTAGAAGGTGAAACTGGGAGGAGGCAACAGGGCACCCACAGTGCAGGAGTCTGTGGCAAGGGCATGGCAGAAGCGGCAGCAAGAGTGCAAGAAGTTGAGGGGCATAAGGCAGAACAGAAGGGTAGCCACATTGAGATAAAAGGCCCATCGGGGAGAGCGAGCGGGTGGCAGCAGCATGGAAGGCAATATAGGCAAAAGCCAGGAACTGAGCTATGCTCCTAGATCTAAGGGGAAGCAACAGGCTGCTGGAATGCCCCCTCATCTCTGCAGTTACCTGGTGGAATTCATAGGTGACACCTTCCCCAGCTGCCCGGCACCAGGCTGTGAGCTGCTCCTCAAATGCCTGCAAAGCAGAGACAAAGCAACATATGAGAATACAGGCTCTCCAGAAGGATGCTTGGCCAGAGATCCTGATTTCCATTTACCTTGTAACCCTACAATGCTCCCAATTCATCCCAGAATCCTCTGCACTCCTTCCTGCCATGTTTAACCAGTTCTCCCCCCCACACACACACACAAATGTAGCAATCAGATGCCCTATAAGCAGCAGCTTTAGGTTTAATCACTGGTCCAAGCTTCCATGCTAGTTTAAGATGGTGCTAGGCCTCTGAAGTTTCCCTCAGCTGTTTCCTGTCTTGCAGCCTCTGGAGAAGTGTCCTGAAACCTGAGTTCATCCTTCAAATGGAAGGAAGGAAAGTACAATGGGAAAAGTCTTCAGGCTCACGCAAGCTCAAGGCGAAGAAACCCGTCCCTCCAATACTCCCAGTCAGTGGTGTAGTGGAGTCAGGGCTCAAAGGATGCTGTGCTGGCACCTTTTTATTAGCAAGGATGCTGACATCATCTACCATCCCGCTCAGACATCGGTGTCCCCTCTGAGATTAACTGCAATCCACACAGTAGCTGGGGGGGGGGGGGAGGAAATGGATTTCCCCAGCAACAATATATTGTTCCCTGTTGTAAAGTATTTTGGGGTGGGCTTGGTCTTGAATGGGCAATTAAGACCCAACAGTTTTGTAAAAGACTTGTTCCTGGTAGAGATGAAACTGCAAGAACTGGTTTGCTGATATGGGGGACCATTATACTGAGTGCCTGCATTTCAAAATTTAACACTACACCACTGCTCCCCATCATAACCAAGAAGGGTTGCAAGGCACCTTCATATTGTCAATTGTAAACAATGCAAGGAGATTATCTTTTTAATAGTTCACAATATTTTGTTGGATGCTTTAACCAATTTTAATGCAAGAAGTGGGAAGAACGGATACACACTCCACGCAGCTCCTGGTAGGCATATTCTGGACAACAGCTCACTGACTAAAAATTGGTCACCATTTCTCTACCTGTTCCTTTCAACGGCTGGATATTGTACCTTTAAATCCACTGTGGGTGGGATCCGGATGTCAAAGGCAGCAGACATCTCAGAGGGGACCACATTGAAGGAGATGCCCCCATTCAACATGGTCAGGTTGAGGGAGGTTACATCACCTAAAGTAAGGTGCTTCTCTGATTTCAACCTGTGGGGAAAGAAAGGAACAAAGAGTCCTTCACCCTACCTCTTTGAAACTGTGGATTAAACTTCTTCCTGAGTCCTAGAGAGTCGAGAAAGAGTATGTTCAGGTATGAGATCACTCTTCCTATCATCTGTAGTAATCATAGGCATATTCAAGCCAGGGCAACTAATATTTCCATCCACAAAAGTTGAGTGCAGAAGACACCTCTCCCATTCAATACCTTACAACTGGGCTTGGACACACACGTCCCACTCTGGGACTCTATACTTGTCCCAAGAATGATGGATGCCACTAGAGCATCCCTGCCCTTACCTATATACAACTGCTGCACTGCACTGCACTGCACATGGACCTGTATCTCATATGTGTTGCTCAAAGAAGTCAGATTGTAACAAGCCATGCACTAGAGGAGTACTAGAATTGGTACTAAGAGAGGACTTAGTTCTTAGGACAAGCTAAAAACTGAAAGCACTTGACATATTAAAAATGAGAGGTAGATTAATAGCAAATAATACATCGTAATAAATAAAGCAGCTAATTATAAAACATAAATGCTCTTAGTTAACATAATAATACTTTGTTTTTACAGAACACCGTCTTCTAATTGCTCAAGGCATTTCATTTACATTATATCTAAAATCCTTACAGGCATTATACAAGTTAGGCAAGTATTACTATCCAAGTATTATAGATGAAAGGCTAGGAGAGACTGGATTGTCTAGGGCAGTGTTCTCCAACCTTGGGTCCCCAGTTGTTTTTAGCCTACAACTCCCAGCATGCCCCAGCCAGCTATGCTGGCTGGGGCATGCTGGGAGTTGTAGGCCAAAAACATCTGGGGACCCAAGGTTGGAGAACACTGGTCTAGGGCCACCAAGTGAGGTTATGGCAGTGCTGGGATTTGAACCTTGCAGCTCATTGCTCATCCTAGGGCGCAATCCTACGCATGTTTAGACAGAAAAAAAGTCCTATAACTCTCAGCATCCCTCCAGCCAGCCATACTAGTTGTGGCATGCTGGGAGTTGTAGGATTTTTTTCCTGTCTAAACATGCGTAGGATTGTGCCCTTAATCACGAAGATTAAGAGCTCCTAATTCTATTTTGCAACAACAAACTAAGGGAGATGATAGGCCCAGTGTCATGTAGGGTGTCAATGGCAGACAAAGAAAGGAAGAGCCAAACTCCAGGGAACCTGCCTTTAGTCACATGACCATTTGTGCTTAAAGAAAGTAAGTAGCGGGCCATTTCATGTATCTGCCTATGGCAGAGCATGTCATATTCAGCGTTCATTTATGAGTTATCAAAGCACTTTTCTCTTGTTGCACTTCTGTAGGCAAACAGAATACCTCTTAAGGAATAAGTAACTGGAAGCAAGCAAAGGTGGGGATCAGGAATGGCCCCTTCTCAACCTGGCCAGGCTTCCCTGAGGGGCTTTTCCTCACCTTTGTTTTTCACGTTCTCGGAACTCTAGGAGGGAAGTAATCACTCTGTGCTATGGATAGGAAAGTCCAAAAGTTAATGCAATGAAATTGAAACATGAAGTCCACAAGTCTAATGAGCAAATGCCAAGAGTGTTTTTAAGATGGCCCAACTGCAGGACAACATCAGGTGAAAAGAGAACAGGCCTCTCCCCAGAGCCAGTGCTTCTACAACCCCTCCCATTAATGCTCCCTGCTGGACAAGATGGGGGCATATTTCCTTCTGCAAATCTAGACAGGGTGGAATGGGAATGGTCTAGACCACGAGTGGGCAACCTGTCAACCTCCAGAAGTCGTTGGACTACAACTCTTATAGTCCCTGACTATTGGCCATGCTGACTGAGGCTGATGGGAGCTGGAGTCCAACAATATTTGGAGGGCCACAGCTTGCTCACCTCTGATCTAGACTGTCCCTTACAGATAGCATTCTGGCCTGAGCAAGGAGATGTCTATGAAAACAGTTTGACGTCCGCTCAGACAGTTGGAAGGGACTGCTGTTAGATCTAAGCAACTGGCTCTCCTGCCATATATGAGCAGCCTCACCACCCACCCCACCTTGCCACTAATCCTTACAGGGGGCACTCTCTTACCATCTTTTCAGCAGCTGTGTTCTCAATGAATCTTGACCCATGTCCTGGATTCCCTTCTACCTTCACTTTAATCCCTGCAGGTATTAAGCAGAGGCAGATAACATGGAAGACAGGCAGGCAAAGCAACATCTTCATGTACAACTACCACAGCAAGTCAGAACTACTTCAAACATAACTTTTACTGGAACAGTACCATGATCCAAAGAATGAATATGCATTTGGAGGGGCAAGCCAGATGTAGTGGCTGGTGATGTGCAATTCAATTTTGTTGCACAGTCCCTGCTGCTACAGATGCAAGCTGCTTTTAAAACTGAATAGTGGGCTTCCAAAAACAGTGTCAGATCAAGAAGCAACCCCCAACTCTGAACCTGCATCTTAAGATGGGGTACAATCCCATCTAACACAAACTGTATCCCCAACACTGGGTTGACTGAACCCCCCCAATCGACATGATCTCTGTCTTATCAGGATTAATTTTCAGCTTGTTCCCCTACAACATAGAGCTTATATCCAGTCCTTCACTGCCACCAGACAATAGTTTAGGCATCCACTGCCTCCCTAGGATTTAATAAATGTTGACCTTCACCAAATTTCAGACATTCACTGTAAAACAACTGAACATTTGATAAAATGATGAGCCATTTCTGAAAATCCCAAGATGCAAAATTCCTCAAACAAGAGGGTCTAAGATGCCAAGTCCACTCCAATGATGTAACTGTGACTATGAATCCATAGATTATAATCTGCTGAGAGAGTGAAAAATGACTGTGGCTAAGAATGATAAAATTCCAGCCTAACTCCAACAGGAAGCTGATTTCATTATCTATTTTGGCTCCTCCACAAAAGCCCCACAGCTTAGAGAAAGGTTACATGTGTGTCTATTTCACAGTGAAGACATGCATATGGCAAAACCTCAGAAACTGTTCAGGAGAATCCATGTCTTTCTTGGGAAAGAGACACATGCAAACATGATGTTCACCCTGCATTTTCAATATAGATCTTAAGCTACAGGTCTTTAAAAAGTTGTTGTTGTTGTTGTTGTTGTTGTTGTTGTTGTTATTATATTTATTTGTATCCCGCCTTTCTCCCAACACTGGGACCTGAGGTGGCTACACTGGGACCCAAGTAAGATCAGAAGCAACCACAAATAAACCACAAATAAAGAAGGAACAGAGAGATGAAATCCCAAATCTTACTCACACCATGGGCATTTCTCGCCATAGAATACAGTGAAAGTGTCTGTTGGATTCGCCAGACCTGGGGGAAGACAAAACGGCAAGTAGAAAATTGAGTTAAAAGACACGGTAGGCTTCCTGCAACACCTTTTGACAAGGAGCCATACCATCAGCTAAGGGGCTGAGCATTCATTAATATCATGCAGGTGAGGATATCATTATCATTGCGCCAGTAAAATTAAAGAATCTTCACCAAGACTACACAGATGGTGCTTTCTTCTTGGACAGCAAGCTTGTTAATTGTTGTAAACCGCCCAGAGAGCTTCGGCTATTGGTGGTATAAAAATGAAATAAATAAATAAATAAATAAAGCTTGTGGCCAAAGAGGATCTTTCTCTTACTTAAGCAATGGTAAGTACTGAGTCCAGGTAACTACCAATGATAATTTCAACAAGAGGAAAAGCAAAAACAGACAGGCCAGTTCTATCATACAGTCCAGTCCAAAAATGGATTCCTCAGTACCATGCCAATCAATTCTCACCTTCATCCAAAGCAAAGCCAACGTTAAGTGTGGCAAACTCAGGTCTCTTCACAAACATTTCCATCCCCTTGTGGCCCCCGATCTCTTCATCTGCATTAAAAAAAAAAAAAAGAGAGAGAAACCAGATTAGTAAATTATCAAATAACCCCCTTTGCTTTGTTCTCCAGGCCAGCCAAATCTATACATTCCAGAGTGGAAAAGACCATTGCAACACAGAGCTCCCCACAGGAACCTAGAGAGCTTTCACCAATGGCTTTCGCCCACAGTGGTGTCCCATCTTGACCTTGGCATAACCCACAGAAAATAAACACTGGTTTTTCCTTCAAAAGCCACTCATCAGCCTTTTCAGAACTGTGCCCTGAGAGCTGTGATACACAAACTGTTTTCTGATGTCAAGCAGAAAACAGCCTATCTTGTCAAAGGGCCAGGAAACCACAGCTGTGAATAATATTGAAAAGACCAGAAGAACAGCCTGTATCAGTATTGTGGTTTAATCGGAGGGACAGACTAGATGCACCATGAAAGAACTGTGATTAGCTCCCCTGATGTCTTACCCTGCACTGTTTCCCCAATTTAAATCCTACCCGAACCTGCTATGAGCCATGGGGGGGGGGGGGGGAGACAGGTACCTGTACTGTACTTGACTTTTAACCCCTCTGCAGCTCATAGCAGCAGCTTGGCGAACGGGGCAATTTAAGTCAGAGAAACAATGCAAGAGGAAAGGATCAACCCCTTCCCCAAGTGCCATGGCCCCGATCCAGACTGGGAGACACTGCGGCTACTTTTAATCGAAGAAAATGGCATTAGGAGAGCTGAGCACAGATCTCAGTCAGCGCATCTAGTGTAGCCTGGAGTCTCCTGCTTGTGCACATGCATCCTCTGCAGCATGTGCCCTCTAGTGTTCCCAGGCTGATACTGCAGCAGGGGCGACTAGGAATTCCAGGATCTGTCAAGAGTCAAGACTGCCTCTTTCTGGCTGCTGCAGCTTCAGAGACAAAGCCGCCAGCGCCACCACCAGGTACTAAATGTGAACCCACAGCTACTCTGAGAGGCATCTCTTGAGCAGACAGCCACCAAAGGGGCCACGGGCCCCCCCTGGGGTGGCTTTTTATGAGGCTGGTTATTGAGAGCTGTGAAGAAATCCAGCCTCAAGTAGGGAGGGGTTAATCTGTGAAAGGTCTTTCCCCTTTTGGGGCCTCTTCGTCTTGGGACGGTTTGAACAAGCTGAGGTGATTTACCACCTTCTTATCGGGCTGGTGCTGGGCACTTCCGTCCCCAAGGCCATATGGCCTGCCAGCTAAATTGGCCCTTCTAACCCTCAGCTGGAAGGACTGTGGGAAGATGCCCTGGTCCGGGGATGGCAAGATGGACGGTGGGCTGATTGGCTAAGGGAAACCTGCCCAGTTACCAAGGGAGGGGGTTAAAGGGCCGCCCAAGGAAGGAGTCCTTTGTCTCTCTCTTCCCAGTGATGCCAACTGACCGTGGTGCGCAGTGTGAAGCAAGACCTGGCTGGATTTCTGCCCCATGAGAGACCCCTCGCTTGGGTAAGGTGTTGGGTAACCAAGCTAGCTTTTATTATTTTTCTTGACTGTGGTATACCAAAGGAGTCTGTGTAAGCTACTTTGTATTCTTATCCTCTCTCTCTTTTTCCTTCCCCTCTTTTATTCCTTTTTACTCTTTTTAATAAATCTTATATCTACCTCATTTGAGTGTGGTTTCTTTCAATTCAACTCAGTGCTAATTTCAGTGCCTCAGACCAAGTGACTGGCTACCTAATTGTGTTTCAGGTCAGGGAAACTGTTTCATAGAGTTTCATAGATCATAGAGTTGGAAGGAGCCTACAAGGCCATCGAGTCCAACCCCCTGCTCAATGCAGGAAACTAGAGGAGGGGTCGCCCATCCAAGTCGTAACCAGGCCTGACCCTGCTTAGCTTTCCACGCTCAGACAAGCTGAGCCAGCGTAACAGAGGGGTGTGGCTTGCACCCTTATTCCAGTTCTCCCCAACAGATCCATAAGGCCCAAGGCCCCCTTTCTCAAGCTGCAGCGGATGATTAAGGGCCGGTGGCAGCCTACTGGTAAGGTTCACCCATTCTACCTTGCAGGGAGGTTGGATGGATTTGCCCTTCACTCCTTCACAACAGCAGACAGGGACAGCAAAGTACAGTGAGAATTTGTATGGCAGGGGATCGGGATGGATTTGCCTGGTGTAATTTATGACCTGAAGGGGGAGTGTGAAGTGATGTCTGCTGCTACCACTGCTGCTGCCTTTTGAGCTGGGACGCTGGCACTTTCCCAGGCTGCAGAGAGTTATAAAACGGCTGCATCAGCCACGTGATGGTACCTTGAACAGCTGTTTGAATTTCTATATATTTCTTCTCTCTTTTAAAAAAAAATATGGGGAAGGAGAAGGACTGACACTTTTAAAACTTGGGCAAAGGGAATGAGAGAATTGGGGAGGGAGCAGAAAATATTAGGGGCAAGAACTATTAGTAAATGGGAATTAGGCTTTTAAAATCACAATCATTTTCTCGTGATATAAAATGAAATTTTTAAAGTACTTGTTTTGCCTACTTTATCCCCACGCACACCCCCACGTTGTTTAACTAGTTAAACTGAGTGTCCTTTGGGGACAGCTATGTGGGCTGCTAGCAAGAAAAAAGAAATTGCTTGTCACTCAAACCAATGCAGAGAAAGTATACTGCAGCAGACACACGCTGGAAAGATTTAAGAACTTTACCAGCTTCTACAGGTTTCCTTGGGGTGCTCAACTTGCAGGCAATTTGCATGTGGCAAGAGTACCCCCACCCTAACAAGGTGACTGGATCACCCTGTCTCTTGCACCTATCACTTTGGGCAAGTGCTAGGAGACAACTGGCTACATGGCGTATCCTATTACCTAACTCACCTGGGACAAAGCTCATATGAATTGTTCGTGGAAAGTGTCTCCCTTCAGCTTTCAGTCTCCGGATGGCCTCTATGTACCTATAAGGAAAGAAGCCTTATTTAGTGACTGATGGTGACCCAAAGATATTTGGCCTACCCTCAATCAGAGTCATACACAGAGGAAGGAAGGATAAAAAAAGATATTTGATTTAAAGAAAAGAGGTGTGTGGCACACTGTGGCAGTGATGCGAAGGAGTCTCTGCGATGCGAAGGATCACAGAACCCTCCCTCCTAAGACTTGCCTTGCAGAGCAGAGCAGGAGCAAGCTGTTCACAGTAATTGTAAAATGGTCAAAAAGGCTGTACATCTCTTTCCTGCTTGCAGGCTTTAACCACACACTATTCAGCCAGCTACCACGTGTAATCAGAAGTCTACCTATTCCAGTTTACCTTTTGGGCACCGGACCAATCACCACTGAATGCAAGGCACAAGAATATGAACATGATGGCTAGTCAGGATAAACTTGTCCACTGATGTCTACCACTTGCTATGGATTTACGCAAACATAACTGAAATGGGAACTTTGCATGAACTGGGATAGGATGGAATCTCACTGCTCTTCCATCGTTCTCCAAGACGAAATTCGCAAAGCAGCCCTCTTTACGAACACACGCATACTTATACTGCACAGCATGGAAGTGAAAGGGCAGGTGGCTGAACTTACTGGATAGCGACACATTTCATATCTTGGGCTCCACGTGCATAGATATTTCCCTCAGAGTCTTTGAAGGCTGAAAAGGGATCATAGTGCCAGTATTCCTGTAGGGAGGAAAGCAGCACAGAACACCTCAGGAAGATGGGAGTGGAGGAGGACACAAGGCTTTGCGCGTGGGACATCCTGGCTAATGCCACAAAAGAAAAGCCGACAGGTCTTGAGTGCAGCTTTCTATTTGGAGCAAACTGATATAATCCTTCAAATTTGTCAACTTGAGAAGTATCTTCCATCAGATCTTTGAAGAGCTGACTGTGAATCAGCCTCAGTATCATACCTCAAGTCTTGTCCGGAAAGACAAATGTTGTCGCCCACCCTCAAGTGTTATCTCAGTGCCAAATAACTTCTGTAACAAAGGCAAGCAGAAGTATGTCCCTGCTGCTATCCAAGACAGCAAGAGCTGCAAGAGCCAAGTGAGGCCACTTAAGACTCCTGTGTGGCATACAGATTCAGTCCAGTCTGAGTTGGCTGCAGAGTGAAGCAGTTTTTAGGAACACAAGAAGCTGCCTTATACTGAATCAGGCCCATCCTGTTCAGCATTGACAACACTGATGGGCAGTGGTTCTCCAGGGTTTCAGACAGGGGTTCTTTCTAGCCCTACCTGGAGATGCCCAGGATTGAACCTGAGACTTTTTTTTTTGTATACAAAGCATATGCTGTACCACTGAGCTATGGTCCTTCTTCCCTAATCTTCTTAGCTCAAGTCTTAGAGTAAGCAAACATCTGTGGGAAAGTCATCCTGGCACAGTCTGTCAGCGGAGAGAACCAATGAGGAGATGCCCATTGCTTTCCATCCAGAGAGATCCCAGTGGTTAGCAATGCCAGGTAATTATGCAAGAATAAGGAATGCTATTTAGCTCCATCCTTGGGGGGTGGACAAAGAATTCTTGGGATCCGAGTTCTGCTGTATGGTTTGGTAATGTTTTGAATCTAGGAATGCCCTTTCAGAACAGCTATGCTGTGAACTGTCACTGGCTAAGAAACCAGAGGCTTACAGCTCTTTTATTTTCCCCTATAGCTGGCCCTCTGTTCATACAAACCTGGCAACTGGAATAATTTCAAGTGCAGGGCCTCCCTTGAGTTGACATTACGGGATTCACTCAAAAGTATTCTGCATCTCATTCCTCATATTTTCATTCCAAGAGAGTGTGAGGTCTATCGGATGTGCTACTAACTTCATCCAAATATGGATGATGTGTGTATGAAAATGCATCACACCTACATGGGCACAATGACCTGCATCCTCTGTAGATTCAAATCAGAGGATTATCTGATGGACCATAACTGCCTTTTCTCATCTGGGGCAATGTTTCCTGGCTGTTACAAGGCATTCTAGAGAAGAACATATTCATACCACCAACACCTTTCCCCAAAAGCCACATCACAGGCAGCAGCAAGGTTAAAGGCCTGAATCTCCAACATGTCGCCCCTTCTAACCTCAAACACTGGCACAACGTCTGTATGGGAATTCAGCAAGATGGAGCGGAGCTGCGGATTTGTGCCTTTCCAGGTCAGAATGGTGATCACGCGGCCAGGGCAGACCTGCAACAGAAAGTAAAGTCAGCTAGGGACTGCTCTTCCTGCCTTTGGAGCTGTAAGGACAGAAAGCTCTGTAGAAGGTTCCCATGTACTGGAGAATGTCTCTCTAAAAATAGTCACCTCTGCATTGTTACTGAGAAGCTTAGCCATGATGACTTCTACACATATATTTTTCTAGCATTACCTAGCAGGGCCTTCCCCAATGTGGTGCCCTCCAAATGTTTTGGACAACATCCCCCATCATCCTTGACCACTGGCCATACTGGGTGCGGCTGATGGGAGTTGTAGTCCTAAACGTCTAGAGGGCATCACATTGGGGAAGGCTACTATAGCACTGTCTAATATGTTTTGTTGTCCTGGAAGGCTGCACAGGGCAGCTAGGAGCAAAAGGATCTTGATGGTAATGTGTGCGCCACTAGCACCTGATATACCTGTGTGTGTCTCCTCTACCCTAATTGAGCTAACAGGAGTTGACCTTCTGCAAGTATATAAAGCCTGGAAATTCTGGACGTATGCAATTGCCTTCCTAAAAGTTAAGTCACCACCACCCTGGTCAGGCAACTAACAAGGTAACCTAAAACTGGCCAATCTTGGAGCTTTTCTACATGAGGCATTTACTGTGCACTCATCATTCCCTACTCACTATAATAATTATGGGTTCTTTGGATGACATCACAACACTCAAGTTTCACTCCTGTGTCTAAAGAGCACTTTTTTTGAGCAGGGAAAATGCCGTATTATTCGTGAAAGCGAAAGAAAACACTTCCCCCCACTTGTGTAATTGTGCTATTCTGCTACACCACAGCACCACCTAGAGGTTAAGTAGTGGGAAAGTAGGGAAGGAAAAGCTCTTCGTGCAGTGCTCAGATCTCAATTCTGTGACAAAACCTAAAGTGGATACAGTGGATTAACAGCCTCGTGTAGTAAAGCTCTAAAGCCCTGGTGGGAAATATCCTCCAGTATCCTCCTCTCCAGACAGACTATTAAAGCACGACCAGGTTATCCCTCATGGTCCCTTTCATTATATCACCTCCATCTATATTATCCCTCAGAAGCATGGCTTTGTATTGTTTAATGGGCCAGCCCAAATCCAGTCATGTGATCAGGATCCTCTGAAAGGCTCCTATTCATTCCTCATTCCCACGACTGGAACGGTCCTCTCTGCTTGCACTACTTTTCTGCCTCATTGCCCCAGATAGAGCTTCACTGCTGGTGACACACCCATCGTTGCATCTGGACAGCATCCCGTTTCATGGGTGCTGCTTAACTGTGCCAAGAGCTCAGCCACCTGCATGAGATACTTGAGGGATTTCCACATAACCCTTAAGCATTGTTTTTATTTATTTATTTATTTATTATATTTATCAATTGCCCATCTGGCCGGCCACCCGGCCACCCTGGGCGATGTACAATTAAAATACAGTAAAACACAATAAAATATAATAATTAAAACAATATTAAAAATTCTCATTAAAAACCTAACCCACCCCATATTCCCGCCTGAACAGCCATGTTTTTAATGCACGGCGGAAGCTCATCACGGAGTTGTTAGTGTTCTGGAGCTAATTTCTTCACTTTCCCTAAATTGATGTAATCCCATAGTGAGCAGTCCATTGTGTGCCTGGGCACGCCTCCACAAGGAATCCTAATCTCACTGTGTCATTTGACTCAGATATGTGCCGCTGTGTGTTTACATATGATCATGGACACGTGATAACAGTATGCACGCAGTGAGGTAGTGAGATCAGTGATGGTTTGTGATAAAAAAAAGCAGCAGCCCCTGTTCTGGCCCAAGCTCTTGTACCTTCTTGTGGCAAAAATAATGTAGTGTTTTTTGAGCTTGAAAGGGGCTTATTACTTTCTTCTTAGAATGGCAAGAAAATCATTCCATTAACTTAAATAAGGAACCAAGGGACAACAAGGTTGCTATAGCCTAAGGGCACAATTCTATGCATGTATAAACAGAAAAACATCCTACAACTCCCAGCATCCCTCCAGCCAGCTGGGGCATGCTGGGATTATGGGACCTTTTTCTGTGTAAACATGCATAGGATTGCACCCTAAAGGTGTCATTGTCCAAACCCAAGTTTGTACAATAGCCACTTGCTATTGTAGGAAAGTAAACATCGATTTGAGGTGCCCAAGCAGGAAAACTTTCAGAAGACTGTTGCTTCAACATTTGCCACATGTCGGTAAGATGATGGGGGTGGGGTGGGGGGATCTTTATGGACTAGAAGCTTCCATAGACTTATTTGCAAGGCCGAAGAAAGTCTATTTCTGCCTTCCTCAAAATGGTGACCTGCATATGTTTTGGACTTCAACTCCCATCAACCTCAGCCAGTATGGCCAGTATTCAGGAATGCTGACAGTTGTAGTCAAAAACATTTGGAGGGCACTATGGCAGGGAGCACTGGTCTGTTATGAAGAGACAGAATGGATGGGACATACAGCACTGCAGGCAGAATCAATGTGAACTTCAGAATCCAAATGGGCATGAAGCCTTCCCACTGCCAATCAGGCATTTCCAAACTGCTTCTGTAGTTCCAGGTCCACACCTGCAGCCCTGCCCCCTCCCTGAGTTTGATTTTTCCAAACACTTTCCAACCCAGAGAGATTTCAGAAGTTAGACTGATTCCATAAGATCTACAGGACTCTAAGTTGGTGGTTGGTACCATCTTTAAAAAGTGGCCGACTATCATGATAAATACTAGAGGCAAGCTCCAATTCCTGAAATGACTTATTTACAAGAGACATTTTAATAATTTAATGAGCATCCAGTAACATTACCTTTCTTGCACAATTCAGTCTTTTTCCCCTTATAACAAAATTTTATTCTTTTACATGACATTCATTTGTAACCATTATCCAGCACATGAAACTGGAAAGGTCAGGGTAAATATATTCAGGAATAGACTGAGAACCTGTAATAACAAATTAATGAGATAGCCAGTCAGAACTGCAAGGGATTACAGACTGCAAGAGGTTTGTTACAAATAATAAAACCACCAACCAGAACTTTCCCCTCAGCATGGCTTGATCAGATGGTTCGGAAAAAAGGAGAGAACTAGGTTCTCAGGATGCAAAAATCTTTATTAAAGGAGCCCGACGCGTTTCGGCCTGTGTATTTTTCAAGGCCTTCCTCAAGGGGCTGTGAATATTCAAAATGCATACATTAAATTAACTTAACATGGTTAGGACAACACATAATAAAAATACTTTCTCATTGTGTATAGAATTTCTTTACATTCTTAATAGAAATCATTTCAAAACATTTTCTTAAAAATGAGAAACAAGTACTGCTTTTTTAAAAAAAGGAATACATTTTCTTTATATAAATTATAACTTACTTGTAAAAGAGTCTGCAGATTACTTAAACAACTAATGTCTTTCACTGTTTCAGTGGCGACTGAAAAAATAGATCTTTTTGAACATGATTATATTATGGTACAGTTTTTTTCTTTTTTCTCGATGTTAACTCGTTGGCAAAATGTCAAGGACACCCAGTCAGGACACAGCTTGTTTTAAAGCACTACAGTGATTTTGCAGTCACATTAATGGGAACAGTTCCAAATCCTCATTAAGACCTCTTGGTTTTAAAGTATTTAATTTAATTATCCACTGTATTTCCCTTCTTAATAATTGTTTTTCATTGTTAGTGTTAATTTTGTCCAGAGCCCAAAAAGTAAGGTCTGTAGGGGAATGTTGTTGTTCTGTAAAATGTTGAGTTAGTGGAGCACCTTGTTTTTTATTTTTTATGTTACTAAGGTGCTCTCCTATACGTTTTTTTAGGGGTCTGATAGTTTTTCCCACATAAACTTTTGGACATTTACACTGGATGACATAAACAACAAAGGAACTGTTACAAGTGGTAAAGCATTTTAGAAAATATTTTTGTTGGTCCGAGGGATTTACAAATGCTGTGGTTTTGTTGGTGTATTTACAATAACAGCAATGTCCACAGGGGTGGTGTCCTATTGGCCTGTGAGAATCAAACAGAACATTCGAAGGGCTTCCATAATTTTCTTTGAATTCACTTCTTATTAGTAGATCTCTAAAATTTCTTGTTCTCTTAAAGGAAACCATTGGTTGATTTTGGCAACCAGGTATCTCTTGTATCATATGCCAATGTCTCCTAATACTGCTCTGTAGGTTATCATTTATTTTATCATAAGTCAAAATGCAATGGATTCGTGTTTGCACTTCAACATTCTTTTTGTTAGGAGTTCTGCCTGTGTTTTTCTTTCAACCTTCTTGAAACCCTCTGTAATGACAGCATTAGGATAGCCTCTCTCTTTTAATTGTAGTGCCAATGTGTGTGACTCTTGTATGAAGTCTGATGTTTTTGAACAGTTGCGTCTTAATCTTAAAAACTGTCCATATGGGAGATTATTCCTTAAGGAATGGTGATGGGAGCTGTCATACCGAAGATATCTGGGCACATCTGTAGGTTTTTTGTAATTACAAGTAATGAGATGTTTGCCCTCTTTTCTTATTGTCAAATCCAAAAAATGGATTTCTAAGGCATTATACTGGACATCAAATTGGATATCTTCATTCCTAGAATTTATGTATGTTATAAATTGTTGTAATAATACTGCATCACCCCTCCAAATTGAAAAAAACATCATCTATATACCTAAACCATATCACAATATGTTTACTATATTGACCCACAGATGAAAAAAGTTCCCTCTCATACTCAGCCATATATAAATTACCCACTTCCGGGGCCATAGGGCACCCCATAGCCACCCCCTTAGTTTGCCAATAAAATTTGTTGTTAAATTTGAAATAATTTTTACATAAGGACATCTCAGCAAGGGAGAGTAGAAAATGGGTGGGAAGGATTTTTTTCTGTTCTTAAATCTAAAGCATGGTGGATAACAGATAAAGCCTCTTCCTGAGGTATGTTAGTATATAAAGATCTTACGTCCATTGTTAACAAAATATCCTTTTCTTCTATACAGATTGCTTTTGTTTTATTTATAAAGTCTGAAGAATCCCGTACATAAGAGGGTATTAGAGGTATGAAAGGTTTTAAGAAATAATCTACGTATTGTGAAAGAGGTTCCAGCACAGAACTGCAGCCTGATACTATGGGTCTGCCTGGAGGAGGACAAACTCCCTTATGAATTTTTGACATTTTGACAACGAGATAACATCGAGAAAAAAGAAAAAAACTGTACCATAATATAATCATGTTCAAAAAGATCTATTTTTTCAGTCGCCACTGAAACAGTGAAAGACATTAGTTGTTTAAGTAATCTGCAGACTCTTTTACAAGTAAGTTATAATTTATATAAAGAAAATGTATTCCTTTTTTTAAAAAAGCAGTACTTGTTTCTCATTTTTAAGAAAATGTTTTGAAATGATTTCTATTAAGAATGTAAAGAAATTCTATACACAATGAGAAAGTATTTTTATTATGTGTTGTCCTAACCATGTAAAGTTAATTTAATGTATGCATTTTGAATATTCACAGCCCCTTGAGGAAGGCCTTGAAAAATACACAGGCCGAAACGCGTCGGGCTCCTTTAATAAAGATTTTTGCATCCTGAGAACCTAGTTCTCTCCTTTTTTCCATTGCATTTGGATGCTTATCTCCTCCTGTTTCTGTCTTTGATCAGATGGTTGCCTGATAATCAACCAGAGCCCATTCTTCCCGTTCCCTTGAGCCACATAGAGTAGACTAAGGGGCCCCAATGAACCAAAACATGTTCCAGACTGGCAATGGAACCATTTATTTATTACATTTCTAACCCTCCTCACTTCCTCCAAAGAACTCAGGGAAGCCTACATGGTTCCTTCTCTCCCCCCACAGCCACCCTGTGAACTATGTTGGGTTGAGTGTGTGGGACTAGCCCAAGACCACCCAGTGAGCATCATGGTTGAATGGGGATCTGAACTCGGGTCTCTCCAGTCCTAGTCCAACACTCTAACCACTACACCAGATATCTACACATGAAATGCTTACAAGTTAATGATAATGTCACATACAGCCCTCAGTTCTTAGAAACAGGTCCAAAGTTGAAAATAATCATATGACTGGTGGTGAATAACACCCATTGTTTCAGCAATGAGGCCTCCTTCACCTGTAGGGACAGTGGCTGGCTCAGCTTGTCTGAGCGTAGAAAGCTAAGCAGGGTCAGGCCTGGTTATTACTTGGATGGGAGACCCCTCCTCTAGTTTCCTGCATTCAGCAGGGGGTTGGACTCGATAGCCTTGTAGGCTCCTTCCAGCTCTATGATCTATGAAACTGTGGCATGGAAGCCACTTGCCCGTGGTGTAATCCCACACAGCTGCATGTGTGCTATGTGGGCTGGAGCCAATAGCTGGGGTTTCTCCCCCATGACTAGCATCCACACTCCTGGCCAGGTGTTGACCTGATGGGAAAGACCCATGTGGTCAGCCCTGCTGCCCGTAGAGTGGCAGCATTTGCATGCAGCTCCAGCCTGTGTGGGGTTGCACCATGGAGAAGTGGCTCCCATGATGCTGCAGCTACATGTGAAGGGGGCCCTAGATGGCACAGAGCCCTGGGGAAAAGAAATGCGTGGGACGCTAGTAAACGTATTAGCTTGCTACAGCACAGAGTGGATAGTTGGAAGATGATGGTGTGCTTTCCCCCCTTTTATGTTAAGTGTAACTTAAAAACTGAGTGACTTAAAAAGGGATACGTTGCTGATCTCAAGTAACATTCACATGGGAGAAAAAAATCTGCATCATCTTCCAGCTGTCCACTCTCTGTGCTATATATCAAGCTGATAAGTTTACTAGCTGTTCTCCTAAAGAGCTTAAATGGATTCTGACATGACACATTCACAGGTCACTATGTTTTTTCTGCATGTTTCTAGCTAGTAAGCATGGAGCCTGTATTCTAAGCAACTGGAACCACAAGATGTCAAATTGCCTTGAGTGTACACCAGATTTCACGGAGAATGGGTAAATATTATGTGAAAGGTTATGAGAACAACAGGCCTTCTGAGCATTATGGAATCAAAAGGCAACAAACTGACCGGGCGATTACCAAAGTCTAATATTAGTTATAGAGGAACATAAACATAATTCCATTTTAAATAAGCCTGCCACTGGATGGTTTAATGGTTGAAAATTGGTTGAGTACCATGATAGCCATCTATAAGCAGCCTGCAAGTGTGAACAGAAGGGGGTCGCCTTGCTCTCCTTTGTACTACTGCACAAGTCAGACGATGCTACACCTAATCCAGCAGTCAATGCTGTAGCAAAGTTTTAAAAAAATCAAAGTGAATTTGGTTGTACAGAAAAAATTGAAGAGAGAATAAATTGCAGATTGGTGGGGAAATTGACCTGAAGAGTATTAAGCAAAACACGGTTATTTGCACATATATATGGAATGAAGTTTCATCTATCTGGATCAACTATATACAGGCACTCCTGTGCCTGTTTAATGACTGCAGTCTGACCATTATAGCATCAGTGTTATTTAATTCCTTTCAGGAGTATTCACATAACCATCCTCCACAACAGCTTTTTGCAAAGGTAGTATTTGCTGTAAGGTGTGGGAAATTTTCAACATGTCCAGATGTGCTGACAAATCACTGGAAGCAAGCAAATGGCTCCACTGATCAGTGCTTTACAAGTGCAGGGTTTAATTACTAGTATTGTCATACCACAGGTGATATTAATTTGTGTAAGACAAAATAGATTATTATTGTCACCAACCAAAGCAGAGCGAGTTTACAAATAAAGATTAACAAATAAAGAATGCCAAAGGCATTATTCTCTTATTACTGGTGCTGACTGATTAACTGCATCTCAGCCCTCAATCTGTGGAACAGTCTCCTCTGAAGAAGTGTTAAAGAACCCATTTCTCTGGCCACAAGGAAATGATGCTGGGCTGTGAATTTAATGCAGCAATTCCAAATTTTGGAATCCAAAATTGTGGTCTGGGCCTCACCCATGACTAATAGGAGTCTTTTGAGGAGTTTGCCAATGTGAATCCAATGCCATCTTATTCCTGCTACTTAGCCAGATGACAGAGTAAAACGAACACAATCCAAGAAGGCAGAGAAATATCCCTCCTCAGGGTTGTAGAACAAACAGATGGAATGGAAGTAAATACCAAGTACTGTTGTGATCCCCAATTTGACAATATGATGGTGGAATTAAAGCTCTTTGCTATAGTAACTCTTTCCTTGAGAGCCAATAATCAGTACTTTAGCACAAAGTCACCTGTAGGACAGGAGATTAAACACATCTCCTTTCCTGAGTCATAAGCATAGAGAGACCACGCAACAGAAAATCAGGCATGGTTAATCAGACATCCTGACAGAACCCAGACAGGGGCAAGGGTTTCTCATTACTTACCTCTACTTTCTGACACAGTAGGCCAACCTCAGAAGCTATTCTCTCCAAGAATTGTACTGCTGTGTCTGGAAGGGAGGAGGAAATCACAAATGTCAACACTTTCTCTTTTCATTGCAATCAATTGCAGTTAATCAATTTTCAACCCATAACATCAGTATAGCCTCTACAAAACCAATCCCCATTGTGCTCTGAGCAGTATGAGCAGTAGTGGAACATTGTTCCAGACGTGGGCAACAAATGGAAATGAAGCACTGGACAAGATGAATGTAATACCTTGAATTGTTTATGTTTTACGTGGCAAATATTTTCAAAAACTTAGCTTTGTTTTGTAAATTCTTATGGGGTTCCACTCCGCCATGAATATCTCTGAAAAAGATGCAACTTCCGATTAAGAGGGTGGGTTTGGCGTCCCTGATCTTGCCCTATATCATCAGGCCTATTTGTCGACTTGTACTAAATTTTGGTCTTTTCCACTCAGATTAGACTCCCCCCCCCCCCGTCCCCAGTCAGTTTTGGAATCTTCATGTTTAGATCCCCTCCCCAAATGGACTGCACTGGGCTCCTGATATACTAAAACGGCCAGTGTACCTACCACATTTACGGCGGTACGAGAGGTGTGGCGCACAGTAGCACGTCAATTATAGTTTAATCTATTTTCTCACGTAAAACTAACTTTATGGGGAAACCAGATTTAAAAATCAGAAAGTAAATGTTTGTTTGGTGGACTTGGACGGAAAAGTTGATTTTTACTTTGGATCAGCTAGTGGGTTCCAATGATAACTTCCTACCAGTTTCTGCTCTGTGTGCTAAATATGATTTGTCAGCTACGGCTGAATGGCAATATGTGCAACTGAAACATTTGCTTGAATCTAAGTTTGGTCCTGATGTTTTTACAGCTTCAGAATCCCCTTTGCTATTGGAAGCATTGATTGAGGCTGAGCAGGTACAGCGACCCACAATCCAGGTTTATAATTTATTATTGGTGAATAAATATGACATACAGGGTCTTGGGCAAGAATGGAATAATGAATTGGATTGTACTAACTTGCCCAATCAACGGATTGCAGCATTGGCATCTATCTCAGAAGGGTTCATAGATTTTAGGTTACATCTAATTCAGCGAAAACTTATGTTTCGGGTATATTGGACGCCACAATGTCTTTTTAATAAGGGTTTGTCAAAATCAGCTAACTGTTGGAGGTGTAACACAGCTAATGCTTCTCTCACGGTCACCCATATGTTTTTGCAATGCTCAATGGCTGTCTCTTTTTGGGAGGAGGTAATAATATGGATAAACCTTGTAATGGAAAGCTCTTTAATATTTACTGACGTGCATGTTCTTCTCAACTATCTACCTGCTTCCTGGAACTTAACACAAGGTAAGTGTAAATGGATTCTACGCATCCTTTTGACAGCCAAAAGACTAATATTACAATGTTGGAAGGATAAACAGCTACTGTCGATAATACAATGGACTGAGAACTTAACAATGCTTTCAATTTTTGAACAGGTGGTCTTTAGGTGTAATCTACGAATGGACAAATACATGGATATTTGGTCTGCCTTTAGTGAAGTCTATGCATAATTATGCCTAAGAATAGTAGTATATCTTGTCATATATAAAATATATTGGGGTACACATTGTATATTTATCTATTGTAATGGATATATTCAAATCCTATGTAAGAAAACTGTAATACTTTATTTTATTTTGGGTTTTTAATTTTTGTTTTGATATAAAATTCACCAAAAGGAAAAAAAAGTATCAAAGCCCACTTGCTTGACCCCTCTATTCTATATATTTGTCTTAACTTACGTATTTTCTGCTAAGCATTTTTAATGATAGCTGACATTATTGTGGAAAGGCACACAACAACTTGCTTAAAGCCACTGAGTTAGCGCTGAGTTAGCATATAGCCATCAGGACCATTATCCATTGATAGCCTTCTCCTCCAGGAATTTGTCCAATCCCCTTTTTAAAGCCATTCAAATTGGTGGCTGTCATTACATGTTGTGGAAGTGAATTCCATAGTTTAACTATATGCTGTGTGAAGCAGTCCTTTCTTTTCTCTGTCCTAAATTTCCCATCCATCAGCGTGATCTACTTGCCACTTCCTTTCCCATTCATGGGATGGCCCTGGGACCTAGTATTATAAGAGAGGGAGAAATATGTCTCCCTATTCACTTTCTCCACACCGTGCATAATTTTGTGCATCTCTATCATGTTTCCCCTTACTTGCCTTTTCTCCAAGCAAAAGTCTACTTGTTGCTGTTAATTCTTGTACTCCTTTTTCAAACATTGCAACTTTATATTGATGTTTCCCCCCTCACACAGTGGTAGGCCCACCACCCAGAGCATAATGATAACATTTCAAAGGTCTATTTATTAATTACATTTCTATACTGCCCAATAGCTGAAGCTCTCTGGGTGGTTCACAACAAAGATTGGGAGTTTGCATAAAGCAGTGTTGTCTTGCCTCACTTTCCTCATAGGGGAAATCGTAAGGGCAATTTCTGCAAGGACTATGGGGCCATCACTACAATTACTGACTGTGTCCTGGGAGAGTTAAGTCTTTTGTAAAACCAGCCCTCCTTTTGGGAGCCCCTCTCTATTTCAGAACCTTTTATGTGGGCCTCCTATATCCATATATGGTGAAACAAAAGAGGGGAAACATCTTTTGCTTTCACTCTGTGGTTCCTCTCAGGAGTTTACTTGGCCAAGCAAACAGAAAACAGACTTTATTAAGTCCCCTTTGATGGATTCTTCTCCCAGCAGGGCCCCTCCAGCAAAACAGGGGGAAAATACAACAACAAAATTTTCTTCCTCCAACAATTCTTGCTGGAGTTTTCTGGCGCAAGCTTCCTATAGCCCTTCTCTCCTTGGACACAGGGAACAATTCATAGTTTCATTCTGCCTAGCTCAGAGATCTCAGAAATATGCAACACTGCCTGTCCAATAAGAACCTCACACTCTCATCAGGTGTTCCCTGATCCATGAATCCAGGTCAAGACTTGCTGCACTTTTTTCATGAAACACTTAAAATGGCATTTTAAGCTTCTTTGTAAACTGAATGAAAAATGTCTACTAAATGAATCTGTTTATACTAAGTAAGATCTTTGCTTGTGAAAGGGGGTGGCAACTACATCACCCCCTTTGCAGTGAGGTCCTCCAGGTTTTGAATGTGGACTTGACAGTTCTCAGCATCCTCCACATTGCCCATCCTTTCCCAAGCCTCTAGGTGCTTGGGAAAGTGGGAAATTGCAGCCCACCCCATTTAGGGGAGAACTTACTTTTGACAGCTGTCAAAAGTAAGGGTTTCTTTTAAAACAGGGTTTTTGACAGGGACATGTACAGATTTCATGGCTGCATTTATTTATTTATTTAATATATTTATTCACCGCCCATCAGCCAAAAGGCTCCCTGGGCAGTTTACAAAATGTCCCTGTCAAAAAACATAAACCCTGTATTTGTCCCTGTCAAAAAAAACCTGTTTAGCCCTGGCAAAAATCCAGTGTTTTGGTTTTTTGAAAACCAACCTTACTTTTCATAGCTGTCAAAACTAAGTACTGTACTCTTGTAAATGGGGTGTGCTGCACTTTTCCACTTTCCTGAGCACCTATAGGCTCGGGAAAGTGTGGAAAAGGCAGAGGACACTGAGAAGTGTCAGGTCCACACTTAAAACCTAGAGGATCTCACTATGAAGGTGGTGATCTATTTGCCGCTCCCTTTCGAAAGCAAAGATCTCCTTGCGGCTTTGCTTTCACTTGACAACTTGCTGTTTGACAGCTGTCAAATGAAAGCAAAGTAATGTATTTGAAGCCTGGCTTTGTCAATGTCCATGGATGGTGCCTGCTTTGACAGCAAGCATTAACCAAGGTTTCAAATTTCAAGTAGTCAAAGTTGCGCGTGTGTGAGAATTAACAACCCCCCCCAATATTTATTAAAATTACCTAAAGCATTTGCTCACATTTCTGATGCAAAAAAAAAAAAAAAAAAAAATGGTGGCAAACCAGTGACAGCTGCTCCAATGTGCCACTCAGGCACTCTGGAGGGGCTGTCACTGGCTGTCAGTTTGGAGATCACGAAAAGTGATCTCGGGGGGGGGAGGGGAGGGAGGAAGCCACAGCGACTGCAAAAGGGGTTGCGATCGCAGTGGGGGAGAGCAAGTCAGGGACGGCCACTCCAAAGTGCTGCTTGGGCCCTTGGTGGAGCAGCTGCTACTGGCAGCGGCCTGGACAAGCTCAGCAAAAGCAGCAAGGGGTGTTTGCCACTCTTCCTGAGCAGCTTGCTCGCCACTTTCCTGGACCCACGATGGGATTGGTGTGCCGGGTTCAGATGACAAGGCAACCCATCATGGGTCCAACAACTCCTAGAGCAAGCCTTGGGTTGTCAAGAGTAGTGTGTTGCCCCAAAACAAGCTACCCTGAGGGAAATGGTCTAGATTCGCATGACACAACAATCCACCATGGCTAGTTAGCCAGGATGGGTTGCTGTGTCATGCAAACCCAGTCAACGTACAGTCATGCCTTGGACTGAGAGCATAATTGGTTCCGGAAACGTGCTTGTAATCCAAAACACTCTTATATCAAAACAAAATCCCCCCAAAAAAATTTGTACAGAGGTTTTTAATTGAAGCCGTACTACAGTACTTGTATTGCAAGACGTCGCTTGTATATCAAGTAAAAAAAAATTAAATAAATATTTAAAAATTTGCTTGCCTTGCAAAACACTCTCAAACCAAGTTACTTGCAATCCAAGGTATTACTGTATACCAAAAAGTGAATCCTATGTGTGGTGGCAGGTGCATAAGACCAAAGATTTGGGTGGCTGGGGATCACAACGCTGAGGCTTTTCAAGCACTTTCCCAGGGCCACCATTCCATGGATGGATGGGTAAATACAGCCTCAAGTGATGACTTTTCAATCAAAATACATCATCTCACATCTCAAATAAATTTTGACCCTAGCTCAAAAAGCCCAATGTCATGCTATTTAAATGCATCAACCAAACCCAGGCTGCAATCTTCAAGCTATGTATTCCAGAAAAGTCACACTGGCTTCAGTGACCCTACTTCAGATGAACTGATTTGGGAAATGGGAGCCCAGGGTGATTTGGCAAGGGTAAACTTGCCAAGGTAATGTTGAGTTCACTGAGGAAGAGGGTTCACATGACTGCAACTCAGTGCCTGCCTGAGCAAAGTGGATGGGAGCCAACGTATACTATAAACAAAAAAATTCTGTTCCAGCTTAACTCACTTGAGTGCCCAATGAATACAGATTTACTCCTGTTGCCATGAAAACATGGTTTAAATCCCCTCACTTTGTGACTAATTAATATCAGCATAACGGGGCTGGGGGGATGACTCGTCTGAAGTAAGCTTTGGAATGTGGACTTCATGTCCTAGACAAGTAATAACCTGTGCTGCTTCACACTTCGGGTAGCTGTGGGTACAAAATATTGCCACTGGGCTTCTGAGAAGAAGTCTCTGATCTGAAAGCATTCAAAACGTTCCTCCCTTTAAATAACAATGGTCCTGCAGAGATAATGCCCCAGAGTGGTCACAGACAGATTGCCAATGCTATAAACTCAAAACAGCCAAATTTAAGGATTTGTCTGCGCTGGCACATGTGGGGCGGTCAGGTACCAGTTCCCTACCTGATGTCCACCATGGCACCACTAACCACCACAATCAACTTGTGGCCCTCCAGATATTTTGGCCTACAACTCCCATGATCCCTCACCATTGACCATGCTGGCTAAGACTTATGGGAATTGTAGGCCAAAACATCTGGAGTGCCACAAGTTGCATATCCCTGATCTACGTATTGCTCATCTGCACTGGGAAGGATAGTGCAAGAGTGTGAGGCTAGGAAGGTTAGAGGGAATGTCAGATATGGTTATAGGAAACATGAGTTCAAGTCCCACTTCAGCTATGAACTCATATGAATGGCATCAGACAAGTTGCTCTGTCTCAACCCCAGTTTCCCATCCATAAAATAAGAAAAGCAGCAGCTTCTCTCAGCAAATTTTTACAAGAGCGAAAGAAATGTAGATTATAAAGTCCTCTCACATCTAGTGTGCTATATAAATAATGAGTAATTCTTCATAATCATGAGGACTAGAAACTGGATTTTATACCACTTCTAAAAAAGCTGTTTCTCAAACATTGTTGGGCCCCCGACAAACATCCTGATACTGTGCCCAATACAAGTGTTGAGTTCCAGAAGATGATCACTCTTGTGAGGATTTCAGCTCCCAACATTAAGCTTTGTCAAACAAGAGCAGTGGTATGGACCTCTATGCAGTGTAGTCTCCTTTCTCAAAAAATAGAAACATCCTTCCTGAGGACCACCAAGAAACCAGAATTATGTCCACATAATCACTTAACATAATCACTTAACATGGCACACTCTGATGAGATGTTGCTCTCATAAAGCAAGCAATAAAGCACATGGTATAAGGTGAGAGGAAAGGGAGTCCCCACGCTGCCCCATTCTTCATAACAGGCTTCATGTGCTAAGTGACAATGTAAGCCATATTTGTCAACATGAGAACATTCTATGTGGCTAGATACTGAAAATTAATATGTACGAAGCATGGGGTGGTGCTGGACAGATACTACTTCCAAGTTGTATTCAGAACAATTCACATGGAATATAAAGGCACAGATGAACATAGGTGCATGCAAATAAATCCAGGACATATATTCTAACCAGATAGGTTTTTCTTTTTAAAATTAAGGTGCATTGTATATGGCAAATGCATTCAATACATCATGGCCAGAGCAGGCGAGATTAATCCAATTTAAATGAATGGGAATCAGTTTGTTTTGTTCACTCTGGCAAATGATGCAGGAACATCACCTCTGGCTGCTCAAGAAACTAGTAGCTTCTGGATGTACTCCCATTGGCTGCTGATTGTGTAATCTTCCTGCAAAGCCCTGGCAGCGGAACCAGTCAAGTAGACTGCAGCACAACTTTGCCTGAAATGAAGAAAAACCAGCCTCCATACCATAATCAGGCTCGGGCTGGACCGTCTTGATTCTCAGATATTCCCGGAAGAGAGTGACTGATGGATCTTCTTTGGGGTCTTTCTCCCCTAGCTTTTTAGGGTCTTTCTCTGGCAGCATGTTAGCCTTCTGGATACAGGATATTAGAGCCCTATGTGAAAATAAGAAAAAGGTAGATAGGAAGTGAAGGCAGAGAAAAAAAGAAAAGAATACCACTCTTCCTTATATGCAGTTCAGAGTGGAATTGTGTTGCTGCAGATACTAACTTGTATAAGCCACACTTAATTCCTGCTGCTGGGCATTTTCTCACTTCACTGAGGCTGCAACAACTGGAGGAAATTGCCATCTGTTTCCAGGTGGCACAAATAATTGATCTGTGATTTTGAATACTTCTCTGGAATTGATTAGTTCCAAAAATCATAATGGTTCAAACATATCCATCCAGCATCACTTATGAAGCTGAACTCAGCACTAGAGGAAAATCATCTTTATACCCAAACAAAGAGATCCTGATCAGGGCTTTCTTTCAGCTCCATCACACCTATTATTACAAAGGTCACAATATTTAATTTAGTAATAAGCATGGCTTTGTGCAGTTTCCACAGTAGCTGCATCTGGGGACCGTTTCTAGTATACATAGAGATATGGGGCTTGGACAGAAAGCATCTAGGGCTGGAAACAAGAAGTTGATATAACTGCACAAGTCACTGGTGATGTGTTCACTTGCAACTCTATCAGGAGGCATTCAAACGTGCACTCAGCGAAAGGCGGGCAAGTGTAGGGGGAAAAAACAAAAGACCGGGAAACTGACTTACAAGTTGGACGTATGGTTGCCAGTTGCCACTTCCCCCCCCTCCCCGACCCAGGCTGTGTGCCTTTACTAGCTGCATCCACAGCAGAAATACAAGAGGTGTAGCCTTGTCCTGCAGGGATGGGGAAAGCTGCACGTGCCAGGCAATTGTAAAAAGCAAAACATGCAGATCACCATGTGGGTTCATAGAATCATAGAAAAGTAGAGTTGGAAGGGGCCTACCAGGCCATCGAGTCCAACCCCCTGCTCAATGCAGGTTGTTCTTGCTTGGAACATAGAGGTTCAAAACTCCTGTTGAGGGAACTCTAGAGCAGCCTTCTCCAACCTGGTGCCAGATGTTTAAGAGTACAACTCCCAGCATTGCTGACCATTGGCCATCCTGGCTGGGGCTGATGGGAGTTGGAAGTCCAAAACATCTGGAAGGCACCAGGGTGGGGGAGGCGGCTCCAGAGTCTCTGCTCTGCTGGGGCGCTTCCAGACAAGGCTTTTATCACACCATCACCCTGCCTCCTTCATGGAATTTTGTTTCCCGCCACTTCTTCTGTCTTTTTATTTTACCACAGAAAAACCATTAAGGCAGTGTTCTCCAACCTTGGGTCCCCAGATGTTTTTGGCCTACAACTCCCAGCATGCCCCAGCCAGCGTAGCTGGCTGGGGCATGCTGGGAGTTGTAGGCCAAAAACATCTGGGGACCCAAGGTTGGAGAACACTGCATTAAGGAGAAAAAGACAGAATAGTACACAATGCCTTCTAACTGGTAACACTATAACTTGTCTTTCCAAGATTGTCTGACTTATTCTGTGCCATACAATAAGGTGTGATGTCCTGTAGATTATGTACAATCTGTAGAATTGTAATTTGTAGAAAGATCAGTATTCTAACAGTTTGAGTCTGTGGTCCCAATCCCCCCCCCTGAAACCCTAAAATCCCCCCCTGGCTGAGAACCCCTGGTCTAGAAGCAGCCCACAATGCTACATGATATTAATGAAGCAATACTGTCCCTTTAGAAATAATTAGAAATCATCAAAGATCACTGTGGCAACTGGAGTGGAAGGTAGGCAGGTAGAATGAATGGCACTAAAGAAATGTACAAACCTCTGGTGAGGATTAGGAGTAAGCAAAACCTGTGAGTATATAACCATAGTGGGGGGAGGGAGAAGGGAGGACTACATGGGCTATAGCAAGGTAGGGGGGGGAGTAGAGGCTTTTTTAAGGTGTAAAAAAGAAAAACTTGTAAATACCCATCTGCCTGGTATAGTTACCCCTGACTAGTAGGAGTTGGCTGCATGCAACCGGACTCTAACAGAGGTACATGTGGGCAGGTAAGTTAGTAAACATTTGTGTGTGTGTGTGTGTGTGTGTGTGTGTAACTTTTGTGAACTTATTTGGAAATCTAGATAAAGGTAATAAAAGTCATGAAAGAGAAAACAATAAGATATAAAGGTGCAGGAATTGGGCGGAAAACTTTTAGAAAATGAGCAAAAACGGATTTAGCTTTTTACAGAGATGCAGAGGGAGAATTGGGAGCATCCACCTGGCAGGGAGTGCAGGCATTTGAGGGGTGTTGGAGAAATAGCGTAATAGAGAGCGAGAGCTGAAAAGCTGACAGGGGAAGAATGGGTTCATGCAAGTGGGCAAGGCTAAGCGTGGAGGGGGAAAGGGCGTGTGGGGATGGGGGGGGGGGGTTATAGTCAGCCAGGATGGATGTAAAAGAGAGGGGCAAACTAGAGAGCGAGCGAGAGGGAGAGAGCGAGCGTGTGCGCGCGCGCGGTGGTCGGGGCAGGGGGCATTGGAGACTTGGAAGGGGAGAGCGGGAAGGAGTATTGGAGCCTGAGGTGCTCCAGGCGCCTCCTCACTCCCCGGCGGTGTCTGTCACGGGTGGCGTCCCAAGCGCAGAGCCAGAGCAGAGCAGCCCCCGCCCTGGTGGCAGCGTTTCTCTCTTCCTGCCACTGCAGTCTCCTGCTCGCCTTCCCAGGCGCCCCTGCCCCGGCCCGGCTGCAGCGAAGTAAACAAGTTGTTCCGCAAGCACCGCGGCGGCGGCGGGCGGCGGGCTGGCCTCTCCGTCTTCCTCCTTTCCGGAGGCAAAAGGGCCGGCGGCAGTGGCAGGCGCTGTCGCTGCGTCCGGGCCAGCAGGGGGGGCCCTGTGAGTTGCCGCCGCCGCCCGCCCGCCCGCCCTTCTCTCACCCACCTCTCCGGTCGTCGCGGAAGCCGCCACTGCCTCGCTCGAGCCCTCCTCGCCGACTCTGCTGCACTCTCGGCAGCCGCGGCCAAGGAAGCAGCAGCCGGGGGCAGGGCTGGGCGCGGGGACAGAGCCCTGCCTCCCGCCCGTCCGCCCGCCGGCTGCAGGCAGGGCCAATCCCGCAGGCGGCTCGCAGCCCTGCCCATGTCCCGAGCGGGCGAGGGGCCTTCTTCTTTCGTGCGCCGCACGTGGCCGGGGGGCAAGCTGCGAGGTGGCGGCGCGTCGCTTTCGAAAACCCGAACTGGCCGCCACTGGTTCAAGAAGACTGCCTGGCTGGCTGGCTGGCTGGCTGGAAGCCGTGTGTGCGCTTCTCCTGCCGGGCGAAGGAAGCTGGTCAGGGTCATTGCGGAGAGGGAAGCCCCCGAGTTGTATCCAATGTTGTTGTTGTTAATTGCATTTATGAGTCGCCTTTCTCTTTAAAAAGACTCAAGGCTGCTTACAACCAGATTAAAACACGGGAAATGAATTTAAAATAGCTAAAAACAATTCCCACTAAATATCACAACCTGGTTAGCCCTTCTTAGAGTAGGCCTGCCGAAAAGGATGGGATTTAAGTTAGACTAACATTAGATACAATCCATTGGATACTTCTTACATGTCTATACTGCCCGATAGCCCATGCTTTCCCTGCGATTCACAACAGTTAGATATATACTATCCAGTTCAGGACTGGGCAGCCTGTGGCCCACCAGATGTTTTGGCCTACAACTCCCATCAGCCCTTAGCCAATAGTGAGAGATCATGAGAGTTGTAGGCCAAAACATCTGGAGGGCTGCAGGGCTGTCCACCCCTTATGCACCTTTGCAGAGGGATTCAGTTGTTTCTTCAAGTGTTTGTTTAACAACGACAACAGCAACAAGTTCTGGGGTTTAGGCCCCTGATGACATCCCTCCCTTCCCAGCACCCAACTCAGGTTAATATGCCCCGGCTTCCACTGTCAGTCACAACCAGATCTTAAGCAGCATCTTGGACAAGGCCAGGGCCCTTCTACAGTGAATGCTTCCTCCGCAGCCAGAAGCCCTTGTTCTTAGTAGGTTAGCAGTTAACAGCTTGTGCTTTGAGCTGGAAGTTCCTAGTACAAGTTTCAGCCCAGCCATGAGTTCATCATACTCAAGCGGCTTCAGGCAGAACATGGTGGTAAGATGATTAATAATAATACTTCACATCTTGGTGTAACCTTTACATTGTACAACAACCCTGTAAAGTAGGTAAGAGTATTGTCACCACATTGTAGGGTGGGGTGCTGACTGAGGCAGAGAGGTTTGCCTGAACAAAGCTGGTAGAGGCAGAGGCAAAGAATTTACCTGCCACCCTTGGATCTTTGGCATTCTATCCATCATACCTCTCATAATCATTCAAACCAGAGTTCTGAATTATGCCCTTCTATGCAGGAGGAGAAAGACCATTACTTTCCCACCTCTTGTAAAGCATATCTGATCTGGTCCACCTTTGTATGTTTGTTGAGAAATGCTTGACATGGTGACTAAATGACTTGGCCATGTTCATATTGTTTAACACTGCAGTCCTATACCCACTTAGCTGGGAGCAAGCCCCACTGAAGTCAGTGGGACTTACTTTTGAGTGTACATAGGATTGCACCATTTTTAAAAATCACTTTCTCAGTTGTTAATTAATATGCAGGTTCTTTTAAAAGTTTGGAACCAGAAGTGGGTGCCATTTTTCCACCTGCAGTCTTCATCTGGCAGTACAATTGTATACATGTCTACTCAGACATAAGCCCCACTGAGTTCAATGGGACTTACTCCCAGGTAAACATGCATAGGATTGCGGTCAGTGTGTCATCGTTCGTTTAGTTTCTAGAAAGAGAGGCGCCAGCAAGCATTCTTTATTACTTCACCTATCATGCCTCACAGCCTTGGTATTGAAAAATATGCCCTCCCACTCTATATTTGATGTGATTTGGCATATTTAAAATACATTAGAGAAGGACATTGACATGGGAAGGGGGTGCTTTTCTCTCACAAACTATGTGCCATGTCCGTGAACCAAAAAACACTCAATTATTTCAGGCTCTGATGCTTTCTCCATTCAGCCTAAACGCTACCACCTTCACAAAAGTTACTTTTGTGAATACTATCAATAGAAGTATTTTTTGGTGTGTTTTTTACACCAGCCTGTACAACATGCATGATCAGCTTGGTGGGCCACTTACCTTTTCTGCCTTTCTGGTACTACAACACTGTGTGAAGTGCCTGACAGTCCTCCTTACATACAAAGCAAGAGGTCTGTTGTCAGAACCTGTCATCCTTGGGCAGCTGCCAGGCCGCAGCACTTTGTGCGGGGCCACCACTGACAGCTGCACAGCTCCTTTAATTTTTTGTCCAGAACTCCAAGCAGCGCCAGGTGCTGTTTTAATTTTGCACAATGCCGGAGCATCACTCCGGGGCATTGTGGGAAATGAAAATGGTACCTCCCCAACCACTCAGTACTGCTTGGAGCACTGCTACCTGCTTTGCTCAAACCTGTAGCTTCTCAAAGCTGTTTTTTTTTGGGGGGGGGGGACATTGGTAAAATGGAGGCCTACCAGAAGGTACACTACCAAGGACCTCCCCCCCTCTTCAAACCTGGAGCTGGCCCCAGTAGCTTGGAGGTTGCTATAACCTTGGTAGGTCACAAGTTGCACCAGCCTGTTTTACATGGAATACTACTGCTATATTTGCAGATTGGAGGACAGGTAGCTATACTGCCAAAGCAGTGCTAGGACAGTGTGTTTGGCTTTTTTAAAAAAACCCAAAAGCAACTTCAAGAGACTACAGTTTTGAGCAAAGCAGCAGTGGGCTCCTTAACCATTTCCCCGCTGTCCATTTTTCTGCTCAAAATCTGCCCACCCTCCAAAGGGTCACCTCCTCCAACTACTTCCCAGCTAACCTTTTTGAGCCATTTTGCCTGTAATTTTCCTACAAAATATGTGGCAGGCCCACTTGGCCACTGACCATTAAGCAGTCATTCTGGCCCTCTTAACCCTCTTCTGACTCAGCTTCTTCACAACAGTCATATAGCAGCCTCACAACAATACTTTTATCCTCTGGTGCAAATTCAGGAGGAAAGTTTGAAAGCCACCTCACAAATTTATGGTTGACACAGAGAATTTTAACTGGGAACTTCCTGCTGCGCAGCTCATAGTTTTAGCCACTGCAACCATCTTCTCATCTACATATAGACAATTTTGCGTCAGCGACACTTTTACAAATATATATATATATATAATCATTTCCAGATGCTTTCTGGAGGGAAGGGGGGGAAAGCCTATTTTTCATTACTCAGCCCAACAACCCACAATGAATTCTTCCTGCATATATTCAGTGAATAATAATGTTCACAGTACGGAACCTTTTGAGATGTGATTGCTTGTGACACTTAAAAATCTCTCTCCTGAATTATTTATAAATCGAGCTTTGTGCAGCAGAGGTTCATACATTCAAAATGGCCAAACTGTCAAGACAAGTCACATTGTCCTTTCACAGCTGAATTGCCCCAGTCTGTAAACCTGCAGGTGCTCCCGTACTCGCTGTGCTTTCCTCCATTCTCCCTACCACAGGGATAATCAGTGAGAAGGGAACCTTGATGCCTGGACTGTGTTCTCCCTCCAGGGCCACAGAGGAGGCTGGTCAACATGAAAACCCCCGTAGGGATGGGCAAATGAGCGGTGATTGCTAGGATTCTCCGAACATCGTCTCACTGCTCGTTCCGTGTCTGATTCTCGTTCACATTCGTAATGGCTGCTTGCTTTGCGCGAATGGGAAATTCGCGCAAACTGAGCAGCCATCGAATGGGAGATTTGTGCAGATCGCCCAAAACTTGCGCACATTTCCTACATAGACTAAAGCAGGGCTGATTCAGTCTACTGGGGAATTTGTGCAAATTAGGGAATTTGCTCAAATCAAACTGGGAATCAGGGACAAATTGTGGAAAATTTCGACGGACACATGCTCACACTCACATTACAGGCTTCGAATGGGGCATGCTCACATATTTTGCAAGCAAAAATGAAATTCTCATACATCCTAAGCAAGCAAGCGCACACGCACACGCACACACACACTAAGGAACAAAGATTGCCCCACTTCGCAGCCCTCTCCGGTCTTCCTAATTGTGCTGCCTACCTGATGCCGGCAGGGTCAGAGAAGGCAGCCCACATTTCCAGATCTGGGAGGCAACATAGCTTGCTAACTCCAGCTTGAGCAGCAAACAAGAGGTTAAGGAAGCAATAATAAAGACAAAACGAAAAGAAAATTTAAGTGAAGTATGAACTGTAAACCATTCCAGTGATTAAGAAAATGGGAGACATCTGAAGGAACATGGATGGCTTCATAGGGAGCTTTCTGATGAGCTGAGATGTAAAAGGGACATATATAGGAAATGGAAGGAGGAGCAAAGCACCAAAGATGAGTACAAACAAGTAGACTGGGAGACCGTCAAGAGGATTAAAACTCAGAATGAATTTAGGCTTCCAAGAGATATTAAAAAATAACGAGGATACAAACAAGCAACAATGCATACCACTGTGGAAGACCTGTTAGTTCAAAATGCATTCAGTTTTGTACATTATTTTTATGAATTTATTATCATGTATTATATTATATTGTTGGATTGTCCAGTGTATCATTGATGTCTGTTGTATATGGATGACTCTTAGTATTTTTGCTTAGCTTTGTCATTTTGATTTATATATTTTTTAAATATATTTTTATTTTCACAATTGGTTCTTTAACTGCTGTTAATCCCAGCTGGTATCAGGGGGTCAAGGCTGGCAGTAGACTAGAAACCTCTCCCAAAAAATCTTAGCTCCAGCCCATTTTATTTTTAAAGCATGAGAATTTTTGCCACTAGTAGCAGCACCCAGGGCCACACACTGACCCAGAAGCTCTGGTAAGCATAACTGGCAGCTAATCAGACACAACGTGTTTAGCCTGATTGTTTTTAGAAAAAAGAAAATGAAATAGGCCTTTTATTTCTGATGGTGGTGGTGGTGGTATCATATTGCCAGGAGCCCCTCTAGCCATGGCTTTATGGATCCACCCTAATCAGAGTTGGAAGAGATCACAGATAATGTAGCCCAAGCTTCTGCCCAAAGGCAGGACCATCCCTTCATCAGGTGTTTTCTTCAGTTTGTAAACAAACCCCCAAATAAGCAACTACCTGTATTGTCTATGGCTTTATAGAATGAACAGGCACAATGCCAGCAGTGATCCAGTAATATGCAGCACAATTTCTGGCTTTTAATAAACTTGTTCAGCGATGTCCAGTTTGAATAGGTCTTTGCATGAACGTTGCACAGCCAAAGTCCTCCTGTGGCACCAAAGAAGATACTGCACCATGCTCTCTATTGCCCTAAGTTCCCAGGCAGCTATTGTTATATGTTGTATTTCCCAGACCCTTTTGAGGTCACTGTCCTCATTCAGTGCTGCAGCACTAAGCAGCACCATGCCCTGAATTTTAAGTATCTTCCAGCACTTGCTGTGAGCAAGCCCGAGTACTGTGTTGTAAGAGCGTCGTGTTTGCCCAGCAGCCAACTTCAAGTTCCATGTGAGGAGTCTGAACAGGCCTCTAAGATTCCATTTCTTTAAAAAAGGAAAGAAAAGCCACCGCCTTTGGAGTTGAGTGCGACTACCTGCAATTCTCATTAATTTCAAGGGGTTCGGTGTACCTAAAATGCCAAGTAGAATAAAGAACACACACAGTAAACCTGGAGTCCGACAAGTATCAGCGGTTCACACACCAGGAGTCCCTTTTGCATGGGGTGCAGCAGGCAAGATGCTTTAGATACAGGATAAAGATAGCATTTTACCCATTGATTGAGAATTAAGTTCTTTACACCGTCTATCCATTGAAAGCTATCAGTATAGAAAAAGCAGATTTATTTTCCCCACTGACTGCAAGTAGATCAGAATCCCCACTATTTTCCCCACTGATTGCAAGACCTCTCAGAATACACCTTTTTTGTAGAGATGACGTGGCCTTAAGTAGCTTTCAATGGGTAAAATGCTATCTTTGTGTTCATTTTATGATTTTAATTGTTGTGAACCTCCCAGACAGCTTCGGCTATTGGGCAGTATAGAAATGAAAGAAATAAATATTGTTGGATTTGATAGAAACATTATCTAAATAAATAGAACATAATAAATGAATAATATGCAACCACCCATTGTCACTTTGCCCCCTTTTTCGTTTTTGCATGTAATTTCCTTCAGATAGTATCATGACAAGAAATGCTTTTTCACTGTGCAGGTTAACACCTATTAAACACCGCACTCCATGCTTTTAGTTGAAGTTTTGGTCCATTCAGATTACAGCCCACCACCGTGTCTTTCCTAGCTGTGGTCACAACAGAGTCTGATTATATTTTTCCCATTTCACTGTAGCTAACCAGTGTGTAAAGAATCCTCTTGAGGGACCTAATTCCAGTTGCTTCTAGTTTGTTCTTTAAATGCTTTCCTGTTATTTTAAGTGGTAATTCGATTTTGTTTTTAATAAGGGGCGCACTCCTATGCACATTTAGACAGAAAAAAGGCCTACAACTCCCAGCATAGCTGGGAGTTGTAGGCCTTTTTTTTCTGTCTAAACATGCATAGGATTGTGCCTTAAGTAAAGTTCCTTGCTGAACTGGTTAGGAGAGTGATGATGCCCTCAAGAGAAGAGAGTGCTATTAGAGAGCACAGTGGAATCAAAGGTACAAAATGTTTTATTCAGGCCTTTGAAGTAAGGAGCCATATCTTTCCCAGCTTTTTGCTGGTTGCTAAAATGACAAAGATGCTTGTTGGATATGCTAATCACAAAGAGAAAAACCAGACCCAGACCGCAGCCACCAATGTCTGTGTATATTATAGAACCTGCTGTAGGCAGAATGGGAGGCATCACATATCACAGAGTTATCCCATTTAAAACATGCAATCATTAAAGTCAGCTATAACATTACTCATTGATGTTTCAATCGGTTCCTTCAGATCAGAGGTGTAGACGTTCAGGGCCAGGGGCCAGATTCAGCCCCCACCCCACCCCCGGGTTCCCCAGAAGGCAACATAGCCCTCCCCGGCCCAACCCCCTTTCCCCCAACCACTATCGTTTGGTGGTTTCTTGGCTTTTGTGCAGTTTTTTTCTCCACTCTAAAAGGATGAAATCATAGAGGTGAAAGGAGTCATTTAGGTCATGCTTGTCCAAAGTTGTTTGTGGCATTAAGAACTTTTAACCGAAAATATGTTGGCATTTGGGGGGGGGGGTTGGCCTCACCCCTTTTGCCTTTGGCCCCACCCACCACTGGAATGTGGCCCCCCAAGAGCTTCTCTGAAATGGAATTCGGCCCTTGGGCTGAAAGAGGTTCTGCAGCCCTGCTTTGGAGGCTACCTAGGATCAATGTTAGTATAACCAAACCATCAGCATACTGAAGAGATTTGACCTCTGAATTTGATGAGTTCCAGTACAGTTAGTAAGGTATTGTAATATACATATCCCCAACCCCTCCTGTTTAGGGTTCCCGCCAGTCAGGAACAATAAGCTTGTAGCACTGTTTGTCGCTCCCAGAAGTCTACCATTTTTGCTTTCCTACCCTCTTTGTCCTGGAAGGATTTATTGTTGCCCTTTAGGGGTATGTGGTTCACATAGGATATTTACACATGAGGAGATCCGGGGTGGAGGAAAGGACTCCGTTTTGCAAGGACAAGCTGAAATATTTTCCATCCAAACCTACCATGATGACGGGCTTCAGCAAACAGGTTGATGGAGAACTCCATTTCATGCAGCACCTTGGAGAGTCTCTGCCAACAACTGTACGACCTGAGTAGGCATTATTAGCTGAAAATCTCTTCTTCTTTTTTAGCTTCTGACTAGCAATGTCTAAGCTAGGAGCAATGGCTTAAGCTTGAGAACAGAAGGGGAGAACAATCCTGAAAACTGGATCGATCGTACACTAGCCACAGTTAGACACCATGGGCATCACTACACTTGAAACTTTTGTTGATTTTAATTTAAACCAGTCTAACTGTCATGGCTTCCCCTAAAGCAGCCTTCCCCAACCTTGTGCCCTCTATGTGTGTTAGACTGCAACTCCCATAATTCCCAGCAAGCATGGAAATGGCTGGGGATTATGGGAGTTGCAGTCCAACACATCTGGGGGATGCCAGGTTGGGGAAGGCTGCCCCAAAGAATCCTGGGAATTGTATTTTATTTCTCCTCCCACCACACACACACACACACACACACACACACAGTGAGTGCACAACTGACTTTTCAGTCACATCATGAGGGCAGTTTGCAAGAAAGAATAAAAACAATAAAAATGTAAATATGAACAAATAGCAACAAATTAACAGGCCACAAGATCACAAAAACAGCATGAAACAGTCAGCAATATTAAAATTGTATATAAAATGCTTGGGAAAATAAAGAGATTGTTGCCTGGCCAAAAGGTAGTAAGGTAGGCACAGGGCAAACCTTTTTGGGGAGCGCATTCCATAATCGGGGTGTCATCACCAAGAAGGCCTTTTCTCTGGTAGCCACCCACCAAGCAGTCCTTCAATAGCCTGGTGCTAAGCAATGAAGGGCTTTAAAGGTTAAAAAAACAAAAACAAACCCAGCACTTTAAATTGGGCCTGGAAACAATATGGCTGTCTCCTTCTCCCCAGTTTTCAAGAAGAGGCATCTCATAAGAACAACTGTGCTGGATCAAACCAAAGACCCATCTGGTCCAGCATTCAGTTCCCACAGTGGCTAACCAGATGCCCCAATGGGAAGCCCACAAGCAGGACAGGAGTGCAATGGCACCCTCCTGCTCATGTTCGCCAGCAACTGGTATCGAGAGACATACTGCCTCTAACACTGGAGGTAGCATATAGCCATCATGATTACTAGCCCTTTTAAAGCTGTCCAAGTTGGTGGCCATCACTATATCTTGTGTCTCCACTGGGAATACAAACAGAAGATGCTACTTCTCCAGCAGCAGCAGAGGCACCACCACCTGCAGTACAAAAAGATGGAGTATTTCCACTTAGGCCTTTGAAGGGAAGACATTTAACTGGTCTTACCTGCATATTGAGATCTACTTCAGGGGCTTACTTAAAACAACTTAAAGAGTTTGGCATAACAATAAGAAAATACTGAGTTTCAGTTCATATTATCAGAGTCAGACTATTCTCTAGGCTAAAGATCTGGAAGTCCAGCTGGTTGGCCAGTTTTGAATGATACCTCTTAAGAGGCATGGCATTTTATTTCTAGGAATTGGGAAGTGCGGTACATATAGGATCGAGATGGTCTACTACTACTGGTGTTTCACATGAAGAACCTCCTCTCCATCAGATTGCACAGGGGTAATGAGGAGCTTGGCTCTCCACCTCTCATATGTCCTTCTGCCATTTGGGCTTCTGCCATTACCTACTAAATGGACCATGGTTTTTAGGGTCAATTCACAATGTTTCTGTAGCAGAGAAAGCGACTTGTCAACATGCACCTGGGCAGCAGGGCTCCTACCACACATCCACAGATATGTACCTTTGCTTCACGCTTTATCATGCTTGTGCTGTAAAGATTGGTGCTTGCAGCAATAAACACAGGAAAGTGTGAAGCAAAGATAGGCGTTATGGCGCAGAGCTGCAACTGGCTATGGCTCTCTTGTGCCCCTGCACTGCATATGTAGACAAATCCATGCCATCATTTGCAAATAATGCAGCAAACATACTGTCATGTAAAGTGTAAACAGCCCTTAGATTCCACCATACTGTGCTCAATCCATGTTTTGTACAGCTCCCAGCACTCCACATTCCTAAGTGAAATCGGAATCTGACTTGGTAACCCAGGTGTAAAGAAGGATTATTCTTAAACAGTTCTGATCACACATGCATGGCAGAAAATAAAATGCTGGACTTTGTATCCTCAGCATTATGCACAGACTGCTATTGCCTAACTAGCCATTTAGTGATTATCTTGAAAATCTGTGCAACCTAAAACCCTTGTGGACTTTGTATCACTTCGGCATTTTTTCCAGTTCTATCCTGTCCCTAAGAAAAGGGAGCTGGAGTAATAAGCAGAAGATGATTCTCTTCCATGGTATCCTGTAAATAAGAAGCCTTTTCCCCTCCAGAGAGGTCAGGTAAGTAATCCATTTCACTGACAGTAAAGGGGAATTTCACCATCCCACAAAGAGCAAGGCACATCCATTGGCGCAGAGAGGCAGATCCAACCCTGTTGACCTGCAGCACAGGTCTCTCCATCAGTGTCTCTTTTCAAGTTTAAGCACTTGTACAAAAACCAGAAGGGTAAACACATGCTGGTGGTAAGCTGGTGGAAACACATGCAAACGTCAACTGAGTAAGTCACATGGAGGGTAGGTCACCAGCTCTACAGGAGCTTGGTCAGGACAGACTAACCTTCCCCAACCTGGTGCTCTCCAGATGTTTTGGACTTCAACTCCCACCAGCCCCACCCAGCATGGCCAATGGTCAGGAATGCTGGGAAATGAAGTCCCAAACATCTGGAGGACATCAGCCTGGGATAGAGACTGTCACTAACTCCAGCACTTAGAAAGCTAGCAAGACAGCCACTACCCCTGCAATTTCCCTGCTTAACTAGCAATGGATTTTATTTTTCCCACAGCAGTTCCATCCCTGGACCTACTTACTACTGTTTTCACTGTGGCAAATCATCCTCAAAGCCAAGCACCACCCCACTAGGTCACCCTACCTTTTTCAAAATATAATTCATCTGAACAATTAAAAAAGAAAAAAGAATTCAGTGTGCGAAGGAATACAGAAAAAAAACCACCTAACCAGTTTTAGAGGGGAATTTAGTAACACTGAGTGCAAGTTGACAACACCAGGCTTTATGGGGAACATGCTTGAAAGAGCCATGTGAAGTTTTATTAGCGTGAGAGTGCTGCTGCATGCTTAAGTCATTTCACTGTGGCATCATGAAAATGCTCAAGAACCTTACAGGGTCTTACTTTGGGAGGCATCCTAAAGCCAAAGGCAGCAGCTCCTTTGTACCAGGTGTTTTTGAGTCTTCAGCAACAGCTAGGTCACCACTGAGCCTTAACCTGGAACAGCCCAGAGAGGTTGAGCAGGCTCTGAGCTGGAGGGGGAGGGGGCATGTTAACAGCTAAGAATAGCTCAAGCCTTGTTTGCCCACGGGGTGAGCAGAGAGGAAGGCTCAGTCCAACACACAGGAATATCTACAGGCAGAATATCCATTTCATATGACAGCTGGCAAGCAAAGGTCTGTGCTACTGCCAGGCAAGGCCTCTCTGCTCTGCCCAGTCTCTATCTAGCATATGCATATACAAACGGAGCAAAATCTGTACAAATTATTTATTGACCCTTGAACGGTTTTGCAACACTCAGAAAACTAGATAGCTTATGACCTAGTGAGCAGGAGCAATCATCTCCTACCCAAACATATGAACTACATTCCTTGGAAGCTTGTTGCATCACTCTCCCCATGTCCCCCCAACCCCTCTTTCTTGGGTGAGAGTCCATTTAAACACCCTAACAAAATGGATCACCCACATTCAGCCAAACTGTAACAGCCAGGGTCCCAAGGCATTATTACCATTATCACCAAAGTTAAAGGGGGGGAAAAAGAGATATTTAAATAGCTTTGTTACTGTTGAAGAATTCCCTTAAGTCCCCCAAAGGCCTCCTGACCAATTCCAAACATCAAATCCTACCATGGTTTGTTCCTGTCCAGATCTTCCAAACAAGGACAAACCCACCCATCATTTTATTGGGGCACCGTCATTCAAGCACAAGAGCCCACTTCGTCTCCTTCCATTGATGGACAAGTTTGAGGAGACCCTTCACAAGAAAGAGGAGAGAAGTAAAAGCACCAAGTACGTAGAAAGCACTTGATCCTTAGAACATGAATGTGCACACCAGGAGAAGTAGTCAGCTGGTGATGAAGATGCACCACCTCAACGTAACATTGGTGGCGTGTGCTCCTGAGATTAAAAAACTGGCGTTAGAAGTTGCATCTTCATCCAAAGGGATCAGCTCTTAAATGGGGCAAAAAGCCAACAGGGATGTGCAGGTCAAGTTCTCCAGACCCCGTTGCAGAAAGCAGCTTGAAAAAGGCGGCACCCTTCTCCATAGACACTTGAAACAACATTCCTGCCAAACGGCACGATTCGGACAGTCATGGAAGCAGCCCCATGAGCAAACAGTGAGAAGCTCCTCCCGTCTAGAGGCAGCAAACCCTGGAGCCCTTTAAATACGGAGAAACAGATTCACACACAGCAGCACCCCAGTTACGTGGCAGAGATTCAGTCTTGATCCTTTCCCAGGAAGAGGATGGCAGGGTAGGGCAGGGCAGATAGGCAGGGTACCACAGTCATTTGAGCTCCCCAAGGAAGTTCAGGAGAGCTTTGTGGAACTCCTGGGGCTTATCAAGGTAACAGGCATGGCCAGCTCCAGGCAGCATGACCACTCTGGATTTGGGGATCTCTTGAAGGCTCTGAAGAGATTGAGTGCCCAGGCCAGTGTCCCGCTCTCCATAGATGATCAAGGTTGGAGTCTAGCGAGAGAAAAACATTAACACATTAGGAATATTCCAAGGGGCTTGTGCAAGTGAGCATGAGGAGCATATAATCCCCAAGCACTGCTGACAAACAAGTGCCATTCTTTTCAGCAGAACCTGCAGGCAGTTCATCAAAAGCCCCAGCTGAAATTGAAACATCTCAGAGCTGCCTTTCCAACTGAAGGAAGCACTTGAGATGGTGTGCATAAATCAGAACTAAGAACATTTAACACCGCAGATTAAAAAACACAATGGGTCTAAGCCACTATATATATTTTAGCTGATGGTGAAAAGGATATATGGGGGAAATCATCTTGGTAGGGAGTTCCAGAGTGCGGGATCCACAATTGTGCAGGTCCTCCTACTCCCCACTCATGGTTCTCTCCCTGGAGAAGGGCAGAGCACAATGAGAAGGCACAAATGGAAGATACAGGAGATTGAATGACCACCATGTTTGGCGTATGGCTATCCTACGTGGCCAATTACATACAGGACCAGCCTTCCCCAACTTGGTACCCTCCAGGTGTTTTGGACTTCAACTCTCACTGGCCCCAGGCAGCATGGCCAAGGATTAGGAATGCTGGAAGTTGTCGTTCAAAACATCTGGAGGGCACCAGGTTGGGGGAGGCTGCTACACATTATTCATCATAGGGAGAACTGTAAAAGCCCAGTAAATGTCTGGACTAACACAATGGCCAACCCCTCCACTACCTGTGCAACAGGGTTATTTCCACCAGCATCTTTCTTTCAGGGGTTATGAAGCCAGAATGCTTGTTCTGCCTGGCATCACCACCTTTACTTCTCTTCCTCCAAGCTCTGCTTCTCCTAGTTCTGCATTTCAACATAATTCAGGTACAGCTGTGTCATGGGACCATATCCCACAACACAACAGTGTACTTGTTGCCAAGAAGCAGGGAAGTGAGGTTACCTGGAGGCATTCAGGCAGAAGGGAATATTGGGAGCCAACTATCTCTAGAAGGAATTCAAGATTACAAACTTACATGACAGTAAGATCACGTGAAGAGTAAGACTTACTTTGCAAAAGGTATTTTTGTAACATGCTTTGAAATGTATACGGCATGTGGACACAAAGTAAAGGTGTAGGAATCGTCATACTGGCATAATTGAGAGAGGAACCCTGTTCTTGTTGCGGACATTGTTCTCAGCAGAAGCCTTGCACCCAGAATTAGGCCACTGAAACAACTTTGCATGCATTTCTATAGCTGGAAAAATTGCCTTGTTCCCTAATTAGGGGTTCGCTGATTGGAGATCATGCAGTGCGTCGAACAGAGGACTTTGGACTGGGGCAGCACAAAGCAGAGAAAGAATGGAATGACGGGAACATAACAACGTAAGAAGAGCCCTGCTGAATCAGACCAAAGGCCAATCTGGTTCAGCATTCTGTTCCAAGTTCCAACAGTGACCAACCAGCTGCCTGTGGGAAGCCCGCAAGTAGGACACAAATGCAATAGCACCTTCCCACTCATGTTCCCCAGTAACTGTCGTACAGAGGGAAAGGCATGGAGATTGCAACTGTCCAGGAATAGAGACGAGGAGGAGAAAATAAAAGCCTTGAAACTGTTCAAAGTCACTGAACTTTGGAAGGCTTGCTCAATTTCCTCTAGTTGCTGACCCTTCATCAAGCACTGCCCACATATTCATAGATTTCATAGATCATAGAGTTGGAAGGAGCCTACAAGGCTAGCGAGTCCAACCCCCTGCTCAATGCAGGAAACTAGAGGAGGGGTCTCCCATCCAAGTAATAACCAGGCCTGACCCTGCTTAGCTTTCCACACTCAGACAAGCTGAGCCAGTGTGAGCCACAGGCTTGTCCAATTTCTTTTCCCAGAGTCAAAAGGCCCAAAATCTCCTTTTCTAAAAAGTGAAGGCAGACTTTCCTGGAATACCAGATTTAATGCCAGGTGCAAGATTCTGCAGCTGCTATGTGTACGGATTGTTTGTTCTGCACAGGTCCCATTCAAGGCTCAGAGTTGCACCTGTGAGCAAACACTAACCCTGCTCTCCCTTTTCTACCTCCTCACTGGAATCAGAGGCTAAATGTGCCCCTATGAGATCCCTATTATGTGAACTCTACACCAAAATATTGGAAATGGCTCCATTTCATCGCTCCATGTCCCCTTTACCTTGACCTGCTGATACTGCTGTGTAGTGAAGTCCTTGGTGCCCACTGGTGCAACGGGCACAAAGCCCTTCAGCTGTTCCCCACCGGCCAGGAGAAACGGGATGGAATAGCGCCCGCTCATGGAGGAGCTTATCAAAACAGGCTTCTGAAGGTGCAGCTCCTTGAAGATTTGCTGCAGGAAGGCAACGCGGCCTTGTGCTGTCTCAACGGCACTGGAGTGTGGAGAGTCCCCATAGCCTGTTGGGAAATATAAGGAACTGGGGTAACGAGACTGCATGGACACAGGCGGCAACAGCGATGCGCATACACTGATGGGGAACCATTAAAGGGATTCCAGCTACTAACCTTACTCACTGATCCCCACCTCCAAAAGTAAAGGAAAACTTGCTTTGTATCAGCTTGTGCTGTTCTGGCCTCTTTAGCCATAAACACACATCCTTGCTCTCCTACATTCAGACTCCTTCTTCAAAGACAGGGGTGAGCAACCACAAGCTCAGGGGCCAAATCCAGCCCTCTTGGGGGCCAAATCCAGCCCTCTTGGGGGCCAAATCCAGCCCTCTTGGGGACCAAATCCAGCCCTCTTGGGGGCCAAATCCAGCACACTAGGGTTTCTTGTGGCCACACACCCCTGGCATCACCCCCTTCCCTCCAACCATCAATTGTTTGGTGGTTTCCTGCCATTTCCATGTTTCCGCCCCTCCGCTCCCCCATCCCTATTCTAAAAAGTTGAAATGCCTCTCCTAAGGCTTAGTTCCTGACAGGAAGAACTTTAAACTAAAATATGCCGGTGTTCTTTAAATTTTGGGCCCCACCCCTTTGCCTTTGGTCCCATCCACCACTGGAATGCAGCCCTCAAGGGCTCCTCCAAGACTGCATTCAGCCCTTGGGCAGAAAGAGGTTCCCCAACTCTGTTCAAAGGAAGAGCAAAACTAGGGTGGCCTCTCTCTTTCTGTTCCTCTAGTCCAGGGCTCTCCAACCTTGGGTCCCCAGATGTTGCTGGACTACAGCTCCCAGAATCCCTTGCCATTAGCCATGCTGGCTGGGAGCTGTAGGCCAGCAACATCTGGGGACCCAAGGTTGGAGAGTCCTGCTCTAGTTAATCAGGGCTTTAGGAGGGTGGCAGAACTAGAGTTCATAGCATTTGCCAAGGATGGCAAAGGGGACTATTTTTCCTCCAGTTATTTATGTTCTTCAGAACACCTTCGTAGTGGCTAAGAAGCTCCCCTCCCCACATTTCAGATCTCAGCTCAACCAGGGACTTACAAGGTAGCCTTCAGCAAGCCACAGCCTCTCAGCCGCAGTATTAGGGGGCTAATATTACTGGGCTACCTTACAGGCTGTCGTAAGAATTACCAAGATCATTTGCATTACACTCTCAAAAAGAACTGTATGAATGCCTAGTATTATGATGATTTGGGAAAAGAAAAGGACACCAGCATTAAGTGGGGAAAAGGACAAGTCATTCCAGTAGGGTTGAGACTCGCTGCAAAATGCAGAGCTGAGTTGAGCTCCCATAAAACCAAGTCTCCAAGGAGCTCACAGTGCAAGGGTCGGAAGAAAAACCACATGGCTGTGCTGCCATCCCAGCTCGCTTTCAACCTGCACGTACTAACAATTGCTCCTGGCTGCCTTCCAAGTAGACGCAGCAATCTGGCTCAAACTACACAGCTAGGCATCAGAGATCCTTCAAACTCATTCACCACTGATTATCAGTAATTAGCTGCCACCTTGTGCTGTAACGCAAGCCAAACTTTTACAGGCTAGTTCTGCCACATCTCCGAGGCAATGAGTAACTATGACGAAGAATCCCAGAGCAGGGACTAAGCATTGTCCCCTGGTGAACACAGTGTTGTTTGAAAAAGAGGACCGTATCCAAGCAAGATGGGCAATGCTGTGCCTTTTTGTATGGCCGGCCACAGCCTTCCAAGAACATGGTTCTCTGGAATGAGCCAGTCAGACCAGTGGCAGACAACTGGCAGCCCGGGGGCTCTCCCATCTAGCCACCAGATTCCAAGGACCCTTTCCCTTATTAAGCACCTCAACAACTTTCTCCCCAATGTGAACCATGAACAGAGGCTTTGGCAGCACCTTTACTTCTGCTGGCATTCACGCTGGGGAGGAGAGAATTAACTACGGTAACCCTTTGCCTGCGGCACATTTATGTGGGAGTGATTCCCTGAGCAGGGCCAATGTTGCTCGGCCTTCCACCCTTGCTCACTGCCTCCATGACAAATTAGTTACCAACATATGAGTTCAACATAGTTATTCCTGACTGTTGGACCACAAGAGCGCATAAAGCCGAAGGTGACAAGTCGAAGTCAGCACAGATACGTTCACAGCTTATTCTTACCAGGCAAGTCGATAGCTACTGTGCGATATCCATTCTCACAAAGCAAAGCCAGCGTTCCCAATTCCTCCCACGTCTTGGAAGTGAAGGACTGACCGTGCAGGAAGATCACCGCCAGTCTGTGTAGGAAAACGCAACATGTAGGGAAAGATTCTAGAGTCTGTCCAGATAAACAAAAATCGTGTGTGTGTGTGTGTGTGTGTGTGCGCGCGCGCGTGTTTCCTTAGCGCAAAAATAGTGCTAGGCTGAATTCAGAGTAGAAATGATGTTTGATCTGCTGTGGGGGGAGAGGGGAAATAGATGTGTGCTCCAATGCCAGGTGGGAGCACTCGGCCTAGAACAACATAAAAATGGGTGAGAAAGAGAGAATTCACAGAATAGCTAGGAATGGGGTAGCCTGATAGCTTTTGCCAGATTTTTCTCTCTGGCTATTGTACCACCACAGCTACACATGCATTCACTCTGCAGTGGTACAGTAGGAAGCACTTGGGTTGACGAACGAAGGATGTCGGAGAAATCCGCAACATATTCAAATGAGTTCGGATTTCTATGAATCTATCCTGTGGATTCCGCAACGGACCAGCTTTTCTGAGTTGCACAGACTTGCAGACCGTTGTTGTTGTTTTACTTTAGGTGGGTGGGGTTGGCACAAATTAGCACTTGCGCTAATAGAACGAAATTCTTGTACATCCCTAAAAATCTGATTCCGTCAATGAGTGGATGATGGAATGAAAGACGCCTGACAATCTACGAAATACAGATGGAACAGATTTAACAAATTCTGAACATCCTTATTCCAACACAGAAAAATAAAGTTACATGTTTTAAATGGTGCAGGGATTGTCACCAGAGATGTTACAAGCACTTGGCAAAAGGAACTCATGCAACCAACACACACACACACACATACACACACACACAGGACTCCCAGCTGCAAACAATTGCTAACTGGGACAAAACAATAATTTTCCCAGTGATAAAATACTGTGCTTTATAGTTGCAAAAATGTGATTTCTTTGCAACCAACGTGCTAGCTGGGGGAAAAGATATTTGGATCTCGTACAATAACTGAGTAGCAGCTACACATTTGCTGTGCAATAAAACTATAATCTGAAAAGTCAACAGGTTAGCACAACAAATGTAAGAGGAAAAGCTCCGGCAACAGCAAATAGTGGGCTATTGCTATGTTGCACTTTTTTGCACATTGCCAGAAATACGCTGTGTGTGTGTGTGTGTGTGTGTGTGTGTGTAGCAGCTGACCCAGGGGTCAGGTCTAGTTAGCCATAGTACTTGACATACCTTGCCACCCAGAGGTGCCAAAATAACGGAAAAGAGCAAATATATTTGCTCTTCTACTCACTGACCCTTGGCTCCAGTTCCCAAATCAGTTAATCTGAAGTAGGGTCACTGAAGCCAGTGTGACTTTTCTGGAATACATAGCTTGAAGATTGCAGCCTGGGTTTGGTTGATGCATTTAAATAGCATGACATTGGGCTTTTTGAGCTAGGGTCAAAATTTATTTGAGATGTGAGATGATGTATTTTGACTGAAAACTCATCACTTGAGGCTGTATTTACCCATCCATCCATGGAATGGTGGCCCTGGGAAAGTGCTTGAAAAGCCTCAGCATTGTGATCCCCAGCCACCCAGGTCTTTGGTCTTATGCACTTGCCACCACACACAGGATTCACTTTTTAGTATACATTGTCTGGGTTGGCATGACAAAGCAACCCATCCTGGGTAACTAGCCACAATGGGTTGCTGTGTCATCTGAATCTAGACTGCTTCCCGCAGGGTGGCTTATTTTGGGGCAACAAGCCACCCTGACAACCCATCATTTGTTCTAGGGGTTGTTGGACCCACGATGGGTTGCCATGTCATCCGAACCCAGCAAAGCAATTTCATCGTGGGTTACAGGGATTGGCTAGTGAGCAGCTCAGCAAGAGCAGCAAAAAACCCTTGCTGCTCTTCACGATCTTGCCCATGCCACCGCCAGTGATGGCCCCTCTACTGATGCGAAAAGGGGGTGGCCTCAAGATCTCCCCTTTCTGGACTAGCTGGAGACTCGGGAAAGTGTTGAAAAGGTGCAGGGCACTGAGAAGTGTCAGTTCAACACTAGAAATCGAGAGGATTACATTGCTACAGGGGAGACCTTAAGCCCAGCCCCTTCTGGTGCACCTACTCTGGTGCTTTTTTCCCTTTTGCTGGTGCTTTCGAATTGACAGCCAGGCAACTGACAGCTGTTCACAATTTAGCCTATATGCCAGGGCTCTCCAACCTTAGGTCCCCAGATGTTGCTGGCCTACAGCTCCCAGCATACCCAGCCAGCATGGCTAATGGCAAGGGATTCTGGGAGCTGTAGTCCAGCAACATCTGGGGACCCAAGGTTGGAGAGCCCTGCCAGTCTCACCTAGTCAATGTTAGTGTTTGACAGCTGAAACTGACAAGGGCATTGACCAGGCAAGATTACATATATTGGAAAGCTGTAAGAGAGCACATGCACAACTGTGAAAGACTAACAATTAAAAAACAAAAAACAAACAAAAGGAAGACATTTGTGCACATTTCCAGGGCTGAAAAAAAATATGCCCCCAATTGTGCTTTTTTGAAGCTCCAATTTTTTTAAAAAACGACAGCAAACAAAATGGGGTCATGATCGGAGCGAAGACAGAGGAGACAAGATGGGTTGTGCCACAAGGGGCACTGGGATACCGGCTGCAGGACCGGGGGGAAGGAAAGGGAGAACAACCCACGGTGAGCCCGATTATCTGTCGGGCGCACCATGGGTTGCTGCGTAGCTTATTCACAGGGCGGGTTACCATGTTCTGTGAACTCACCCACTGCAGCTGCTACTGGGGCAAAATAAAGCAGCTATTCAAAAATTCACTTTTAAGAACAAGAAAAAGCTGGATAGCTTTAGTTCAAAGCCACACTGATTTAGCAAAGAACATTTAGTGATCATGGGTGACCAGACATCTAGTTCCAGATCATTTGGAAGCGTCTCAACAACAGTGTAGGCTACGTGCATTAGGTTCTGCCTTGGCGCTATTGGGTCATAGGAAGAACAGCGTGCCAACATTTCTCCTTGGTAGTTTTCAACCCAACCAGCAGCAACTGATTATTGTAGGAAGACTCACCAGCACCACAACCCAAGCTAATATTGCTGTGCACTGTCACAATGGGTTGCTGTGACAGGCTATCATGGGTTTTAATTATTATTTAAGATGACAAAGGCTATTTATCTCCTTAAGGTCAGGGATCAAGATGGCAACTTACCTTTCCATGGAAGGAGCTCCATCTTTCTGTGCCAGTACAGCTTCCCTAAAGAAAACAGAGGGGTTTTGCAGGACCATCCCTGTCAAGATGGTGACATTGCCAGCACCTTGACCCTTCTTCATCTCTTCTTCCATAGCCCGTGGCTTGGGGATGTCTACTGAGGATGTAAATCTCTCGTGCTGGATCGCAGGGAGCAACAGGTAGAGGACAAAGGTGACGAGAACTCCTAGGACCAGCAGCCCCAGCCTGTTGCGGATCAAAGTCATAGTCATCCTTTCTGAAAGAGTTTGAGAGAGAAAGAGAACTACTTGAGCAGGGGCTCCCATGGGAGGGCAATGAGGCAAGTGGACTCCATGCACCAAACAGAAGTTGCAGGTTTGTGCAGGATTACAAGCAGGCATGGTGGATGCAAAATTACAGGGGTCAGTGTCCAGGTTAGCCTCCCTGTATGGCAGGGGTGGGCAACTTGTGGTTCTCTTGCTGTTTCGGCCTACAACTCCCATCAGTCCTAGCCAGCATAGCAAATGGCGAGGGACCATGCGAGTGGTAGGCCACAACATCTGGAGGACCACAAGTTGCCCATCCCTGCTGTATGGCATTGTGCTCTCCTCTGCAACTAGCATGCATGGGGTTTTGCAGGGACAGTGACACATCTGACTACTGGTGGGTTGATTTGAGATCAGAGTAGGAACTGCTTCTTCCCCAAAGCTCTTCTATAATGGTTACAGCTGATTTGGTACCACAGAGACCTAGTCCTTTTGTTCAGAGGTTGAGAGAACCAAAGACACCTGACCCATCTTGCTCAACATTAGCTATTTCACTCTCGTCCTCATATCAAATATATCCTCCAAGTCTTTATGATACTTGGGGTTGCTGGAGGTGGATGGGTGACACTACCTGGGAGCTTGGGCCTAACATTGAAATAGCATGTGTGGCTCAGAAACAACATCATACTGGACTGCTACTTATGCGTCACCCCCGCCCCTTTCTTCTACATGTCATCAATACAGCAATCTTGGGAAACTTAACCAGGCAGAGTCAATGCAGTCACCAAGGCGCAAATCAGGGGGTTGGCTTGGTTGGGCACCTTCCAAGGTCCACACCTTTGCGGTGAGCCCACTGCCAAGAGCCCCATGGTTCCTGCTGCTGCTGCTGCTCCTCCTCACCCTTGCTGCTTGCTTGCTTGCCTGCCCTTTCCCTCTGGCCTAGAGCGGGAAAGCAATGGCGATAAGAAGTAGGAGCAGCTGCCACTGCCTGCTCATTCGCCTGCCAGCTCCCTCTGTAGCAAGTGAACACACAATAACGATGAGGAGAAACACAGCAGCAACAAAGTGGTGGGCCATACTGAGGGGGGGGGGAGCCCACTGAGGGTGTCTTGCTTAAGGGCCCTCCAAAACCTGGAAACAGCACTGGCAATCACCGATTAATAGATGGAGGGTATTTTTTTGCAGCATGCCTGCTTCCCCACCGTGGTTGCAAGCTTTTGTTTAGTGGCTGGCTACACAACAGGCAAAGGTTCAGAATGCACTCCACTACTCTTCCAATTACTGCATTTCCATGACAATAAAAGCAGGAATTCAGAAGAAGGAGCATATCTAACAGCTGTTAAAGGCACAGGAGATCTGCCAGGAAAAAGGTGGCAACTCTACCTCCTTCCTTTCTCTTCCTTCCACTCTCACACCCACACAGAAGGTGCTCACTAGATACCCACTGTTGTATGTTCCTAATATCTTCCTTAGTCCAACTCACCCTAGCTTTTAGCCCCTACTGATGCTAAAGGAAACCCATTTCCCTTCACGCTCCCCACCCCTTCGGTTAGATCTTGCTGTCATAACAAGATCCTGCTGAGTTCTGACAGCTCACTCTAAGGCAGGGATTACAGTGCAGCCTATATCCTTCTCTGTTGATGCTAGAACTACTAATGCCAAGTTGAGTTTGGCCAAATTTGTCTCTGGCCTTGTCTCTTGGGCCCCCAGGCTTTTGCGCAACCCCCCACCTGGCAAAGAACTTTTTCTTTTAGTTTGTTACAAGTTAATCCAGAGCCTGGAACAAGATTTCCAGCAGCCCCAGTGGAATTGGAAAGACCTACCTTCCCTTCCCTTCCCATACCCATGTCTAAGGATACTTGGATACATGACAAGGGGGGAAAGGCAATCAGATGCACCCCATAAATAGCAGAGTCACAGCCTGTATACAACAAAAGACATTGGTAGCTTTTCTGTAAGCAAGTGAATTTCACCTTCAGAGGCGATGGGAAGGCACACAGTTATATCTAAGAGCACAAACTGCTTATAGAGGAAACAGCTATTGCATATTTTGTGCTTACTAGGGGGGAAAAATTCAGTGCCCAATACCTGAAGGTGTCTTAGGTAAGCACCTAGGCTAGGGGCTGATCTGAAACCTACAGACATCATGTCCTTAAGCTGACTTTGCATCAATGGAGGTTATGTTCAGATGCTTTGGAAGCCATCATCTTGATGGATTTCAATGGTTTTGAAATGGTATGCATGGTTCTCCCACCATTCTAGAATCAGCCAGGAGGAAAGGAAAGAACAATAGGAATAGCCTTATTTCTGCCACAGACTACTGCTACAAGCCTTGGGAGAAGTATTTATTTTCAGGACCTCCTAAACAACGAAACCATAGACTTGTTTTTTTTAAAAACTGAGCACCCAACTGGGACTGTATTTCTAAGGGAGCTGAAATACTATTATAGTACCAAAAGAGGTTTGTGTTCTTCTGCACTGTTGAACCCATAACAGGCAGGACTCTTTAAAAGCACCCGTCTCATAGTGCCTGGTCAGCTGCAGATTGCTTCCTACACAGACTCACCTTTGAGATTTGTCTTGCCCTAAGCCACGATCTTATGAGAGAGAAGATTCACTGACTTAGGCAAAACAGTATACCATCAGCAACAAAATGGTAGCTTAGATTTGCCTATGGACTTTAATTGAGGAGGAGACAGTAAATTTCTTGCACTACAGATACAGATATGTGGTTACTCCTGGAGCAAAATGCATTTGCTGTTCTTAAATATACAGCAATAAAAGGCAGATTCATGGAAAATAGAAAGGCTAGTATAACCAACCCATGTAAAACAAAGCCATAGCCTTTGATGCCCTTCCTACCCAGGGATTTAGAGGAGTTCACAGACCCATCCATACTCACAAAACTGCGCCCCAAACAGGATATGGATGGCCGACTAGGCAAATACCATACTACTAAGAAGCTCAGGGTAGGGCAACAATAAAACTCAGGAACAGAGAAACCCACTGTAACTGACAATGACCCGGGTCACACGTCATGGCTTGGCAGGGTTCAAACCCTAGGTAGCTGCAAAGGAGTGTGCGTGCTAGTTCCCAGCTGGCTTTACTCTTACTTCCACTAAAATAACCCAGAGATGCCCCGTCCCTGGGTTGTTTATTGTGACGTCTGAACCCACCACTCTGGGTTGTTGGGGGACAAACAGCCCAAGAGTTGAACCCATGGTTTAACCAGCATGCACGTTTGCTCCTGCTGCATTTTCAGCAACCCATGGTTTATTGACAATGTGTGAACCAAGTCATTCTCTGCTTTTGTAGTGGCTGCTTTCAGCTCTACTGCATAATGCCATAGGAGTGAGCCATGCAAGGCCAAATAGAGGAGATGACACATGGCTGAAGGGTAGAATCAGTCTGAGCAAAGGCTTTGCAGTTCTCTGGGCCAGTGACTTGATACAGGTGTGACCTCAGGCAAGTCAGTTAGTCCCTCTAGCAGAGACTGGGACTGGCCTAGCACCTGACTCATCACCGCCATTTGAATAACTCCCCTTGAGCCTATTAGCAAGAGATCCGTTACCACTCACACCTTGACAGTAAGTAGGAGATGCTCATTTCAGGGCTATAGCATGGGCCTTTAACATCCCCCTCTGCTTATTCAAGCAGGGATAAGAGAATAAATACTATGGAAATCAACCCACCATGAGATAGCCCAAGACGCTGGTCCTGTTCGCACGTAACAAGAAGCCACCATGGGGGAATTTCCCTACGGGGCTTGTCATTGTGGTGGCGGTGGCCATTTTGAATATTCAAGCTGTGGTGAGGTCACACAGTAGCTTGGTACATGTGAACCGGACGAGGGTGGGTTGTTGGGGTGCCTGACAAGCTGCCCAGAACCCATGGCCTGTTTTAGGGCTGCGGGTGGTTTGCCAAGCACCCGAACAACCCACCCTCACTGGGTTCGCACGTAATGACAAGCTACACCGCGCCCTGATTATTCAAAATGGTGGCGGTGGCTGCAATCATAAACTACACAAAGCAATTCCCCCACAGTGGCTTCTCATTACATGAGAACCAGGTCACTGCATGCCCCATTCAATAAAGCAGGGCTGGGCAACTTGTGGCCCTCCAGATATTTTAACTTACAACTCCTGTCATCCCTCACCATTAGCTATGCTGGCTAGGGCTGATGGGAGTTGCAGTCCAACAACATCTGGAGGGCCACAAGTTACCTAGCCCTGCAATAAAGGCTCCCTGTGATAGCAAGCCTGGACTAGTCCTCTTTCCATGATATCTGTTACTAACCACTGCCCTTTACTCAAAATAAAAAAAGGAGGAGGTGGCCAAAGCCATGCTTCACAGCAGCACAAAACAACCACAGCCACAAGAAAGAAGGGCCATAGCGTCCTGCCTCGGATTTCAATTTATGCCTCAAGATATATCCTTATTTCTTCTCTCCTTTCACCAGCTACCTTGTCGGATTCTATCCAAGAGCTGAGCCGCAGCTAAGTTGTCCTTGAAGATGTAGGTTTTCCCCTGGTGAACAACCTTTAACTTGGCAGGGTACAATACGTAAGCCTGAGCTCCTTCCTTCAGGAACTGTCGCCTGAGTGCCACGAAATGCTTCCGCCTGGCATACGTAGCTGGGCTGAGGTCAGGAAAGAAGGATACCTTGTGCCCGTGGAACTTCGTCGCCCAGGAGGTCCACGATGCCTTCAGGATTCTCTCCCGATGCCGTAAGTCAGGGAGAGTTATTAGCACAGTACTGCCATTACACTCCTGGGCATTACCTGCTGGGAGGCGGTAGGCACTTTCTATACAGATGGGAACCTCTTTGCCATTTACGTCCAAGGCAGCTGGCACCAGATTTTCTATGAATGGGATGAGGTCTACATCTCCGACAGCCGCTGGGATGCCAGTGACCCTCAGGTTCCGAGCTCGTGCTTTGTTCTCGAGGCTCTCCAGCCTGCGCTCAGTCCACCAGGCGCCCTGCTGCCAGCTCCCTCATCAGAGTGGCGTGTTTGACCACACAGCCTTGGGTGGACACCACCTTTGCTTCCAGAGCTTCCACTCGGCGGCCGGCCTCTTCCAGGCGCTTCTCAAGCTTTGCCAGTCCGTCCGAGAGAGAAGCCAGGGCTTGGCCTAAGGTATGGCGTTCGGATAGGATCTGCTCCAACAGCTCTTGTACTGACTTTGCCACAGTCGGGGGAGAAAGGTGCACGCCACGAGCTCCTCCACCACAGTCTGTCGGAAGCATCGTCCTGTTGTTGTTTGGATGTCTCTGAGCCATCAGCTATTTCCCTCTCAGGAAAGAGGAAGCACGAGCATCTTCAAAAAGCAACAGACGGCACCATTCCTGCTGGAACAAGCTCACAGCTCTCTACTGCTCTGGCCTGGTTTAAGTGTAGTAGGGCACACCCTTGTTTACAAGCCCTTTTGTTTGCCTCCTACTGCATACATACTTCATTCTTACCCTCCTCCATAAGCTTCATTGGCCCAAAAAGGTGCGGGGGGGGAGGCATTGCTGATGAGGTGTGGCAGTGTGAAAGCTGGACACTCTGCAACATGTAGAGAGGTGAGTTGTAACACTCACTGATAAACACACACACACACACACAGCAACGTTCCTCTCATTCAGTGCCAGCCAACAGCGCTCACAGATGTCCCAAGCCAGAGGTCAGAAAGGGTCATCTCCTACCCCCAACTCCACCTTCGGAAACTTTCAGATATAACACAGAGAATCTTGCTTCAAAGGCACATGCATTCATTCTACACCAGTCTATTATCACTGGTCTAAGATAGGATGCCAGGTCAAAATTTCAGGAATACAAAAAATATATAATGGAAATCTTAGGGCTGGGTATGGGGGCACACACGTTCTTTGCTCTGGCTTTATGGAGTGCTTGAGGGGTGGGGGTGGGGGAAGACTTGCCCTCTGGACTCGCAGGGAGACATATTTTGTTTTGATTTTAAATGCAAGGTGTCCTGCTAAACCAGAAGGTGGGCAACTCGTGGCCTTCCAGATGTTGTTGGGACTGCTGCAACTCCCATCAGTTCTCACCACTGTCTATGCTGGCTCGGGCTGATGGGAGTTGCAGTCCAACAACATCTGGAGAGTCAACGTTGCCCAGCCCTGCTCTAAACACTGGCGACTTAAAACTGGACACCCCCAAAGTGAATAATGGTGGATGTAGGCGACGCGTGCCAACCGCGCTTTCCTTGTTCTTGGACCCAAACCTTCCGGAGGGCTGGGCCATTCCCATACCAGTTCTTCCCCTCCTCTCCCCCACCGCACCACAGCCCAAGCGGGATCTGGTCTCTCCCGGCTGATCTCTGCCTTCCCCACTCTCTCTCCGCCGCTGGGGAGGGAGAAATCATGCCCTGGCTGGTCAATAACCCCGCGCCCAAGGCGTGCATCTGCCCTCCCCTCTCCAGCCCATGCGCGATGGCCTCTTGCAGCAAGCAAGCCCGGGCGCCCCAGGAGCAAAACGCTCCTCCCCGCGAAGGGCAGGCCGGCTGGCCGACGGTACCTCCACACAGCAGCTTCAGCAGCAGCAGCAGCAGCAGCAGTATCCTGCCCGCCCTCCCCCCTTCAATCCGGCGGGCGCTGAGCGAGTTGCGTCACTCCGAATCAACCCCCCCCCCTCAGGGCCTACGACGAGTCCGTCCGTCCGCCAGCCTCCAGTCGTCGGGCCCAACCTAGCGGCCGACGCGGGAACCGCGCTTGTCTTCCGGCCGAGGACGCAGGAGGCGTGCGCGAAGCCGCTTGCCGGAGCAGGGAGTGCGCGCGGGCGCGGGCGCGCGCCTATTGGAAACCGATTGAGGATGCTGTCCTGTACAGCAGCAGCAGGCTTGCCCAGCCTGTGCTCTCCAGTCCAGATTTGTTCGACTACGACTCCTAGCATCCTCATTCTGCTGGTTGGGGGATGCTGGAAGATGTTGGCACAGGTTGGGGAGGGCTGCTGACTGTACACGCTTACCTAGGTGAGCAGCATATTGATGGCGGCCAAGTTGGATAGTTTTAAAGGGGATTAGACAATTTCATGGAGGATAAGGCTAACTATGGCTACTAGTCCTGATGATTCTATGCTACTTCCAGTATCAGAGGCAGTATGCCAGGGGAACACAAGCAGGATGGGGCTGCTGCACTCATGCTCTGCTTCTGGGCTTCTCAGAGGCAGCTGGTTGGCCACTGTGTGAACAGAATGCTGGACTTGATGCATCTGGCATGGCTCTTCTTATAATCTTAAATACCCTAAAGGTGCAATCCTATGCAAGTTTAGATAGAAAAAAAGGCCCACAGCTCCCAGCATGCCCCAGCCAGCCATGGTGGCTGGGGCATGCTGGGAGTTGTAGGCCTTTTTTCTGTCTAAACTTGCATAGGATTGCACCCTAAATTTCACATTCAACAAATGCATTAAAATTAAACTACTAAACAGATTTATAGGGGCTGGCTCAACTGCTCAATCCCAGGTTTGAGATCTCTGGCATCTCAAGAAACACAAAATGGTCAGGTCACAGGTGATGGGAACCACCTGTGCCTGAGACCCTGGGGAGTAACTGCCAGGGAGTCCTGGGCTAGATAGAAACATAGTCTGTCCTGGTTTAAGGCTTCTATTCCATTACAGCATAACTTGCTGCTAACTTGCTAGACTCTAGAGTCTAGGCCAACTTGGTGGAATAGATGCTCCCTGTGTGATGGGGAGACAACAGGGGCATCCCAGTACCTTCTCTCGTGCCGTGAATCCCTCCCTCCAATATTTTGCTACTTGTTGCTGCACATGAGACCACCCTATGCCCTTGCCTAGCATTTCAAATCCTTACTACCCATGGCTACACTTAATTTTGATGACCACCAAGTTAAGGATCTGCAGATACTAAGCTTCTTGGACCGGATTCTCAGTGCTCTAGTGTTGCCTGCCATTTGCCAATGACCTTCGTGTCAGCTGAAGAAATCAGGACCAATTATAGAGATGTGCACCATGAAGTCTGAATAAGTGCACACCATACATGTATTGAAAAATTAGAGGACTCTAAGAAAACTAGAAATCTTGCCATATTCAATATTCACTTCCGTTCCCAGCCTTTTGGTTACAACTGGACTATCACACCTTGATCTTGGCAGCAAAGCTCCTGGCACCCATTCTGTTGCCCTAGGAATGAATTATGGGGGGATTGTAGCTCAGTGGATTACAGAAGGTCCCAGATTCAATCCCCAGCATCTCTAGTTAAAAAAAAAGGGGGGGGGAGAAAGGATTAGGTAGCAGGTGATATGAAGGGATGATATTTATTCATGGACGGTAAGTATATCAATGGTTGTTAGCCACAATAGCAAAATGGAACCTCCATGGTCAGTTGCAGCATGCCAGTGAATAATACCAGTTGCTATGTAACAAAGAACAGGGAAGGACGGTGGCCTCCATGCCCCACTTGGGGGCTTCCAGGAAACATTAGTTGACTACTACTGGGAACATAGGAAGCTGCCTTATACTGCCCTCTAGCCCAGTTGGTCCATCTTATACCCGCTGGTACATCTAGCCCAGTATTGTTGAGACTGACTGGCAGTGACTCCCCAGGTTTTCGGGAAGGATTCTTTCCTAGCCTTACCTGGAGATGCCAGGGATTGAACTGCGGACCTTCTGCATGGAAAGCAGGTGCTCTGCCACTGAGCTATGGTCCCTTCCCAGGATGCTGGACTAGATGGGACCTTTGGTCTGATCTAGCAGGGCTCTTATATTCTTAAAATAACAATGTAAACATGGACAAGGTCAGAGTCAGATGTAGATAATAATAATGCCCAACCCTTCTATCGGCTTAGGCCACAGTCCATCAAAGGATTCATTAGTAATAGATACAGAATCTCAGCTCCACTCCACACTCACAATGATTCTTCACTTAAGCTTGTTCCTTGTTGCCAGTTTGTTTTGTAACGAGGCTTGCAGAGATTTCCTCATCACACGAATTGCAAGGGACTAATAAAATCGCAAGAGCCTGCCTTTAATATAAGATGAATGTCTTCTTGCGGGAAAACCACCACCACCATGAATCTCTCACTCAGGCGCGGTGTTAGGGGGTGGCTCACTAGGGATGGAGCCCCAAAACTTTCATTTGGAGCCCCGATTCTCTGCGAGACCATCTGACCCGCCACCCGGCTGTCCATGGGCACTTGCTGAAATAAAGGTACAGCCCCCCCCCCCATGATCTCTGTTGCATCTGATCCCCCTGGGTTAGCTGGCTTTCTGCCCACATGTGCTTCACCTCCTCCTTTCCCCCCTTGAATCTTTCTGTCTGAGGTTTGTTTCTGAAATCAAATGCCCTCTTCTCCCCTGTCCATACATCCCTTTTTTAATAGGGGTGTAGTTAGAAGACAGGCTTCTTTACAGACTTTAGGGCATATGTAAATTTGTGCTGCTTTTTTTTTTTTGTCCTGTGGGCTTGAGCCCCAGATCCTTTCAGTACCTAGCACCACCACCAATCTCCCCCTGACATTAGATATGCACCAACTATTTTTAGGTGTATATTGAAGACACACATCTGTGAATGTAAGCCCTCCCAGTGTAGTTTAGCCTACCATGTTATGGATATGTAGATACGAGACATTCTATGTACAGTCATGCCTTGGACTGAGAGCATAATTCAGTTCCGGAAACGTGCTTGTAATCCAAAACACTCTTATATCAAAACGAAATTCCCCCCAAAAAAATTTGTACAGAGATTTTTAATTTAAGCCGTACTACAGTACTTGTATTGCAAGACGTCGCTTGTATATCAAGTAAAACAAATATTAAATAAATATTTTAAAAATTTGCTTGTCTTGCAAAATGCTCTCAAACCAAGTTACTTGCAATCCAAGGTATTATTGTACTGGTTTTTATATTTTTAGTATTTGTGTACACTTCTTTGAAATCTGTAGATGTACTCAGTTCATGAATACTTGAAAATAAATATCAGGAATCATCTGCTTTCACTGTTAGACTGGTGTGTGTGTGTGTTTTCTCCCTGTGAGGCCAGGAGCAAAATATCTGTAACCGAGTAATGAATTCTTAGGTGGTAAGAATCAACCCAATGCTCCAATCGCTGACAACCTTAGGGGAAAAAACAAAGCTGTACCAAGGGCAACTATTCCCCCCCTACCCACTGCAATAGCTCATTAGAAATTTTCAGAATTTTCCCTGGAGAGTAATATTGTCTTACTATCGCGGCAATGTTTGGGAGATAGTCACCAACACATCTGCTAGCTTTTGAACAAGATGGAAAGAAAACACACTCACCCAACTTTTCCAAGTAGTGAGATGAAAGCTTGAAGAAGATCCTGAAGTATATTGCACTTGTTCATTAAACAAACAAACACTCATATTCCAGTTTAAATCTCCTGTTTTATTGTTTTAATTCAGCTAGTTAATCTGGGTTTATGATTTTTTTTAAAAAAAAAATAGCATCTCATCGCACAGTCCTATACATCTGGGGGTGTAAGAAGCACTGAAATCAATGAGACTTCACATTAAAGTGTTTACAATCCGTGTCACAGATTGTATATCACCCTCTTTAAGAAGGGTGATAGAACAGACTGTGGAAACTATCGGGGCATTTCTCTCTTAGCTACCGCAGGTAAAATATTTGCTAGGATTCTCGCAAACCGTCTTCTATCTACTTCAGAAGAGATCCTCCCTCAAACTCAATATGGTTTCCGCCCCTCTAGAGGGACAGTAGACATGATTTTTACTGCACGTCAGCTCCAAGAAAAATGCCAGGAGCAAAATCTACCCCTTTATATGGCATTTATCGATTTGGCTAAGGCCTTTGATACTGTAGACCGTACAGCTATCAGGACTATCCTGATGAAAATTGGATGTCCCAATAAATTTGTGAGTATCTTGCGACTTCTCCATGACAACATGACGGCAACGGTTTTGGACAACAACGGCTCTCATGGTGCTCCATTTAAAGTGGATCAGGTGTTAAACAGGGATGTGTTATCGCCCCAACATTATTTACTATTTTCATTGCCATGATTTTACATCTTGTCGAGGGGAAACTTCACTGGTGTGGGAATTATATATCGAACAGATGGAAAGCTTTTTAATCTCAGCAGGCTGAAAGCAAAAAGTAAGGTAATTACAACCTCCGTTGTGGAACTTCAATATGCTGATGATAATGTGGTCTCCGCACATTCAGAGGATGATCTCCAAACTATCCTAAATGCTTTTGCAGAAGCATACGAAAAACATGGTCTCTCACTTAACATCAAAAAAACCAAAGTGCTTCATCAGCAAGTGCAAGCTAACCCTTTGGTGATGCCATCTATCCAGCTTGGCGGGACAATACTGGAAAATGTCGATCATTTTCTCTATCTTGGCAGCTATCTTTCTGTTACAGCTAACATCGACAGTGAAATCCAACATTGTTTGAGCTCCACAAGTGCCGCGTTTTCTCAAATGAAACATAGTGTTCGAGGATCGGGATATTTGTAAGAAGACCAAAACACTGGTTTATGAAGCCATTGTATTACCAACTTTATTGTATGCCTGCGAAACATGGACTATCTATAAACGTCACCTCCAACTCCTTGAAAGATTTCATCAACGTTGCCTCCGGAAAATCCTGCGAATTACTTGGGAAGATAGGCAAACAAATGTCAGTGTACTGGAAGAAGCAAAGACTACTAGCATTGAAAAAATGATCCTTCAACGCCAACTTCAGTGGACCGGTCATGTTGTTCGAATGCCTGACTGCCGTCTCCCAAAGCAGTTTCTTTATTCCCAACTCAAGGATGGAAAGCGGAATACCAGTGGTCAATATAAGAGGTTTAAAGATGTTCATAAGGCTAATCTAAAAAAATGCAATATAAACATTGAAAACTGGGAAGCTCTGGCCCATGAACAATCTAACTGGAGGTTGGCCTTTCACAAAGAATCCATGGACTTTCATAGATTTCATAGATCATAGAGTTGGAAGGAGCCTACAAGGCTATCGAGTCCAACCCCCTGCTCAATGCAGGAAACTAGAGGAGGGGTCTCCCATCCAAGTAATAACCAGGCCTGACCCTGAAGAAGCCCGAGTGCAAGGTGAAAGGGAGAAACGTGCTAAGCGAAAAGCACGTCAAATAAATCCTTTACAGGACCATCTTCCATCTGGTAACCTGTGTCCTCACTGTGGGAAGCTGTGTGGATCTAGAATTGGCCTCCACAGTCACTTACGGACCCATCGCTAGAGTCTACACAATCTTCTTTAGAATTTCCTCCTTTTATCCTGGAAGACAATCTTACTCGGTCACGAGTGATCGCCTGATTATTATTATTATTATTTATTTATTTGAAACAATTTTTACTGCCCTTTATCAAGTTCAGATTTCAATATAATAAAACAATAACATCAAATATCAAAATAGCATGAGGCAGCAAATAGAACCCTCGGTAAATAAGAATGCCCATGCCATTCAGTTCCACTAGATGTCCCTAGTGTCCGTGTGAACTTTTGCCTAGAAATGTTGTAACTTTTCGAAAATTACTGCCTCTCTCTCTCTCTCTCTCTCTCTCGTCGGGCTTCCTTTAGTACCTTTGGACCCTGGAAGTTCAGGGAAGCAGCAAATCTTTCGGCGATCGGTTTGTGGCCTATTGCTAGGAGGTAGCCGACTCCTGAAACGTAACCATTTTTGCCTTGCAAAGGTGGTTTTCCCCCCCCCCGCCTGCTTCATTCCCTTCTGCCGGCCTGCGCCCAAAGAGCTCTTCATCCGTTCTTCTGAGCAGCGGGTAAGTAGGCAGTCGTAGCTATCAGGAAACGGGTTGAGTTCAGAAGTTGGTCTTTTAATCCCTCTCCTCCGGCTCCATCTAGCGCCATGAGTTACAACAGAAGGTGCAGGAAAGAATCCAGGCAAAAGAAGTTTAGGGCGCAATCCTATTTTAGACGGGGTGGGGGGGAGTCCTACAACTCCCAGCACTCCCCAGCTAGCATCTTATTTCCGTCTAAACATGCATAGCATTGCGCTCTTAAAGAGTTTATTTCGGCAGAGCAAGTTGTTTCTTCGTTCCTCTTCCCAAGCGACTCACCAGAACGTGTAGATCAGGGGTCCTCAAACTTTTTAAACAGGGGGCCAGTTTATTGCCCCTCAGATTGTTGGGGGGCCGGACTATAGTTTGAAAAAAAAATATGAACGAATGGTCCTTTTTTTTTTTTACTTGATTAAATGGAAAGTTATTATAAATTAATAATAAATTAATTATAAATTAATTTGCTGTCTAAAATTGAAATACATTAAATTTTAAAAAGGTATAGAAAGGCTTGATTTGCACACTGCGCAAATCTTATTTGTAGTGCAAAAAAACAGGAAAAAACAATACAATATTTAAAATGAAGAACAATTTTAATCAACATAAGCTTATTAGTATTTCAATGGGAAGTATGGGCCTGCTTTTGGCTAATGAGATGGTCAATGTCCGGTTCCATATTTGTCACTGCTAGTCGTAACAAGTGATGCAAGTGTGCATCAGTTAGTCTGGATCTGGTTGGAGATTTCAGATGTTTCATTCGGGAAAAAGTCTGTTCACAGGCATAGGTGCTGCCAAAGATGGTTGCTCCTGAGTCTGACAGGGTTTGCATGATCATGTCAGGGGAAATAAGCCACGATGGCTTATTTCCGCCAGTGCGCGTGCCGACTGCATGCCAGGGGGACTTGCATAATTACCCTTACCAGCACAGCTTGCTGTATCATGCAAACCCATTGAGGGTGGCTTGCTGCCTTGGTTAACAAGTCACCCAGAACCCATGGGCTGTTATAGGGTTCTGGGGTGGTTTGTTAGCCATGGCAACAAGCCAGTCTCACCAGGTCCACAGGACATGGCAAGCCGTGCCGGCGAGAGTAATTATGCGAAACCCAGTCACTGTCTCTCAGCCTGACCTACCTCACAGGGTTGTTGAGGATAAAATGTAGTAGGAGGAGGATTATGTAAGCCGCCTTGGGTTCCTTGCATGGTAAAAGGCAGGGTATAAATATAATAAACATAAATAATACTCAGAAGAAAGCCCTGCTGAACTCCACGGGGCTTACTAGACAGCAGGGGCAGGAAACTATATAGAGAGGGGGCAGTGAGATTCCTCCCACCCCTCTATGCCCCCATAACGCTCTCCCCAACCCAAATGAGAGCTTTCCAGTTGCCCCAACAGGCCCAGTCTTTGCACTTCAACCATTCGCCCCCCCCCCACCGAGCCACCTTCAAGCAACCTGCCTTGGGGGAGCTGCAACCATAGCCCAATAATTTGGGAGCAAACCAATACATTGAGAGAGAGAGAAAGGGCTAAGGATGCTGCTGTTTATTAGGAGCAAAACTTTCACTCCACATGACATGAATTACGTTACGTGTGGGGGGGGCGACTCTTGTGTAGCTCAGAACCCTCCTATGCCCCCACCTCTCTCTATCCCTCCCCTTCCTCCCCCCCCGCAGGAGATGCAGGGCGGTGGGCGGGCAGGCGGCCTATGCCCCGCCGCCGGTTCAGCTGCACCTCCTCCCCTTACCGACGCAGGGCCTCCCCTTACCCATCTTGCCCATCGGGGGAGCGCGCTGCTTGCCGGAGGGGGCCGGGCTCGGGCGGAAACGGGCTCACCTTCGCCCGCCTTGTCCCCGCCGAGCAGAGCCGATCATGCCCAGCTCGGGCGCGCAGAAGGACCGCGGTGGCTGCGGCATCCCAGGAGCGCCGGCGCCAAAAAGCGTGCGCGCGGAGGCGACGCGAAGGAAAGCGATGCTTGGAGGGCGGCTGTGGACGGGGCTCCACCTGCTCCGCGTCGTCGGCGTCCTTTCGGTCCCTTTCCCTTCGTGGCTGACGGTGCTCCACTTACCCCACAGGGAGGCGGGCGGGCGGGCGGGTGGCCTGCGCCCCACCGCCGGCTCAGCCGCAATTCCTCCCCTTCCTTCCCCGCAGGAGACGCAGGGCGGCGGGTGGGCGGGCGGCCCACGCCCTGCCACCGGCCCAGCTGCTCCTCCTCCCCTTCCCCCGCAGGGAGCCTCATCGGCCGCCGGGCTGGATGAAAAGACCCGACGGGCCGGATGTGTCCCGCGGGCCTTAGTTTGAGGACCCCCTGGTGTAGATGGTAGAGGCCTCCATAAAATGAATCCTGACCGCTTGCATTCTCCGCTTTCTCCTCCTCTTTTGCCCCTTCTTGTGTAAACATACAGCGTTAATACAATCTGCACGAAGTACAGGATCAGTGTGTATAATATTAAGGAGCCGAGGTGTGAACCTGCTTGGAAGCCACGCCCACTCCCCTAATCCTGATCCTAAATGTCTTGTGTTTACCCGGTGGGTGTCAGTCAGGTGGCTTCCTAGAGTCAAGGTGAGAGTCCCAATAAAATCTTTTATTGCAATAATTCCAGTAGTTAGTTATCAACCTTTACAGTCGTAATACAGATCCACAGAAACATTACAGCAAAGTCCCAGGCAAAAGTCATTTCAGGAACATCACGACCAAGAGGCAATTACCCAGAGTGCTGCAGCCCCCAGAAAAAGTCTCATTAAGTTCACAGGTGCAAAGAAGGTGGAAAGCTTTCCAGGCATTCAGTGCATTGTCTCCTGCACAGGCTACTGGAAGCTGCACTGGTTTAAATACAAGGGAGTGGCTGCTAAGGATCGTTATTAGGCATGTGATCCTGGCAGGCATTTTATCTTTCACCTGGTGGGTGTTACTGCCCACCCTCTTCTGCTGACGATGCACCAAAGGAGACACTCCCCAAACACCCCCTCCTACAGAGACCTCTTACTGCTGCCCTGTCCCCAGGGATGACATGCCTGGCTGAGACGCAGGGGCCGCCATCAAGGTCAAGTCTTCCAGCTGTGGAAAATAGGCCATGTCAGTCTCTAGCGCCTCACCCCCTCTCTGTTTGCTGGGCGGTGGGAGGCCTGGCAGAACTGAATACTCAGGCCTCTGGTTTCCCACGGCTGGGCCTGACTCTACAGTTTCTCCCTCTGAGTCAGAATGGGTGTCTGAGGCTGTCACTCCCCCTGGACTGGGGCAAGGTCCCATGGTGGGGAGAAAAATGCAGACTGCAGTCACTGAATGGTGGTCTTCACTATTCACAATTCACCCACAAGATAAAATACTGGTGAGAATAGGGCTCCGTGGTTTGGCTCTGTTGAAATCAATGTGGTGTCCCGCTGCACTACTATTTATTTATTACCACCCAAGAGCCTGTGCCCTCTAAGTGGTTCATGATGATCTATGACAGGGCTGGGCAGAAGGCAGATCTCTGGACATTTTGGACTTCAACTCACAGTATTCCTGACAATTGGCCATGCTTTCAGGGACTTCTGGGAGTTGGAAGTCCCCAAAATCTGTAGATCTGCCTTCTTCCCACCTCTGATTTTCAATAGCGAGCGTACATCCCAGTCCTCATAGTATTTGCATGGCACCATGGAAAGGGCTGGTTCATACATGAACTGAACACGCATTGTTTGCTTTCTCTGCACTTGACTACTGTACCTTTGATTACCAGCAGCAGTATGTGTGAACTGACACCATTGTTGAAAAGCCTTAAGTTTTTTTTTAGTAAATGTGATGATGGCCCAATTCACACATGTAGGTCATTGCTTTAGTTTGCCTCGATCTGGACCCAGTTCATACCTGCCTGGATAGTGACAGGCCTTTTATAGTAGAGGAGTGGCGCAGGCACCCCTCCACTCCCTCATTCAGATCCTGTCATTTCTGAGCTGGCTACTCCATGAGAACGCCTGATCAAAGGGGTTTGCCCAATTCTCCTTCCAAATCTGGGCCTATTCCAATGTGCTCTGAAATCCAGTTAACAATCTCCCCTCCCAGGTTCTGACAGGCAGGGGAAACACTTACGTGATCCTTGAGGAATTTCGACGGTGCACTTTTATTGGGCACCTTGTCCCATGAACTAACATTGGTGTTTCATGGGGTGGGGAGATTGTAACTGGGGAAGGAGAGGTTATCCCTCCCCTCTCCACATGCTGCAATCTCCATGAAGGTCACCCATCCCACCTCACCCCATCCCACATCCTTCTGGGGCTCAAAGTCTTGAGCTTGTGTGTGAAGTCAAGAGGGCAGAAATGCAGGGGACATACAGTAATACCTTGGATTGCAAGTAACTTGGTTTGAGAGCGTTTTGCAAGACAAGCAAATTTTTAAATATTTATTTAATTTTTTTTTTTTTTTACTTGATATACAAGCGACGTCATGCAATACAAGTACTGTAGTATGGCTTAAATTAAAAATCTCTGTACATTTTTTTGGGGGGGGATTTCGTTTTGATATAAGAGTGTTTTGGATTACAAGCAAGTTTCCGGAACGAATTATGCTCTCAATCCAAGGCATGACTGTATATGAATTGATTACACAGAAATCAGCCCATTCATTACATGTGGCCCCAGGTTTCTTGCCCCCCGCCCGCCCGCTTCTGCAAATCTGGTACTACCAGCCGTGAGAAAAGCATCAACAAGCCAGCTTTAAAATGGAAATGGCAAAGCTGTGAGAGGAGGCAAAGCCCTACCAGCTTTCTCTGTTACAGGCCTAACCATTCTAGCAAATGTTCCCTTGTCTCAGATGGGCTGCCCCTGCACCCACCCCAGGACACGTTCCAAATAAAGCAGGAATCCCTTTTAACTTCTCTTTTTCTAGTGCTGTGTGGTTAGAGCCCGTTCCTGGTTCTCCACAACTGAAGTCTGGCTCTCACTTTGCATTTTTGTACCCGAGTATAGTTACACAGGTGCAAGGCACATGTGTCAGTTTTCAAGTGTGAAGAGGATGTGGCAGCATGTGCCCCTTTCAAAATACTCCAGAGTAGGGTCCCAATTCTTTCTTAGTTCGGTTTTTTTTTTTTTTTTTTTAAGGGACAACACTGAATTTGATAGGTATGCCATCCGGACTTGATGCGAGATGTGTGTATATTTTATACTTGGGCCTCCATACTTGAGCACAGAATGTAAAGTGAAGAACTGGCCCGGAGAACTAGTACTGTGAACCCACCTCATGAGGCAAAAGAGTCCATCTCCTCCCCTCGCAAGCAGCCAGGGCCTAGAGTCCTTCCTGTTTGTTTGTTTTTTGTTCCACTTTCTCCTTTGGTGCTCCTACCTCCAGGTTTCCTGGAAGATCCAGTCCCACCACAGTGATGGCTGCCACACAACTGACTGAGAGTACCATCGCAGTGGGTGGGCAGACCTTGTTCTACCGGCAAGCCATGCCCGCTCAGCAGGCTCCTCGGCTTTCTGTCTTGCTGCTACATGGCATTCGTTTTTCGTCGGAGACTTGGCTCAACCTGCAGACTTTGTCTACGTTGGCGGAAGCGGGATATCGTGCCGTAGCTGTTGACCTGCCAGGTATGTCTCAGCAGGTGAGGGGGCTGCTTCGGGGCTCAGATCATGAATGGCTGCTGTGGTGGAAAAGAAGGCCTCCAGTGCAGGTATAATTCAAAATACAAGAATACGGCTTTCCTGCAGGGTCCAGAACATAATTGCCTGCCTCTCGGGACTCTATGGGCAGCATCCTCTTTGTAAGCCTCTTGGGGGCAGGGACCTGTCTTCCTGTATTCTGTAAAGTGCCAAACGGTCTGACCGCACAAAATGAATCCAGCCTTGCAGGCTTCCGAGTATCCGATGCCCAGGGCCGGATTAACATAGGGGCGATTGGAGCGGCCGCTCCAGGCCCATAACAGACAATAGGCCCACAATATAGGGACACGGCGGCACGATTTGAGTTAGCTCTGATCGTTATCATTCAGCATAATTAATGATTTTTTCAAGATTAGAAAGGTGTTCTAAGCACATCTGCATTACAGGCTTGAGGCAAGACCTAGCAAGAACTGTTGTTCTCAAATTAGCATTTCGGTAGGTTTTTGCATTTCAATCACTGTTACTACATTTCTTTGAAGCACATGGGGGCTTGCTAGGGTCTGTAATATTCAGATTTAGAAGGGACCTCTCTCTCCAGCCTCGAGCAAAAGATCTTTCTGATTCGCAGCTCAATTGTTCAAATGCTAGTTTAACAAAAAAAACGAAAACGAAACAAAGCAACAAGAACAACACAATTATTCTTGGTCAAGCAAAGCTTCCTGGCTTTTTGTTGTGGCTGCTTTTTCTTTTTTAATAAATAAATTTGGGGGAAATTGGGAAGACCCTTACTGATGAGCTGCAGGAGTTTTTGAGTTTTGGCACTTTAATGGTAATTAAAATATTTAATTTGTTTTAATATAAAATTGCGTCTTCATTTTATTTATTTCCATAAAAAAGGCCCACCAAAATCCTCAGCACCAGGCCCATAATGCTCTTAATCCGGCCCTGCCGATGCCCTGCCAGGCTGCTGCTGGCAGAGCAGGAGGAACGACGTTCTCGCCTCTCCATCCTCCTCTACGGCATTTCCCACTAAATGAGCCTTTGAGCCTGTCCAGTGGGCTTGTGCTGCCGGGCCAGGAGGCCATTGGGTGTGGTGGATCCATCCCCACCCACCAGGATGCACCCATTCCTCCCCTTTCCTCCCTTCCCTTCCCTGCAGCTGCCACATCGACCTTGGGTAAGGTGGTCAGTCACCATGTGGAGCTTTCTGTGGAGGCTGGGAGGGCCTTGCGGCGGGGAGGCGGAGGCTCTTGGATCTCCTCCTTTGCGGTCAGAGCTCTGCCTGTCTGGGGGCCACAGCATTGCTTTCTTGGCCAACTATGGCGGTGGACTGGTGGTGCCCTTTAGGGGGCAGCAACAGTGATGCGCCCCGCCATTAACTGAGGCGTGACATGTGGAATTTGTGGCTTTCTCTCTCTTGGCACGGAGAGCCTAGCTTTCTGGTGTGTACATAGAGTGAAAGGTGTTCCTGCCTCCCCCACGTCATTATGGTGTACTTTATTTTATTTACTTTTTAGGAATGTTCAGAGGTGTTTACATGAGGCTGCCAGGCAGTTTCCATCCAAGCACTGACCAAGCTGAGACCTGCTTAAATTTTAACAGTGCAACAACATTCTCATGGGCCCTCCTAGATCATACTTGCTGCTGCTGCTGCTGCTTCTTTTTTTGACAGTCATATTTATGTTTGGGACTGAAAAAGGAACACAGGAAGCGGCCCTTATTCCCTTCCAGAGCCAGAAATGGAATCCAAGTATTCTGATGCTTGTCTGCTGCCAAAAGACATGAATTCCCTTGAACCTATTTTGCTTCTCTTGGGTGCTCTCGAATATTACTTAGGAACAAATGCCCTGCAAAATGTGACAGTGTAGCCCGGGGGGTGGGGGGGAATCTTCTTCAGGCTGAGATCCGAGTTCAATTTCAGAGAAGCTCCCGTGGGCCACATTCCAGTGACGGACAGGGCCAAAGGCAAAAGGGGTGGTGGCGAAAATACAAAAAAATACCTGCTTAATGTAGCTTAAAGCTCTTCCTGCCTGTAATGGCTGAGTGTGGAAAGCTAAGCAGGGTCAAGCCTGGTTATTACTTGGATGGGAGTGGAAGGGCTAAAATTTCTCCAGCCCTGATGGCTTACAATCCACCCTGTAGGCCCGTCCGCCTGCGTGGATTCAGCAGAGCGTGAGATGGAAGATACAGCCTCTGTCCCATGTGTGTAACCGGCCCATGTAGTTCACACAGAGATTCAGCTTTTGTCTCCCACACACAGCATGTCCAAGCGTCTCGGATTTCAGCCAACTTGCTCCTTGCTGTTCGCAGCTGCACTGTAGTTAGGAATTAACTCCAATAGAATCCACAACAGGGTTTTTACTACCTGTTTATTCTATATCAGAGTAAATACAATCTCCTAAGTTACAGTCTATATTGCAGATTATAATGCATAGCATAGTCCAGTGGACCAAGTCCACCCTAGCAGTACTTCATTACATGTTTGCAATAAGTCAGAGCATCAGAGAGAAGAGACAAGAAGAAGCACACACAAAGCAATCCTTCTCTCTACTACGAAAGTTACAGGAAACGAAACCTAACAATCATACTACGTCATCAGAAAGTACAAACCATGTGATCAGCTCATATTTCTTTCCCACCTACTTTTCCCATGAGAATAGAATAGTAGTGTCAGACTCAACAAGATTGTTATTCTAGCCATCCTGTACCTTTCCAAATGAAAACACTTGTGCCACAGCTGTTGTTTTGTTACATGTCCCAACAGGGAGACCCCTCCTCTAGTTTCCTGCATTGAGCAGGGGGTTGGACTTGATGGCCTTGTAGGCCCCTTCCAACTCTATGATCTATGAACCAATGTATAATTAAGCCTTAGGAAAGGCTTTTAGAATGGGGAAAAAACTGCACAAAAGCTGGGAAACCACCAAATGATAGGTGGTATGGGAAAGGTGGCATGGTCAGTTGAGGAACTCCAGAAGGCCAAACTGGGACACCAGGGGGGCCGGGTTTGGCCCTGGGCCTGAGGTTCCTGACGCCTGCCGTAGCCACAGGATGATTTTGCCCTTTGGGCCCCTCTGCAGATTTTATTGCAGTTGCTCATCTGCCGAGTATGTGTAATGGGGGGGTGCCTGCTTTCTTGTGGTCCAGGATTAGGTCATTCCAAAGAGGCTGCTGCCCCAGTGCCTGTTGGAGAGCTAGCGCCAGGCAGTTTCTTGAAGTCGGTCTTCGAGGCCCTCCAGTTCGACCAGGCGGTGGTGATCAGCCCGTCTCTCAGTGGGATGTATTCGCTTCCGTTCCTCTTCCAGCACAATGAGCTGCTCAAGGCCTATGTCCCGGTGGCCCCCATCTGCACAGAGAAGTTCCCAGCCACACAATATGCCAGTGTCAAGGTATGTCTGTCCTGACAGCTAAGCTTGGACAGGGGAGGGGATTCTGAGGTTAAAGCTGGGATAGAGCTTGTTTCAACATATTTATTTATTTATTTATTTTATTCATTATATTTATACCCCACCTGTTTTCCTGCAAGGAACCCAAGGCGGCTTACATAATCCTCCTCCTTCTCCTCTCCATTTTATCCTCACAACAACCCTGTGTTGTAGGTTAGGCTGAGAGTCCGTGACTGGCCCAAAGTCACCCAGTGAGTTTCATGGCTGAGCGGGGACTAGAACCCGAATCTCCTGAGTCCCCAGTCCAACACTCTCACCACTGCGCCACACTGGCTCTCAATAAACTAATAATAAACTAGTTTAAACTAGAAATAAACTAATAATAACATATGGTAATTTGAAGGAATTGGGAGATAACTGAGAAACTCAGCTGAGATTTCAGAACAGTGTGAGGAAAACGGAGCAGGCGACAGGCACAAGATTCCTTGTAAAACTTGGGAGGGTTCCTCAGTTGACCACCAGAGGGCATTGCCCACTGCCTCATTCTCAGATAACAACTCACTTCTGGAGAGGCCAAACAGGCCTATCTATATTCAGGCCTACTGACATAAACAGAGACGCCTTTGGGCTGTTTCTCTTTGCACTGACTATCTGTAGTCTCATAAAGCGCACTCTAAGAATTGAGGATAGCGGGATGCAAGAATCCCTTCACCTTTATCTCCACATTACTCTCCTTATTCCAAGCCATTAAGTTATGAGAACTGCTATGATCAAACATCTCCACATTATGTAAACCAGTAAAGAACCCCATTGCTGGTTCTTCACTCAAAAGAAAATGCAGCTTTCAAAGCAGAGGGGCGAGGATTATAACTGCTGTAAATCCCTGAGCATTCCCTAACTTTGAAAATACTGCTTTATCATGCCTCTTGCAGATGCAGAGCACTTGAACTGACACTTACCCAGATTCCCCACTTCTGGATTTTTAGCCTCTTCCTAATATTAGTCTCCCGTGTGAGTGTCTTTGCCCTTCAAATGTGACCAGCAAACTTTTTTTTAGCCAGGGTGACACTGTAAGACAATAGCTTTGACAGCAGTGGGAATTCCCTGTACTCCTGCGAATCTGGAATACCTCTGCTGTAGAGATTTCAAACTTCTGCAAACGTAGAAGAGGTTTGTTTTCTTTGCTGGGGATTTTCACTTGCACCATCACCAAGACAGGATCATTCTACTGCTAGTAATAACTGGATATATTTATAGAATTAACAGCAGGATAAGCACTGAACAACCAGATGTAAGACACAGAGAGAGCAAGTACGTATTAGCTTCCTGCACTCTTCATTTGGCACGAAGTGAGCCAATTACAATGAACCATGCAGAGATAAGCCTTCTTCATACATTCAGTAAAGGTAAACTGAACCCTTGTGTGGATCATGTGTGAACGTAAGAAGAGCCATGCTGGATCCGACTGAAGGCCTATCTAGTTCAGCATTCTGTTTGCACGGTGGCCACCCAGCTGCCTATAGGAAGCCCACAAGCAGGATATGAGAGCAGCAGCACCATCCCACCCATGTTCCCCAGCAACTGGTAAACAGAGGCCCACTGCTTCTGATACTAGAGGTAGCATATAGCCATCAGCATTAGCAGCCATTGATAGCCGTTTCCTCCATGTTTTTGTCTAATCCCCTTTCATGCTATCCAAGTTTGTGGCCATCACTACTTCTTGTAGCAAATTCCATAGTTTAACTGTGTGCTGTGTGAAGAAGTATTTCCTTTTATCTCCCCCATGAATCTCCCACCATTCAGCTTCATGGGATGACCCCGGGTTCTAGTACAAGCAGTCCCCAGGTTATGAACGAGTTCCATTCTTAAGAATGTATTTAAGTCGAATTTGTATGTAAGTCGGAACAGCATAGCGTTCTATACGTTAAAATCGGTATTTATGCAAATTGTGTAAATTGCGCAAATTGCGTAGTATGCTACGCTATGTACTCTACATAAACGACATAGCGCTGGGGAACCCAGAAGTCCGTTCTTAAGTATGGGTTGTCTGTAAGTCGGACGTTCTTAACTCGGGGACTGCCTATATTAAGAGCAAAGGAGAAAAACTTATGCCCTATCCACTTTATCCATGCATAATTTTATATACCTCTGTTATGTACAGCAATACCTTGGATTGAGAGCATAATTCGCTCCGGAAACGTGCTTGTAATCCAAAACACTCTTATATCAAAGCGAGTCTCTGGCGGGCGTGAGCGGGGCCGATTTCAGCCCGCTACGCCCGCTCGAGGCGAGCGGTTACATCCCTATGACTACTTGCCTTGCAAGACCTTGCTCGTTTATCAAGTTAAAAATTTTAAAAATTTTGCTTGGCTTGCAAAACGCTCTCAGACCAAGTTACTTGCAATCCAAGGTATTACTGTATGTGTTGTTCCCTCCCCACTGGTTACTCATCTTTTTTTCTAAGCGAAATAGCTGCAAATGTTGCAATCTTCCTTCGTAGGGGACTTCTTCCAGTCCCTTGATCATTTTGGTTTCCCTTTTAAAGCCCTGCTGCCAACCAGTGCAGTGGTCCTATGTGTGTACAAACTGTATGCGCATTGGCTCTGTCTGTGTGATGGATGACCACGCTGTTTCCAAGTTCCTGGCTGCATATGCAGAGTTTTTACACAATACAGTTTATATGTAAGTAGGGTTACCTCCCACCTGGAACTGAACATGTGCAGGCTGGGGCTTCCAGCCACTTCCTCCATTTCCCTGTCAATGTCTGAATGTGTGAAAGGGCTAAAGTGCTGGTCCTGTGCTCATTATGGCCTGCCCTAACAGAGAGGGGTGGGGGATGGGACCGATATAGGAAATGTTGGAAGGGTTAGATGTACATTGGATGCCCATTTGTCTATCTTGCACATGCCTTGTCTGGACGTGTGCCTAGAGGGAAGATAACCACCAATAACAGCTTAATCAGCTAACTGACTTTCAACACATCATGGAGGGGAATTGACATCTGCATGGCTTCGCCACGATGTGGATAAGGGAGCCATGCAATGCGAGAAGCAGTAGAGGAGACATGTCCCCTGGATTTTATGGTGTACGTTCAAGCAAATAGGTAAAGTTAGCAAGCAGGAAGACAGCCTCTACCCCGTCGTTCACTTAAGGTTGGGTGGGTTTTTTTTTTTTTTTTTGTTTTAAATCACATTTGATTTCTTTTCTCTCCCCACTTAGACACCAGCACTCATCGTATACGGGGACCAGGATGCCCAGTTAGGCGAGGTGAGCCTGAACAACTTGAAGAACTTACCTAATCACAAGGTGATGATGATGAAAGGGGCGGGCCATGCCTGCTACATTGACAAGCCAGATGAGTGGCACCGTGGCCTGCTAGACTTCCTGAAGAGCATCAAGTGAAGAGCAAACAGGCTCTGCACCCTCCCAACCAACCCATGATCAATGGCTCCCCACATCTGTCTCTCTGGTCTGCACTTCCTCGGTATTAGGGTCTCTTTCTGCAATTCTATCAGCAACCTGAGCAGGACCTGAGTTCTCTTTGGACTATCTGGCAACTCCAGAACTAAATGGATTCAGGAAATGGATGCTGTTGCATCCGGAACGTGATCCTTGCTCCCATGTTTCGTTCATTGCATAGTCAGAGTGACCACCCCAGACTTTCCCTCCTTTGGCCATAAGATACATTAGGTCACACTTACTCACAGTTTTCATCTAAAGATCTAAGGGTCTGTTACGTGGATGTATTGGGACCTAGGCTGCAATTTTGCCATTTATGATGGGGCATGAAATCCACCTCTCCCTTTTCCCCATCATTCACCCCTGACACTGATAATTTTCTCTCTTTTTATTTAAATGAACACAAAAGCCAACAGCTGCCACTATGAGCTGGCTGAGATTATGTAATATAGGTAGGGCAATGTACGATTCCCCAACTGAGCAGGCTTTTAGAGCTAGTCCATACTGACCTGCAGAATGTTTTGCAATCTTTGTCCTTGACATCTCTGCCAGGTCACTTGCATCTTGATCACAAACCCTTCTGCAATTTCACTGCTGTGCTCTACACACACATCTCATTGGGCTGGTTTGCACAACATGACAGCCCACCATGGGTTAATTTGCCTGCGGGGCCTGTCGCATTGCTTGCCATGCCTTGTTGTGTCATGCAAATCCAGACGGCAGGAGCTGTTTGAAAGTTAGACAACCCTCAAATAACCCATGGCTTGTTTTAGGGTTGAGGGTTGTCTAACCCTCAAACAACCCCTGTTGCCGGGGTTCACACGAGACGACCACCCATGGCAAGCTGGGCACCCGCCAGCGCCCAACAAAACACACCAGCCCCTGTGGGTAAATTAACCCACGGTGGGCTGTTGTGTTGTGCGAACCAGCCTTTTGTGTCAGAACCTGTTTCTCCCTGCTTTGGGGTGGCAAAACTACACTACTAGGAGGACACAATGGCAGCCAGGTGCTCTGTGATGAACAACTATTAGAGGGTGGCAGGATGCATGCTGACTTCGCCCCGTGTTGTTAGATAGCATCAGTTTGTAGGACGAAGGCCTGAGAATCTCCTGGGCTGCTCCTTTCTAAAACTGGCAGCAGTGTGCATGTGTTAAACAACACCTTCCCCTTTTGAAGCCTGACCTCTCTAAGAACTTGTGACTATCCAGGCATTTTGAGAAACTCTTGTGTATCCAGGGTGAGTGGTGAAATTATATGGTTCCGGAAGGCATCTTAGAAGTTTAATAAATGGTCAGTGGAAGAAGTGAGAGTACCATTTGTCCATGGTTGCAACAATAAAGGGAAATATCAGGACAATCCCATGTCCACCTTGGAGAGAGGTCAAGGCACTCGTGAGTGAGGAGGCATTGCTCAGCTACTTTGAGAACAGAAGGGAAAGCATGCTGTTGCTGCTCCACACTTGAGCCATTCTGTCACGGGTATAATCAATGGGACTACTAGGTTATCAAAGAGTGCAGGCTTCCAAGAATGAGGCTGGAGCAGGAAAATGAATTAAATTAGCTGTGCAGGTGCTGTCTAGAATTTTCAGGTGCATTCTGGCTGAATGATAGTTTGTCAAAATGAGTAACTGGTGATCAAATAAAACTGATTTGTACCTCTGCTGTTTTTGGTGATGCAATTCTCTTCCAATCCAGCTACTACAGCAACACACCTCTGTGAACCACCCCTTTCCCACTGTGACTCCTTTTGCTATTGGGAGTTTGGAGCAGGTTAACAACAGTTGTGGGAATGTTGACGAGAGTAACTGTTCTATGTAGAAGCATTGTTTATTTTAAAAACATATATCCCATTCCCCCCACAAAATAATCGCAAAGCAGCTTACAACACACACACACACACACACACTCTCAATAACACCAACTTCATAAAATACCTTAAACCACCACCAAAAGATAACAGCATCATAAAAAAGCCCCACACATAGACACACAAGGCCAGAGTGTTTATAATCGAGCCGGGGCAGGGAACCTGTGGCCTTCCAGATTGGCCATACTGCCTGGGGCTGATGGGAGTTGGAGTCCAACATCTGGAAGGCCACAGGTTCTCTACCCCTGTGATAGAGGTTGCTTAGTGTACTGCTCAGAGCAACAAACACTGGGAGGTAGCTTTGCCTCATTTCTAGAGCAGCAGAAAAGGTATCTGGAGTTCTGCTGCCAAGATCAAGGTGCGATAGTCCAGTTGTAAGCAAAAGCCTGGGAACGGGAACCCATGGCTTCTCTTTCTTGTGGATTGAATATGGCAAGATTTCTAATTCTCTTAGAATCCTTTAATTTTTTCAGTACACGTATGGCATGCAGTTATTCAGACTTCCTGTTGCATGCCTCTGTATTGGTCCTGAGTCCTTCAGCCGGCATGAAGTGCCCAGATTACTGGAAGGCAACAGGGCACTAGATCACTGAGAATCCAGCCTAAGAAGCTTAGCATCTGTCGGTGATGTGCAGGGATGCATCTCTGCCTGAGACCCTGGAGAGCCACTACCCGTGAGAATACACAATCCTGGGCTGCTGGGAGATGCAGTCCAACACACCTGAAGGGGAAAGGCTGTTGTAAGAGAAGAGATGCCCTCTGCGACAGTGTTCTCCAAGCTTGGGTCCCCAGATGTTTTTGGCCTACAACTCCCAGCATGCCCCAGCCAGCATAGCTGGCTGGGGCATGCTGGGCGTTGTAGGCCAAAAACATCTGGGGACCCAAGCTTGGAGAGCCCTGCTCTGGAACATAGGAAGCTGCCTTGTTCAGCATCAGACTATGGATCCATCTACCTCAATAATGCCTACTCTGACTGGCAGTGTCTCCCCAGGGTCTCAGGCAGAAGTTGTTCCCATCATCTGCGATCTGATCCTTTAAAAAAAAACAAAAAAAAACCTGGAGATGCCAGGGATTGAACCTGGGGCCTTCCGCATGCAGAGCATGTGCCCTACCACTCAGCTCTGGAACCTTTGCTCGCCCCCCTTTCACATATCATCAGTGCACTCACTCTTCCCTCATTCCTCATTATCCCTACGATGAGATGGAATTAGGTAATCTAGTTTTCTACAGCTTAAGAGAAAAATGCAAGCCCGACCCCTGGAGTAAAAGCTCAAATGGATTCCTTTAAATGCCCGGGGGATTACTAAATTAGTGGCCAAGGTGAACAGATGGGAGACAGGTTAAAGTCAGCCGCATGGCTGTTCCAGAGCCACCTGGCCTTGTTCCTTTGTGCTCATTTTCCACAGATGGAGCCCAGACAGATGGAGCCGGCAGTAAGAAGTATGGAGGTGGACTCTAATCATCATGCTGCCCCCTGACTGGCTGAAGGCTGGGATGGCTGTCAAACATCAGACTTTATCCTATTAGGCAGAGGATTTGCTGGCAGGGGGTTGGCCAGCCCGCGGGTGTCATTCCCACACGGGTCAGAAACATCTATCTATATCTGGGATCTAAAGCCCTGGGATTGACTGCACCTCAGGGGAAGGGAGAGTGCTCTGGCATGTCTATGACGTTTGTTTCCTCACCGCTGAAATGTGGTGTTTGAAGCCACCCAGAGGGTTTATGGGGTCTGGAGCAGGTGCAACGTTGGGGGGGCCCTACAAGAACTCATGAATTTGTGTACAAAGCTGGGGGACCACATGTGAGAATTCTTCCATGCAAAGTCCACACGCATAAAGCCCACCAGTACTTCCTTTACCCATTTTGTGATGTGTGCCCCTTTCTTTTTATCACATTCCGCCATATTCAGAAATTGTTCCTACATCTCATTTTCCATCTTTTTCATGTACAGATTGTATGATAAATACCAGCTGCTCAGTATGCGAGACTTCAGGTGTCCTATCTACGATGATTCCATAGTAGCAAGCATTTCTCACCTCCTCAAGAATTGTATTTAGTACTTCCTTGGCATACACCGCCAAATATTCATTCTGACTATGCCAGGAGGACATGTAGTGTGCTTGTATTCTCTCTCCAGCCATTCAATGCCCCATAACAGTTTCAAGATGGCAGTTCAGATCTTGGTTTTATTTACTCTAAAACTTTACAGTAGAAAGGAACACCTCACATTCTAGGGTAGAATGTGATCTCCGGAACAGCAAATTTTGCTCTGTGAGAAACAAGGTAACGTCAAGCAGACACTGCAACACTTTACGCCACTTATCCTTCTCTGAATGTATAGCATTTTCAAGAGCATTATCAATGGTTCCTTTCCCACCAAGAACATTTGCAAGGTCTTTCCATTGTAAATAATGTTGAAGATGACTAGAATTGGCCTTGTGACTCTTCCCTTTGTCATACAATTTCCTCCAGTTATCATTTACACCCCATAGCAGAATCTGGAATGATAAACGGCTTGATTTTTATTCAGATCTCGGAAGAGACAGCATGGAAAGCAGAACAGGCCAGCTGCCTCATCGCTCCAAAAAGAGCCAGTCCCTTTTCATACTCTCACCATTGGGCAGAGACTTACAGAAAACAGATGTAGGGAATGAACGTTTAGAACAATCATATGGGAAGCTTGCAGGTTTGGGTGAGGAGCCGTTAGACACATTAAATCTCTTTGCAACCTATCAAGATGTCCCCAGGTGGTTGGGTCATTAGATAACATTTCCCAAAACTCAGGATCAGATCCAGAAACCAGATCAGTTGTCTCATTTTTCTCATGTGATGCTATCTTCACTTCAGACAACATGATAACCCACACCCAAGGGTTGAGTGTGGGTTGTTGTTGTTGAATTGTGGGTTGTTGAAACATGAATTATCGTGTTGTCTGAACCCAGCTACGCTAACAAGCCATGGCTAGTTAACCACGAACATCCCACGGAGAGAACCCATGGTTTGTTGTGGGGTTGTGAACTGTGGGTTGTTTGCCGTGGTTATGCCCCACCAAACCACCTGACTCATTTTCAAATTCTCCTACTACACTTCCTGCTTTCTTTGTGGTGTTTTCATAATCAGAGTATTCCTTAGCCCCTGCAAGTGATGTGCCACCTGCTGCATCACCTGTTCCACTACCATCTTCTTTATTTCCTTTCACCACCCAAGGCATCCTTTATTTTAAAGCCTGTCCAGTTCAAGTCTGGTTTAAAGGTAAAGAACCAGAAGAAGGGGCCTTGAAGCTGCCCATCAACACACCTGGACAGTGGCCTGAGCAGGTTACCTGGTCACAGTCTTTCCCACTATGGTTAGAGGTACAGTATTGTATTTCTATTTAAATTACCTTATAGTAACTATTTCTACATTTGCCCCCCTCTCTCAGCCTATGCAAATTTTATGCAAATCTGTGTCATAAGTGGCCTCCTCAGCTAGCAGTGCCTTTCTGTCAGAGTAAGGAGGACTTGAACTGTGCCATTTAGAAAGGCAGCATTGATACAAAAGGGGTTTGCAAACAGCTACTCGTCTGTGGCAAATAAAGTATCTTTATGTGGCCAGACAGGGTTGTTTTTGTAATTTGGAAGAGCTGCTGTTTTGCTTCTCTTCCCCCCCCCCCCCAAATCTCCTTTTTCAGGCCTTTGATGCAACACAATAGGCAAACACAGCCTCTCTTTTAAGCTTCAAGCAAGCTGCTAAGACCTTTTTATTTCACTGAGCTTTTTAGTATGGGTTAAAGTTCTGTCTCCCCATTTTTATGCTGAATTGTTTTATCATGCTCTGAAACTGATTTTAGTTATTTGGACGGTTTTTTCCGTGTTTTATGTATTTTATGAACTTCTTTGTAAATTGCTTTCAGCTTATTTTAGAATGAAAAGCGGGGTATACATAAATAAATATTTTACAAGAGGCAAGCTACCAATTTTGTTGTTTTTGGTAGATTAGTAACTTTTGTGGACTTGGTTTCTAAAGGCAGCTTTTAAAGGCTGAGGTTTACTGCGGGGGGGGGGGGATTCAACTGTCTTTGCTGTAGCTTTAGAAAGGGGGAGAGCTCTGTGGAGGAGTAGCAGACTCCAGGCCAAACCACATTGCACTCACATGAGTGGCTGCATTACTTTGAAGCTGGTATGAGAAGCATCAGGGTGTACACATATGATCATAGAATCAAGGGGATCGCCTAGAAAGAAGAATTGCCCGACCAGTATCCCTTGTGCTCAAAGGAGCTCTCTTCCCTGCCTTTCCTTTTGTTTTCTCACAGCAGCAACCTGCCTTCTTTGGGAGCACGGCCATGCTCAGGAACATTGATGCCACAGGAATGGCAGCCACCCAGAGCCTGATGTTCAAGGGCTCGGCAGGCCAACCTTCCCCCTACCACACACACACACACACACACACAACACACAATTTCAACCTTTTCACAGACAGCCACTGGCTGGGTTCAGACAACATGATAACCCACACCCAAGGGTTGAGTGTGGGTTGTTGTTGTTGAATTGTGGGTTGTTGAAACATGAATTATCGTGTTGTCTGAACCCAGCTGCGCTAACAAGCCATGGCTTGTTAACCACGAACATCCCACGGAGAGAACCCATGGTTTGTTGTGGGGTTGTGAACTGTGGGTTGTTCGCCGTGGTTATCTCGGCTGGGCTCAGACAACACGATAACCCATATTTCAACAGCAACCCACAGTTCAACAGCCATACTCAACTCTTGAGTGTGCATTATTGTGTTGTCTGAACCCAGTCAATGGCTCGCTACCTTGTCTTGAGTGGCCCAGGAAATAGTCTGAGACCATACAGTTGGGGGTCTGGTGGGAAGAAGGCCCACAAAAGAAAGAAAATCTGCCCCTACTGTTTGTGATCCTATGCCTTCTCCCTCTCCTTCTCAGCTTCTAAGAAGCTCTTGCTGGCCACCCGTCTGTCTATGCCAGTGTTTCTCAACCTTGGGTCCCCAGATGTTTTTGGCCTACAACTCCCAGCATGCCCCAGCCAGCTATGCTGGCTGGGGCATGCTGGGAGTTGTAGGCCAAAAACATCTGGGGACCCAAGGTTGAGAAACACTGGTCTATGCCACTCCTTCACAGGCAAGGTGGGTTCCATCCTGACAGTGGGTGCTTCCAGATGGAGGGCTCCCAGCACTACCAATCCAAAGGCATTGTGCAGCTACTCCATCTTTCCCTCTTTAATAACAGAGGGTTTTGTGTTTTTTTTCTGGTAAGGAAAAAGACAGAAAAGCAGTGGGAAAACATGGGAGGGTTACAAGCAGAAGATGGCGACGGTGATGCCTGGATAACCCCTCCCCTGTAAAATTCCAAAGGAGGCAGGGTGATGGCACAACCAAAGCCTGACCTGGAAGTGACTCTGCTCCTTCCTCCATGTAAGGCGAGCCCCCACCCCCGGCTGCTAAGTTCCTACCTTACCGTAGGTTCAGTACTGCTGGCACATTTCTATTCCCAACAGGTGTTTGGCACTAAGCCCTCAATGTACCCATGAGGCAGACAGGCAACAATGGCAGCCTCCTCACCCCTACCACCCCCACCTTTGGAGCAGTTGCTGTTCAGCGTGCACACAATCTGTTAAAATGTGCTCAGTTGCACCCAGCTCCCCTGTTTGGGTAGCCGGTAGCAGCTCAAATTACTGTGTAGCTTTTATCTCATCCCACAAGAGCCTCACATTCCTCTGCCATGGCTGTGTTGCTGATTGCTAGATGGTGAAAAAATGGCTTTCTGTAGACTTCCCTGTTTGAGATCTCTGCTCTGATTCAGTTGTAGGCAAAGAACGGGGTTAGGAAGGGTTTTTTTTCTCCCCTTTCATATGGAGGGTTTCCCCCACCCACCTTCTCTGGGTCATTGAGCATTGCCGTAACTAGTGATGAGATGTAGGCGGCATTGTCGAGGTATCTCCCAATAGAACTTCCTTTGGGATGACTTAGTAGATGGGTTTTGCTCACTCGTGCTCAATACCTACTGACTGCAGTATTTGGGGTGGGAAAGAAATTTTCATCCAGATTGGATTGGCAACAGACCTTTCTTGGGTTTTGCCTGTTTCTCTAGGACATGGCTTGGATAAGCAAACCTAAGTGCTCTCAGAGTACCTTCGTACAATGCACCTACTCTCTGCTAGAAGGGCACTGTGTATGAATTGTATAGGGTATATATATATATATGTGTGTGTGTGTGTGTGTGTGAGAGAGAGAGAGAGAGAGAGAGAGAGGTGTGTGTTTCCAGACAGAAGGCTCCCAGACCAACCAAAAGGGCACTATTCTGTATTTTCCTCCGTAATGTATTTTTTTTCTGGTAAGAAAAAAGACAGAAGCAGCAGTTGGAAAACATGGGAGGGTTACATGTAGAAGACATAATTGTCTGGAATGGCCATAAAATTTCTTGTTTGAGGCAAGGCAATTGCAGCATAAAAGCCTCATCTGGAAGCACCCAGAGAGAGAGAGAGAGACAGAGTCAGAATAGATTGACACAGTAAGACTGGATGGTGTTTCTATTACTTTTCACACTGTTTCCACCCCTCTTACACTTGACACTTTCCCAATCAGCCTCCAGTCTTCCCTTCCCATTCTTAGGACATACTAAACATACTTAGGACATACTTCCCCCCCATTCTTGCCTTTCCCTTCTCCATTTTCTCTTACTACTCAGTCTACTTACAAGCCCCTTGCACTACAACCCGTGCACCAAAGATTCTCACGCAGAAATGAAACAGGCCAATATTTTATTTACTTACTACATGTGCATCCCACACTTTCTCCAAGGGGCTCAAGAGAGAATACACTGGATGTCCCTTTGTTTTTTCCTCACAAGAAACCTGTGAACCCAAGCACAAGTCTGGCACTCTTGTCTACTATACTGTACTGGCTTTACCTTGCCTATTGTGTGGCCCTGGAGCAAATGCAGCAACACTTTCCTTCACAAAACCTTATTTTTTCTTGCCAGCAAATTGCAAAACACTATCCGAGTGCCATGTTTGGACAGTTCTTACCATTCCCTTTACCAACACTAGCAAAACAGCACTGAACCTGTTACTGAACTGCTCTATTCGGTATTCTCCAAGACATACAAAAAGGGAAGGTAGCCAATAGAAGTCACGCGGCCTTTGTGTATTGAGTTATGCCCTTACTCATCATCATCCTCCCCGCCCGCCATCGTGGTCCTGAAGGGAGAGTCCAAAGCAATCCCCTGTATAATGTCAATTCAGCTGGAAGAAGACCTCTGCAAAACCCCTGCATGAAAAGAGTGATCTCACCACGTACCATTTAACACGTGCATCCACCTCACTTGGGTTATTTGGTGATTCACGGTTGAGTGTGTGAGCATACTCCACTGAACACTATTGTATCTGTGGTGACATCGGGTGATACAAAATATTTGTTGGTGGGGTTTGGACTGCAGTGGCTCATTCACACCTGCAAATCATAACTATACTGTAATGATAGAGTGATTAACATGCATGTGTGAACCAGCTCTATGTGCCGTTCCTTCTCTGATGCCAACTCTATATTAAACTAAAACAGATGCACACATTTAATGGTGGTTGCATTATGGCAGGATGCTAAGCATCTGAGTTCCCCCCATTATTTCCATTGCAAATTCTCAGTCCTCCCCTATTCTCTGTTGCAGACAGGTAGCCGTGTTAGAGGACTCACTCAAGTGACAGACCAATGAAATATTTAGCTGTGATAAGGCCTTTGTTACTGCAATACAGCCTTCTCCAACCTGGTGCCCTCCAGGTATTTTGGACTACTAGCATTCCTGACCATTGGCCATGCTTGCTGGGGCTGATGGGAGTTGAAGTCCAAAATATCTGGAGTGCATCAGATTGAGAAAGGCTGCTGTAACACATGAGCACCTCAACCCCTCCTGTAAGGTGGGGGGAAAGCTATTGCCATTTAATAGATGGAACAGAGACATGGAGAGCATTCATCATTGTTTGATTGTGATTTACAGCATGTTATTTTGCTCTGTTCCATTGATGTTGGTGAAGCAGGAGAGGGAAAAATCAGGGATTTTGCCTCTGCTGAGTGTTACCAAGCTATAGTTCTGTACTTAGGAAGCCCTTGGCTGTCAGTTTATTATCTATACTGATTTAAATACTTTTGACAAAGAGTGCATGAGAAATTGCCACAGGTTGGGTTCAATGTTGATTTTGTAAAAACAAGAATTATTAAGAACGACATCGTTGGCTCCTTTCCAATACGTGTGTGTATGTGTGTGTGTGTCAGAATGGCATCTTACAAAAAGACATCTTATATTGCTTGAGAGAGGGGAGTTATCAGTTTCTCAGTAGCCTTCCCAGCAATTCCAATGCAGCTAAAACCAGCTGTTTTCTGGAAATCTGTCACAGAAAAAGGAGACGCTTTGCTTTAACCACTTAGGGGAAGAAATGTATGCATTAATTCTTACTTCCTAGTAAAAGGTCTGCACCATAAACAATTTGGCCAAATGACCGGGAAAGGGGCTGCATGCAATGCATGTTGCAGGGTCCATCTTCAACCCCCAGTGAAAAGGATCAGGGAAGACCCCTGCCTGAGACCTTGGGAGAGCTGCTGGCTGCCAGCCAAACAGACGGATCGTCTGACCTGGTCTACAGTAGCTTCCTGTGATACAGAGAGCATGTGGCACAGCTGAGAGCTGAATGATAAATAGATAACTAATGGACTACCCCTCCTTCTTGCACTTTATGCGGTGCCTATCTACATCCATTTGGATTGTCCTGCACATCATCACTCAATACACTCTCTTCTCCTTGCTCTCTACCCAGCTGCTGCCTGTTCAGCTCCTGCTACATCACGGGTGATTCTTGAGTGCAGGGATTCATTTTCATGGACCCTTTGCTCAGCCAGTGGAGGTTACAGACGGAGAGATTTCTTGTGAGAATTGCTATGCTGCAACTCTAATTCAGATTGTGTAGCCTAGGGCATGTTCACCTGGCAGCTTTCTGCATTTTCACTTTGTTTGTCTATATTTCTAACTTTTTAAGTGGCGTGACAATGTCATTATTCAGCGCAGAGCTGTACTTTAGTTCAAAGATTAAAAAAAGAGAGCAACGATGGCGTACTTAAAGAATGCATTCTCAGTGAATACATATCACAACACATGCATTTTCACCTTAGCAGTGGAGCACTAAACCATTACTACTGCAGTGTATTGTGCATTGGGCTGCCCTTGAGAATGGTCCAGAAACTTCAGGTAGTTCAGAATATGGTTGTGAGACTGTGAACGGGGACTGGGCAATATAAGTACATCATATTGGTGCTTTGCCATCTTCACTGGCTCCTAGTTTGTTTCCAAGTCAAAATCAAGGTGCTGTTTTTGACCTTTAAGGCCCTTCACGGCACAGCACCAGGATACCTGCCCCTCTCCGCTTGTATCTATCTAAACCTTTAGATCTTCTTCAGAGGCCCTTCTCCAAGTGCTCAAGTAGCTACTGAGGGCCTTTTCAGTAGTGGTGCCCTGGCTGGCTGTAAAATACCCTCCCCAGAGAGGCTCACCTGGCACCACCTTTGGCATTTTGTCAGCGCAAGCATTTATTTTCACAGGCCTTTCAATCTGACTCACCTTTAAATTTTAATCTCTGCAACTGTTGTTATGCTGTTTTATACTTTTATTGCTATTTTTATTGTTATTGGGTTGGGTCCAGGATTTGCCTTCCATAAGAGGAAGGGCTCTGCTTGTGGAAGGTCCCTCTGTCCAATTTTTGGAGAGCCCCCTCTCCCCTCCCCACACCACAGCTCACCCCACTCAGCAGGGGTCACCTGACTCTCTGTATAGCATTTTTTAGCGGGCTGGAGGGGCTGCTGTGGACGGAGCAGGTGAGGAAGTCCACTTCCACCAACGCAGTTGATCCAGCTTAAATTGGGATTGAACCCACGGGGCAGTGCTGTGCTGCGCTTAGCAGGAACCTCTTTTTGTGAGTTGTCTTGAGAACTCTGTCAGAGGTAGGCCTATAAATACTGTTGCTAATAAACAAACTTGACACATGGAAAGGGCATAGAGGTTTTAAGGAGAAAAATATACCCTTTCTCTGGATTTCATAGCAGCACAATATTCACGCAGTCAGCACTGCTAATGGACACACACCTACTTTGGTGTAAGACTGCTAGGTTTGTGAGAGAAATAAGAATACCTACGTATGTCCCCATGTATGTGTGTACTGCAAAGACTGGAAGCATATTACATTCATAACTTCCATGCAGTTGTAATCTCTCCTACCCACTGAGCAGGGGGTTGGACTCAATAGTCCTTGTAGGCTCCTTCCAACTCTATGATCTATGAAATCTATGAACACCCACCCCTAAGTCAAGGGATCATTGCAATTGCCTGGATCCCCGACAGACATATAGGGTTTTCTTTAGAGCAGGGCTGAGGAGCCTGTGGGCCTCCAGATGTTGTTGGACTACAACTGCCATCATCCCTGATCACTGTTGATGTTGGCTGGGACTGACGGGAGTTGGTGTCCCACAGCATCTGGAGGGAAGCAAGTTCCCCTGCCCTGATTTACAGGATATACTGTTTTATTGTATTTGCCATTTATTTTGCTTCAGCCTCAGAACTTGCACACAATCAAAATTCAGGTAAATCCAAGATTTAAACAAGTTCAAAGGGTGGGAAACAGCCCCTGGATAACTAGGGGCCCTTTCCCCTTTAGAATAATTGACGTCTCAACCCCAACTCTGGATTGCCATTAGGTGTGAGCCAGGTCTATATCTCATTCTCTAGTCAGCAGAATTGGGCGGCATTCACAACTCACAGCAAACTCACAGCGACCTCGGAGTGATCCCACAGAGCGAGGCCAGGGTACGTACGATGATCTTCTGAACCAGCTTTGCAACCTGCAAAGAACAAAATAAGTCAGGCTTCTTGGTGAACAACCAGCCGAAAGCCCCCTGGATTTTGAATAAACAAATCAAAGGAAAGGCAGCGACGATGAGAAGGGGAAAGGAGGAAGATCAAGTACTGTACTAGATAGCCAGGGCGCTGAGGTCCAGCCTTCTGCTCTTCCCTGCTGATGGCTGGACACCACCAGGCTGGCGGTGCCCGCTCCTCGGTTTCCAGGAAAAGAGTACAAAATACAAAAGCGCGAGAGCGATCTGCACTGCAAGCGGGGGGTGGGGGTGGAATGTCCCTGTCCTTGGCAGATGGTCTTACCCAGTGTGCATTGTTCCTTTGGTGTCTCCTTTATCCGCTGTAATTGGATCCTGGAGGGAGCCAGCGCGCAAGGGAGGGCGGGGGGAGGCTGGGCGGGATTGCTGGGGGCGGGGGAGAGGCAGAATAGTCCCGAGGCTTCGGCCTGCGCCTCCCTCGGCTGTCAAGCATTTGATTTCATTGTTCCGGGCTGATGTCACTCCCAGTTGTCACAGACGCCTCTCCGGGTGACAATGTGGGACTAGGAGGCACAAAGGAGCCCTCTGGACATACCCCAAAGGTAAGAGGGAAAGAGGGCTCTGCGTGTGTGTGTTGTGGTCCCGTCGCCAACTTTGGGGGAGTTGGGGGCACGGAAGGACCCAAGCTTGGACGCAGAGTGAGTGGGTCAGGGGCACCCCCCACACACCCCCCCGCAGTACCAGCAGCTCCGAGGAAGTTTGCAGCAGCGGCAGCAAGATTCACTCAGTCTCCCGCGCGGCTTGCGAGTGGGAGGGCGGCGCAGCTTCGCCGGCGGGAATTCCGGGGAAGGGAGAGAGAGCGAGAGAAAAGTTCTGCCTGCCGCCTGCCCGAGCCATGTGTTTCCGCGTCAGGGAAGAAGGAGTTGGGGAGCCTCTCTTAAGGAGTGGCGAGTGAGGGATGCTGCTGCTGCTGCTGCTGCGCCTGGACCAGGCGGAACTAGGAAGGGGCTGTGGATGCCTTCGAGTTCTTAGGCACACACACCCCATCCGCCAACCCACCCATCGCCCTCGCCGCTTTGTCCTTGCAGCCTGCACGAGCCCCGCGTGCCCAAAGCGCCCATGCCTCCGTGCCTGGGAAGTTCTTCCTCCTCCTAGAATCCCATAAATCCGACCGCATGATCTGGCGCACAGCATCCCGGGCCTCCCCCCCCCCCATAACTTTTACGCTTGCTTTCTGTGGAGAGGGAGGGAGTGATCCTACTCTTGGGGGGGGGGGTCTCTGGCTATCGAAGGCAAGGAGCACTGAGTTACTGAGGGGAGTAAGTGGGGGATATTTTAATGCCCAAGGAAGGAAGGAAGGAAGGAAGGAAGGGGCTGTGAGCGCTCGCTGAAGACAGGAACAGATCATGCAGTGCTTTCCTGTATGAAAGCTTCTGTTCCCAGCTCCGGACTTCTGTGTACGAAGCCTCTTCAGGCCTCACCGGGCACCCCCTCCCCCACCCCGAGAGATCCTTCTCATGCCACTCTATTCTCAGCTCTCTTCTGACGTTCAGCACCTGCCCTTTCCATTTTTCCACTCTTGTGGCCCCTTGGAAACTCAGGCTTTTATAGTTCCATACCTTCAGCACGCTGAGCTCTTCTGATCGTATTAGCCCTCACCCCTGCTTTGTCAGTGAGCTCCCCCCCCCCCCCATTTAAAGAGCTAACTGCTTATTTTATGTCATGGCACTGCTAATCCAACCCCCTCAGCTAACTTCACTGGATGTGCTGTTCCTTTTCCAGTTCTAGTTCTGCCTCTGTTTGCCCCCTATTATTCCTATATTTGTGCATCAATCGTCTTCTGTTCCACACCCTATCTCCAAACTGGCATGGCCTACTTCTGAGCTCAGATTGCTATTGTGGCAGGGTCCTTGGGGACTGGTTGGGTGATGAATCCCTACACAGTTCATTCCATTTGTGACACAGCCTCCATTTCCAGCACCTGCCCCCTCCCCCTTTGGCAGCAGATTGCATTCATTCTTTTTTCAATGCACATCCTTTTGTTCCCAACCACAACCGAATGCCATTTCCATCCCAGTCATTTCTGGCCCACTTTGTTGACAAGAGACCAGAGGAGCCTCACGTACAAGTACAATATACAAAAATAATAACGAAGATGGCACTGTCACTACCAAAGGAGAGGGACACTGCCTCAGCCAGTTTTGCATTATGAGGGTGAAGCCATATGGGGATTCTAGAATACAACATTCCCTTGTGATATGGAAAACCTCTTACTTATAGAATCATAGATGTGGAGTGCTTCACAGACATATGACTACAGTGACAATTCTGTGGGGCAACTTAAGTTTTGATATAACTACCCAAAGTTGTGGGTGGGGATGTATGGGTGTTAGAGATGGACTCTGAGTCCCTAAGCATATTTGCTTAGAAACCAGCTCTATTTAAGTCAAAAGGAGTATAGAGTTTACTTCCAAGTAAAAGTGTTTAAATTCAGGGTGTAAGTCTTCCAAGTCAAGATACTTTCTGAGGAGCAAGAAAAGCCAACATACTGAATGAACCTCAGAGTATAGCCAAGATGGGCTTTTGTTTTTGCCCTTATCCAGCTGAAGGATCCTAAAAAGCAGGGCCTGGGGAAGGTGGTAGAGGCAATATATTATACCTAGCTTTGGAAGAGGGATAGATTTACCCCAAGGCCTGTGGCTCATGCTGGCTCAGCTTATCTGAGTGTGGAAAGCTAAGCAGGGTCAGGCCTGGTTATTACTTGGATGGGAGACCTCTCCTCTAGTTTCCTGCACTGAGCAGGGGGTTGGACTCGATGGCCTTGTAGGCCCCTTCCAGCTCTATGATCTATGAATTTGCCACAGACCTGTCACTTCCTTCATGCTGGAATTGGTCGTTTGGAGGCAACAGTGAAGGCATATTATGGTGATTCTGCCAATTCCATTGCTATATTGGAAAGCGCCAAAGCTAGACCTGACTCCCAGCCAGAATGATCTTTCCCAAAGAGACATCCTAAGTTTAAAAGTAGAATTGTCCAGCAAATCTTTTACAACAATTGACCAACAGCTCAAATGTTATTTTTGAATGAGGATTCCTGTCTCGTAGGAATAGAGCATCCTCCATCATTCCTTTGAATTAAGGAGAAAACTTTTCAAGACAATCTCATGTGACTCGTCCATAAGGGCCTCTCTTAAGGAAGTCTGTAGGGCATTCTCTGCAGCAAAAGCACTGTTCCAACAGAATCATCATCCTGCTATAGTGTTCTTACAATCATGGCTGAATTATCCAAATTCCCTTTTGTTCTCAAACATTTGCCCCTTTGTCCTTTTAAATCCACACATCCTCCACCCTGTCCTGTCCATGCAATTTGGGAACTACGCATCAATATTCAGAGCAGCTATGAGGTCATCTTTCTAAGGGCTTCTACTCTCCTCCTCTTCACCATTCAGGGAACACATCAGGAATTGTTCTTGTGCTCTAGTAAGAGATCCCTCTCATGTGAAAGCCGGGGGTGAGTTGGGGAGGATTAATGAGAAAGCTGCCCACGTAAGCAAGCTTCCACTGGCAGCTTATTAAAACTATGTTATTCTTTGTGCACTCCAGCTGCATTTTTAAGAAATGGAGGAAGAGGTCTTAGAGTGACTTTTTGAAAAGCTATGATACAATACAATCAGTGACATAGACACCTCTAGAAAAATCTGTGTTCATGCATTATTTATTTATTTACAGCATTGTTACCCCGCTCTTCAGCCAGAAAAGGCTCCCAGAGTGGCTTACAAAGATTAATAATAAGACAGTCCCTGCCCTCAGGCTTACAATCTAAAAGACATGACACAAAAGGAAAAGGGATTGGGAGGGAGGAGGAAATGGGGTGATAACCAAGCCACCAAATGTTTGGGATTTTTTGTCTTTTTATCACATGATGGTGGGAATAGAACCAGACCCAAAGATCTATTCCTGACCATCACTACCACCATGTGATAAAGAGATGTGTTGCTGATGGTTATTCTTGATCTATACAGTGGAGGAGAAAGTTCCTACAATTTGTTAAATGTTTGAATTTCCAGAGGGATGGCTGTGTTAGTCTGCTGCAGCAAAAACAACAAAGAATCTTAAAGACTTACACATTTATTATGGCATAAGCTTTTGTGGACTACAGCCCACTTCACAGTCCATGAAAGCTTATGCCGTAATAAATTTGTTAGGCTTTAAGGTGTCACAAGACTCTTTGTTGTATTAAATATTTGAAGGCACTCTGAAGATAAGAAGACTCATTATCAGTAGCAGGACTAGCCAAATGAGGATGACATCAATGATGTCAGGAAACTGGAAGGAGGTCTCAAGGGAACAGAATGAGATAATAAATCAAGTTGCAGAATTCCAAGGTCAGCACTGAGCAATGATGCAGAGCCTTCTTTACCACAAAACAATGTGAAACACTTGCTTCAGATCTCAGATTCCAAAGGGGACGCCATTTTCTTCTGCCAACATCCATCCCTGTGTGTCACTAAAAAGGAACTCCAGTGCAGAGAGAGTGGCTATCATTTTGACTTTTAGCTTTAGGTGTGAAAGTATCTAAAGCCAACATTCATAATACATACAATATCTTCAGTGTGACCTTTTGAGAAGGCAGCTGTGGTATTCAGAGGCTTCTCTGCTTGAATGATTATGGATAGTGTTAGTTTGGGTATTTCAGCCTAGGCCTTAGTAGGCAGTCACCCTGTATAGAGGTGATGTACAAGTTGTTTTAAAATGGTCTTTTGCCTCTTGTTGCTGCTTTATTATGCTTCAAGGAGGGTTAAAGAAAACTTTTACGTTGATACTTTTACTGTTAACAGCTCACAGCAATGTCAATTCATATCTTTGGTAGTATTTTTTAAATTGTACTGTTAGTCTAAAGAGTACATGACGAGCAGGGGAAAGAACTCTTTATGGAACATTCCTTTCTAGGCTTTCTGTGGAAATTCAGGTAGAAAAGAACACCGGCCAATCTTTTCTGCTAGGTAAACCTATAGCAGGGATTCTCAAGTCAATTACCTTGGTCACAGCCTGGTGGTAGAGCACATCATGCTTTGCATGCAGAAGGTCCCAGGTTCAATCCCCGGCATCTCCAGGTAGGGCTGGGAAAGATGCCTGTCTGAAACCCTGGAGGGCTACTGTCAGTGAGTGTACAATGCTGAGCTAGGTGGCCCTATGGTCTGACTTGGTATAAGCCTGTTTTCTAAAAACTGGGGGACAGAAGGGTGTGCACACACTGGGTTTGAAAAATGGTAAGGATATGCCTCTCCCCTTCTCAGGGTACTATGAATCGATGAACTGCATACACCTTTCCCCTCTCAGGGCAGTGGTGCATTCAGGGCAGGACTTTGGGGCAGAGGTCCAAGGCCCCACTCAGCAGAATGAGCAGGAGCGCCCCCTAACACAAGCAGGGCTGCCTTACCACATTTTGAAGTACGTAAGTGAAGTTATATACAGTAATACCTTGGATTGCAAGTAACTTGGTTTGAGAGCGTTTTGCAAGACAAACAAATTTTTAAATATTTATTTTTAAAAATTGACTTGATATACAAGCGACGTCTTGCAATACAAGTACTGTAGTACAGCTTAAATTAAAAATCACTGTACAAATTTTCTTTGGGGACAAGCGTTTTGGATTACAAGTGTTTTGGATTACAAGCACGTTTCCGGAACGAATTATGCTCTCAAACCAAGGCATGACTGTACATTGCCATCTAATGAGCCCCCTCGTCCCCGTGAGTAAGTCTAGAATTACCTTGTTGCACCACTGTCTCAAGGTATGCACCGTGTGTCAGGCCACAATCTTTTGTGTCGGGTAGAGGGGTAGAGGGGGCACAGTAGCAGCAATGAAAGTGGTAGAAGGGAGGGAGGGATGGGAGTGACAGGGAGCGTTGCCTGGATAGGCAAATTACACTGCAGGCCAATTACCAGAAAGTGGGCTAAGGCTACAATCACTGTCAGTAAGTTGTGGTGATTTTGTAGGCATAATACAACATAAGTCAAAAGTCTAAATCCAAGTACAGTCATGCCTTGGATTGAGAGCATAATTCGTTCTGGAAACGTGCTTGTAATCCAAAACACTCCTATATCAAAACGAAATTCCCCCCAAAAAAATTTGTACAGAGATTTTTAATTTAAGCCGTACTACAGTACTTGTATTGCAAGACGTCGCTTATATATCAAGTAAAAAAAATATTAATAAATATTTAAAAATTTGCTTGTCTTGCAAAACGCTCTCAAACCACGTTACTTGCAATCCAAGGTATTACTGTAGTCTAATAAACATAATTTAAAGTTATTTAGGGTGCAATCCTATGCATGTTTAGACTGAAAAAAAGGCCTACAACTCCCAGCATGCCCCAGCCAGCCATGCTGACTGGGGCATGCTGGGAGTTGTAGGCCTTTTTTCAGTCTATTTGTTTATTTATTTATTTATTTATTTACATTTATTAAACGCCCATCTGGCTGGCAACCGGCCACCCTGGGCGATGTACATAGAATAAAAACAAGATAAAATACATTTAAAACAGTATAATTTTTTAAAAAAAATCTTAACCCACCCCATATTCCCACCTGAACAGCCAGGTTTTTAATGAGCGGCGGAAGCTCAGCAGAGAGGGGGCATGGCGGAGGTCACTCGGGAGAGAGTTCCACAGTACGGGGGCCGCCACAGAAAAGGCCCTCTTCCTTGTCCCCACCAGTCTAGCTGCTCTGGCTGAAGGGACAAAGAGAAGGCTGTCTGTGGCAGATCTTGTTGAGCAGCCTACTTGATGTTGCTGGAGACGCTCCTTGAGATAGACTGGACCGGAGCCGTATAGGGTTTTAAAGGTCAAAACCAACACCTTGAATTCAGCTCAGCAAGCAACTGGTAGCCAGTGCAGCTCCTTGAGCACTGGCGTGATGTGATCCTGCCGGCGGCTGCATTTAACTAAGTGAGCTGCCGCGTTCTGAACCAGCTGTAGCTTCCGAACCGTCTTCAAGGGTAACCCCACGTAGAGCGCATTACAGTAGTCTAAACATGCATAGGATTGTGCCCTTAATGTATGGAATACTTTCATTTAAAATAAAGTTAAAAAACAAAACAAAATTGAGAGATAAGCTTGAAGGAACAATTTGTTTTCAAGCTAGGAAAATAAATGTCAAATTCCTACCCCCAGCCAGAAAACCAGGAGTCATGGGCCTACCGAATTTGTTCACAAACCAGAAAAATAGATGGCCACTCTGATGTCAGGAAAATAATGCAGTCATGGCTAAATGGAGGGAAACAACTGCTATACTTAACCATGGAAGGAAGCCCAGAAATCCTGCCCCCTTCTCCTTCATGCAGTACATGCAACAGAGACATCACCCCTTCCCTTCATTGTCAGTACTCCCACTTCCCTTGCACCCATTGGCCAGAACATTGCAAATTGGGAATAAATTTGCTTTGTCCTGAGCAGTTAGGTAGAATACTGTATGTTTGTCCTATAGCTCCATAAATTAAACAGGGTATTGTATTTTATTTTTAGTGAAAGCTGAAAATAAAGGGAAGGAGCCTAGAATTTAACTAGAATTTAACTGGGGTGTGTGTGAATTCAGCCGGGCCCCCTGTAGGCCCAAATGGCGATGGCCCTACAGGTTGAGTTTGCTCATGTTGGCCCTCAAAGTAAATGCTCATGTGGTGCTGTAAATCTGAAGGGGGAATGTTTCCCCCAATGCTGAGGAATCCCTGTTGTTCATTCCCTTCACACTTCAGTGCTGTTGTGGTTTATTGAGTCTTCCTTAGGGGTGGTTCCCATACCCTCCAACATTTCACAGATGAAAATAGGGACACACCAGGCAACATGAGGGTGTGGCCAAGGGTATGGCCAGGCAACCAAAGGGCATGGTCAACTACAAAAGTTATTAGAGGAAACACACAAAATCTTATATATTATAATTATTACATTATTATATTATATATTATTTTATAATATTTTGTAAGTGGCTTTTGTGATATTTTTTTAACCTTACTTAAACCCTTAATTGTTGATATCTGGTGTTTTTCATGGGGGGGGTGTCAGTGCTTGCAAGGCAATCTCTTTCTTTTGTTTTAAAATTGTCAGGATTGGCACAAATTCAACAGGTGAAGCATTTGCACAATGTTATGTCTTTTAAAAAACTGTGTGCCAGATGGCTGGCCAGCCAACTTTTATATTTTTAAAATCTCCTCTGCACAATGTTGGCCCTGCCTCCAGTGACCCCATGGCTCCACCTTTGTTGACCTGCATCCCACCCCACCAGTCAGATTGGCCACCAGCTTCCACTGGACTGCCTCTGAAACATTTACCAAAAGCTAAATGGCCCTAGGCACTATAACCTAAACAACTTGGAGGCTAACTACTTTATCCTACCTTTGGGAGCATCCTGGAGATTTCTGCCTTTGTTCACAAACCAGAAAAATAGGCACTACCGGTAAATGCCTTGCCATTCTAGCTGTTGCTGTTTTCTTTTAAACTGTGCTGGCAATCAAGTGCTTAGCTGTACCGTTTCCCAATATGCATAGCCCAACTTGACTGAGGATATTTTAGAAACAAACTGGCTCATTTTTACACTTTAAAAAAAAAAAACTTTGTTAGCACCTGTATGGTAGAAAATGCAGTGCTTTCACTGAGTCTTTAATTCAGGGGTTGACACCTTTGGGAGGTCTGACCCCCTGCTGCAGATGCCAAAACCAGGGAAGAAAAATGTTTTAAAAATGGCATCCAGAGCTGCTACGGGGGTCACACTGGGGGGCTGCGGGTGTCAAAACTGGGGAATTTAAACAAACAAACTCAAAATAGTCTTTGTAGCCACTATGGAGTCCCCAAAGGCCAACATTTTGGGGTGGGTGGGGCTGCGTGTTGCCGACCCGTGCTTTAATTGCAGTGCCCTAATTTTTTGGGGGGGGTTGAGTTTTTGGGAGGGGTTGAATGGCACTTCTGCACCTTCAACACAAGGGAGATATCATCAGAGTGGGAGTACTGCTAACTCCTGCTTCCTTCCCTAAACCAGCTCAGCGGGTCGTCTGCATTTATACAGGGTGTATATGTTCGCATTTGGCCTTACGTGACTACTTTACCATGTATCTACATGCAACAGGGAGCTGCAATTTGCTCAGTATCCCTGTGCAGGTAAACACACAATGGGCTGGTTCACAAGATCATCATAGGCTAAAAAAGCCATGGTGGCTTGTTAAAGCCGTGGCGCATGCCAAGCACGATTTGCATAATCACCTGCACGGCCACAGCTTGGTGTGTCATCCAAACCCAGGCGGCATGGCTTACTTGAGTGGAAAACAACCCTCAAATAACCCAACAACTGCCCATGGGTTATTTGAGGGTTGTTTCCCCCTCAAACAAGCCATACTGCCCAGGTTTGAACGACACAACAAGCTGCAGCTGCGGTGATTATGCATATTGTGCTGGGCACTTGCCATGGCGTAAACAAGCCACCTGTGGCTTGTTTAGCTTACGATGATCATCTGAACCAAGTCACTCTGTTATGTGTGGACACATTGACCTGGTTCACATGACAGAACAGTCCACTGTGGCTTAATTTACCTGTGGGCGTGCTGTGTCATGCTGGGCCCCCATGGGTGCCATTTTTGTATGGTGCTCATTGGTGCCCAGCTTGCCATGGCTTGTTGTGTCATGTGAACACAGGTGGCAGGGATTGTTCAAAGGTTAGATAACCCTTAAATATCCCATGGCTTATTTTAGGGTTATTTGAGGGTAGTCTAACTCTCAAACAACCCCTCTCACCTGGGTTCACAGAATATGACTAGCCATGGCAAACTGGGTGCCCATTGGCACCATGCAGAAATGGCACCTGTGCGCATCCCAGCACAGCATGACAGCCCCCGCAGGTAAATTAAGCCACAGTGGGGTGTTGTGTGAACCAAGCCAGAATGAGAAGCATCTAGTGTCCTTATGGTGGGAAATGAGAGCCATTCCTTGGGGCTTCTGGCCTAGTCGTTCAGCAAGCTCCATGGGTGCTTCAGGGAATGCATAGTGTGGACTGTTTGTTTCTTTAGCTGGATAAAATATAGCTCTCTCCTCATGCTTGCCTAGCCTTTGACAGTAAGCTGGGTGCTTTGATGGAGAGCTGTGCTGAGCCCTGGGAGCCCAAGTGCTGTCAATGGATCAGGCACTAATAAGAGGCGTGGGCTGATGATCCCTTCCACTGGCAGATATTGTCCCTCACGCCATCTGCTCTCTTCTCAAGCTAACAGTTGCTCATATTATCCGGAGCACCTTTGCCCTCCACTGTTCTCAGAGAACTCAACAACGGCCAGAGCAGGGATTTCCCATCTAGCTGCTGAGCTTACTCTGCCCCAACTTTTGAGAGGTGGGAATTTCTCCCCACAGCCAGACCAGTTCATTCAAAAGTACAACTCAGCCTCAGAATGAACGCAGTCAGGTCACTTTTCGCGAGTGCTGCACAATTCTAAGCATGTTTGCTCAGAGGTAAGTCCCACTGAGCTCAAATGGATTTACTCCCTAGTCAGTATGTTTAGGATTGTAGTATGTTTAGGATTGTAGTATGTTTAGGATTGTAGTATGTTTAGGATTGTAGCCTTAGACAAGGCACTTTGGGCAGGGTCTTCTGACTCAGGTGAGTTCCTGTTCAGCATTTGGTTTTCATGATATTCACGGAAGCCATGGCCTTGAGCTTCATACAGGGCCGGTTCGCACGACCCAGGCTGGGGGCGGGGGAGGCACCAAGGGGCCGTCTGAGGGGTCCGGCGGGGCACTGCAGATGACCTGCGCCCCACGCGCGTGGGCGGACCCCGCAGTCCCCGCACCGTAGTGCGAGCCTCCCGGCGCTAGGGGGCGGGCCCCAGGGATGCCCAGAGTGGCCGTTTGCTCGTATAGGCCGGAGCGGCGGCCGCTCCGGCCACTTTGGGCTGCCGTCTCTGTGCAGACCCCACGGGACAGCCGCCCACTGTTCGCACGGCACAGTGGCCACGCGCAGTAGGGGCTTACCCCTCTACTGACCATGGTCACTTTGCGTGCATCCTGCGCCCAGCTGTCCCAGCAGGGGCACCCCCGGTCGGCATGCACATGACACGGGAACTGCGGAGGACTTGCAGTTTCCGTGTCGTGCGAACAAGCCCACAGTGAAAGTCTTGGGGTTGCCATGCATCTCTTTCTTTCTCTTTGAAAGGACTGTTCGTTTATTGCCATTCCACTATAACTCAATAGCCTTACCACCATAGCTCTCTTGTGTCCTTTATTTTGGAAATTTTATGCAGCCAGCATACCTTAGAGGTACCAGGGATAAAGCAGGATTGCTCAGTTTCCTCCTTTGGTGAGCGAGCCATATGTTCCTCCTCAAAAATTCAGCCCTTATAGTTTATGGCAGAATGAAGTAAAATTCCTGCTGTAATCCACTAAGAAGCCTTTATTTTTCATCACAGGATTCTCTATGAGGGCAAAAATAACTGTACTAGGATTGTAGGAGCAATGGTCCAGATTCCAAATTGACCCTCACTGCTGTTACATCATTGACTTTACTGCAGAAACATCCAAACTAAGCCAGTCCCTGTAGTCACCAACAAAGGATCAGGGTATAAATGGGATTAAATGCTTAATGAAGTTGTGTTTCAGTCACATGCACGGAGTTATATTGATCACCTGCTCTGGAGAAATGAAGGGAGAAGTTTTCTCCTCAGGCAGAGGATGTTGCTATGGTGGATCATGTGAGAGGCCAACATGGTGGGTGGCATGTCAGTGTGTGGTAAACTAGTATAGACAGTGGCTGCTTTGATGTTCCCAGGGATTAAGAAATGTGAAGCAAGTTGAAGTAAAGCACTATCTTTGATTATTTAATTTGTGACAGAATGTTGTATTCATGAAAGTTGTAGATTCAGCCTAGACACACTTCAGCCAGAATAAACTCAGCCCATGAAGTCTGCCCGTTCCTGTCCCTCCATAATCTATGCTAGTTTTCCCCAATCTGGTGCCCTCCCAATGCACTGATGGACTACAACTCCCAGCATTCCCCAGACAGCATGACTGACTGGGGGATGATGGGAGTTGTAGTCCAACACATTGGAAGGGCACCAAGTTGGGGAAGGCTGATTTATACTATTTCTGCGCTTGTTTTCCCGCCAATATATCTCGGTCCTGATTTGTATATTCCTCGCTGCACAATAATAATTGTAAACATTTGGTACGGTCAAAATCCCTTTGCAGGGAGAATATTAAGGTTGGCAGAATGTGGGGGTGCTTCTAGACCCCCCACATTTCCCTGCCTCAGTCATCAAAATTTATGGAGGGGTCCCAGCAACAACGATGTCTTCTACTTGTAACCCTCCTGTGTTTTCTTACCACTTCTTCCATCTTTTCCCTTAATGCAGAAAACCTATTAAGGAGAAGAAGTCGGAATAGCTGCACAATGCCTTCTAATTGCTAGCACTAGGAGCCCCTCCATCTGGAAGCACCCCACATATATTTAAAATAATATTTGACCAGGGCAAAAGGGATATAACATTATTTTGGCAGCATTACCGTACATGATTTATTATACCATTTTGGAAACAGATATGTTCACTTCCAATTGGCTTCTGGGTAAATAAAGTATGGAAAAGCAGCTTATTAATAAATATGTTATATTAGACAGAAATATGGAAAACAAATCTCAGTTAGAAGAATTACAATGGAACAAATTTGTGAACTTCTGGGGAAACTATAAATGTAAAAAATAAACATTGAAATTGATAGAAATTTGTTCAAACTGATTTGAATGGAGTTTCATATTTTTTATTAGAAGCCTTGTAGGATTTTCGTCATTGACCTTGTAATTCAAATGTGTGTTTAGCATATTCTACTTCTATATTTCACTAACGAGAAAGCTTTATATCATGTAATGAAGGATCTTTTTTTTAATCTATTCATCTGTGCACGCCTAAAGTTTGTAATGGAATCCTGGATTGCTTCTGAGGTGTGTTAACACAGCAATGTATCCTATTCCTAGTCAGAGGCTTTGATGGAGTTGTCAGGAAAAGTACCCTGTATAGGTTTGCTATATAGAGATCCCTGTGTGGACATTTAGTCCTGGAAGCAACTCACCCTAAACTGGTTTTTCTCAGACTATTTTATACTTGGGAGAGGTACTAGACAGGGATGTCCACTTTCTCCATTGATATTTGATTTGAGTTTGGAACCCCTGGCGTGCGCTATTAGACAGAATAGTAGTATTCATGGATTTTTACATGATTGTTTAGAATTTAAAATTATTCTCCATATTGATGATCTTTTATTGTTTATTTCAAAACTCCAGTCATTGGTTCCTGCTTTGATGAAGGTGATTAAGAACTTTGGTGATTTGTCTGGCTATTTAATTAATTGGTCCAAGTCAGAATTAATGCCGATTGGAGATCATATATCTCAGAGTGTATTAACTCAGTGGCAATTTCAATGGTGCCCAGATTTTCTTACTTACTTGGGAATACTTATCCCTAGAGACATATCCCAAATGATTAAACTTAATTTGAGTAAATTGATTAATGAGATCTCATGGGATGTAGACAGATGGGCATCCCTTAAGTTGAGTTTGTGGGGTAAGGTTAATACACTTAAGATGAATATACGGTAATACCTAGGATTGTATATGTTTTATGTGGGATTCCTCTACCTGGCAATTACCGGTATTTTCAAAAACTTAATGCTTTGTTTCCCAAATTTTTCTGGGGTTCCTCGCCTCCACGAATCTCTTTGAAAAGGATGCAACTTTCAACTAAAGAAGGTGGGTTTGGTTTTCCAGATCTTGCCTTATATCCTCGGGCTTATTTGTTGACTAGTTCTAAATTCTGGTCTTTTCCACTTAGATTAGATTATCCTCCTTGCTCAGTTTTGGAATCCTTATGTCTGGATCCTCTCTCCAAATGGATGGCATTAGGGTCTCGCTACACTAAAACAGATAGGGTGCCTCCTACAATCACGACAGTTAGAGAGGTGTGGCGTATTATATCTCGTCAATTACAGTTTGACCCATTTTCCCATGCTAAACTGACTTTATGGGGTAATCTGGATTTAAAAATTGGTAATAAAACATTCCTGTGGCAGACTTGGGCAGACAGGTTGATTTTTACTTTGGATCAATTAGTGAGTGTAGATTAGTTTTTGTCATTTTCAGCTTTGCGTACTAAATATAACTTGCCTGCCTCAGCTGAATGGCAATACTTGCAATTACAACATTTGTTAGAATCTAGGTTTGGTCCGGCTGCTTTTACACCTTCAGAGCCTCCTTTGCTATTGGATGCATTGATTGAGGCTGAACAATTATATCGACCTACGATTCATAGATTTCATAGATCATAGAGTTGGAAGGAGCCTACAAGGCTATCGAGTCCAACCCCCTGCTCAATGCAGGAAACTAGAGGAGGGGTCTCCCATCCAAGTCATAACCAGGCCTGACCCTGCTTAGCTTTCCACGCTCAGACAAGCTGAGCCAGCATGTTTATAAATACTTATTATCGGTGAGTAAGTATGATACAGAGTCTTAAAGATGAATGGAACAGGGAATTAGATGGTCTTATGTTGCCTAATCAATAGAACATTGTTTTTGTGTCTGTGTCAGAAGGGTCTATGGATCTTAGGTTACATCTTATTCAGCAAAAACTTTTGTTTCGTGTTTATTGGACACCACAACGTCTTTTTAATAAGGGTTTGTCTAAGCCAGCTAACTGTTGGAGGTGTAATACTGTGAATGCTTCATTTACCCATATGTTTTGGCAATGTCCAGTGGCTGCTTCTTTTTGGGTAGAGGTCATAGTACGGATAAATCTAATATCTGAATGCTCTTTAATATTTACCAGTGCACACATTCTTTTAAATTATATACCTGCTGCATGGAATTTATCACAAGGTGCTTTTTCTGAAGTTTATGCATAACTATTTTTATGGATAATTGCATTACTACATACTTTTGATACTTATGGATATATATTTCATATATATTTACTGTAAGTGATCCATTTAAAATACTGTAAGAAAATTGATTTTTGTTGTTCTTTCTCTCCTTCTTTTTTATGCTTTTTGTTTTGTTTTGATGTAATTCACATTTCAAAAGCTAATAAAAATGCTTTTATTTTATTTTATCACCACAAATGGTGATACTTTGGTCAAAAGAGTTATCAGCAGGAATCTATAGAACTGACTATTGTTTCTCACAACTTTTCCTATTTGTGAAGGAAGGAGCCTTTGGGGGTTCCTACATGCATGCACACACACACACACACACACACCCTCCCTCATGTGTGAACCGGCTAAAGGCTGGGGGGGGGGTGTATGCCGGCGTCCCAAAGTCTACAGTGACCCGGCTTTCAAATGCAAATGTAGTTCAGGCCCAGTAAGTCAAGAGTCATGAGTTCCCCTCCCCCTGCCTGGCCAGGTGAAGTGCATCATGATTGGCTAAAAGGCAGCAGAGCTACAGAGAGGAGGGGAGAGGGGGGAAGGTATATTTCCCAACGTGTGGGTTTTGGTGTTTGTCTTTGTCTGTCGCGTGGTTGCTGGCTGTGGAGCAATGGCAGCAAGCCAGGCAGAGGTCCAAGCCTTCGGGGGGCCTCAGGATACGACCCCAGGTAGCTCCTGGTGAAATTAGCTGAATGAGGGCTCTGGTAAAGACAGGCCTTGTGGAGGGCTACCCATCTCGGACCTTTGGGTAGGTGAAGTAGTCCTCCCGGGCAGCAAGGCTGTGCTGGATCTAACCCTGGAAGAGAACTGACCCCCAGGTAACAGAGTTGTGTGCCTGGGAGATATTAAGGAATCAGGTTTTGTTATTTTGCAGCTTTACTTTGTACCAAAGTGTCTCTCCATTTTGTGCTTCTCTCATTTCCCTATTCTTGTTGTAAAATGCTACCAGAATAAACCTTTCTTGGTTTTACCCCACATGGGTTTTGTAGTCGCTCTGCTTGGTTCAGTAACTAAATCCAGGTTACAGTCAGAAAGGCAAGTCCCTGAACAGAGATTCAAGTAGGATTGCAGACAGCTGAGGCTGGCAATCTGGTACCTTGAGATCTCTGGGGGTCTTGGGTCCTTTGGGTAGGAAAGGGTGGGGGTGTGGCGGGTCAGCCAGCCCCCCCCTTCCTCCACACTATTATATTTCATGAATTTAGTACCAATGAGGCACCAGGTTATATATTGGATATTGCCATATAAATTCAGAATTTGTGACAAATTGTAATGGCTTTTTGCGGTTTGTGGGAGTCAGTATTTGATATTTATATTTAATATTTAAGATATCTTTAAGTTATTCTCCTGGGGAATAGCTGAGGCTCAAAATGTGTCCTTCCTGTAAACATTGGCTTACACCTTCCTGGAAACTTTCCCCTACCCCTTCAACTTGTGTTAAAGCAGCAAAATAAGGCCTGTGCTTCTAGGACCAAATTTTTACCTTGGGCTAATAATGATACCATCGAAGCCTGTGGTACTATCCCCCCCCCCCCCAGGGTTCTTTTCCTGCAAGTGTGATTGGCGTATCTTGGCAGGGGACGGACGGACGGGACACCGCTAGCACAGAAGGTGGAAGAAGCGGTTTGATGGCTTCTCTTCTGTTGTCCAGCATGCCATAAGTTGTTGTTCTCCTAAACAAAGCCCCAGGTTTTCCTGACACACAATCTCCCAGGCAAGAATAAAGGCACTGGAGTCTAAATAAGCCCCCCTGAGACTCTTTGATAGGACAGTTGCCGCCTGGGACAGCTGAGAGAGATCAGAAGAGAGGGGGTGCCCGTGTCTGCATTTACACAGCTGTTGCCTTCTCGCCTCATCACTGGGTTAACTAGCATTTTCAGCCTGTTTTTCTTTTGGATTTTCAGAAGGGACTTAATACCATTTTGGCTTGGGTTAGCAAGGTGTTGTTGTTTTTGTTTGTTTGTTTTAACCAAGAGCCCCTACCCTCTGCTGCTGCTGCTGCTGCGACATCCCTTGTTTCCCTGAGAAGAGAGTGATTAGGGGACTCTGGTGGAGGAGGGAAAGGACATTGGCAGAGTCACTGTGTGGGAGATTGCATTCCACAGATGCCTCCGATGTGCTCTCGGTGAGAAAGTCACAGATTATTAGCAGTAAAGTTGGGATTGAGGCAGCATGGTGGAGGTTACACAGAGGGCAATGCTAGACCAAATGTGGATTCAGTAGGCAAATAAACATATGGAAAATGTGAAGAGGGACCTTTTGGAGAGGGAAAGGTCTTGTTTCCACAATGGGGGCTGGATCCAGCATCTCCACTTGCAGGAGGTCCCTCTGCCTGATTTTTGGGGATCCCCCCTCTCCCATACATCACAGCTCACCCCGTTCAGCAGGGTCTCCTGACTGCCTGTGTAGGATTTTCAGGGGGCTGGAGGGGCTGTCATGCGAAGGAGCGGGCAGGGAAGTCCACTTCCTCTAGCACCGTTGATCCAGCTTAAAGAACCCTTGAAAAAGAAGCAGCAAGCTCAGGTTGACTAATGAATATATTCATCTTAAGCAAAGACAGTGAATTATCATCAATAATAATGATAATAATAATAATAATAATAATAAACATAGAAAAGACAGTTGATTATGGGGCAACGTTGCCCTGAGGACTGATATACCGTAAGTGTTGTGATTTATGGTACTGGCAATTCAATTCCCCTTTCACATCATGGACTGTTCTGGAAGACCTTTGGGATAGCCAGTTTCTTCAGTTGTGGAGAGGGAAGGAGGATGGAACAGGATGGATTTTCACCAGTCAGAGTGCTCAGGGATCTGAGCTCCTTACCCCTGGTGATGACATAATTACCCATACCTAGCACTTTGATTAGGAAAGTCCACCCAACTTCAGACTGAAGAACCTAGAAGGCCACTTGTCCCTGAACTGGCAGCCACCCCTCCTATCAGGAAATGGGTGATTGTGCTCAAGACATCTGCAGAAACCCAGATGCCTCTGGGGAATTATCCCGTTTCACAGGAGAGGGGGCTGCCCGCTGGGAAAGAAATGAAGTATGTCTTTCTTATGCTACTTTTGGACCAGTAAGTGCCACTTCCCAAGCAAAACTGCTTAGGAAGTGGTGCCAGAAGGCCAAAAGCAGTGTACAAGATGCCACTTCCCACCTGGCAAGCAAGCCTCTTTCCAAGATTGCCTCTCATTTCGTTCTTGAAGGGGTACCTGATAAATAAGAAATAGGACTGTGCACACCCAACTTGTCAAGGCTATCCCCTTCCCAAGTTGTATGCATTAATACATATACTGTGTGAATCATGCATTCATCATTTCTAAACCACAGAAATCTGCAAAACTGGGGGAATTGGGCACCTAGAAATATACCTCACAATCTGCAGCCCACTTACTGGGGCAGTTCACATTATCACTGCAGCCCACCGTGGTTTATATAAGCCACAGTGGGTTGTGGCATGTGCCGGCAGCAGCAATGTTGAATATTCATCCTTCAGCAGGGGGTTGCCATGGTTTGTCGTCTTGTCCAAAGCCAGGTGGCAGTGGTTGTTGTTTGAGGGTCAAACAACCCTCAAATTACCCATGGTCTATTGTAGGGTTATATATTCAAAATGGCTGCTGGCACGTGTCTCAACCCACCATGGCTTAAATAAGCTACGGTGGGCTGCGGTGATCACGTGAAACAGGTCACCATATAATATACCGGTAGTTCTAATGCTTATAGTTGGATTATCTGGAGTAAAAACATCTTGGTTTGCAGCCTCTGAAATCTCATGATAAGGATTTCTGTAAGTATGTGACTACAGACGTTGTTGCAGAATTTGACAGTTGCTAAATTTCTGTAGAAGATGTCGGTGCCTGTAGAAGATCGAGTTCTCAGAGTGGCCCATTACCGACAGCTCAGATAATCAGGCCCTATCTATGTTTAGGAGATGGGGCGAGAGCTGCCAGTAGGTTTTGAATAGTTTTCTTTCCAGTCTTACATTCACAGTGTTTATCCCCAAACTACCTCTCCCTTGCTCCCCAGCATCTCCACTGTTTGCAGATTTCTCCACAACAACATGGGCCACTGCTCAGCAAATAATTCCAAGTTACTTACAGGGTTCCTACCTCCAAACCTGGGGATGGATGAAGAGTTTGGGGACATGGAGGTGTTCTAAAGATTATTATTGTTTTATTATTGGTTTACTGTGTTTTTAAATTTTATACACCATCTTGGGAGGGTTTTCCCTAAAAGGCAGCTTATAATTTATTTACTTTTAAATAGTCTAACAGCACAAGCTACATTCAAGAAAACGCATGTGAGGATGCCGGCTGGTGCAAGTACCAGAAACATCAATGCTTCAACTTCAACAGGTGCCATCAAACTTTTCAGTCTTTTTCAGTCCCAGAGCTGCATTTGGTCCAACTATCACACCACTTCTCCTGCTCTCCCTGCTACTCCAACACTACAAAGGAGTCCAGACAGTTACTCGAGGCACTTTTCTTTCTTGCAGGCTCGGAAGTGAGCTGGGAACAGGGGGGGAAAGTATTTGGAGCAATGCACTGAAGGGAAGTGCAGCACCCCTCTCCTGCATGCTCCTTTTTCTGGTAAACTAATCCCCACCCCTCTTTCATGTGTGAATGAGATGGACACATAAAGAGAAGCATGTGTATTCCACCATCTAGTTTGGCCTTTAACTACACTGTTTTTAAAGCATGCTAATCCCATCAGATGTGATCAGATTGCTTTGGTACCCCCGGAATTTGAATTTCCTTGTTGAAAAGTTTTGGTAGCGGTTTTATGGCACCTGTTGAAGTTGAATTATTGATGTTTCTGGTATTTGCAGCAGCCAGCACTCTCACATGCGTTTTCTTTACTTTTTTTTTTATTTTTTTAAGTAAATAAATTATAAGCTGTCTTTTAGGGAAACCTTCCCAAGATGGTGTATAAAATTTAGAACCAGAAAACACAATAAACCAATAATAAAACAATAATACAATCGAAATTAATAATTAAAACCAGATAACACCATATACACAATGGGACCAAATAAAGTCCTGACTCAGTTATAGGCCAAGGTAAATAAATATCTTTATACCTGTAAAAGAGAACAGATGATCACCCTAGTTCCATAAGTAGGACAGCAAGCAAATGTAAACAAAAGTAGCGGAAGCAAGGCCAGGTCTATCATTAGACAGATCAAGATGGCTGCCTCAGGCAGCAGATGCTCATAGAGTTCATAGATCATAGAGTTGGAAGGAGCCTACAAGGCTATCGAGTCCAACCCCCTGCTGAATGCAGGAAACTAGAGGAGGGGTCTCCCATCCAAGTAATAACCAGGCTTGACCCTGCTTAGCTTTCCACACTCAGACTATGCTGAGCCAGCGTAAGCCACAGGCCTGTACCATCAAGGTAGCACCAACAAGGTAGAAACCTGTGTGCCCATGCGGTCTGCCGTACGCCCCCTAAATTAGCCTGTTGCCCTCAGGTGCCAAGCATCGAAATAAGATTCCACTGCCAGCCCAGTTGGTTTTTGTACATGGAATGGGAGGGAGCATTTTTGCCTCTGGCACAAAAATGCCTTGAGCTGGCCCTGAGCTGAAAATGCAGCTTATCTCTTCAAAATCATCTGAAAACACAAGCTGTGGATTTATGTATTCCCCCTTCCTTTGGGTTATAAAGGTTATGATGATACTTCGAGCTGCATTGTATTCTGGGCACGCAAGAGCCCCGGTGCCTTTGCTGAAGCAGTCAGTCAGTAAGTTGGCTGCTCCCTGGGCATTGATAATTGTTATTATTGCCAACATGGTGAGGCTGAGTGCCTTGTCTGTTGATCGCTTTAGCTTGTAATACTGGAAGTTTTTGTCCAACACTTTTAATACAAAGTAAGTTTGAAATTCCTCTCCCCCCTCCCCCCAACACACACAGCTTCTGTATCGGCAGAGCACCATTGCTTTGGTTGTGCAGTGGTTCACTATCCTGTCCATGAATCTGATTGGCAGTCTGAATCAGGCTGCTACATAAAGAAAGGGGAAAAGGCCTTTGACAGCAGCCGTGCTTACTTCTGCTCCGTCAGAAGTAGAGGGTAAAAGGTGACGTCTGTACAGGGTTCACTGTGCAGCCACCGAGCTGAGTGGTTCAGCTGATGTCAGCTGTTGTGACATAAGACATTACTGGGAGCCTGTCATTAATAATATACTTTAGATGCATCCAAACTGGCAGTTTTTCATATAATCTGCTACTGGAAATTCAGTGATGAGCTGGCACGGTCCACATCTCACCCCATGATCTGTCACTGCTTGTATGCCACTTCCTGAGCTTTTCTTCTGTTCAAACTTCATTAAAGAAGCACAATTTTCCATGTGATTTGCCATGGAGTGTGGCGAGAAGTCTTGTGTGATGTCCCAGGTTCCTGACCCTTGTGCCACTCGTCTTCTTTCCTGATTAGAACATATTCTTTTTCTTAAATGCCAGTGAGTGTACATCATTGCCATGGCCAGCCCTACCATTAGGCTGAGTCAGTCGCCTCAGGTGGCAGATGCTGAGAGGCGGCAGCAAGGTGCTGGAGGAGAGAGCTGTGGGCCATGCAGACTGTCCAGCACCCCCTAAGCTAGCCTGCTGCCTTCAGGTGTAGTGGAGAATGCTGTCCCGTTACCAGTGTTGAAGAAAGATTCAGTTGGCTTTTGTACATGGAGGGGGCGCCATCTTGTCCTTCGCCTCAGGCCGCAAAATGTCTTGGGCCAACCCTGCATCATTGCACTTCACCCCTTCTTAATTGTGTCATGCTTTTGTTAAGTAGAAACTAAATCTAGCTACTTTACAGTCCCGGAACCTGCTTCATGATCCAGCCTCAATCTTCCTTGTGTCCCATACATAACTTTTTCTTGTGAGCCACAGGAGACTTGTTATGACATCTGGGTACAATTTGTGAAGGATCACCAACAGGATCCTTTGCGTGAGTTCGGCGCTTAACGGGTTAATCAGCAATGAATTACAGCCCGTCCGAGCTCTAGCGACCACCCGCGAGGCTTTTACACACAAAAGGAAACCGCAGCCCTTTAAATGCCCAAATAAGGCTTTTATTTGTTTATACAATAACACAGAACGGAACTAACAGCTCTTCAGGAATACTATACTGTCAACACAACCTTAGTTGACCCCCGTCTTACCCAATGAGCAGGCTCCCAGGCTAGCGGACTGAATCTAGTCGATTTCCTCAGACCAAAGACTATACGCCTAGTCAGTTTCAGCCTAGCTCCGGGTCGGCGATCCGTGGATGAGAATGGTGTACTCGGACTGCTTGCTTTGAGGTGGATCTGGCCCCGAAGTACCTGTGGTTCCCAACAACCCTCTACCGGAAGGGAGAGGGGTTTTCTACCCCGGATTTCCCGCTCTCCCCGCCCTCCAGGTCAGGTGGGGGCTTATGCCTGCCCCTTCGTTTCAGGTGGGCTTATTCCTGCCCGGGAAGAAGGTGACGTAGTGGTACTTTGCAGCTCTTTGAGACTGCCCTGCTAGTTTGATGGTCCTTGATGGTCCTTCCTGGACTTTTGTGGATCTCCACCGAGGCCCTCCTTTGTTGGGGCTGACGACTTGTCTGGTTGCTTCTCCGGTGATCTCATCCCTCCTCCCTCGCCCCCTCCCTTAGGGGAAATTTGTGTGTGTGTGAGTGCAGACTTGTGTTTGGGCTTTCTCCACACAATTATTAGGCTCAAATTCTTGGGAGCCAGTGTGGTTAGTAGATAGAATGTTGGACTAGGACAGTGTTCTCCAACCTTGGGTCCCCAGATGCTTTTGACCTACAACTCCCAGCATGCCCCAGGGTTGGAGAACACTGGACTAGGAGCATGGAGAGAGACTTGAGTTTCATGGCTGAATCCCTGTTCAACCATGAAATTCACTTGATGGCTTTGGGCAAATCACTATCAGTCAGCCTAACATGCCTCACAGAGCTGTTGTGAATATAAAATGGGACAGCTCCCTATGTTCCTTGGAGGAAGGATGGAATACAAATGTGAATACAAATAACTGAGGGCATTTTCACAGCTTATGTTTTTAGGCGTACCCTTAAGGTATTTTCAGTGTGCATCTAAAATAATAAAATGTGAATGTGACAAACATATGTTTGCTCATCAAGGAGCTATGACTGACTGTATAGTGGTGGAACAAAGTTTAAGACAAAAAGTGAAATACCTGTGACAGGAGTGCTGGTCTGGACATACCTTAGATCAGTGTTCTCCAACCTTGGGTCCCCAGATGTTTTTGGCCTACAACTCCCAGCATGCCCCAGCCAGCGTAGCTACGCAGCATAGCTGACTGGGGCATGCTAGGAGTTGTAGACCAAAAACATCTGGGGACCCAAGGTTGGAGAACACTGCCTTAGATGGACCAGTGAGGTATAGAATCAGAAGCTTTGGTGAATATTGTCAGCTTTGCCTGATATTTATTTGTCAGTACCCAAGTTCCAAACTTTTCATCCAGCATGTGCCACATCCCTAAAGACCTGAGCTGGATCCTGTAAGTGCTCTTTCCCTCCCCTCCCAATGGCTTACATTAGCAATGTGGAAGAAATGTGTGTGCAGGTTTTTATTTAAGGTTTAGCTCAGAATGATTTATTAGGCTTACTGTAGATTCCTTGCAATAAATTGTTCTGATAAAAAGAACTCTGCAAATCTTCCACCAACAGAAGGCAATTCAGTAAAATGCCTCAGATTCCGTACTGAATAAGTTGTAATTAATTTTAAAGTATTTTTATTTTCCTAGAAGTTCATGAATGTGCGAGCTAAACAGATAGATAAACACAGAATTGTATTTATTTAATTTCTGTAAATATTGGTTGTGATTTCTAAATGTCCCAAGAAAATTGGTTACCTTGTAAGTCACAAAACATGTAGAGAGAAGAAAAAACACCTGCTCTAAAAGCTAAAAAAAAAAAACCCTGCTCCTATTTTATAGATGATACTTGGATTCACAGAAAACTATAATGGGATAACTCACCTAAACATAGAGTGGGCCTGTAGAAAACCCAGGAATTAAAACCAAATGATCTAGAGAATCTTTGACTCAACTACATTAATTGTAAGATTTTCCCTTTTCTGAGAAATAGATATCAAGGGTTTTAAGAATATGTGTATCTTTTTCTTTCTTTTTTTAATAGTGAATGAGACCTCTTCTTGTGTATGGGGGCTATATTCAGGAAGAATTGTAAACAATTTAACGCTACAAAATTATGAAAGGAAATTTTACTAGGAAAGTGGGTGGGACTGTCTTAAGAATGCAAAAGATGGCCTTTAGTAAAAAGGAAGCAACAACCCAATACATAACTTATATATCAAGCACTTAATTTTGTTTTAGGGCCTGCTTTTATGCATTCTTAGCCAGAAGTAAGTGCAACTGACTTCAGTGGGACTTACTCCTAAAATGAAATCCCTGCACACACACCCTGGGACTACACAACATGCAACAATGACCAGGACTACACAACAATCAAATCCCTACTCCCCTCCCCCCGGGACCACACAATGTAATCCCAGCTCCCCCCCCCCGGGACCACACAATGAAATCCCTGCTCTCCCCCCCCCCCGGGACTACACAACAATGAAATCCCAACTCCCCCCCCCCCCGTGTAGGTCCTGGCTGCAGTGCATATGAACATTCTGTTTTGATGTAGGAGAGATTTGCATATCCGCTCCTGATTGCCCCCCTGTGGCAGCAGTTCATATGAACATTCTAAATGCCGTTGGAGTGATTTGCATAACCGCTCCTGAATGGCCCCTGCGAACATTCCAAGTGACACCATTGGCTCTCATCTATTTTGGGCCGTACAGGCGCGGTGAGGGTTTTTCGGAGATTTGAACCCACCAGTCTTTGTCCTTGGGTGATGGAGAGTATGCGTGCCAGGTTTGGGGCAGATCAGTCCAACCGTGTAGGATCCTATGCGACGCACGCAAACGCCCGTACACACAGACACACAGGATTTGGGACGACCCACACACAACAGTCATTCTCTGACTGAAAGTGTAACGTTTAGGCTGAGTGCTGGCAACAGAAAACTTTTCTGACAGAAATATCTGATCTTAAAGAAAAATCAGGTTAATCCTGAGAGTCTGCAGGTGATGAAGAGTGACCGTGCCAAGTTTGGGGTAGATCCGTCAAAATGTGATGGAGCCTATGTGACGACGCCCCACACACAACAGTCATTCAGTCATTTAAAAAGTTTCCCTCCCTTTTCACCCCCTCAGAGAACATTCTAAATGGCCTAGGGGAGATTTGCATACCCACCCCTATTGGCCCCTGCAGGAATTCATACGAACATTCTAGGTGTCGTATGGGCACTTATTTGCATAACTGCTCCTATTGGCTCCTGCAGCAATTATGGGGTGAGGCCGATTTGCATAACTGCTCCCCTGTTGTTTTGCTCATAGGAGATATGAGAGTGGGGCGATTTTGCCCCCTTTTTTCACCCCCTTAGGGGCGGAATTTCCAAAAATCCTTCCTTAGTGGGTGTCTACATCATAAAAACTATATTCCTTCAAAATTTCACGTTCCTAGATTAAACGGTTTGAGCTGGGTGTTGATGAGTCAGTCAGTCAGGACACTTTCTTTTATATGTATAGATTATGTCTTGTTGTGTAAGTTTCTGTTCACCATCTTGTGAAAACAATATGCCCTGAAAATCAGTTTTACAATATCTTAATGTGTAAATAATTTAATAAGTAAGTGTACATAGGATTACAGATTTATTTTCATTAGTTTAAATCACAATACTTTGTGTTCACTGTCTGGAGGACTGGGCTGTAAAACAATCAGCAATCGATAATCCACCAGCAGAAGGACAGGTTGAATTAGCCCAGCTATTGTCGCAGTGTCTGTCATCCCCCTCAGAGAGATGGCCCAGTACCTTATTTACACCCACTAGCATATATTGTACAGATTCTTCATCGTGACATAAAAACCTTCAGGGATCTGATGCATGAGGGCCAGTTCCGGAGGGGATTAATCCTTTGGCTGTCGTCAAAATAGTTTTTTGGAAAGAGTATGAAAGTTGTCTTGTGGACTACCCTATAACATCAAGCCAGATTGTCTGAGAGGCCAGGAGTTTCAAAATAGTCTTTTATCTTCTACCCGGTCCTATTTTTAACACCTGGATTGCTTTTGTTGTGGCCAAGCGCACAGGCTGGGGAAAGAAGGATTTCCTAATTCTAAATCCATTGCCCTTCAGCAGTCTCTCTCTCACTCTCTCTCTCTCTCTCTCTCTGTGTTTCTGTCCTCATATTATTCCAGTCTTCCACAGCCTGGTGCCCTCCAGATGTTTTAGACTACAACTCTGATCCTGACCATTGGCTATGCTGGCTGGTGCTGATGGAAGTTGTAGTCCAAAATATCTGGAGGGCACCGGATTGGGGAAGGCTGCTGTAATACAGAAGCACCTCAAGTTGGGGTGGAAAGCAATTGCCATTTTATAGATGGAGCAAATACATGGAGAGCACTCATATCATCATTTGGCTGTGACTAGAAACATATTATTTTTCTTATCTCCACTGATGTTGGTGCAACAGGAGAGTGGGCGGGGGGGGGAGAAGCCCTTTGCTTTAACCCCTTAGGAGAAGAAATGTATTCTTACTTCCTAGTAAAAATGTCTGTTTAATATTCAATTTACACTACGATTTGAATTGTAATCCAAAACATCTGGAGGGCTCCAGGTTGGGGAAAGCTGTGTTATATGGTGTTTGAAAAGAAGGGATTTTAAATAATACTGTTATGTACCCCCCCTTCCCCATTTCCCTGACGGAAAAGACATTCCAAGGGCAGCACTGCTTACGGCATATTCGAAATACCTGCTTATATATTATGCATTAGGGAGCAGGCAGACAGATGGAACTAGTCTCTAAAGTAGCATCAGTTCCCCCGAAAGCAAGCAGCAACCACTTAGTACCTCCCAAGGCTCCTTCCAGGCAGCTGCTAAACTTGGACTTCTTTCTTCCTTGCCGGTCACACTGCCGTTGGCAAACCGTTTTCTCTGTGCCACATGCACGTACTGCAGAACACTGCTGGGCTGGGCCCACTGGAAGAAACGTCATTGCTGAGCATTAGCAGGCAATCAAGTATACCTAAGATGGCCACTTAACGGCTCTTATGATGCTTTCCATTGAACTGTAAACTAATACAGTAGTGTAGAGGAGAAAAGAAGCACCACTTTAGCTTGATTCTTTGCCAAAACTTGCTTCAGTCTCTGCTGGTGCTTTTGTCTCTCTCAACACCCCCTGCCTTTTCTTGTATTCAGTTTATTATGTTGTTTCATTTGGTATGTGTACATATAGAAATATGCATATACATACACACACACACACACACACACATAGTGTTCAAAATTGGGAACACTGTTTGTGGGGTGGTGGTGGTGGTGGTAGGTGGGAAGAGGACCTACTCTCTGGGACCCCCCCCCAAGGGTCATCAGGGGCAGAGTAAGCCCCCCATTTGTTTATGTCTCTTTTATCCCTGTTGTCCCTTTCCTGTCTTCCATATAGGTGAATGGCTGTCATGTGCTCAGATGGGGAAAGGGTTAGTGCTGTATGTGGGGACACTCTCATAACTGGGAGCAAACCATGACACTCGGGGTGGTGGGGTTGGCCACACTATCCTGAATGACTCTAGTGGGGTGGACACAAATTATTTGGATAGCGATGCCTTGAGCCCACCCCAAGGAATCCTTATAATATATGGGCCCTCTCTCCATTCCGTTCATCATAATGATGGGCATTTTGGTTAAGTGTGTGTGCTTTTGTGGATAACTGTCTGTCTGTCCATCTATCCATCAATCTTTGTATAAGGAAGTTCTCTGGCTTTTGTCATTTGGTTATGACAGACGTGTAGTACTATGTGCCCTCCTGTCCAACCTATAGGGAGTCCAGTTTGACCAAGAAATGGGGAAAGGCAATAGTTCTTTGGACACAGGGCCGGCTGGAGCCATCAGTCTCTTCCTTCCCAGCTAACTTACTCACATAGATGGTGGCTGGAAAGGGAAGTACAGTCAGAGTACATGGAAAGGAGGAACTGTCATCTCCCTCACACACTCCACCCTTTGGCTTTATAGAGCCTGCAGCGTCAGCTGTGAAGTCGGCCTTCCTTTCTCTGCAGGGAGGCGCAGGGAGATGCCAGTGCCACTGCCACACCAGGAGTGAGGGGGAGCTGGGGCCTTCTTCTTCTTCTTCCGGTGGTGTCAAGGAACTAGCAGAGCCGCACAAGAGTGGGGCTGCTCATCACCCCCAGCACAGCCACCCCTCCCTGAGCCATGCTTTCTATTCATGCAGGGGAATGGAGGCTATTTGTTTCTATAGACTACTTATTTCCAGGACACAGTTGGAGTGGGGACAAAAACCTCTATCCCTCACATTGATCCCAATATCTGACTACCTGTGTGTGTGTCCACCACCTCTCTCTGTGAACACTTGTAGATGAAACCCTGGAGATGATGGGCCATGTGTATGGTATCCAAGAATATGACCCCCTTGACCAGCCCTGCTACTAGCTCTGTTCCTGTTGCAAAATAAACCAGGGTGGGGTGCTATTACCGTACATATCTGGTCAATTCAGTCACAAGTCTTTCTCAACAAAATGGAGAACATGTGTCCAGCTGGGAAGTATACTGTGGTTTGACCCCAGAATTCCAGCTTCATACCATCAACCTCAAGATCCCTACAAACATGCTCAATGAATAAACTTGTAAAGAGGCAGAATATTCCCAAACCTCATCTATCTTGTTCTCTACCCTGATTGGTTACTGTTTGTGTTTCTCTGAGTTTTAATGAAGGGTTTTCTGTCAGCTACATCTGGAAAGGCTGCTATGTTTGCTTATGTGATGTTTCCCTTCATCATCGTAATCATTATTCTCCAGGGTGCTCCGACTCTGAGACAGGAAGCATCAAAGGATATTGTATGAAACCCAACCACTTCTTACTAATCACCATAATCCTGCCAACTCGTTGGGCTGATTTACAAGCAAGCAAGCAAGCAAGCAACCTTCCACGCGAAGCACTTTTATTTCTTTCTCTATGTCCACAGATTTGGCGCCTTCAGTCCTTTCCAGACCCTGGGTGTTGGTTTCCTTAGAAGCAGATCCATGCATTCCTATACCATGGCATCACCAGATAGGATGAGTGGCTCAGATAACGGACTAGATGAAACAGAACTCAGCATCACCCTCACCCTCAGAATGCTCATGCATGGAAAGGTAAGTAAAGTGGGATTGCCGTATTAGGCTGCAGCCTCGATCACATTGCAGTCAATAGCAAATCTCCCACTGGACCAGGATGGCGGTTTGTCCTGCCGGGATGTATTACTGTGCATACCCAAGTCCCCAGTCCCCAACGAGCCACTATCCTACTCCCAGATCAGGATGGCAGCCTGAAATGTTGTTTTCCACACAGAACACATTGTCTTCAAAGTCTGGAAAATACTGAGTTGGGATTATGAAATATCCAATTATAACTTCCAAAAAGACAAATTAGCAGGTGAAATTGCCAAGGTGTCTAGATTAACAGATGTAAACAAATTCACCATAAGATTTTTTTTTTTTTAAAGGCTCCAAGGAGGAGAGATTACCAGTGATCAGGAGGAGGAATGTCAAATCCTAAATGACCCATGCTTTCATTAGGGGGAAGAAAAGTCCTCATTTTCTGGCCGAAAGTATACAGGCATTGCCAAATGTTTGCTGACTGGTACATCTCCCCTAACTCAGCTTCTCTTGTCTTTGTGTGTTTCTGCAGGAAGTTGGCAGTATCATAGGCAAGGTAAGACTGATGCGGGTTGCTCTGTGCTGTCATTGTTACTTTGTCGTATTGGTGTAGCTGTGCAAGTCTAATTACCTTCATTGTCCTTAATCCTACAGAAAGGAGAGACTGTGAAGCGGATACGGGAACAAGTAAGTGTACTGGGGGGAAAGTAGCCGCATTCTAAATTTTGGGTGGGTATCTATTATACGGCTTCCAGCTGGATTATTATTATTTTTTTTAGGAACATGGAATAGTATAGAATGCCTATACAGTTGTGGTCATTTTGTATGTAAAAAGTTAATGTGAGCTAACTGGGGAGCCGGAATGAGAATGAAGGACATTATGCAGATAGGTTAGGAGATCAGAAGTTTATATTTCACTTTTCAGTAGTGGATAAGTGTAACTCTAGGTCCCCATGGTCACGGGGGTAAACTTAAAGATTATGAACCATGCCTAGCAGATGAGATTAGTGTCCGTGCCTTCAGAGAACTTGTTAACACTCCACTCCACTGGTAGTGCTTTTACATTGGGACTGTCCACTTTTAAAGTTGCTGTGCCGCTTTTCAGAGCCGTGCAACTTGATCTGTGTAAAACACAATTTCCTACATTGATTCTCAGGGTGCTTCCAGATGAGGCTTTTATTCTTCCACTCGTCACCCTCCTGACTTCTCTCAGTGCTGCTTCTGTCTTTTCTCTTACCGCAGAATATCTGTTAAGGAGAAAAAGGCAGAAAAGCTGCACAAGGCTTTCTAATTGCCAGTACTAGGAAGAGCCCTCCATCCAGAAGCACCCTCAGTTGCTATCAACATGGATGCTGCAGGTTAAATGCTGCAGGTTTTGTCAGTTTCAACTAAGCATAGATGTGATTAAAGTCATAATACAGAAAAATCAAAAGAATGGGATTGGGAAGTACAACTATGATTGGAAATACAATGTATTATATATTTATTATATTCATGTTGATGAAGGCTTGACTTTGATGACAATGTAAATATGAACACCACTGGCTTTTTAATTGCTCCTGTTGTGTAATGAGTTTCACATCTGCCGGTCTCATTTTTGTTGACTTGTGGAGCACGCACAAATTACATCCTGGAGGGACTTTCCAGTGAATATCTCTGATGCAAATGTAATGGTTAAGAAAATGACTGTGATTCAGGAAGTCCCTGGTTCTAATTTCAATTCATCCATGAATTTACTGAATAGGCAAGCCTCTCTCTCTCTCTCTCTCTCTCTCTCTCTCTCTCTCTCTCTCCACAAGACAGAATGTAGGGATAATATATGGGGGATAATAACACTAACCTACCTTGCAAGGTTGCTGTAAGTCAGCCTTCTTTAACCTGGTGCCCTCCAGATATATTGGACCACAAGTTCCATAATCACAGCCAACACAGGCAATGGTTGGGGCTGATGGGGGTTGTAGTCCAACATATTTGGAGGGCACCAGGTTAGGGAAGGTTGTTGTAAGGAGTACTGAAATAACATTTTGAGCACTCTTTCAAAGTGTTATATAACTACAAAACATTATTAATATTATTCTTCCTGGTTTGCTTTCTTAGAGCACAGCCCGGATCACCATATCAGAGGGATCTTGTCCAGAGCGGATCACCACTATTACAGGATCCACTGATGCTGTTTTCAGAGCTGTTTCTATGATTGCCTTCAAGCTGGAAGAGGTAAAGTAGCCTAGGCCCTGCCTCCATGTGCCACAGTCCCCTCCCTTCACAGAAGAAGCATATTCTTTCCCTACATAAGTAGCATTGCCATGGCAGTCACAACTAAGCAGTGGCAGGATGGATCTACCTGGAGTTTAGTTACATTATGTCTGGGTGGGATATTGTTTCTATGATCAAATTGGTAGATTTCACATAGACGAGAGAAGGAAGACAATCGGACCATTTGTTTTCTTTATGTGCCGTTCTGTAGCAGCCAAACAAGGTGAAACCATTGTGATTAAACATTAATATGCTCTAATATACTTTCTTTTACATTACATTAAAAGCATTGGCATTGGCATATGCATGGGAGGGAGTTATATCACACTCCTAATCATAACCAGGCAGTGTTACTCCTGCACCAAGATGGATTACTCATGACTCGTTGCTTTGCTCCCAAACCTGATCATCACCAAATGATAGGATCTTAAACATTTGTGTGGGGTGGGGAGTACCCGACCCTCAGTGAGCGGTACAGCAATCCCTGGAATGGGAATTCCAGCACAGAGTGCTACACACTTATACCTAAAGGTGATTCTGAAGGGATCTTGAACCTAATCCCATTTGTTTTATTTCAGGACCTGGGAACTGGAGTTGCCAATGGAGGAACTACCTCCAAGCCACCTGTAACACTGAGGCTAGTCATTCCAGCCAGTCCAGTGTGGCTCACTCATTGGCAAAGCAGGAGCCAAAATAAAGGAGATTCGAGAGGTAAAGACTTTGGAAACTAGTTATGACTGTCTCTTCCTGTTCCTTCAGTCCTCCCTGTGAGCTTTTCTATATGAGGCATTTATTGTGTGCTTGTCATTCCCTACTCACAGTTGTTTACGAGTTCTTCAGACAACATTATTCTCCAGTTTTGCACTTTCAGCGAGTTTTTCAGGGCAGGGAAAATGCGATATTATTTCTGAAAGCTAAAGAAAATGCTGTTTCCACTTGTGTATTTGTGCTATTCTGCTATACCACAGTGCCAACTAGAGGTTATGTAGTGGGAGAGCAGGAAAGGAAACACTCTTCATGTAGTACTTGGATCTCAGTTCTGCAACAAAACCGAAAGTAGATATAGCAGATTAACAGCCTCGTGTAGAAAAGCCCTGTATCTTGCCTACATGGGCAAGAATACCACTTTCCTCCGCATTTTGTTTTCTGTACCATAACCGGTTTTCTTCCTAGTTTTCATGCTTGCTGTTGATCCTACGATACGAGAGTGAATGTTTTTGAAATATCATAAAACTGCTTCTGAGCCACAAGTACCCAGCTATAGTCTTCCTTCTTGTTAAACAAAAAATGGAGCTATAAACAACAGCTTTTCTCACTTGCATTTCTTTGAGAAGGTCTAATAAAATCTTTTATTCATGTATGGATTAATCTCTGTGTAGGAAATCAGAAGGAACACAAACATTCCTGAATAAATGGATCAGCCTCTTAAAGACTCTCATTATACTGATCAAACTGGCACGGGTGGTGTTTCTGACCTGGCTGCTCTCCATCAGACTGCCCAGAAAGACTAAGGGTTTGTTTCTGGCCCCTATTCTCATTCCAGACTACAGGAGCACAAGTCCAGGTGGCTGGAGACCTTCTCCCCAACTCCACTGAGAGGGCTGTGACAGTCTCTGGGGTACCAGATGCCATCATCCAGTGTGTGCGACAGATCTGTGCTGTTATCCTGGAGGTACAGGTTCTTGTTCCTTCCACCTCGTCAGGTGGCGACAACACTCTGTATTTTTGTGTGACCCTTCCCACCATCATGGAGAAGTGCCACTCCAATGGCTAGGTATCTATATATGTTCAGATTAGACTGAACTACATTTTCTTCCAAACTTGCATGGACAAGGGTTATGCATAGTGCGGAGAAAGCAGATCGGGAGACGTTTTTCTCCCTCTCTCATAATATTAGAACCCAGTGGGGTCATCCCATGAAGCTGATTGGTGGGAGATTCAGGACAGACAAAAGGAAATACTTCTTGGCATAGTACATAGTTAAACTATGGAATTCACTACCACAAAATGTAATGATGGCCACCAACTTAGATAGCTTTAAATGGGGTTTAGATAAATTCATGGAGAATAAGGCTATCAATGGCTGGCTGCTAGTCATGATGGCTATATTTTACCTGCAGTATCAGAGGCAATATGCCTCTGTATGCCAGTTGCTGGGGAACACGAGCGTCAAGGTGCTATTGCTCTCATGTCTTGCTTCTGGGCTTCACACAGGCAGCCAGTTGGCCATTGTGTGAACAGAATGCTGGACTAGATAGGCCTTTGGTCTGATCCAGCAGTGCTCTTGTTATGTTCGTATGGGTTTGCATTTGATATCATCGCTAGCAAATGATACCCTATGTAGGAATATGTATAAACTGGCCTCATCCCTTCCCAGCTGGTTTTGCTGTACTTTTCTTTCTGTTTATCTGCTGCTTCTATCATAGATTCCTGCCTCCATACCATACACGCTTCCCATCAGTTCTCAGTCAGCTGTAGCCCATCGCTGTGGCCTGGCCATGTTAGAAATGCCCACCATGCAGGACCGGTGCAAGGAAGTTTGGCGCCCTAGGCAAAATAAAATATTTTGGGCCCCCCCTCCCACTTGAGCCCTCCCTCCCTCCCTCGGCGGCGGCAGTCCCAGCGGCGGCGAGGAAGAGTCGCCCGAACGAGCGAGCTTCCTGCTGCTGCCGCCGCCGCTGGCCTCCGCAGCCCGGGAAGGGAGGAAGGAAGGCGAGAAGAGGCGCCAAGCTGAGGTGGATCAGCAGCCACCAGCTGCTCCAGCTGCGCCCTGGTGGACAGAGGCGAGCTACTCTACCTGGCAGTAGCTATCCAAGGCCTTGGCTGCCGAAACAGCGATCTCCCCCCACAAAAAATTTAAAGTGACAAAAAAGCTGCGGTGAGCCAAAAACAGCTCTGCATCACGGCAGGGAGGGACAGGGGGCTTGTTGCTCCTGCGGTGTCCCATTGGATTCTGCCTGGAGGAACAAGGGGGGGAGGGAGGGGGAGCCCGGAGGAGAAGGCGGAGGAGGAGGAGCGGCATTAGGGATTCGGTGCCAAGCGAGCGGCCCCGCGCGGAGCTGCCTTCACGGGCGCAGCTGCTGCTGCCCCATGCCCGCCCGGCCACTCTCCTCGGCTTCCTTGCCCAGATCCGTGCCAAGCGCAGCGAGCCCCGGCTGCCTGACGCCTCGCGCGCTCCTGCTGCCGCTGCCACCACCAAGAAATCAGGCTTGCTCGCTCCTGTCTTCCTCCTCCTCTTCCGTACACACGTCGCGGAAAGCGGAGCGCAGGCCCTGCACCCTCCCTTCCTCGTCCGTTCCTGGAGGAGGAGGAAGAGAAGGGCGAGTGTCTGTGTGGGTCTGCGCCCCCTTTCGCCATGCGCCCTAGGCAGCCGCCTAGTTGGCCTAGTGGTGGCGCCGGCCCTGCCACCATGGTTGCTAGTTATACAGTAGTGCCTTTGTGACATCAGCAGCCATTACACTAATCACCGCTCTTGACTCAAATAACATAACCCCTTTCGTTAAGACTGATTTAAGACTGTGGATTGGTATAGTGGCTGGACATGTCATGAAGTAACATTGGCTTCTTCCTTAAAGCAGAGGAAATCCGTGCTATTCTCCATGTGGACTGATTTAAATCAAGTCTTGATTTGAGCCAAGAAAATAAGCTAAAGCAATTCACTGATTTAAATCAAGTTTCCAGTTTTCTAATTCATATGTTTCCTGAACAAGCATTCATACTAATTGGTTATTATACTATTGAAAACGTATTGCTTCATAACTAAATAGAATCTTTCTGCTACTTAGGAGGATAATCCAAAATCTCGTATCATGCAACCCTCATACCTTTTGCACTCAGAATTTATATCTGCTTAGACAGCAATTGTGAAATTAAAGATTTCTATTTGGCTGTTTCTTTACATATGTGTAGACACTAAGAAAGATTAAATTCAGATTTAATTTTAATCTAGCTTATTTGAAAGGGTTACTTCATATAACTGATCATTATTTTTAACAAAATAAAATTTGATTTACATTTTAAAAACCTGGTTTCAAGTTTTTTTTAAAGAAATCCTTGGGTATTCTAATGGAGTCTTCCCCAACTAGGTGCCCTCCAGATTTGGCCACGCTGGCTGGGGATAATGGGGGTTGTAGTTCAACACATCTGGAGGGCACCAGGTTGGTGAAGGCTGTTCTAATGTGACTAATACCCTCTGCAGTTTATTGGGGGAAAGGTAATGTGGTAGCTCTCTTCTAGGTAGAAATTTGGTGCCCCAAACAAGTGTATTACCTTCTTCTCACTCTCGCCTTTTGGATATTACCTCTCCCACCTGCACCAGCCAAAGCATTTGGGGGGGGGACGGGGACAAATAAACAGACAGATTTGCAGAGGCATAGGAAATTTACAGCACAATCCTATTCATATAACTACTCAAAACTAAATCCTATTGAGTTCAGGGGGACTTACTCCCAGGCAAGCGTGTATAGTATTTCACCAGTTAGTAGGATAAATCTACTTTCTTCCTCCCTGCCCACCCCCCACCCTCGTTTACTGATAATAGCTGAAACTTATCAAACGTTGGATTTGGTATTTCATAATATTCGCTTTTTGGCAGCACAAAATCATTAAAAGAGATCTTTATTTCCTTCTCCTTTGAAATTGTGCAGCATGTTATATTTTGTCCCCTTGGAGTCAGCAGCTGTATTCATAAACATGATGTTCTAATAGTGTCACGGCTGAACTACACAAGACACAGGAGATGTGTTAGCAATCTTTTTCTTTTCTTTTTTTACTAAAATGCAGCTGCATGGGATTGTGAATCTGATCAGAGCAGCAGCAGGGTGGGAAGGATGCTTAGGTCTTTCTCTGCAGGCATTTTCCCCATTCAGTATTCTCCCATCTAGCTACTTTCCTACCCTGAGGGGAAAAGATATAGGGCCCCGTACCTGCCTCAGGGGTGTTGAACCTCTTTCAGCCCAAGGGCCAAATTCCATTTTGGAAAAGATCTTTGGGGCTGCATTCCAGTGATGGGCGGGGCTCAAGAAAAAAGGGGTGGGGCCAAAGATACCAAAAATACCAGCAATATTTTAGCTTAAAGCTCTTACTGCCAGTAACTAAACCTTAGGAGAGGCATTTCAACCTTTTAGAATGGGGGAAAGCTGCACAAAAGCCAGGAAGCTACCAAACAACCAGTGCTCAAGGAAACAGGGCCAGGAGAAGGGGGTGTGGTCATCTGGGAAACCCCAGGGGAGCTGCATTTGGCCCCTGAGCCTGAGATTCTGCACCCTTGCTGTATCTTTTCCCCTGTAGGGAAAAAAGCACCTGGGTGGGAATTTTGATCAGAAAGATGGTCCCCCACTCTATTGTGGTTCCAACAGATTCACAGCCCCTTGTGGTTGCTTCTCAATTTAAAAAAAAAGTGGAACAAAAGAAGCTGCTTTATACCAATTCAGACCATGGTCCATCTAGCTCAGTATTGCTTACACTGACTGGCAACAGCAGCTCTAGCATATTGGACATCTTTCCCAGCCTTACCTGGAGATGCGAGCTGTTGGATCTTGGACCCTCTGCATGCAAAGCATGTGCTCTACCTCTGAGCTATGGTCCTTTCCCTGGGAGACTGCTCACGTGTCACATCTAGTTTGGCCTTTTGTGAACGCTATCTGCAAAAAAGATCACGTCTACCCCAGATACCTTGTGATGGTTTCTTTCAGCCAATGTGAATGTTATCTGCAGTCCACCTGGCAGCCCTGTCAAAGTTAGATTTGGTTCATCAACACTAGAATAGACGTCCCCTTTTCTTGCTTCCCCTTCCTCACTTTAACTGTCTGTAAGGGCAGGAGACTCTGTGTGACCAAATGTGATAGGTTACCCCAGGGCCCATGGGCACTATTTAGCAATTTGAGAAGCTGTCCTGGGCACCAAGACAGAATGGGCACGCTGCAGATGAAAGCATTGGCGTGCAGCCACCTGCCATCTTAATTTCCTAAGAGTGTTCCTGAGCCCCACATGTGACAAAGAGGCATTCATGGGAGAAGAAGATAGGAGCAGCTAGAGGCCCTCACTCTGCTTTGAAGCGATCCGAGCTGCCAGTAAAAAACTTTGTTGTTTTTTTTAAAGTGGGAGGGGTAGGGCACCTTGGCAGGTGGCAAGAAAGGTGTCCCAGGGCACACTGGTGCCCATAGGTGCCATGTTGCCTACCCCTCTGTTACCCCTTAACACGGTGCACATCTCCAGGCATTACTCATCATATCCTGCCAAACAAGAGTTAGCTACACATATTCCCAATCATCTTGTACAATGCCAGTGTGTATTTCATGACACAGAGCAATGCACAGGAGGCAAGGGCATTAGGATGCTGGCTGGGTGTACTGATGGGTATTGGGATGGGCGGCATTTTGTCTACAGCCCAGTGATTTCTCCTTTGATTTCCTTCAGTCACCACCAAAAGGTGCCACCTATTCCCTACCATCCCCAGCCTGTCTTTGGGACCGGTTCTCCTCTCAGCCAATCAGGTAAGGAATACATAAACCCTCGGGAGATCATTTTTTTAAAATTGAGGTTCAAAAGGGAGTGAACCCATATGCTTTGGTTTTGTTGTAAGTCCCTTAACGTATCACATTACGAAACCAGATTGGAAAGCATTGGAATGACATCATGGGCATCAGCCGTACCTTTCTGCCTTTCCTTCCTGCTTCTCCCTTGTTGCGTGGCCTGAGCACTTCTGTCAAATCCCTCAGAGACCCCATGCATGGGGATAGCAGCATGCAGAGACCCCGTGCGTAAGGAGAGCAACAGTACTGCATGTGGATGGAGTATACAAATGGGGGGCAGGATTCTGTCTTTCATCCAAGCAGCCTGCTAGTGCAGGGCTAGTGACATCGCAGACTCTGAAAGGGACAGAAGAAGTCCCTTTAAAAATACTTGGAAGTAAGGGAGCTGCCCAAGGGCATAGTTGCTTGGTGGAGCAACGCTTCTCTCGCCTATATACGAGTTAAGGAAAATTTATATTCTTAACAAGGGCCTGACCAGAGAGATGGGTTTTAGCAAGTGGTCTCCGCTTCTTAGAAAGGAACACACGCATGCATGTACGAGCTTAGCAGCTTTCCTCTTGATATCATCCCCAGGCATAAGCAGGGAAAGCGGCCGCATCATGCCAATGCTCCTAACGCCCCAAGACACACTCTACCATTAATTAAATTCATACTACTATGGGGGTGTTGATTATTTTGTAAGAAGCATGACATTTATTATTTGTATAAATGGTTTCTTACATTTGTCCCACATTTTTGGCCAATAACCACCACCACCCTGCCCCCGTGGCAGCAGCCTTGGAATGGAAATAAGCAAAATGAAAGCAAAGCAAGCCATGGGAGGATCCTGCCTTTCTTCTTCAAAACTGGTAGAAGAGCAATGGAATCAATTAAAGTTTATAGAGCAAAAATAAAATCTACATTGCTATAGTAAGCCAATGTATAGGGATATGGGTATGCAATACAGATCCTTCGCTATTTGCGTGGAAGAACATCTGTCGTTTTGTTAAAGTTGTTTACCCTTGCAAAATTTTACCCCACTGGCCATGAGGCGTACAGAAGCAGTTTTAATAAATATCGCCACTCAAGCACAACTGAGAAGTATTAACTATTGGTTAAAAATTAAAATGTATTTACCAGATGGCCAAAAATGTGTGAGCTGATGCAGAAAAAATGTTGAGTGGCAGAATAAAATCAAATTGCTACTGTATATAAATGAACAAGGTTGACTCGGTTCCCCCACAGCGGGGATCCACATTACACCGTATATCGTCAAGTTAGAAGAACGATACTGCTATATTGACGTTCCTCGATCACTTTTCACAGGGCACACTCTCATTAAATGTACTGCACTCATCCCAGTTTGCCACCCCACACCTAACTCTGTAGTGGTAGAACTGGGTGTTGCCTTGAACAGGGTGGTTTAAAAAAATAAATAAAATTGCTTCGTTGTCTCTGTGCAGGTAGGTGCGAACGAGCGCAGGAGCAATCTTTTAAAAGAGAAAGGAAAAAGAATTGTTGCTCCCCGTTCTGAGTTTCCTGAGCACAAGGCTCCTGTTAAATCAGTGTGATACACGTGGGAGTAAGGGCATTGGAGAGAATGTGATTGACTTCTGAGCAGACATGCCTTTTGGCGTAATTTACAGCTCCCTGCTCTTCGGGCAACGGGGGTGAACACGGCTGTTTATAAAAGGGGGGGGAAGCCTCCCACTCCTGTCCCCTCTCAAACTCCATGGCGGTTATCCTGGGGGTACTGCCTGCCATACTCAGGGGATACAGCCATTTCAGAAGCAGGGGTTCTTGGTTTCTGGTCAGCCGCTTACGCTTATGCTGCATGTGCGCAGCAGCAAATTTGTTTCAAAACAAAACAAAACAAAACACCGGCACACATTTCCCCGAAGCAGCCTGCTCAGAGCTGCGGAGGTGCACAGCAACGTTTACAAGCCAAAAAAAAAAAAAAAAATTAAGAAGCTTCCGGGGAAGAGGGCGAACTGCCGCGCAGAACAACAAATGGCGGACACCTCTCTTCGCCACGAGACGCTGCATTCCTCCTGCCCCTCGAAAGCTATTGGCTAACTCCAGTGATGACACTTTTGTGGCCACGCCTCGGATGGGCAACTGCAATGCAAGCTTAGCACACACACTGGCCGTGTACTGCGATAGTGAAGCGCAATAACTGGAAAAAACCGTGATAAACCAAGTCTGGGAAATTCCGGGAGAAATGAAGAACGATTACGCAGGACTATCGCGACTGACACTAAAAAGTGCGTGCGTCGTGTGCCCCGCAAGTCACGACAGCAATACAGTTCTGTAATATACCTTGGGTGTGGATCCGGTCACAGTGACAAAAAAATGATACAAGTTTATTGGTATCAGCATGCAGATTATAAATCAGTTGTAAGTTAGTAATGTGCTGCCCCATTTTATAACTATTTAGGGTGCGATCATATGCACATTTAGACAGAAAAAAATCTTACAACTCTCAGCATCCCCTAGCTAGCCATGCTGCCTGGGGAATGCTGGGAGTTGCAGGATTTTTTCCTCTCTAAACATGCATAGGATTGCGCCCTTATGGATCCTTTTACTATACAGTGATACTTAATTTTAAATTAAGAGCAACCATCGCTCATTTGCATTTCAGTCTGCTGAAATCTTATCATAATTTGAGGTCAGTAGAAGAAAATAGCAGGAAAAAATATTAAGTATAGAAATGCCCCTCGTATTATAAGAGCAGTGGCTTGCTCCATTCGTCAAGCAATTAATGTTTGGTTGGGAAAAGAACGCTTATTTTGGCTACTTCTAAAAGTGATTCATTGTTTATATTCACTTGATATGTTGGATCTGCATGCTCAAGGGATAAGAGAGAGAGAATTATACAGATACATTTGGACTGATGCTCTGCAAGATTTTTCTAAGGTTTGTTTGTTCGTTCATATATTCCATTGTTTAAATTAACTTTTTGCTTTAGGCAAAAGTTGTAAATAAAGAGATCAAAATAAAATTGGTTTTCTCCTCAAAGAAAATAATCTTGCTTGTTTTTCACTTTCTGGTATGATAATGGAGCTGCTGGTAGAATTTCTATTCCCTCTTCCAGATAAGTCCTTTAGGGCTCAATCATATGCATGTTCAGATAGAAAAAAGCCCTGCAACTTCCAGGATTCCCCAGCCAACCATGCTGGCTGGGGAATGCTGGGTGTTGTAGGACTCTTTTCTGTCTAAACATGCACAGGATTGCACCCTTTTTCTCATGGTCCTTTCTCACCTTAAAATTGATAGGTCAGTGAGTGTGATAGTTACCAGGAAAGTCTACTCTCTTGAGTTCTTCTTTCTTCTTGTACTTACTTATTTAACCTACAACTCATCAACAAATACAGGAAACAAAAAGTAGGCAAGTACGATCATCCGTTTTTCTTCTATTTTGAAAGTATTTCCCTTATTTGTCACCCTTTCCCCCTTTTGTAGGGATTCTCCATGCAGGGACAGTACAGTGGTATGTCTCAAGCAGAGGTAAGTCCAGCTTTTCAGCCCAAATGAATGCTTACAGTTTGAATTCCTACTTCCAGGTATTTCCATATTTAGTCAGGGCTAGCTTCTCCAAGCCTACACCTTCCATCATTCCTCATGTCTTGTTGTCCTGATTGACTGTTCTGGGTTTTCCACTCTGCCTCTCTCCATTCTCCATCTCCTCTTATCAAGAGCATAGGGCAGCCTTTCCCTGCCCGGTGTCTTCCAGATGTTTGGGACTACAACTCCCAGCATCCTTGACTATTGGCCATGCAGACTGGGGTTGATGGGAGTTGAAGTCTCAAACATCTGAAGGGCATCAGTTTAGGGAAAGCTGTCAAAGAGTGTGGCAGAATTCATGACAGCAGCAGGCAGCTGCACCAGAAACTTTCACTTGCTTTATTTAGTATTGCTGAATTTCAACCGCTCAGTTCAGTACTAACCCTTGGGGAAAGCCAACTTCTGTATTCTTGGAGGCAACTCCATTCTCCAGACACTAGTCTGCGCGGGTTGGAACAACCTAACCTCCGCAAGAATAGCCAGGATCTATAACAAAATTGGCATTCCTAGCAGTCAGGACTTCCTAGGCATGGAGCACATGTATTCAGATGTTGGGAGGCCACCCTATCTCTGTGGGAAGTGTGGCTCAGGAATGCTTCCCAAAGGATCCCTTTCAGGAGGGATAACATTGATATGCACACTGATATGATAACATTAATATGCACGGCCTCATTTTTTCCTTTCTGTACAGTGGTCACTGAGCAATTTTTTTTCCAGCCAACAGGAGGCCAGATAGCGATGTTTTGTGGGGTGGGTGTGTGTGTGTGAAATCCTCCCCCCCACAGTCACTATTTGGGGATCCTTGTTAAACTGACGCTTGTTCTGCAGCCACTGTTGCAGTTTCTGATATCAGCTATACTTAAAGCTCCTTTTCATCTGCGCTTTGTTATGTACAGAATTTGGTTTCTTAGGAATGGCTGGATCCAAAGGATCATGCCACCTTGTCAGATGTTACCTTCGGTGGCCTTTTGTTGCTTTCCAGTCTAGGCCATGCAAAAGTTATTCCTTGGTGTTGCTGGCTTGCCAGCTAGGGTTAGATAGATGGATGACTCATCTCCGCACTAACATTACACTTGGGCAGGGGGATGGTGTGTGCTTCCAGACAGAGGTTTCCTAGGGCTGCCAATGGCAAGGTCTGGTGCAGCAATTCTGTCTTTTTTTCCTTAAAATTTTTTCCTTGGTGGTAAGAAAAGATGGAAGAAGCAGTGGCAAAATGCAGGAGGGGTACAAGTGGAAGAAGATGTTATCTGGACCTCCTATAACATTCTGTGAATGTGGCAGGGCCATTGCGCCATGAAAGCCTCACCTGGAAGCACCTGGTGAAGTAGCTCCTGCTTTCACTCTAGTATCTATCTTCTTCCTCCTACGCAGGTGACAAAGTTGCAGCAGCTTTCCGGACACCCCGTTTCATTTTCTTCCTTGGCACAAGCTCCATCTATTGTAGCAGGTGAGGAACCCACTGAGAGCTCTGTCACAGGATCTGTGCAACCACTTAAGCTCCCAGAGTCCTCTGCTTACCCAGAGGGCCAGTGAATATGTTCCCCAGCTGTCTTTATTCAGTAGTCCCTCAAGTACCCACTGAAAGACAATAGTGCAAGAATCAGCCCAGGCTATGGGGAATGCAGGGCCTTCAAAGAACTAAATAAAACAGCACATTGTTAATGAAATGCTGAGGTATTGCTATTTGTGGGGTAAGGAGAAGGGTTAGCTCTGCTCATGCTTGCAGCTTTAAAAAGAAGAGGCTAGATCCCTATTCCCATTTGAGAGTGGAATAACTGGGGGAATGTTCATCTTCTAAACTTTGAAAAAGTGCAATGTTAGAAAGATACAAGACTGGGAGTGTGCTAACTGGCTAAAGGAGTGGCTATTATTATGTCTGAGAATGTTGGACTCTTAGTTACAAAAATAACAAAAGAGTCTGAAGGCGAGTATGTTTTTATGCAAGAAAAAGTGGATTCACACAGGCTTACAGTTGTTGGGGGGGGAAACACACCTCATACTTGTCAACAGTATTTCTTTTTTTAATAAATTACAAAAAGTAATTCAAGAATTTTTGATTAAGAAAATGTAATACTGTTAGTAAAAATGTCAGTGAAACTGTTGCTTGGGGAAAACACTGAAAGCCTTTTTTTCAAGAGGACAATTTCTTTCCCTAAAAGCTCATATGAACAAGTACAAGGCAAGGCATAATAATGAGTGATGGGCCGCACAATCCTATGGCTGCTAGACAGCATCTAGATGGCCACGGGATATTTTGAAGTCCCAGCTCCGACCTTGGAAACTTGCTCCAAGGTCAGAGCTGGGACTCGGAGCACCCTCGCCGCTATTACAGCCAGCATGGAAAGAACCTTGCCGGCTGCCTCTCTTGAGGATTGAGAAGGGTGTTTTGTGGGTGTTCCTGGGGATGGAGAGGGGAGGAGACCAGTGCTGCCACGATACCAAGTATCCTGGTGGCACCTCAGCCCAGGGATGTTGAAGAGTCCTTGGTCTCGAGTCACGAGTCGAGTCACAAGTCTTTGGACTCGAGTCCGAGTCCAAGTCCTTGGTCCAAAATGGTGACTCCCGAGTCCCGAGTCACTCCCAAAGCTGACTCCATGAGTCCCTATTAAAATCAATGGGGTTCTTCCCCAACAAAATAAGGCTACTTCAGATGTGTGGCTTAAATAAATTCTAGGCACAAGTGTGCCTTTTCATCTCAAAACTCTGCCACTGATTTTGACAAGAACAGACCAGGCAGACAAACCCAAAATAACCAGGCAGGCAGAGGAGGTGGGGAACCCCAAAGCAGGCAGGCAGAGGCCTTTGTCTTGGACAATTCAAACTGTGGAACTGATTAAGAAGAGACCAGGCAGGCAGAGGAGGCTGGGAACCCCAAACAGGCAGGCAGAGGCAGCCAAACCCAAAATGTCTGAAAGGTTGCATTAGGAAAATTATTTTAAAAAACTTGGATTGTTACTGCAACTGGGTCCAGGCAGCACCTGCAGGTGGCATCAAGCAGGGATGTTGACGAGTCCTTGGTCTCGAGTCCCGAGTCGAGTCGAGTCTCAAGTCCCATTAAAAATATTGGGACTCGAGTCGAGTCAGAGGGGGGACTCAGTCCGACTCACGAGTCGAGTCCTCGAGTCCGAGTCCCCATCCCTGCCTCAGCCTCCTTCCCTTGTGCTCTGAGGCAGTGTTCTCCAACCTTGGGTCCCCAGATGTTTTTTGGCCTACAACTCCCAGCATGGCTGGGGCATGCTGGGAGTTGTAGGCCAAAAACATCTGGGGACCCAAGCTTGGAGAGCCGTGCTCTGAGGCACGACACTTAGACAGCCAAAATCGACCATCTAACTGTTTTTCAGGGTGGGAGGAGCGCGGAGGCGACCTTCACCTCTGCACTCCTCCCACCCTGCATAGGATGCCGTAATCCTTCGAGTTCGGAGGGTTATGGGCATCCCGATTGCATTGCACCCTTATTAAACAAAATCTGAGTGTGTCGGGGGGGGTGGGGTGGGCAGGGAGAGAAACATAAACATAAAAGAGATGTGTGAAACTACAAGATTGTAGAACAGTCTTCCCCAACCCAGTGTCCTCCAGATGTTTTCGTCTACAACTCTGCTCTCTCGTGTCTCTCTCAGTCTGCCTTGAAAACTGCAGTCGTTCATTCTTCACACAGACACTTAGATTACGTCAACTCCACCAGAAAAAGGGTGTGTGTGTGTGTGTGTGTGTGTGGTGTCTGAAGAAAGCCATGCCATTTCCAGAATGGCTCCCACCTTCCAGAACAGTCTCTGGCTCATTCCTAGTCACTATTCAGGCCAGCTCTAGAGACTTGAAAAGAATAAGGATCCTTTTATCCAATTTTCATACAGAACATCTACAGCAAAAATACCTCAAGCCTTCCAGCACATTTGGATGCAATAAACTTTCAAATATCCACCTATCACAAAACTGACTACTTTATGGACGAAAAAGACTCCGGAAAAAGCGCCCAGCCAGATTTGTTCCTTTGAATTTTGGTTCGGGGGGGGGGGATTTACTTTGTTCTGATCTAGTACAATTTCTGTAATGGATTAGATGTTTTGTTGGTTGTTCGGTTGTTTTGTATACGTTAAAATTCAAATAAACAATTTTTTTTTTAAAAAAGAAAAGAATAAGGATCCTGCTCCTAATAGACTGATAGGGGAAATGCATGAATGTAGGACAGTTACCACCTTCATGGCAGAAACCTGCAAAATATTTATTAGGTTTGAAGCCAATACCTTCACCATTCAAAGGCATGATGATACAAAAGTAGCTGTGAATATCTTTAGTCTGGCTAAGAAAATGATAAATATCCATATACTTTTGGCTTTTTTCAATGCAGAAAATGCTTTTAACTGCAATAAGCGGGGGCTGGATGGCCATCTCAGTGACGCTGCAGTTACGGTACATTTGGCCTTGCAGATCCTGCATTGAGCAGGAGGTTGGACTAGATGACATCCAATGTCCCTGCAAATTTGTGATTCTATGACTGCTCTTTAATACTGGAAGTGCTGCAAAGATTTGGAATGTGGGAGCATATCATTTTTCTATGAGAACCAATGGCCAGGATTATACTAAATGGAGAAAAGATCCACCTGGGCCAGGCAGCCGAGCAAGATTACACCTTGTCCCTTGCCTTGCTTCTGCTCTACATTCAAGTGCTTGCAACTGTAACTTGTGATAACAAGGAACATAATGGTGCAGTCCAAACCTATACAGTTATTATCAAGCAGCATTTATTTTTTTTTAGCAATGATTCTATGAATAAGAGGAATATAAACTAGTTGGGTTAAGATGGAACAAATGTTTTCTTCCACCAGAGGCAGAGAGAGGGGAAAGAGACGATACAAATATCCCCACGTATCAAATAAAGCCCTTTCACAATTTTCTCTCTCTCTCTCACACACACACACACACACAATTTTATTTATTCATTCATTCATTCATTATTACATTTATATCCTGCCTTTTTTCCTCCTGCGAGGAACCCAAGGCGGCTTACATAGTCCTCCTCCTCTCCATTTTTATCCTCACAACTACCCTGTGAGGTAGGTTAGGCTGCGAGTCAGTAACTGGCTCAAAGTCACACACCTGGCTCTTTGTTCCCACAGAAAACGAGCAGGAGATGCAGACTTGCTGAGCTAAAACTGGACCATCTGGGTAGGACCTAGCATTCTTTCTTATTGTGCTGCAAGAGTAGCACTGGCCAATTGGGGGAGGGTGGCTGCATCAGGCTGGAATAGGCTCACTCTGTCTGGAATTCCACTGGGACGATCTAAAATTAGTCCAGTGTAATGTGACCTAAGCTAAATGACACAAAACAAAAGGCTCTCCTTGGAGCTGCTGATTGTTTTGCAGTAGCTGGGAATCCATCCAACCCCTTTTGAGTCCTCCCAGCTCTTTCTAACGGTTGTGTCTATAAAGAATCTTTAGGATGCTGGACATTTCATTTCTTTTGTAGCCTTCTAGCTCTCCTCCTAGGGCACGATTATGAAATATCAGCGTAGGAAGCAGCCAGGGACAGCAGAAGAGCCCCAGTAATGCCATGTTTTCTTTCTTTCTTTCTCTCTCTCTCTCTTCAGGCCTGGACTCAAACTCTCAGAATAGCTCTCAGGAGTTCCTGGTTCCCAACGATGTAAGTCAGGCTTTGGTCACTTCTCTTTGGCTACTTTGCTGAGTTACTTCTCTCAGCTAGGTTACTTTGTGTTTTGTGTTCGGCCTTTTCTATGTACTATCCTGATTCACACCAGCGCAGAAGCATATTGTGGCCTTCCTCAACCTGATGTTTTGGACTACAACCCCCATAGCTGGAGGATTATGGGAGTTTTGGTCCAACACATCTGGAAGGTGCCAGGTTGGGGAAGCCTGGCTTACTGTGATTAAAGTCAGACCCTTTCTCCTCCTGTTTCACTGCTCATGTCCACACACATCCAGAGAGAGCGATTCCATTTAAACAAGAGCAGAACAGCCCTACACATCTTGATGCAAACATCCACTCTACTGCCAAGAACTGTCTCATAAAAGGGGCACGCTCTGCCCACTACCTGTGTCAGGATCAGAAGCCAAGATTCTGTGCTACAGATTAGGACATTGGAAGCTGCCTTATACCAGGTCAGACTGTTTGTCCATCTAGCCCAGTATTTATTTTTTTATTATATTTATACCCCGCCTTTTTCCTGCAAGGAACCCAAGGCGGCTTACATAATCCTCCTCCTCCTCCTCCTCCTCTCCATTTTATCCACAGAGTTTTCACTGGGCCGTAGGCTGCTAACTTTTATACTGATTCTGCCCTGGTGCCTTTAACAGTAGCCTGACATGGAGACAATAGCAGGTGAAATTTTTCATGGCATGGAGATAAATGGTGGGGGAAATCAGGCCAGCAGAAACGACAGCAATCAAGCAGCAGCAGCAGCAGCAGCAGGGGAAAAGTTCACTGCAGTCTCTCGCCCCGCTCCCCACTGCCGTGTGAGCTGTCCTTTGTTCTCTCTACATCAGGGGCAGGCAACCTGGTTCCCTCCAGAAGTTTTTGGCTTCAACTCCCATAAACCCCAGCCACCGATTGTCAGGGATTATGGGAGTTGTAGTCCAAAACATCGGTGGGGCACCAGGTTGCCTGCCCCTGTTTGACATCTATTGGAGCTACGGGCCAGCGAGGGTGAGGATCAGGATAAGGGAGGAATGCGCCAGAGTTCCTTGTGCCCACCCACACAGCAAAGCCCAGATGCCAACATGCCAGGCCTGCTCTGCAGATGTCAGCACACGCTGCTGGGCACACTATATAACAGCAGACCCTGTTACGAAGTCTTAGAAGGCAGGAAACGAGTGGGCAGAAGGCAACATTGACCTTTAGTTCTGCTCCCCAGCCCCACATGAAGAAAAAAGCCAGTCGTAATTTCTGAGGATTTTTGTTTAAAGAAAAAGCCTCACAAAACTAACCCAGCCATTTTATTAATAAAGGCCAATTCCTGCCACGGTGTGGTAGAAACCCAGAACTACATGACTCAGGGCGTTTCCAGATGAGGCTTTTATCATGCCACCACAACGGCCTCATTCCCACCACTTCTTTCATCTTTTTTTCTTACTGTGGAAAATCCATCAAGGAAGAAAAGGCTGAATAGTTGCACGGTGCCTTCTGATGGTTAGCGGTGCCTTCTGATGGTTAGCACTGGTCCCCCTCCACCTGGAAGCACCCTCCATTCTTATTTTTTTCAACCCAACTGTTCTCAGGCCTCCCTTAAAAGAGGCCAGTATAGAACAAAAAATGTTTGCCCCTACAGCTCGACCTACCTATGGCTCATTGTAGGCCGTAGCTCAGTGGTAGAGCACATGCTTTGCGTGCAGATGGTCCCAATTTCAATCCCTGGCATCTCCAGCTAGAGATGGAAAAAATCCTGCCTGAAACCCTGCAGAGCTGCTGCCAGTCAGTGTCGGCAATACTGGGCTAGATGGACCAAGGGTCTGACTTGGTAATAAGGCAGCTTCCTAGGTTCCTACCCTGCAGTCTAAGATATGCCCCCAGACGCGCGCGCGCGCACACACACAACCTGTTCTGGATGGGGTTGCACTCCCCTTGAAGGAGAAGGTTCGTAGCTTGGGGGTGCTCCTGTAGCCATCTTTGTCACTTGAGGCTCAAGTGGCCTCAGTGGCAAGGAGTGCCTTTTACCAGCTTCGGCTGGTGGCCCAGCTACGCCCCTATCTGGACGGGGATAGCCTGGTCTCAGTAATCTACGCTCTGGTGATCTCTAAACTAGACTACTGCAATGCACTCTACGTGGGGCTGCCTTTGAAGACTGTTCGGAAGCTGCAGCTTGTGCAAAATGCGGCAGCCAGACTTATTGCTGGGACTGGAAGGTCCGAGCACATTACACCAGTTCTGGCCCGTTTGCACTGGCTGCCAATATGCTTCTGAGCCGAATTCAAGGTGCTGGTTTTAACCTATAAAGCCCTACACGGCTTAGGACCACAGTACCTGACGGAACATCTCTCCCAACCGCAATCTACCTGGACACTATGCTCAACATCTGGGGCCCTCCTCCAATTGCCACCTCCAAGAGAGGCTCGGTTGGTGGCCTTCTCGGTGGTAGCCCCCCAATTATGGAATCAGCTCCCCACTGAGACCCGCCTGGCGCCAACCTTACTATCTTTTCGGCGCCAGGTTAAGACCTCCCTCTATGCCAAGGCATTTAGTTAGGAGCTTGGAATAGCACGGGGGGGATTGTCACCTGTAGGCTCAGTTTTATTGGCTTTTGTACTGTTATTTTAAACTGTGTTTTTAAATTTGGTTTTTAATTCTTTAAACTATTTTGTATGTTTTTATTGTTGTTTTTATGCATAAAGTATTGTGAACCGCCCAGAGAGCTTCGGCTGTGGAGCGGTATATAAATGAAATAAATAAAATAAATAAATAAATAAAACCGCTAACGTGATTGATCCCACACTACAACTGCTGAATTGAGTGGAGTGCTCCATCTAGCACTCCACTCAAGTCCGAGGATCTTTGTTTGAGCCTTGATCATCTCTTGCACAAAATCAAGCATTACATAACGACGAACTGAAGAGACAGCTGCTACTGTAGGCCAACAGGTGAAAATAGGTATTCACCTATTTCCTCATTTGCGGGGATTTATTCCCTAATGCAGTGTTCTCCAACCTTTGGGTCCCCAGATGTTTTTGGGCTACAACTCCCAGCATGCCCCAGCCAGCATAGCTGGCTGGGGCATCCTGGGAGTTGTAGGCCAAAAGCATCTGGGGACCCAAGGTTGGAGAACACTGCCCTAATGAATAACTGCTCTGCACACATTTGGTTCAGTCCAGTTTAATGCTTAGCTAGTGCCGTGTCCAGTGCCACTTTGCTCCAGAGGCTGATCCTTCCTTTCTCCTTCTCAGCTCATTGGCTGCATCATTGGCCGCCAGGGCAGCAAGATCAGCGAGATCCGGCAGATGTCCGGAGCGCACATCAAGATCGGGAATCAGACGGAGGGTTCTGCTGAGCGTCATGTGACCATCACAGGCACCCCAGTCAGCATCACTTTGGCTCAGTACCTCATCACAGCCTGGTAAGAGCCATTATGACTGCTGGGGAGGTCAAGGGGTGGGGGAAGTAACCCAGCACTTGTACAGATACATGGAGGTATCCATGTGATTCCTTCTTGCTGTGCCAAAGCCCTGGGGCTTTTAGATGGACGGCTTTTTGGAAATCAAGTGGCGATGCCTTGCTATGGTGGGTGAATTGTTAGTTTGCAAGCCCTCTGCCTTTGACCTAATAAACAGGGGTGCTAAACAGTGTCCTGTGGCATTCCCATTGCTCTGTCATCAGCCTTTCACACTAATGTCTGTCTGCCTCTGACCTAGATGAGGCTTTGAGTTTCTCAGAAGCCAACATGATGCTAGTACCATTAGCTACAATATTTGGGGCAAACTCCATCCTGACCAGCCACAGCTTTCCCTTCAACTTCCCTTTGCAGCTGAAAGCCACAGTTCTGTTCAGGAAGAACCGCTGGGTACATTGTGGATCTTTTCCATCTTACCCAAGAGATAGCCACACTTAAGTGGAATATAGCAGGATATTTGTCATTGGGCAGTACCTAACTGTGTCATTCTGCTAGCACAAGTGATGTTGTGCTAGTGGAAATTAGGTTCCAAACTACGTGAAAGAGGAAGCTCCAACTAAAGTTATGTTTACGCACGCGCAGTTGCACAATCGTAATGAGCAAGAACTTGTGCAACAGAAAGATTCAGCAGAGCGGAATGACAAAGTTGGATATTGCCCATTGCTTATTATTATGACCTGGCACTTGAGATGCTTTAAAATGTGGATCAGGAAATAGCAGTCATTCACGTTTCATGGATTACTACCACTAGGAAACACAAGTTCTAAGTACATAGCCTGTCAGTGCAGGATACACTTACCTGTTTACATTATCAGTTTGACTTAATACCTCCAGTATTCATTTCAACCTTTGATGCGTTTACATGTTCAAGAAGCTGAACTAAGCTGAAGGGGAATCAAATCACCCCCTTTCTTTCCTCCCGAGACCATTAAACAGATAAACAATACTGTAGATAGTTTCTCAAGTGAGTGAAGTTCAAATTTCCATAGAGAAACACAGTGGTCTGTGAATGACCCAAGAAAGCCAGGAAGGGTATCTGGCTGAAAGACCTTGGAAGGCTGTGATTGTGTAAACAGGGGCCACTATAAGGGATGCTGAGAAAACATCCTTCACATAACCACCTTTCAAGATTGATTGGGTAAACTCTGCGTGTCATAGTAGAGCTTTCCCCAAACCTCAAATGCATGAACATAGTCCTGGGGGAGAGGCTGCTGGAGGAGAAGACATTATCTGGATATGGAAATAATTTGGAGCACCTTGTTCACTAGCTCCAGTCTTTGTGTGTACCTGTTCTTTTGCACATACCATTATGCATGCCAGCGCAAACACATGTCTCTGTGTGCATATCCATACTTGTATGTATGTGTTATGCAAACTGCACATGTCCACCCACACCTATGTGCATTTATTTCTGCGTGCACGCTTGTACATGCATACATCAGTGCATATACATCCAAGTATATGTCCACACATGTCTGCATTTGTGTATGTAAATGTGCATGCATGCCTGGGTCTCATTCTTTCTCCCTTCTTGTTCTTCAGTTTAGAGACGGCCAAATCTACCTCCCAGACGCCCCCCGTTGAGCTCGGCATGACTTTCTCCCAGCCCCTCACCCCTTCGCCAGCCCCAACGCTGACAGCAGTGGCCGCGCCTCCCCCAGCCTTGCTTGGTGCTCCCTATGCCATCTCCCTCTCCAACTTCATCGGCTTGAAACCTGTCCCCTTCTTGACGCTGCCCCCTTCCTCAGCCACGGGGCACAATGGCAGCCTTGCCACCTACACGACCAAGATCTCCACAGCCAATGCCAGCAAGAAGGCTGAGAGACAGAAGTTCTCCCCATACTGAAACAGGAAGGCGGGCTGAGGGGCCGGGGAGGGGAAACCTTTGGGGACCCTCAGGTGCTTTGATAGATGGCACCAGCATCCAGCCACTCCAAAGCGAGACTACATGGGGAAGGACTAAGCAAGGTGTGAGGGAAAAGACAATTGTGTAGGAAAGTAAGGGGATGGGAGGGGTATAATCTAGACAGCTGTTGAGAGCAGTGCTGCCCAAGAGTCAGTCAGAGAAATGGTTCTTCTGCATAGATCCCATCCTGATCCTGGCTGAGATGCCTCCACTGAGTAAGACCATTTGAGCCTCTTGGTTTCATCTCTGTTGAACAATTTCTGTCCCACACTTGGAAGTGTTATTTTCCTTACTTCCATAAACCTACCTGATCTCCTTCAGGAAAGAGCTTTTCTCTCCATCTGATTTCCTGTCTTTTTTTTTTCCCCTTTCTTTCTTTCTTTTTTTTAAAGGAAAACAGGTTGCTCAAGGAAAATTTGGAAAAACAACAACCCACAAATTATTTTTATAGTATACTGAAGGAGCTGGAGGTCTTGGGAAAGGTCGCATCTTGGCTGTGGCAGTAGACAGAGCTTGCTAGATCTGTGGTGATGATAGTAGAGAATATGCTGTTTGCTGCTATGGGTGCTTCGAGACGAGGCTTTATTGTGCCACCACACGGCCTCACTCATGGAATTTTATGGTGGTCCAGACATTGTCGTCTTCCACTCATAGCCCTCCCATGTTTTCCTATCACTTCTTCCACCTTTTCTCTTACCATAGAAAATACGTTAAGGAGAAAAAAGACAGAATGGCTGCATAATGCCTTCTTGTTGGTAGCACTAGGAGCCCCTTTGTCTGGAAGCACCCTTGGATTGCATTTTCAAGTGCAGAACTAGAAAGGGTTCTGATTTATATAGAACTGGATGGTATGTAGGGCCTAGATATGTCCGAACGTACCAAGAAGGAAACACTTTGATACTCTGCCCCTAGCACCTTTCTCCTAATATGAAGCCAGCCATGTCTCTCTTTACAGCTAAACAGGAATATAAAAAGAAAGCTTTTCAGGACTCTTCAGACTGCCCTCAAGATCATACAGGATTCTAGACTTACGCTTCCTCCTAAAAGACTGCTAGAATAAAAAGGGACTGGAGGGAATCACTTCCACCAGATGTCCCTCTCTAGGTGACGGGAATTGGCACAGCAAACGTGGATGGATAGTTGGCTTTCCTCACTGAAAAACTGAACAATGGCTAATCACAAATAGTCCTTATCTATTACTGGATTAGAGCTTCCAACGCTGGCTACCAATCTCGGGTGGTCAGCTCGTAAGTGGGTGATATATACCCCCACGTTTTACTTTATGGCAGATACCTCAGGAAATCTATCCTTGGCAAGACGTGTAGTCTCTTGTCATGCCAATAAAGCATCTTTGAATTTTATCTCATGGGATGGTGTCTCCAATAAGCACTTACTAATTTTGCTCTGATCCCTTATAGTGCAATCCTAAGCATGTTTACTCAGAATTAAGTCCCACTGTGTTCATTGAGGCTTACTTCCCATGAACACAGGAAGCTGCCTTATACTAAATCAGACCATTGGTTCATCTATCTCAAGATTGTTGACGCTGACTGGCAGCAGCTCTTCAGGGTTTCAGGCAGGGTCTTTCCCAGACCTACCTGGAGATGCTGGGGATTGAACCTGGGACCTTCTGCATGCAAAGCATGCACTCTACCACTGAGCTACCGCCCTTCCCAGAAGGGGACTCCATGGTAAGTGGATATAGGATTGCAGCTGTAGTGATTTAGTAAATTCTGCTACATGTTCTCTGAAAAGGTTCCCCCATTATCAGCCCTTCTTCCTGTATCATTATCATAAGGACACTTGTCTAGTCAGAACAAGTCCATCTGAGTAAAGAGGTGGCGCCCGGAGACCTCAAGTTGAAGCAAATTACCATCTTGATGACTTTTGATTAAAGTCACTGACATGTATATATATCTGACACTTGTGACCTAGACAGGCTGTCATCCCAACAGCATATAATTCACATTGCTGCACTCCGTAATCATCCCAATGAATTAAACATGCCAAATGGCCAAGGGTCCCATAGTCAATTTCTTAGCTGGTTTGCAAATCAATGTACCCTTCATCCAAGTGGGTAAGATTGCCGGCTGATGTAAATTGGCATGTTGTATTTCTTCAGTCAAACACTGCAGTGTTCATTGCAAATTCTTATCTTTATCAGGCACTGAGTGGAATGTGAGTGTTGAATGATACAGGAGAAAACTGGTAAGAAAAAAGAAAAAATGCAGCCATGAACTTGCCATTTGCCTATCTCTCCTGTTGAAACAGTTGGCTCACCATAAGCCAAGGTTAGTCCCAGGGCTGGGTTCTATGTCTACATCAAAAAAAGAGAGAGAGAAGTTAAAATTCTGCATGCAGTAAACCCAAATCCAGTGCCATGAAAAGCTCATTTCTATGACCTGTATAAATTATACAAATGTATAAATTATACATTTCTCCTATTCTGCAGAATACATCTTTTGTTTCTTTTTTTCATTATATTGGATTGCTAGTCACAGGAGAAGCAAAACAGCAAGACACCGCCCACCACAGCCACTGGGAATCTTGTTTAGCCGCTTCTCCTAAGATTTCAGCAGGCACAGCTCACCCACTTTCATACATATCTTTGCAGCACATCCTGTGCTTTTCCTTTGGGAATCACAGGTTACACACTACCCTGTTTATGTTGAGCTTATACAATTGGGTTATCACACCAAAGCTGTCAGGGGGGTGGGGGGAAGTACACCAGACTGAAAAAATGGGGCAAACAGTGGGGTTCATTGGGCTTAGCAATACTAGTACAAGAGGCAGTGGCATCTCTGTTTATTACTGAATTTGCCCTCCATTACAAATAGATTTGGTGGCACTGAGTAGTCCCCCTGTGCCCCCGTAGTTAAATAGCTGCAACCAATGACTGAGGAAATACTATAGATTCATAGATCTAATGAGTCAAATTCTCAGATGGTGTAAATCTGCATTGATGCAGCCTAGTATTTTGATTGCACAAGAAAGGGATGGAGCCCCAAAATTTCTATAAAGCAATCCAACCAGTTGTCCATTTGGCATTGTACCCTGGCTGGTACAAATTTCTCTAATTCCCTTCTATCACTTGCTGGCAAAAAGCTCCCATCTTTTCTTGCTGTTCTGAGGAACTTCCCTATCCTTACCCCATGATCCTCTTTGGCTTGTCTTTGAAAATGCTGTACATATAATTCTATATTTTTCCTCCTTTGTAACTTATCATTGATTTAATAAAAATGCAAATTTTGTCAACTCAGAGGTAACATGATTAGAATTTTGTATATTTCAATCAGGCAAAAAAAAGAACACCCCAATGTTTAATAAAAAGGAAAAAAAGAGAAGGCTTTTGCAATGTTTTACCAAAAAAAATAAATAGGAGTTAGAATTGCCAGCTTCCTCCCCCAACCCCATAGCTGGACTCCTGTTCTTTTAAACATCTGCATGATAGCCAGAAAATCAGCACGTGAAAGTTTTCCTGTCACTTATTCAATTTCTGCTTGTCATGGAGGTTTAAAGGAGCAGAAGACCTCTTGTGTGTGTGTGTGTGTGTGTGTGTGGAGACACAGAGGCAACCCTAGAGCAAGTTCAGTTTCACATTTTTATTTTGATTCAGAATAGCTATCCCCCCTGGTTTATGTTCTGATTCCTCAATCAGGTAAACCAGAACCACACATCACCACAAATAAAAATGCATTTGAGGCTTGGGGGAGGGATCCATTCTCTCACCGGAGTACAACGGAGTACACAAATACTCTTGGAGGGGCCCTAAAGAAGATCACGCCCAGCCTCCCACTTCGTAGCAGGGTCATCCATACAGTAGGGCTCTATAGACTCAGGCCTAGTGCTACTGTCCCGAGGACAGGGCCTGACTTATCACGTTTGCATCCCACCCCTCCTCCGAAGACCTCGGTGGCGTATGTGAGGATGCTCTCATTTTATCCTCACAACAACCCAATGGGGCTAATAGTGCAATCCTTTGCATGCTTACTTGGATGCAAGACTCACAGTGCTCAATGGGGCTTACTCCCCATTAGGTATGTTTAGGATTGCAGCCTAGGCCAAGAGATCGGTGAGTGGCTGAACTTTACCCAGTGAGCGTAATAGCTGGAGGGGGATTTCAACCCACGTCTCCCCAGTCCTTATTCTACATTCTGTCTATATGCATCGAAAGCCTGTACCCACATGCTTTAGGCCAGGAGTGGGCAACTTGTGCTGCTCCAGGGTTTTATTTGGCCTATAACTCCCATCAACCTTCACCATTGGCTATGCTAGCTAGGGCTGATGGGAGTCTGAAGAGGGCTTTGGCTAACAAAATAAATAAATAAATAGGCCAAAACATTTGGAAGGCCACAAGTTGCCCACCTGGGTGGCTTTAGGCTGCTTGTGTGATCTGGAGCAATGGTTGCCCAATCCAGCAGCCGTTGCAGGTATGGCTCAGGGCCATGCAAGCTGCCCAAGCCACATGGCAAATATTGAATACATGACGTCAGGCTTGGTTTTTGTGTCACCTTGGCAGAGGAGCTGCTACAATGCTACCCTTTCTTGCACTGCTGGATAGCAAGAGAAGCCCAAGAAGACCATGAAACCATGTGAGAGGAGCCCACACTGTGGCTCCTCCCTCTGCCAGCATTAACCATCTGGGACTTTTTCAGTTACCCAGCAGTGCAGGAAGGATTAGTGCTGCACGCCAGCCGGGTAATGTAAGAAGTAGCAGTCCTCGGTAACTGCATGCTCCTGAGGAATAATGTAAATCAGTGCAAGGGGCTTGCAGAGCAAATAGCTCAAACTGACTCAAACAAGGAAAACCAATTGCAACAGGGAAAAGAAACTTCTTCCTCTCCCACACAAGAGTTGCCACCTTTTTAACTGGCCCTGCTCCTGTGCTTTCAACAGCAGCCTCACATGCAGACACATAGCAGGTTAAGCTTTTCCTGGCACGGAGATAAAGTAACGTTGGAAAACTTCAGCTGCTCAATTTCTGTGTTGATAAAGGCAATGGAGCAGGGCCAGAAAAGAAGGTGTTAACCATATCCTCCTTGGGTCACTGGCCAGACATCCTCTCACTGTGTTAAATGGTCTCATTAATGTGCCCTCTGATGGGTGTGCAAAAGGACATATGGGAACAGTAGGAGACAAGAAGAGGCAAATGGCAAGTGTGAGGAACTACAGCTATCTTACTGGGAGCAAGTTTGGCCAAACAGGGAAGTGACTTAGAATGGCCACTTATGCTTCACCAAGAAAAAGAGGAAATGCATCACCAAAAAAAGGGGGCCCTGATTTGTGTTAAATTTGCATATGCTGATTTATATGTATCGACAAATCTACGAGTAATTACTATAATTTAAGGACAAATACAATACAGCTCACCTCAGTGCAGAAAGCTGTGCTGTGACCTATGAGCACGCTCAGTCCGCTGCGCAGGCGCTAACTGTTGATGGGCAACTTCAAGGAACCTGCAGGAGCTCTCTCCTCTTATTATGTGTGAGGGACTGCAACAGGTCCAAGGTGCCAAACTGCCAGCCTTGGCTCTGCCTTCTTGACACTGATTCTCTCAGGGCTTTGCCCTCAGTCTTACACTGGATTTGAGCACTGAACCACAGAGGAACCACACACACCGTGTGGGGTAGAACCAGGAAAGTTTATTTAAGGTAAACCGTTTACAATAAAAGGTGGGGAATGAGGGAAGGGGAAAAGGCGGGGAGACACTTTGATACATACAAGTAGAGCTACAAAACAACAAAACTAGTTCCTTTACTATGTAAACACCCAGGCACTTTACTCTTTGCCTGGGGGGGTTGGTCTTCTTAGGGCCTGCCTCAGCAAAAAGCCCTACTCCGCGCTCCTTCGCATCCAGACGACATCAACCAAACCCAGAAGCCACAGCTGGCAGTATCGATTCCCCCCTGCCCCTCCTTTCGGTAGCCCGGCTGTCTTTGGCCAATCAGGATGAACTTCCATCTGGGCTAGGCAGGGGAGGGGTGGCTCCTAGGTGTCAGAGGGGTGAACTCCTGACCATGACTAGAGTGCTTGGGGAACATTTGCATGCGAATACATGGGAGACTCTCTGAGGGCCCACAGGGCCATCAGAGGAAACTATGTAAATTTGCAGGAGACTCTCAGGCCCAGAGCCATCAGAGGAACTATGTACATTTGCATGAGGTTCCCAGCCTCCAGCTGGGATTACACTTGTTTACACGTGTCCGGTGGAGGGTCTGCTTTTCTTCACATTATGGTTCTTTCACTCTAACCAGACTTGGACCAGACAACTCTTCAAACAGCGGGGGACTTCAGATAGAGGTCTAACCTCTGCAAATTAGGATGCATGGCCACCCTAGCTGCATTGAACATGCCCTGAGCCAGCCCATGTTTAATGAGCACAGCCCTGTTGCTATGTGAATGAGAAACACGGGAGCCCTCCCTGCTTTATGCTCTGGGTTGCCACAGCAACCCCAACAGGGGTGTTTACTTGCCAGCATGCCATGCTCACAGGGTCAGCTGCAGACATTTACCTTGGCAGGGTGAAATAATAACGTCACAAGCTGCCATACAGGAATGCTGTATTTTTCCTGGATAGGTAAGTGCTTGCAAAAATACAGCCAGAATAAGTCTTTCTCTGGGACACTTTGTCAGAACTCCCCTTTCATTCTCGGCCCGCACACACTGTGAACACACTGGTCCCTGCTGGAGCTATTTGGTACTCACTCTGCCATAACTTGCATTGCATTCCTTCATCTAGAGCAGGGCTCTCCAACCTTGGGTGCCCAGATGTTGCTGGACTACCATTCCCAGAATCCCTTGCCATTAGCCATCCTGGCTGGGTATGCTGGGAGCTGTAGGCCAGCAACATCTGGGCACCCAAGGTTGGAGAGCCCTGGTCTAGACACTCTTTACCTCCATTATATGCCTGTACATGTTTACTCAGTAGTCAGTCAGTTCAATGGGGCTTGCTCCCTAGTAATTGTGCGTAGGGCTGCAGCCTTAATGGGATGGCACCATTGTTGCCAGCGTAACTGGGCATGGGTCTGGATCATAACCTATAGCTACACGGAGGCTGCTAGTTAGGAATCTACACTGTCTGACAGGGACTGTGTGTGCCAGTACTGGATAGATTCAGGTTTTTTAAATTAATATCTCTGTACTGAAACTTAAAGTGCTTCAGAAATATTTTAGCATAACACTCCCTTAGGCATTTGGGCATCACAGGCTCACTAGGAAGAAGCTGGGAATTGCTGCCGCCAATCATCTTGGAATCATCAGGAAGGGTGATTTATTGTCTGGTTCCTTGACTGTTCTAGTAGTATATAAAAATCCTCTCATGCCACCACCCACTCACTGTCAGCATGTGCAACCTTTGGGGAAATAAGTAGGGAATACCTATTCCTTTCAAACGAGAACTGAAAAGTAGAATTGTCTGTCCTGGTAACCAAACTAATAATATGTCAAATTTAAATTGACTTACTGATAATGTAACAACAACAAAACTAACAACATTTAATGGGATCTGTGTGACAGACATAATAATAACCAGGTCAGGGAAACAACTGTATGTAGCAGGAAACATTGCAGAAAAAAAGTTTAACAAAAGATTGGGGTGGGTCGAGGGAGGAGAAAGCTGCACACAGTTCATTCACACACTTCTCTGGGTGATGTATTGATGGCGGTCTCTGCTTCAGGGAAATCCAGGGGTAAGAAGTGGGGAAGTGAATTGTAGGAGCCACAGGTTAGACTTCCTCAGCATGCAGACTGTGCATGTATGAATTTTGTCATGCTTTAAGAACCAAACTATCAACAGATGTAGCAATAAACTTGTATTGGCAGTACAGATGTCATGAACTTGCTATGGAATTCTTTTAAGCAGCAAAACAATTTCCAGTGCACTGTAGCAGTTCTACTCATTGCTAACAACTGGTCATAACAACAGTGATGTGTTGTACGAAGTAGCTACTGTGGAAATATATATAGGGATGGCTGCTCCATCGTATTTTTTTTCCTTTCCACGAAACAAGCCAGGAAGGCTCTCGCAGTATTCACTTTCAGTATCTCAAATGGGGCCGGGGAACCCACATCTCTGCACACGTGTGATGGCCATTTACACATTACAAAAATGCACGTGTCCTTGTGTGGACCTACTTGTATAAAAATGTAATGTGGGAATTGACCCTGAGGAATGATGGAGGGTTTTTGTCCTGCAAATGCTGCTTGCTCAACAGCATCTCTCCCAGGTGAGAAGAGGGCTGTGCTTTAGTTGCCACAGGGCGGTATGGAAAATTGAATCCTTCCTCCAACATTGTTCTGCACTATTTGCCTTGGGAAGTGTTCCCCCAACAAGCTTTTATTCGATAGCTTTGCCTTTCTCTTTTAATAAATGTGCCAGCAGACGTTGAGACAATGAAAGCCAGGCACCCCTTTGATCAAACCATTTATGCTGGCCTTTAGAGCAGAAGGGAATAGAGAATACAGATTCACTTATTTACTGAGTCAGGGGTGAGGGGGGAAACAGCTTGCTGCCTCTTGCATGGCATCTCCAAATGGCTGCACATCATAGGAAGGGGTAAAGTCAAAGTGGTTAAAGCGGACATGGCATCATTGCATTCCTCCAGAGTTGTCAGGGAGCAGAAGAGGAAAAGATCTACAATACGGAATCAATCCGAATAATTATTGAGTTTTACTTTCCTTAAAACTTTATCTTCCTTGAGAGCCAGTGTGGCATCGTGGTTACAGTGTTGGATTGGGACTCGGGAGATCTGGGTTCTAGTCCCCACTCAGCCATGAAGATCACTGGGTGGCTTTAGGCCAGTTACCAACTCTCAGCTTAACCTACCTCACAGGGTTGTTGTGAGGATAAAATGGAGAGGAGGAGGAGGAGGAGGAGGGCCATGTAAGCTTCCTTGGTGGAAAAAAGGTGAGGTATCAATACAATAAATAAATCAATAAAATAAATTGAACCACTAAGCCCCATTCCATTAAAGCAAAGCCGTGGGAAGCAGAGGTGAGCCTTGAGCTCAGCCCCTACCTCCTCATACATTTAGAACATGTAGTGTGATCAGCTATGTCAGGGGTGGGTTGAGCAACATGTCCAGCCCTGAGGGCCACATGTAGCATTGGGTGGGCGGCCAGAGGCCAGACACACTCATACATAGATATGCATATATACACACTTCGCCATCCTGATCCATATCGCTTTTAGGATGGAGAGGCCTTAACCCCGCACTCCTCCCAGCGACCCTGCTAAGAAGAAGGCACATGGGGACGACTTTCCTTGCGCACTCTGTTTCCTGGCAGATTCAAGCACCTGCCAACCCACCAGACAGTTGAGTGCTGGGAGAGGGTGGCGGCGGCGGCGGCGGCGGTGGCAGTGGCGACAGCACAGGAGATGGGGCGATTGTAGGGCCAGGGCACTCACACACATTCACACATAGCTTCATGCGCACATCTCTGTGTGTATGTCCACCACAAAAAGGGTGGACAGATTGAATGGGCAGGGATGTATGCACATACACTCACCCAGTGACTGGGTTCAGACAACATGATAACCCACACTCATGTTGAGTGTTGAGTATGGGTTGAATGTGGGCTGTTGTTGAACCATGGGTTGTTGTTGAAACGTAGATTATTGTGTTGTCTGAATCCAGCTGAGATAACAAACCATGGTGAACAACCCTCAGTTCACAACCCAACAACAAGACATGGGTTCTCTTCGTGGGTTGTTCATGGTTAACCCTTGAGTGTGGGTTATCGTGTTGTCTGAACCCAGTCAGTGACACAGCACATGATACATGCTTCAGGCAAGGACATATTCAGGTCTGGGACGTGCTCCTATGCAGCACTATTTGAATCGTCTACCCCAGCCTTTCCCCACCCGATGCCCTCTCGATGCTTGGGACTACAACTCCCAGCATCCCTAACCATTGCCCATGCTGGCTGGGGCTGATGGGAGTTGAAGTCCCAAACATCTAAGGAGCACCAGGTTAGGGAAGGCCAATCTACCCATTCAGTCAGTATCTGAACTGGACCTAAAATCAGTAGGATCTAGTTCCATGTAACATGCAGAGTAGTGGGATGTTAGGAGTAAATTGGCCAAAGAAGACTAAGAGATCTAGCAGGACCCCCTAAAAGGCAATACCCGTATTTTTCCGTCTATAAGACGCCCCCATGTATAAGACGCCCCCCACTAGGGCAGTTTCGCAACTGCGCGGTTCTCTCCTTGGCTTACTTCCGTGTATAAGACGACCCTCAATTTTTAGTCTAACAATTTTAGGAAAAAGTATAGTCTTGTACATGGAAAAATACTGTAATTGCATACAAAAAGCCTGGCATGGGAACTTGCTGGCAATTGTGCACAGACAGGAGAGAACACAGCTTCTTCTTCCATAGAAAGGAGGGGGCAAGTGAACTGATGTGGGTCGATGGTGAGAGGGCACCTCGAGGGCCCTGCTCTCTCTAGCTGTCCTATTAACCTAAGCTTCTTGCTGTGTAAGCGGGTGGAGGCTGCCGATAGCGGATAAATAAGACAATCCCTCATGCCGTGAGGCAAAACAGGGCAAAACGGTTATGAACACGAGGATCACCGATGCGGATACAACATTGCAAAGGACTTTTGTAACCATCTTTATGTATGAAACAATACCTCTGCAACCAAGGTGATATGATACACACCTTCTGATTCATAGGTGACAGTTAGCTAGAGAAGGGAGGGGATATTGTTGGGGGGCAGTCAGCTTAATCGGCAAAATGCTCATCACTGTGATAGATGTGGGAAGGAAGGGCCCCGTATATGCTGCTGGGATCCCAGGCTGTGTCGGGCAAAATGTGCATCTCACGTCACACTCTCAGCTTTCCCTGTGGGTCCTTTTTATTCATTCATTTTATTTTTTTTAGTGAAGACGGGGCCACCCAGTGTTGGAGAAAGTTGCAGGCTTTATTCCCTCTCCTTCGTGCCCCAAATTGCAACCCATTTACTTTGTCCCCTAGATTCAGTGGGAGCCCCTGCGTAGCCTTCCCTCTTCAGCTGCACATTGCCTTCCATTTCTTGGTTATACTATGGTGGCCTTCCCCAATCTGGTGCCCTCAAGATGTGTTGGGACCTCAGCTCCCATAATTCCCAGCCAGCACGGCCAATAGCCAGCATGGCCACTAGCTAGAGCTAGAGTGTGACAGCACCTAAGAGGAGAGGGTTACTTACCATACCTTATGTTCGTTGCACTGGGGCTCTGTCTTTTCACACATATGGGAACTTGTATGCGCCGATATTCTGAGGGAAATGGGACCAGCTGCTCTCAGTTGCCCATTGGAGCATTCGTCCTCCCTGGCTGTGCGGCTATACCAGGGGTGGGGAATCCATAGCCCTCCAAAGGTTGTTGGACTACAACTGCCATCATCCCTGACCATTGGCCATGCTCACTGGGGCTGATGGGAGTTGTCCAACAGCACCTGGAGGGCCACAGGTTGCTTTAAAGCAGGGCTCTCCAACCTTGGGCCCCCAGATGTTGCTAGCCTACAGCTCCCAGCATACCCAGCCAGCATGGCTAATGGCAAGGGATTCTGGGAGCTGTAGTCCAGCAACATCTGGGGACGCAAGGTTGGAGAGCCCTGCTTTAAAGGAAGGGAATGACCAATTATTACTTTAGTTTCTTCTCAGCTGCTGCACAAATCTGACAGGATCTTTAGTAGTTCAAACATAAGGTGTATTTTGTTAGTCTAGGCCAGTGTTCTCCAACCTTGGGTCCCCAGATGTGTTTGGCCTACAACTCCCAGCATGCCCCAGCCAGCTGCGCTGGCTGGGGCATGCTGGGACTTGTAGGCCAAAAACATCTGGGGACCCAAGGTTGGAGAACACTGGCCTAGTCTCTTCTTAGTTCATTAGTGATGGTAGCAGTAGAGTTACTGTGATTTAAATGTAACAGGGGGGCATTCCCATGTCACACAAACCAAACAATAAAGGAATGGGGTCAAGGCTCATCAGAAGAAGAAGAAGAAGAAGAAGAAGAAGAAGAAGAAGAAGAAGAAGAAGAAGAAGAAGAAGAAGAAGAAGGAGGACATTCATTCAACATTTTTGTTTGTTTTAAATCAGTTGGAGTTTTATTTATTCATTTTTGCTTGCTGTTTCTACAAAATGCTTGTTACACAGATTAGATTTCCAATGGGGGGGGAGTTCAGAGGAAATCTCTGGCAAGGAGTAAGGAGGTCCATTGAACCTGAAAGGGGAACTACACGTGGGTTGGCACACTTGCGGTGTAATAACATAGTCCATCCCTCAGCAAAGTCGTCATGGCATCTTCTACTCCTGCTGCTGCTGCTGCTGCTGCTGCATATATGTCTTCTGCACTTCAGTGCTTGAACAACAGGGGGTGGGGCAAGAGGGACTAGCTCCTCACACTTACCAGCTGCTTTCAGAAGCCTCTGGGGGCACTATTTGGTAAAAGGCCCTGCTACCTTTCCCTCCATAATTCCAGCAAACTGTGTGATGTGGAAAGTACCTACGGGGATAATTAAAAATTATGGGGCACAATGACTAGAGCTTCCTGAATATGCCACACACCCCAAGGCATATCCACACTGCAGTTCTGAAGAGAGACTTCTGCGTATACCAGCCTTCTGCAGCCTGGCAAGCTCCAGATGTGTTGGACTGCAACTCCCATCATTCCCAGCCAGCCTGGCCGGAATGGGAGTTGCAGTCCAACACAACTGGAAGGCACCAGGTTGGGGAAGGCTGCCCTGCACAGTTTATTTATCTGCAACTTCATCTTGCTTTGTCCTCGCCAGTCAACATCCAGGGCAGAAGCAATTGCAGGACCTGTGCAAAAACTGTGCAGTGTGTGGCAGGAGTCATGATATGAAGCTGCAAGAAAGAGATATCCTGCTTTTTCAAAGGGCTCTCTCTGTTGACATCCTTTACTCTTGCTTTAGCACATAAGCGGTGAAGAGGGCATAGAAGCTGCCCTGTGGTTGGGCTATTAGACTCGCTTTCCCCATCTCTGCAGGTTCCCAGCCAAGCTAGCCAAGACGCAAAATGCACATGCCGTTTCCTCACTGAGAATTCCAGCCTGATGTCTTTGTCTAGATAAGAAAAGGAAAAGAAAAAAACAAGAACAAAAAGAGCTCCTCTCAGCATCCAGCACCCACACACTTCAGTGGATTCTCTTTGTTCCCAGCCCAGAAGGAATGCTGCTTTGGCATGGGATGGACACAAAGCCGCCTTACAAACCAAGGGAGGTTCAACCCATCTACTTGCGGCTCATCCAGTCTTGACTGGCTGTGGGGAGAGAGCACAAGAATACTCTGACGGGGTTCAGACAATACAATAACCCGCACTCAAAGGTTATTGAGTTGAATCATGGAATGTTGCTGAAACGTGGGTTATTGTGTTATCTCAATCCAGCTGAGATAACAAACCATGGTGAACAACCCACAGTTATCAACCCAACAACAAACCATGGGTTTTCTTCATGGGTTGTTTGGGGTTAACAAACCATAGCTTGTTAGTTCAGCTGGGTTCAGACAACACAATAACTCACATTCCAACAATAACCCATGGTTCAATAACAACCCATACTCAACCCCTGAGTGTGGGTTATCCTGTTGTCTGAACCCAGCAGTCTCTGTGTCCCAGTGCAGAAGGGCTTATTGTAGATGATGTTCCTGCCTGTGGCTCTCCCTTGCTGGATTAGGGCAATTATGCTCCTTAAAAAGACAAGTCAAAAACAGAATCTAATCAGAAATACCCCAATGTTTTGCTTCCATTAACAGATGGTTGTTATAATACATCATAATTTGGTTAGTCACTAGGACCTCTTCCTCCCACTCTGAGTCGCTTTCTCTTTCCCCCTCCCTCACTCTTTCTGCAAATGCTTCTTCCATTGGGATGCTTCTGTTCAAAGACAGTGTTGTCTTCCCATGTTTTCCCATCACTTCTTCCATCTTTTTTCTTTCCACAAAAAATCTTTTAAAGAAGAAAAGGTGGAACAGCTGCATTATCTCTTTTGACTGATAGCGTTAAGAGCCTTCCATCTGGAAGCACCCCCTAGTACCACAGTAGCCTGCCTTCAGCCAGATCCTATGTATGTTTACTCAAAAGCAAGTCCTTCTGAATTCCATGGGGCTTGCCTCCAGAGGGAAAGTGTGTGCATAAGACTTAGACTGCAGCCTACTCAGACAGGCTGCCAACAACTCCATGCTGGTGTGAAAGTCAGTCAGCAGAACTCAACCAAGCTATATTACCACCATTATTATTTATGTTATTTATATAAGCAACACCGTAGGTTTTTGCTGGGTTCATATGGCCCTGAAATAAATGGAGCTGCCCACTACAAATGAATAAGTACCTAGTAATGCCCTGACATAACAACTCTACATCTTACTCTGACAGTCTGCATTTGTCACATCAAGCCATTCAAGTGGTTGCCTTCACTTTAGATTAAGGTTGTCTCGCAAGAAGTGCCTTTAGGCAGGCAGGTATTGTGCTGCCTTGGCCTGGTGCTGCTATGAGCCATCTCATTGATCCTAGCTTTGCCTGACAATTTCAGCTACATTTGCTCTGTGGTCAAAATGCACCAAGTGATACAGCAGCTACACAGAACAGATAGCTCTGCTCAGCCAGCAAGCATCAGCTTTCTTTCTCCCTCAGTGAGGGAACAAGACCAATAGGATGGCTTTCTCCTGAATTCTCTCTCTCTTTAACAGCCTTATCTCTGATCATCCCAGGATCCTGCACAAAGACCAAAGAAACTGAAGCACGCCTCTCCGCAGAAACTATCAGTGTCCACCTGTCACTCACTTAAAAGCCAAGAATACTGTAATAGACGCCTATTTTTGAAATTGTCCTACCCTAAATCAGAGGAAAATCAGTACTTTGCATATCTATACCATAGCCTTAAAACTATTTTCTAGCATTCATTCTCTCCCCATAGGAAATCATAGGAACTATGGTTCTGTAAGGAGCTGGAGAATTTTCTGATCCTCATCAAACTACAATTCCCAGGATTCTTTTTAAGAAGCCATGAGAGATAAACCAGTGTAGAACCAATATACATGTCTACTGTAGAACTCGCCAGTTAGTGTCTGTGTGTTTTGGATACAGAACTGAAAGGGAATTCCCAGTATTCATAGTTTGGTCTTCATCCCCATCCTCCATTCAGGGGAGACCTACATTAATCTGTGATTTGGGGCATTCCACATATGCTGCCAAACAAAGGCTGGGGGAAGGGGAAGTCACCTGGAAAACTTGTATTATATTATGATAGTTTGGATTTTGTGAACAATAAATATCAGAAAGCCCCTTTGAGAAAAATTGAATTAACTCAAAAGAGATTCTTTGTCCTTTTCCTCCTTTGTTGAAGGCCTTCCTTGCTTTGCCCTCAGGATGAGTCTTAGATGAAAATGTAGAATTGACCCAGACCCTCTCTGCACCTTCAAAAGTTTAAATAAACACACAGGAACCCTTCCCATGCAGACTTTTCAAGTATCCATTGGCAAATGCAATGGATTCTGTCTTTATATCATAAACCTCTGTATTAGGACCATTCCAGACAAAGCTATTCTTGCAGAAAGAAAAGACAGTAAGTTACCTATTTATTGAATACAGTTCAGAGAACATTCCCTCATCTAACATCTGAATTCCTGAGGAAATCAAAATCTTCTCTGTACCCACACCGCAGTGTTAAGTTGCTGGGGGAAAACAATTTTGCCTTCCTACTCCAACTATTGTAGTAATGAATGTTGTGTGGATCATAGTTGCTCTAGTATCATAGGTACACGACGAATGCCACAACTTCCCCATCTGTGCCATTTTGTAGAGTTTAAAGCAGCTCGCCAATTCCACTCTCCAACACTGAAGCTCACATTTTAAATAACTTTTCTTTTTAAAGCAAACAAAGAAATAAACCCAAGAACCTGGCTATCTATCCACTACAAAGCTAAATCTGCCCCATTCCATTCCATGGTTGGGGAGAAATAAGCACCTTTGGCACTGGCTTAACAGTACTTTAGTGCTTACAAGAAGCACTTGGGGGGGGGGGGTCGGCTGGAAAGCCCTTACATACAGCGCTAGTTCCTACTGTCTGCAAATGTTGTTAAGAGTGGTGACCTGGCACAGAGTCACCCTTGGTTAGCCTTCCCCAACCTGATGCCCTCCAGATGTGTTGTACTACAACTCCCAGCATATCCCAGGTAGCCATGCTGGCTGGTGGATGCTGGGAGTTGTAGCCCAGCGCATCTAGAGGGCACCAAGTGAGCGAAGGCTGTCCTAGGTGGTTGCCTAAAGCTGTCTAATGGTACAACTGATTCTGATCCCACCAGTTACACAACCTTGTCAGCCATGGGAAGTGGGGACAGATGATATTTAATTACATTTACTCTCATACTTAAGAGAAAAACAATTGTTCAATTGCAGATTCCTCCTGTAAAGAAGGCTCAGTCAGTTCCTTCAGTGCCTTGAACCTTCTCTTCTTCCTCTTAACTGAAAGCCCAGCAGGAAGCAATATGGAACTGATGTGAACACACTCTGTCCTTTCATCAGTTGGTTTCTTCTGGGATTTGTCCTGGAATTCTGAATCCCATGGCAGTCTGGTCCAAAGTGTTCCTGGGGCTGGAATTAACGTAGCTGGAACGGGTCTCCGTCGTGCCACTGGTCCTCTGCAGGAACTGGAGGAAATTCTCATGAATGGAACCTTCTGGGCTGGAGATGCACAGCTCTTGACTCAGGGGCTTGCTGAGGCAGTGTCGACCCAGCTTGGCCAGCTCTTCCCTGATTTGACGGTTCAGTAGCCCATAGAAAAAAGGGTTGATAGCAAAAGAGGAATAGGCAAGCCAGGTCACAATGATCTCACCGTAACTAGGGATGGAAGAGGCAGAGGTAATGGAGCAATGTAAGTGGAAGGAGAAGAACGGGAGCCAGCAGCAGAGGAACTGGCCTACAATCAGGAACAATGTCAGAGCAGCTTTATTCCCACCAAACAAGCGTTCTGGGGACAGCCTGGGAGGAACATTCCTGGTTGTAATGATAGTGACTTGGCTGTGAATGGAGTCTGATCTTTGCCTGGGCGTGGCTGTCCAGGATGGGGCAGGAACATGCTGCAAGGATGCCATCCGGGCCACTTTGTAGATGCTGCCATAGACGCCAAAGATGATCAAGGTGGGCAGTATGAAGCAGAGAGTGCTGAAGATGATCACAAAGATCTTCTTGTGGGCTCCAGGGCTCCAGGAGACAGTACATTTGCTGGCACTGCTAGCACCATTGTCTTGGGGCCAGCCCACTAATGCTAAAGCGGCCACAAGGATGGACTTAATCCAGATGAAAAGCACAACAGTGGCTGCCAGCCGAGTCGTCATCTTGACTTCGTACCTCATGGGGTGAACAATGTAGTAGTACCGTTCGATGCTGATAACAGAGATGGTGAGGATGGAGGCACTGATGAAGCAAACGTTCAGGAAGATCAGTGTTTGGCATTCAGCGATGCTGTATAATACTCTGTTGAAGCAGGTGGAGCTGGAGATGATCCCCAGGGGCATGATGAAAATGGCCGACAACAGATCAACTAGGCAGAGATGGCAGACAAAGATGAACTTCCGCAGAAGAGGTGTCTTGAGGATGACGACCATGACTGCTGTGTTGGCCACCAAGGCAACGACACTCAGCATGACCATGAAGAAAATGCCAATGGCCTCCTGAAACTGGGACACCCCAAATGCATCCAGTACCTGGGTAGAATTAATCCTAGTTTTGTTTACCATTGTCCCCTGAGGTCTGTTTCAAAGCGGCCTGTGCCTTAGCAGCAAGAACTGCCAGTGGATGCTTGGAGTATGTGTCACTGCCACCATCTTCTTTTCTGGTAGTTCTTGATCCCTGTGGAGAAGAGCAAAACCTATTAACATAGTAGCGAATGGGACAGAATAGCCCTCCCCATTGGCCATGCTTTCCTGTTGGTTTTCTAAAATTTCTGTAATAAATTAAATTATTTGTTTGTAAAAAAAATTTGGGGGGGCAGAGAAAATTTAAGTGGGATAGGCCTCCCTAGCCCCCCTGGCTATGGGCCTGGGAGGTAGCATATAGTCATCATGACTAGTAGCCACTTGCAGCAGATTTCATCATTGCCATGTCTAGCCAATACAATTTCCCTTCATTTTCAATGTACAGCTATTTGGTTTTCTCAAGTTCCCTTGCATTTTGTTGATGAGGCCTAATTTGCAACCCTAACCCCCCCCCCCATCTGGAAATCAAACCTCAGCTTTGCAGCCTGGCCGATTGCTCATGTGGCGGGTGGACTGGAAACTGTACGGTGAGCCCCCAATGGAGCAGACCGTATCCAGTGATGTCCTGATGAGAAATAGCAACCTAGAAAAATATTCATCCCTTGAGCACAGGGGACTCTGCCTGGATTCTGTGGTTAACCCTGCACCTGGCAGAGTCAATGAAAAATCCCTACCCTTCCTTCCACATTTTGGTCCCACCTTATGCTGCTGAGATTGTGACATCGAGAAGAGATTTATCATTGACTTTCACAAGGGCAGGGGCAGCCCCTTTAAATGCAGGAGAAAATGAAACTTAACAAGCCTGCATTATGAACTCACCACTTACACAGGGACAGAAAATTGATCTGGGAGGCATTTATGCGAGTCACCCTGGGCTGACTTCTGCCCCACCCCCACCCCCCTCACCCTGAGAGGGGGAATATTCCTGATAAACCTTATCAGGGTCATCACTGGCAACAGGCGGTGGTGGGCTTTTCTGCACAGTTATATCTTGGTAAGTGGAATAGGTTCCTCATTGGTTGCTATGTGTTTTATCTCCTAAGCTGTATGGCTATTTGTGACAGCCCAGAGCATGCTTGTCCTGTTTGAAGAAGTCTGCAGACAACTTATTTCAACCTAGATTCATTTATTTTTTTTAAATCAACACGGTCAGAGCTGGGCTTTGAGGGAGCTCTGAATTATGTACATCCCAAAGCTTTCTACAAATGTACCATTCATCATGTGGTACGCAGTGAGAAGTGTGGGAATTGGGTTAAACCCACCAGCATCATACTCGGAGACATAGAGTCCCCCCAGCTGCAAACTGGAAATAGCAGGGACTTACCTCCTGCAGGGTAGTTATGAGGATGAATTGTACATTAGACAAGCTACAAAAATGACACATTTCCCCCACAAAATTCCTCATGCTAGTAGCTTTTGGAAATAAGGTTTAGACCAGATCCTGATGTTCTCTTCTCAATTTCTAGTGGGAGCATGTCCTGGGCAACCTATTGCTGACATTCACATGTCTCTTTAAGGCAGGGATGGGGAATGTGTGGCCCTCCGGGTGTTGCTGGACGACAACTCCCATCATTCCTCATCATTGGCTAATGCTGGCTAGGGCTGATGGGAGTTGCAGCCCAACATCATCTGGAGGGCCCCATGTCCCTCGCCCCTCCTTGAAGCCATGGAAGGGGGCATAAAAACAACAACCCAGAGCGTGAATGAGCAGCATGCAGGGCACGCAGCCAGCCGACTCCTGCCTCGCTTCTTCTGAAAGGGGCTGCTCCTGGCTAGTGCCAGGCAAAGGTCCAATAGGTCAGCTTGATCTCCCTGCTAGTTGTTTATGTATGTATGTATGTATGTATGATATTTATACCCCGCCTTTTTTCCTGCATGGAACCCAACGCTTCTTACATAATCCTCCTCCTCTCCATTTTATCCTCACAACGACCCTGTGAGGTAGGTTAGTTAGGCTGAGAGTCAGTGACTGGCCCAAAGTCACCCAGTGAGTTTCATGGCCGAGCGGGGACTAGAACCCGGATCTCCTGAGTTCCAGTCCAACACTCTCACCACTACGCCACACTGGCTGTCTCCCAGCTGGTTCCACCATGTCTGTGTGTGTCTGGGGGGCCCTTTTACAGATACGCTCTCATTCACTCCCAGGGATGGGGACTCGGACTCGAGGACTCGACTCGTGCGTCGGACTGAGTCCCCCCTCTGACTCGAGTCGCACTCGAGTCCCAATATTTTTAATGGGACTCGAGACTCGACTCGGGACTCGAGACCAAGGACTCGTCAACATCCCTGCTTGATGCCACCTGCAGGTGCTGTCTGGACTTAGTTGCAGTAACAATCCAAGTTTATTTTTAAAAATCATTTTCCTAAAATGCAACCTTTCAGACATTTTGGGTTTGGCTGCCTCTGCCTGCCTGTCTGGGGTTCCCAGCCTCCTCTGCCTGCCTGGTCTCTTCTTAACCAGTTCCATAGTTTGAATTGTCCAAGACAAAGGCCTCTGCCTGCCTGCTTTGGGGTTCCCCGCCTCCTCTGCCTGCCTGGTCATTTTGGGTTTGTCTGCCTGGTCTGTTCTTGCCAAAATCAGTGGCAGAGTTTGGAGATAAAAAGGCACACATGTGCCTAGAATTTATTTAAGCCACACATCTGAAGTAGCCTTATTTTGTTGGGTTGTTATACCCCCCATTGATTTTAATAGGGACTAGTGGAGTCAGCTTTGGGAGTGACTCGGGACTCGGGAGTCACCATTTTGGACCAAGGACTCGGACTCGAGACTCGGGTCCAAAGACTCGTGACTCGACTCGTGACTCGAGACCAAGGACTCTTCAACATCCCTGTACACTCCCAACTCCCCCCCCCCCTGCGATGTGGCACCATGCTTCAGAGCTGCTATGGGCACATCCATAAAACTTCAAGAGTTAGGCTCGATGTCTGTGTCCCCAGAGGAGCATGGGGGAGAGAGTGTGCCTTCCACATGCTGAATTCCATGCCACTCTAATAATCACATCTGTAAGAAGGAGCTATAGGGTTTGGGCAGATTACTCGGTTTCTTTCCAAGCCAGCATTACCAGCCCCCAAGGAGAGCCCAATGCTGGAGCGAGAAGGAAATACATTATTCACCTGACCCACATTACCAAACCAGCAGAGGATCCAACTGTGCGGATGCTTCCCCCATCCCCCCACTGCTCTAGTAACATATAAATCAGCCCTTGGCATGCTATAGCAAAAAGCAACAACAACCATGAAAGCTAGAGATGTGAAGGCCCAGGAAAAGACAATGGAAAAAATGGGGGTGGGGGGAGAAGCAGGGGAAAAAAAATTCTTTTCTGGGCCTTCTCATTTCTATTGAAGGCTTGTGCCACCACAGATTTTTACAGTCTTTATGGTGCCACATGGATCCCACCCCCACCCCCACCCCCGGGTTTTGTAGAGGTCTGTCTTCTTAATGCTATGAGCATATGATATGGGGTGGCTCACAGTTTATTTTGGTGTGCAGAGCTGATATCATTCCAGTTCTTTATTTGTCATCGGTGCAAATCAATGGGATTCCTTGGGGCACCATGCTTGAGTTGAAAGCACTTTGCACAAGCCAGAACTTTGAGCCAGAAATGCTGCTAGGGAATCTCATGTGGCAAGAAAGCATGATTTGGGGTGGCCCAAGCTGGCTGGGCAGTACACTGCTGTTCAGATTTCAGTTCCTTTTTTAGGCTTCACCTGCGGCTTTGTATTAAATAAGGAATTAATGGCCAAAGTGCACATGCTACTCCCTAGTGGGGCAAATAACAGCTGTGGCGATGGGGGCGGCAGCTTTAGATGGGAAATATCACATGGGGGGGAAGAGTTAAAACCCTCACCCCCGCCCTCTTTAAATGATAAATATAAATGTTGAAAGAGCTAATCTTGGATCTCTTACGTCTTGTAAAATCTAGCCCTAAGAACCAGCAGATAACTTCAGCTTCAAGAATACCTGAATGCCTGAAGAATACATTTCCAATTTTATATTGATCAATGGGTGTCTCTCTCTCTCTCTCTCTCTCTCTCTCTCTCTCTCTCTCACACACACACACACACACATACACACACACACACACAGGCATGTGCATGTTTTGTTACAGTATGACCTTTGACATGCACACAGAAGCAAGCATGCTATGTAGGTAATATGCATTCTCTCGCCTGCCACCAGGGGCAGTGCTAGGTACCGAAAGATCTGGGGCTCAGGCCCACAGGCCCACAAAAAATAAATAAAACCCCACAAATTTGCATATGCTAATTTACATATGCCCCAAAGTGTGTGTGGGTCTTTAAAGGATCCTATCTCCTAAGGACATCACTATTTGTAAAAGGGATGTATGGAGAGGGGAGAGGAGGGCATTTGATTTCAGAAAAAAACCTCAGGCAGAAAGATTCAAGGGGAGGGCAGCAGAAGGCGAAGCGCACACACGCGCGTGCACAGGAGAGCAAACACCTCTCTTCCTCTTTCCCGTGCAGGGAAGAGTAGCACGAAATGGTGGATGGTTGGATCCAACAAGACCATCCCCCCTAAAAGCACAAGGAAGCTTTCTCTACGTCTTCTCCTATTCCCCCCCTCATCCAGTAACGGCAACAGATTCCTCCTTAGATTGAGTTGCCTGGGTGACTCAGCGCTTTTTGGAGGGGGCTCCACCCCAGCCGCAAGACTATCCCAACAGCTCCTCTGCAAGGGTGGCGTGGAAAGCTAAGCAGGGTCAGGCCTGGTTATGACTTGGATGGGAGACCCCTCCTCTAGTTTCCTGCATTGAGCAGGGGGTTGGACTCGATGGCCTTGTTGTAGGCTCCTTCCAACTCTATCAGATCTATGAAATCTACTTTTGTAGCCACATCATCGTCAGACTCCTTCTCTGGGAAACAGCCTTGAGCAAGCCCCCTGGTGACTAAGCCAGCAGAAAGGGCAGCTCAGCTAAAAGCAAAAAAAAAAAAAAAAACTTGGAGGAGGGAAGAGGCAAGGCTACGTTTCAATACAGCTGCAGAAACTAGAGGGACGTTGAAGGAGTGAGACCAACCACTCTCACTGCATGTAAAAGTATGTGTGGGACCCAGGATCTGCCTTCCAAGAGAGGAAGGGGCCTCTCCCTAGTTTCGAAAGATTCCCCCCTCCACACACCCCCCACACCACAGCTCACCCCATTCAGCAGGGTCTCCTGACTGTCAGCGTAGCATTTTCAAGGAGCTGCCCCGGGGAAGGAGGGGGTGAGAGAGAAAGTCCACTTCCACCAGTGCAGTCCATCCAGCTTAAATCTGGATCCAACCCAATGTATTTCTGGTGGCTAGAATGCGGGTGCATAGCAGTGTCCCCCAGAGTGTACAGTTCACCCTTGGGAGCTTCTAAGGAAAAGAACGAGAACACACCCAATATTATTTTCCTGGGCCGTGTCAGACAAAGCGGTTGGGGTGTTCCAGAAGTAGGGAGGGTTCGGACATACATAGGTGATGGCTGCTTCAAGGCCTAGGGATCCAAGACAGATCTCAGGGAGTGAGCGGGAGGAGGCCAATGGCAGACCTGGTTTTGTGTGATCGGTTCCGGCTTCTTCCTTCTGAGGAAGTGGACAAGGTGCTTCCATCTGTGAGGCCGACCACCTGCTTGCTTGATCCTTGCCCGTCCTGGCTCATCATGAGCTGCAGGGAGAGACTGGGTGAGGGAATCAAGGCGGTGGTGAATGCCTCCCTCGAGGAGGGAGTGATGCCATCAGCCCTCAAGGAGGCAGTAATAAGACCGCTTCTAAAGAAGCCCTCCTTGGATCCCCAGGATCTGAACAACTTACCATTTCTGGGCAAGGTGATCGAGCGGGTGGTGGGTGCTCAGCTGAAGGCACACTTGGATGAAGCCGATTATTTAGATCCGTGCCAGTCGGGCTTCAGGCCTGGACATGGGACGGAGACGGCCTTGGTCGCCTTGGTGGATGATATGAGGAGGGCTTTGGATAGGGGCGAATGCTCCTTTCTAGTCCTCCTCGATCTCTCAGCGGCTTTTGATACCGTTCACCACGGTATCCTCCTGGACCGTCTGGAGGGGTTGGGCTTGGGAGGCACTGTATTGCAGTGGTTCCAGTCCTTCCTCTCTGGAAGGTACCAGAGGGTAGTTCTCGGGGAGGAGGCTTCGGACCCTCAGCTGCTCACTTGTGGAGTGCTGCAGGGTTCCATCCTCTCCCCGATGTTGTTCAACATCTACCTACAGCCCCTGGGAGCTATCATCAGGAGGTTTGGGGTGCAGTGTCATCAGTATGCGGATGACACGCAGCTCTACCTCTGTTTTAAGTCCTCACCGAGGTTGGCCGTTGAGACCCTGTCCAAGTGCCTGGAGTCAGTGGCTGGCTGGATGGGAAGGAACATGCTGAAACTGAACCCCGACAAGACCGAGGTACTTCTGGTGGGGGACAAGGAGAGGTTAGGGGATGTTGACCTGGTGCTGAATGGGGTACATCTACCCCTGAAGGACCAGGTCCACAGCTTGGGGGTCATTCTAGACTCCCAGCTGTCCATGGAGGCTCAGGTGGCAGCTGTGAGCCGGGCGGTGCTGTATCAACTCCATCTGATACGGCAGTTGCGCCCCTACCTTCCTAATCACCTGCTCCCATCAGTGGTTCATGCCTTGGTCTCCTCTCGCCTAGACTACTGTAATGCGCTCTACATGGGGTTACCCTTGAAGACGGTTCGGAAGCTTCAGCTGGTACAGAACGCGGCGGCTCGCCTGATTAAGGGCAGCTGCCGGCGTGATCACATCACGCCAGTGCTTAAGGAGTTGCACTGGCTACCAGTTGCTTGCCGAGCCGAATTCAAGGTGTTGGTTTTGACCTTTAAAACCCTACATGGCTCCGGCCCAGTTTATCTCAAGGAGCGCCTCCAGCAACATCAAGTAGGCCGCTCAACAAGGTCTGCCACGGACGGCCTTCTCCTTGTCCCATCAGCCATAGCAGCCAGGCTGGTGGGGACTAGGAAGAGGGCCTTCTCTGTGGCGGCCCCCACATTATGGAACACCCTCCCTAGTGACTTTCGCCATGCCCCCTCCGTGATGAGCTTCCGCCGTGCATTAAAAACATGGCTGTTCAGGCGGGAATATGGGATGGGTTAGGTTTTTAAAAGAATTTTTTATATTGTTTTAATTATTATATTTTATTGTATTGTTTTATTGTATTTTAATTGTACATCGCCCAGGGTGGCCGGGTGGCCGGCCAGATGGGCGATTAATAAATATAAGAAATAAATAAATAAATAAATCTCAGCATCAAGAAGGGGGTGGAATGATCAACCAGCCCTGGGAAGCCTCCTCCCACCCAGCAGCCTGATCCTAGTCCTTGGCCTCTGCTGATCCAGTGACAAGTACAGAGCACATGGGGGAGCGTGATCTCCGAGGCAGGATTGGCCTGCTGAGACTATCTCAGGTGTCCTGGGCACTGTTTCTCCTTCACTTCACTAGAGTGGGTTGGAAGGCAGCCTTCCCACAAGCAGGTGCCTTCCAGATGTTTTGGGTGGCAACTCCCAGCATTTGTGACTATCGGCCACGCACGCTGGCTGGGGCTGATGGGAGTTGAACATCACAACATTGGGGGCGGGCACCAGATGGGCAGTGGATGCTGGTGGTGGTGCTGCCAATGCCAGTGGGGCGGTGTAGCCACTCGGGGCTTTTGTCTGAACTTTTAAGGAGCTATCCGTGGTTTCATAGATTTCATAGATCATAGAGTTAGGAAGGAGCCTACAAGGCTATCGAGTCCAACCCCCTGCTCAGTGCAGGAAACTAGAGGAGGGGTCACCCATCCAAGTAATCACCAGGCCTGACCCTGCTTAGCTTTCCACGCTCAGACAAGCTGAGCCAGCGTCCCAAACTAGATTCAGCACCATGGTTAGCTCCTTTAGAGTTCAGGCTGAAACCAAGAGAGGATACACCACCCCACTGACATTGGAGCCACCAGCCACTGCTGCAGATTGGGGAAGGTCTTGCCTTGCCATATCACGGGTTAGACAAAGTTCCTATAGCTACAGACTGCATTCCCAGTTAACCATGATCCATAAGACACACCAACACTTCCACAGCCTCAGCCCTTTCTCCCACTGACTGCTCTCACGTTGTCCTCCTCCTCCTTCCTCCTCTTCTCCTTCCCAATCTCTTTTTCTCGCCTTCAAAGGCCAAGCCTCTCCCCAGTCCACTGGTCCTAGCATCCCACCCTCAGCTCAGATCACTGGAGGACCCCTTATTTGGGGTTCCTGCACACATTGGGTCCTTGTGGCTGCCGCGGTTGCCTCCTGGCCTAGAACATGCGCAGAGATAGTAGCCTCTTTCACGTGTTATTACACAGAGGACACATGGAAGAGGGGAGCATGATTGTGCCTGCTGCACTCCCTCCCCCAACCTCCGGTTGATGGTTGGCACAGAACCTTCACGTACAAGTCCATGGACATTGGGTTTTCTCCTCACAACTGGGGGGAAACCTTGCTTTTCCAGAATCTGGAGAGAAAGCTGTACACAGATGGGGTCTTTGCAGAGCTGTCAGCGGGACATGCAAAAGCTGGGAGTGGGGACAGCATGCACAAGCCCACTCCATGCGCCTATGCAATGTAATCTATGAAAAGGCCACCAGTAAGCCAGCTGTACATTACAGACCTGCTCACTGCACGTCTTTCCTACTTAATTCAACAAATCATGGGAATGAGTACGGTACTACTTTCCTTTTATATAGGTTTGGGTGCAAGAATGCCAAAGGTCTGGGTTCAAGGCTTGATTGGCCATTTCCTCCTACACAAACTTAGGAATCTCTTACTTCAGAGCCAGGGCCTCTGGCATTTTGCAAAAATATCAAGACGGATGTCCCCTCCCTTGCTTGGGATGGAGCTCTTTTCAACGATGGATGGAGATGGAGGTTAAAGGCAGGAGAATGGAACGCTCTTTGGAATCTGCCACCTGTCACCCCGCTTCATCATGGTAAGGCCAGCCCTGATTTCCACAGTGTATCTTGTGGAATGGGACCTTTGGAATAAATTTCTTGAGGACCACATTCTTGGGATCCTCCTACGTCCTTATTGTAAAATTTCCAGTGATAAGACACTCTGACACATCTAGAATACAGGAGGAGTTTCTCCATCCTGTTCCCTTCACAGAAAGCATCCATCCAGTGAGTGACTCTAACACACACACACACACACACACACACACACACACACACACTATTTTGACCTTGCGGCCAAAGGTCCATTCTTCCCAATATCCCATTCCAAGCATCCTTATCTCTGATGCTTTAGGCCAGTGGTTCCCAACCTTGGGTTCCCCGATGTTCTTGGACGACAACTCCTATCACCCCTGCCAGCATGGCCAATGATCAGGGTGGATGAGAGGTATAGTCCGGCATCGGGGGACCCACAGCCGGGAACCCCGGCTTAGGCTCCCTTTGTATGCGCAGCCAGCAGTGTGGGAGCCAGTTCTGCATGATGTGATCTCATACTGCGGGGAGAGTGGGATATGTGAATAATGCAACCACATCGAGAGACCCTCCCAACTGGACTAAGTAACCGACACAGTTGTGTCATTCACACATGCGTCTGTAAAACATGGGATCACACCATGTGGAAGCAGTTCCTAGGCTGCTGGCAGCACGTGTGAAGGTGGCCTTACAGCAGTGTTAAAACAGGGGTCCTTGGTGCACTTCTGGGTATCTCTCGCCCCAATGACAGCAATAAGAGAGGAAATGAGGACAAGCCAGAGCTTCCTTTGGCATTTCCACCACATGATGAAGGGGCCATTTGTTTTCAGTTTTGATTTTAAAATTTAACCTGAAAAACAACTCGCCTTCCCAACGGTGCAGTGGAGTGTGTGGGAAATGACCCCTGGCTGCGTCCATACATTGTTCTCCCCATCATCTGCCCTACATTGCACCACTGCTGAACCGCAGCTGCGGGAGGCAATGACAACAATCGAGTTTCACTTTGGAAGTCCTCCTGAGCATCCTCCCGCATGGTGCAGCATAAGAGAAAACAATGATGAGGGGGTCCACAAAGAACACGCAAACCCAGAGAGTGGCCCATGATAAAAGGAAGTTTAGCACACACAGTGTGAGGAAGGAGAATGGAACGGCTCTTCAGAAAGGATGTAGGGCAGGAAGAACACATGCACACGCGCATGCACACACACTCCAGTAGGTCTGAAACGAGGCAACAAATTAAATTTAAAAATTAAATTCGTAATTTTTCCCTACTGCTTTAAAAACAGTATGGATCCTGTCTTTCCCCACAGCTGTCCAGGGAGGCTGTGTTCAGAATATTTACGCTTCTATTAGAAACTTCTCTTTCATTGCCGCTGGGCAGTTTATAGGCAACAGGCTTTGTATCAGTGAATTATTTACACCAGGCTTCTCCAACCTGGTGCCCTTCAGATGCCTTGGATGACAACTCCCATTATCCCCAGCCAGCATGGGCAATGGGCCTCCTGGCTGGGGCTGATGGAAGTTGTCATCCAACACATCTGGAGGGCGTCAAGTTGGGGAAGGCTGCTTCACCCAGAGCATTTCCCTTTACTGTATGAACGACTGAAATGTATTTTGAGACAGAAGGGTGTTGTTTTTTTCTCAGCTAAACAGATCAAGACCGTTCCCTCCCCCCAGTATTTACCCACAATGAGACACATTCTCTGTCACTACCATTTTCATTTTCACCATTCCACTTTGCACTCATTTCAGTTTGAACTCTTGAATACAGGTGAGCACATTTTGACCCAGCAGACTCACTCCTCGTGCCTTAAACAAAAGAGAGTATTTCTACATTTCCCTTCCCCTTCTGGAATGCATCACCTAAGATATCCTAGAATTGAAAAGGGAAAACAGGAAGGAAGCCTTCTTCCATTAACAGTCCAGTGGCCCATTCAGTGGAAAGGGCCTGTATCCCACTTCCTCTTATTATCAGGCCCCCCCCTCCCCAGCACGGTCTCAGACCTACTTCCTCCCCCAGAAGCTCCCACAAAGAAGTACCGTAACTCACCCAGCTCAAGTGCACCTGGAGGTTCCTGGGTGGCCGACTGCGACTTTGGTCTCCTCCTGCTCTGTGAGTTCTTCATAACTTCCCAGCCAGGGCAACGGCCACTTCAGATCGGCCCCGCCTGAGCATTAGTCAAGAAGACAGCCTTATCAATTTTCCATGCTCCGCTGTGTCCTTTTTCCTGGACAGCAAGCTGGTGATGCTTTCCGGGTTTGTACCAGCAGCTCCATTTACGGGGAGCAAGGACAATTGTCCTGTTTACAATGAGCAGCTTTGTTTGTGGAATCAAAGTCCTTTCCTGCTGTAGGGAGAGGAGAGTCTAGGCAAGGCAGCAGTGTTGCACCCTGAAGGTAGTTCATCATCCAGAGGATGCTGGGATGCACACAATCCCTGGGAAGGCGTTGCCGCCGGCTCCTTAGGTGACTGTTAGATTCTCCACACCTGGAGTGGAGCTGGGAGCCTGCTGCTGCTTGCTGCTGGAGCGGCAGTGGCGTGGCGGTGGCGGCTGGTTCCCTCGCTGGGGATGGCACAGGCTGTCACATCTGGGCTCTGCCTGGCCTTTTAAAGCACTGTCTGTCATTCACAGAGAGAATTCTACTGGGTCCTAAGCACCTCCCATGGTGATGCATAGCATGTGGTTGCGTGACCCTGGGCCACTCTTGCCAGTAGGGCAGGGGGTTCTGAGGCCACACCTCAGGAATACTCACTCAGCTCCACCAGGGAGATAATTGGACCTCGGATGGAACAAGCATTACCTGGAGAGGGAAAGAGAAGCAGGATGCAAATGAGGTCCTTTTTTTGGTGGTGGAAGCAGAGCCAAGGCAGCCCCTCAAGGCCTGCGTTTCCAAGTGCAGGGTTTCTTCCCAGCCAATATAAAGAGAGATTGGGCTATTTTTATACGGTGTATTGCTAGCTACGTTGGTAGGTACTATGTGTGTATTTTAGCTCAGTCTCGGAGCTGGGAGCTGGGCAGTTTTTTTAATGCGTATACATTCCCGTGAATTAAGACAATAGGTGAGCAATGGCTCTTCATTTCATTTGATGTAGGTAGCAACTTTATTGGCTTATGGGCAGTCATCCCCAATCTGTGCCCTCCAGATGTTTTGGTTTACAGTTCCCAGCATTCCTGACCATCAGCCATACTGTCTGGGACTGAGGGGAATAGGATCATAGAATCATAGAACAGTAGAGTTGGAAGGGGCCCATAAGGCCATCAGAGTCCAACCCCCTGCTCAATGCAGGAGAACAGATGTGGGCAGCCCAGGCAGTCACCCATCAAAGCATTGACCCGGCTCATCCCTGCTTAGCTTCAGCAGGTGGCCTGCATTAGGTGCTCTCGATGCCAGCGAGTTGAAGTCCAAAACATCTGGAGGGCACCAGGTTGGGGAAGGCTGCCATAAGCTCTCTGTTGCCCAGAGATACCTTGTACCTAAAATTGCCCAGAGAAGATGTGTACCGGTATCTAGTCTTTTCTATAGCACTGCAATCATGCCATCAGAGGGTGGAAACAGGGACGTGCTCACAGAAAGGCTCACTTAAATTCATGTTTTAATGGAAGGCTTCTTCTTTATTCCTCACGTGTTCTAGGATTGAGCTTGGCTTGAAAACAGATTCTGGGGCGTGTGTATATTTAGTCATTCTGTGACGATTATTACACAGTGTGCAAGTGTAGTGTACCCCAAATTCTGCATCCTTGAAATTCTGTGAATGGAGAAATTGGTACTAGACACACACAATTCAGCATAGTGGGGATACCCTCTCTCTCTCTCTCTCTCTCTCTCTCTCTCCCTCACTCTCTTTTTAGTCAGCCATATTGCTTTATGGCCAAGTTCTCATAGAGTTGGTGAACCTGTATGGCTTCATACTGCAGGTTGAGGACTTGCATGTCTGTATACTCCTGCCTTAAAACACGCACGCACGCCCGGACGCACGCACGCACGCACGCACACATAACAGAACAGGGGTTTAGCCCAGACTTCTCCTTGTCATGCTAGCTTTCTGTGTGCAGGGTTTTGTTTTGTTTAATGAGAACATCATCATGTGAACGGCGTTTTAGCCGTAGACTTCCCTTGGCCTGTATTTTTCGGTTCGGGTTTTGCCCTTGTAGCACTGAGGAATTCAGTCATGTGAGTTCCCCCCTGCAGTCTGAAGTAGTAGTACATTTGCGGGTCTATCACAATGTATGTGGATTTCAGAACCTGGAGGGGGGACAGGGCTTGAGCAGGATTCCCAATGGCAGACGAGGGGTGCTTCACTGTACCCTGCGCAGCTCTTCTTACTCCTTCCCATGGCTATTGAACTATTAAGTCAGGCTGTAGTCAAATTTGCATAAGTTATACGGGTCACATTGATATGGTTGCTCTGTCATGACCAGGAAGCAGTGGCTATGTTCCCAGCTCATTGATGGTACTCTTTCTCCCATTTAAAAATGATCAACGGTGACTAGAAATGTGTGTTGCACAAGTTAAAAGACTGCAAAGGATGGGTCCTGAGTTTCAGAGGATGAGTGTTTACTGTTCAGCTTCAGACTTTTTGGAAATACGAAGGTAGTTTAATATGTTTAGAATTTAGCGAAATTATGGATCACTTCTGAGCCATTTATAGCCCCGTGTGGCTCAGTTAAGATTCAAAGCTTATCCAATAGGCAAAAGTTACATTAGCAAAATCCAAAGCCATTCATAAAACCAAAATCCAAGGGAAAGTAGAAAGTGAAATACCATTGAAAGCAATTGAATGGACTTGAGCCTGGTTCACACATGCAGGTCCATCACTTGATTGTAAGATACTGAGATGACTTATCTGTGTGGATTGGCCATCATGGATAGAACAGTCTTGCATCACTTCAAGCACGATGCATTTCAACATTTATTATTTATTTTATTTGTACTATTTGTATACTGCTGAATATAAAGAAAAAGCCATAAGCGGTTTCCATATAAATATTAAAATCACAACTAAAATCACATTTAAAATACAATTTTTAAAACAATATAATTACAACAACAACAACAATAATAATAACAAAACACAATACTACACAGAAGCAGTAAAAGAAGCAGTACAGAAGCAGTAAAAATGGGACAGTGTAGTTAATTTAATTATGGGCCAAGGAATAGTGTTAATTCACATGTTCAGCTGCCAGGCATCAAGTGCAGAGAAATCAATTGTTCTGTGTGCATCTTGTAAACTGGACCTTATACTGTGACCAGCTTAAGCCCCTGTGATTTCAGTGGGGCAGTCTCAACTAACTATTGGTAGATTGAGTTCACTAGTTAGTTGGACTGTAGCTCCTATTGGCTTGCCCTTGGCAAACAGGGCTCTCCGTGGGTACATCTAAAAAGACCTGGAAGAATCGATGCTTCCACTTGATTTTGCGTCTTCATCTTCTTGATTTTTACTCACCGGGCCGTGATCTAAATGCTTTTCCAGGAATTGTCCCAAGATTTACCATGGTATTCAGCCAACTGTGTGAAAAATAGGTTAAGTAAGTACGTAGTGAACACAGTGTTGGCCCTGGCTAAAAGAAGGTTGTAGAGCTGGGGAAAGTGCACAGAAGAGGAACCAAAATATACAGGGGGTTGGAGCAATCCCCTTACAATGAAAGGTTACAATGTTTGGGGCTATTTAGTTTAGGAAACAGGGGGTGGGGGAGGATGATAGAGGCATTACAAAAAAATGATGCATGGCATGAAGAAAGTGGATAGAGAGAAGTGCTCCTTCCTCTCTCATAATACTAGAACCTGGGTTGATCCAACGGAGCTGGATGGTGGGATATTCAGGAGAGGCAAACGCAAGTCCTTCTTCACACAGCCCATAGTTAAGCCGTGGAATTCATTGTCACAAGATGTATCGACGGCTTTAAAAGGGGCATTACTCATGGAGGAGAAGGCCATCCATGGGCTACTAGTCATGATGGTTACATGCTCTGAATACCGGTTGCTGGGGAACAACAGTGGCGGAGAGCTATTGTCCTTGCGCCTTGCTTGTGTGAGCATCTGCTCTGGCCCCGGTGCTGCTTTCTGCGGCAATTAGAGGCAGTAAGGCAGCAACTCAGGCTGCTATCAGTGCCACAGTTTTTCCACCATTGACAGTTTTTATGGTGGGCTGGGGGTCTTGGGGGGAGGGGTCACACAACAGGGTTTGGGGCCCACAGGTTGTGCACCCGATATACATGGTCATCCTAGTTCCTTCAAACCTTCCCTATGAGATCACCACACTGGCTTGTACGTTAACTGACAAATTCCAATTTGATTTTGGGGATGTCACATATTGGTATGCAATATTCTTTGCAACAGTGCATGGGGAAGGCTATCCATGGTTGCTAGTCCTTATGGCTATATGCTACTTCCAGTATCAGTGGCAACGTGCCTATGTGAATTGAATGCTGGATGAGATGGACCCTTGGCCTGATCCGGCAGGGCACTTCTTATTTTCTTATGGAAAGGAGCAGCCAGTTTGCTCTGGGCCTGAGACTATGGAGCACACACTGATTGGGAGGAGAACCCATTTAATGATTGTGCTATAGTAGTAGGCGATCACTCGTGACCGAGTAAGATTGTCTTCCAGGATAAAATTACAAAAAGAAAAATTTTAAAAGGAGGAAATTCTAAAAAATTGTGTAGACTCTAGCGATGGGTTCGTAAGTGACTGTGGAGGCCAATTCTAGATCCACACAGCTTCCCACAGTGAGGACACAGGTTACCAGATGGAAGGTGGTCCTGTAAAGGATTCGTTTGACGTGCTTTTTGCTTAGCACGTTTCTCCCTTTCACCTTGCACTCGGGCTTCTTCAAAGTCCGTGGAACCTTTGTGAAAGGCCAACCTCCATTTAGATCGTTCATGGGCCAGAGCTTCCCAGTTTTCGATGTTTACATTGCCTTTTTTTAGATTAGTCTTAAGAACATATTTAAACCTCTTATACTGACCACCTATATTCCGCTTTCCATCCTTGAGTTGGGAATAAAGTAACTGCTTTGGGAGACAGCAGTCAGACATTCGAACAACATGACCGGTCCATTGAAGTTGGCATTGAAGGATCATTTTTTCAACGCTAGTAGTCTTTGCTTCTTCCAGTACCCCAGCCTGAAATACCAGTATTACTGCCCTGCTGTCATGAAGGAATTTCTCCCACAAAATCCAGGTTGGGTTGAGGTACAGGAATCATAGACACCCCCCCCCCATGCATAAGTTCTTCCCAAAATTATCATGGAAAAGGGTCTATGACCCTTGTTGTATCTCTACCCAGCCAGGGGGTTCCAGTTCAGGTGCCAGGGATTCCTCACTCTCACAAATAAAACTCCACACTTCAGCACCACAAGGGAGACCACATAACACACCCACCCCTGGCCCTGGATTTTTTGAGAAATCACATCATGACAGCAGGACAATAATACTACAAGTCAGCCTCCCCCAACCTGGTACCCTCCAGATGTTTTGGACCTCAACACCCATCATCCCCAGCCAGCATGGACACCCCCCCTGTGCCCCCAAGCATATATTTCATTTCTTTGACTATTGGCCTTTTGCTTGCGAGGGAAAAAGCAAGGAAAATGAAACTGCTCCCTTCCCACTAATAGTATTTGCCAGGGCTGTTCATTTTCTGCAGTTGTAAATATGCAGAATTTGCTATCTGATCATTTTTAGGTAGCAGATATTTTCACATGTCATCTGTACCTGTAAACAAACAGTTGAAGGTACATGTGTAAGAAAAATGAAAGGGTTAGAATTTAGACACAGGGAGACTAGAGAAAGATGGACAGAGATAATTAAAATGCGGTCCCATGTTTCTGGAGTTAAAAGAGCCCTAGGTCTGAAAAAGTTGAAGATTATTGCCTAGTTGCAATCCCTTACTCAAAACAACTCTACTGGCCTTAGCTGAATGCCTATTCATATTTCAGTTTTCTTTTGTATTTGAACTAGGATTAAAAATCCCAAAATTTAAATGACATGAAACTACCAGCTGTGCATTTGCATTACTGGATTTTTCTACAGCAAACACAGAAGTGGTGTTAGGGAAAGAATTGGACTCCTGCATTCATTGTTAATTGCAGGGAAACTTGGCCATTTAAACATATGCACATGCCATTCACCATGGTGATGTGTGTTTTTATTTTGCCATTTAAATTCAGGGGGTGTTTTGTACCAGAGTTTTTAAAAAATAGTATGTAACTCAATTTGCACCTGTACCTATAACTGCAGAAGAGTAGTCATATTTGCAGTTTGATGCTCCAGCAAAGGTTTAGATTAGGTATTTCATTCATGTTAACTTGCCCGACTATCAAGATATGTGTCTTGCATTCCCATTATCTTTGGTTCTCTCTCAGTTTAGGCGGCAAGCACATGTCCATATACCCCTTCTCAGTGCAGTTCATACATCTGTTGTGGTGGCCTGTCACAAAAGCTAGACCACGATGAAACAGCTTCCAGGTGCTGCAGCAAATTGTGTGCATTTTAAACCAACCAGCTCAACTCCCTTGCCAACTTACTACCACATCTCTCCTTGCAAAAATGAAAACACATGCATCTACAATGAATGGAAATGGTACATTGTTATTGATTTACACTGGGGGTAGGCAACCTGGTGCTCGCCAGATATTTGGGACTACAATTCCTATCAGCCCCAGGCACCATTTCCAATAGTTGGGGATCATGGGAGTTGTAGTCCAAACACACCTGGAAAGCGCCGAATTGCCTAAGCCTCATTTACACAATGCAGTTTGGGCTTCAGAATATGAACCCAGCCCTGCTATTTCTTTGATGCCCAAACTTTATCCAGCATGTTTGCCTGAAGTTGTTCTTTACAGCTAGGTGGTGTAATAATGGCCCTGCCCCTCACGGGCCCACAACTATCTGGAAACAGTATTCTAATCCTATTGGCTAGTTGAAGGCAGCTGCTGATACTCGATTGGCCTAACACAGTGCTGCTGCTTTGTTTTGCTTACTAGAATGTTGCTTTGACTGACAAGTGATGTCATGTTTCTGAGGGAACAAAACAACTGATGGCAGTACACCACTGGCTGTTGTCAGACACTATTGTTGTTGCAAAAGGACAGAAAGCATCATTGTTCTGTGTCATGGTACTGATGTGAGCACCCAATGAAGCGTTGCTCTCATTTTAGCCCCAACTACGCCTGATCACACAGTAGTGCCTTCTAAACTAATGAAGGCTAGATCCGGTGCAAATACTGGACACCTACCTGCTCAGTCCCTGTCCTTTTGGATTGCTTTACCTGGATGCTACAAAGGATTATGAATGAATTTCTTTCCACTGTGCAGTTCCAGCTGTGATGGATATATTTCTCCCTTTTAAGTAGGTAGCTTCTTTAAGCCTTTTTGCTGTATGCTGTGCAAAAGCCTCCCCTAACCTGGTGCCCTCCAGAAATGTTGGACTGCAACCCCAATCATTCCCAGCCATGCTGGCCAGGGATGATGGGACATTGGAGTCCAACACCTCTGGAGGGCATCAGGTTGGGAAAGGCTGTTGTAGATGCAATGAGCCAAGGTGAACCAAGGTCAGTAGCAGAACCCATTTTGCATACATAAGGGTCTTCCAGGTTCCGTCTTCAGTAGCTCCAATTTTGCCTTTCTTTTAGTCTCAGGTAGCCGGTGCTTGGAAAAGCCTCTCAGCCCAAGACCTTGGAGAGCAGCTCCCACCTGGAGCAGACAATACTGGCCTGCAGTGAACAATGGTATGACTCCTTATATGGGGCAGCTTCATATGTTTGTAAAATGCCCCCTCCAATGAGCCTGGACTACAGAGCAGCCTAGAGACTGGGATTTCACTGGCAATTCTTAACAGATCCACTCACACCAATTACAAACAGCCCAATAACGTAATCTAGCTACTTCTCCCTCAGGCTGCTAGCATGCATGCAGAGGGTAAAAAAAGAAGAAAGAAGACAGAACTGTAATTGTTATTTCCTTCTGTAAATATATGAAAGGCACAGTGAAACTATGGTGATGGGAGCTATAAATATATAGATTAGATAAGACGAGATTATCTACCTCTAGCAGACTTGAAAAAATAAAAACACATTCACCCTTAAAAAGAACTGGAAAAAGCCTAGAGTGCATCCATTGACTAGCTCAAGCTAAGAACAAGCTAGACCCTAACCCTATTAGCCCACATTTCCTGTTACAGAACTAAGGCAACAGACAGATATGGAAATTCATTTCTCTAGGTCCATCTAAGACAGAGGTGGACAACCTTTTCAGGCCCAAGGACCACATCCAGTATCAGCAGGGAGGCAGTGGGTTGTGTACCTGTGATCTAAGACAAGTAACATCAGGTCTCTATAGCTGTCCTTGGAAAACCCACATATGCCCATTTTTCTTGGGTAAGACAAGCTGCTAGACAGAAAAATCTCACGACGACATTCTGTACTAAGAGGGTTTTCCTGTGAGAGAAATGCATGTAGGAATATGAGCAGGATTCTGAAAGGAAAAAAAAAAAGTCCACATTCTAAAACCAGATTATATAAACTAATTATAAATAATGTGTTCCCTTATTTTGGGATATTAGATTGCTTCCTTCCTCGTTCAGTTTATTGTGCGCTGTTTAAACTCTTCTTTTCCACCTGGTGCTTTCATTATTTTCAACACAAATTCAACTTGCCATTTTAAAAGATTTTTTTCCCTCCTCCTGCTTTGATTTGTTTAGTATGTTATTTATTACAATATTGGTGGATATGTTTTAATTTGCATGTCACCTTGGGAGCCTTTTTTGGGGGCCAAAAGTCAACTAATACATGATTTTATAATTAAAATATAAGCAAATATATTTCAGCCATTGCATTATTTTAGCTGAAGACTGCTTTGCTGTGGAAATGAGAAATAGAAACAAGACTCGGTACAGATGAAAGTGTGTGTGTGTGGGGTGGGTGGGAAGTGTGGTGGTGGCGATGGAGGAAGAGTGAGGTTTGGTCGATAGCTCTTCTCCCGAAACGAGAAGGCTTGCTGGCGCAGCTCAATACCCTCAGCCCTCCAATTTCTCCCTAAAGTTTTTTTGTTTTGTTTTTTAAACTAGCTGTGTGTACCCTTGCAAAAAATATTCAATGACCGTGTGCTGGCCAAGTCTAGTTGTGCAAGTGTGCATACAACCCGAGGAGGTACATAACTGAAAATAAAATGACAGCTTAATTCTTCAGGTTTCCAAATAGAGACAGAACCTCCTTCACTCACACACAGTGGGAAACAGAAAACAACTTTGGCATCCCTCATTCAACAGTGGCAATGAATGTCCTGGAGTCACAGATGGTATAGTAGTAGGTGATCACTCGTGACCGAGTAAGATTGTCTTCCAGGATAAAATTACAAAAAGAAAATTATATAAAGAGGAAATTGTATAAAATTGTGTAGACTCTAGCGATGGGTCCGTAAGTGACTGTGGAGGCCAATTCTAGATCCACACAGCTTCCCACAGTGAGGACACAGGTTACCAGATGGAAGATGGGCCTGTAAAGGATTCGCTTGACGTGCTTTTCGCTTAGCACGTTTCTCCCTTTCACCTTGCACTCGGGCTTCCTTCAAAGTCCATGGAACCTTTGTGACAGGCCAACCTCCAGTTAGATCGTTCATGGGCCAGAGCTTCCCAGTTTTCGATGTTTATATTGCATTTTTTTAGATTAGCCTTATGAACATCTTAAACCTCTTATACTGACCACCGATATTCCGCTTTCCATCCTTGAGTTGGGAATAAAATAACTGCTTTGGGAGACGGCAGTCTCCCTCTCTCTGCATCTCTCACTCTCATCGTTGCCTTTATGCATATACAACAGCAGCTCCTTAAATGTATAGATGAGAGGGAGGAACAGCAACAAAAATCCACCCCAGCCAGCCCCTCCTTCCCTTTGCCAGATAAGCCTCTTATAGAGGAACAAACCATTTTATCTCAGGGCACACAAAAGGAATGCAAAGTTATATTATGTCTGGGCAGCACATCATGAAATGGCTGCTGAATAACTGAAGGAGAAGTGGGGGAAGCAGGTTGAGGACACTGTGACTGGATTCAGACAACATGATAACCCACACTCAAGGGTTGAGTAAGGGTTGTTGTGGAAACGTGGGTTATCATGTTCTCTGAACTCAGCTATGCTAACAAGCCATGGCTTGTTAACCACAAACAACCCATGAAGAGAAGCCATGGTTTGTTGTTGGGTTGCGCACTGTGGGTTTTTCACCATGCTTTGCTATCTCGGCTGGGTTCAGACAACACGATAACCCAAGCTGCAGCGGGATGGGCCCAAGTAGAAGGCAACAGTGAAGCAAAGACACAGGGTGGGCTTAACATACATCCTTTAATTTACAGAATACAGAGGTCCAAAATGCATCTGAAAGAGGTGCCCCCCTCGTCAAAGCTTTCTCTGGAGTATGTTGGGCTGCTACATCATCTTTGCCTTGACAGATGTCATAAAGCAGCATTCATAAAGCAGCATTCATTGCCTTATGGAGCCTAGCATGGTGCTCAGAGCAAGCTGGGTTGATGTTTCTCTCTCCTCACACTAGTTGGGTCCCCAGAATTCCTGAATGAGCCATCAGTGGAGGCCTGGAGAACACAGCCAAGTCAAGGCACTCACACATGCCCATTCAGTACTAGAAAGACAAGGCCGTCTGCGGTAAATAGGTGGGGCCCAGCAGGAGAGAGAAAGGCCTCAGAAGCGGAGCTGGACGAGGTAGCGAATACGGCATTGACTCTCCTGGTAGATAAGGTACTCGCTCTGGAAGAAGTAGGAGCTCTGGTACTTAGCCATAGTAATGGGCTTTCCTTGGGATACCAGCACTTTCTTCCCCTCCAGGATTAGCTCTTTATCATGTGCAGGGTCTGGATGACAAAGTACACCAGAAGCAAAGGAAGCAAGAGGTTAGCATTTCACTAACAGGCTGCAAGCAATCCTTTCTCCCCCACCCCACCCTTTCTGCCTTCAGACTTACCGGGCTCAGTCCTGCCACAGGCTAGGACGCTGTCATAACCATCTGGGGGCTTGCACAGTGAAGAGTCATCTTTGATGATGCGATGCTCTTTGCCCAGGGCCACCTCATTCAGGAACATGATCCCCACTTGCTTGGAGGTGGGGCACACTGGGGAAAGAGAAAGAGAGAGGCCCCAGTGATTACAAGTAGGGGTAGGCAAAGGGGAAGTTAAGCGAGTGAACAAGCAAAAACTATCAACACAACTGGAGCTAATTGTGTCAGAATCAAAAACTTTAGGCTTTGAAGAAAGACATCCTGGCCAACAGACTCCAGGACAGGTCTACCTGTTCCATCATTGAAGCTTTGCCCTGTAGTGACTGGAAAGGTTCAGGACTCACTTCCAACTGAAGATCACAGGACTGGCCATTCTCTTGGCCAAAGGTGTAAAGTTAGGTTGAAGAGATCCATCACTGCTTGCCAAATATATCCCCTCTTGTGGTTGGGACTTTGTGGACCATTGCATTGTACTGTAGTATTGCGGGCAAATACATCATACTTGCAATCAATAAAATTGAGTTGTGCCATTTCCTTTTTGTGGTCCGGATTTCTGTTCCTAAGTATATGGTTGGTATAAACCTGGTAAACCCTTACACCAAGCCTTCTGCATCCTGGTGCCTTCCAGATGTTTTGGATTTCCACTCCCAACAGCCCCAACCAAGATGCTCGAAGGTCAGGAAGCCTGGGAATTGTAGTCCAAAACATCTGTAGGACATCAAGTTTGGGGAAGGCTGCCTTATGCTGATCAGTGCCGGTGCTCAAGGACACTAGGGCATCCTACTAGCCTCGTGCCTAGGCTTTCATTTCATAGTCTTGTGCTTGAGTCTCATACCCACACTGTACCACACACTTCATTATACTCTGCTGTCATGGGCACCCAGTCCGGTGGGATCAGGAAAGCCAGGAGGACAATGTATTCATGAACAACATATCCAAACTTCCCGGAATATCTTTGCTGCACAGGCTAGACACATCCTATGAAGAAGGACGGTATTATTCGCGATGCCATTGTCATCCCTTCAAAAGGTAATCATTTCAAATATAAGCACAACCTCTTGGCAGTGGCGCCGTCAGGCCTGGGCTTCGAGGAGAAAGTCGGGGGGGGGAGGGCTGCTTTGCAGAATGAGCAGGAGGGCCCCGAGAACATGATTTGTGTTACTTTTTTAAAAATGGCCTAGAGAAGGAGCACAGAGGAACATGGAATCAAGATCTCCATTGTTGGGAGAGCTGGGAAGAGAGCAGCCAGGTTGCTACACTGTGCCTGCGCTCTAACAGAGATTCTGTATCCACCATCCCTGCATACTCCTCCTACAAGCCAATTGAATTGGGGGTGGAGCCCTGGGGTGCAAGGGGGGGGGACTTAGAACAAGATGGCCAGTGCGGAGAGGATGTTGTCTCTCGACAGCCCAGGTGGGAGGCTTCAAATGCCTTCAACTGGCTGGCAGGTGGGCAGGGGAGGGAAGTGGAGAGAGAAACAGTCCTGGAGGAGGCAGAGATGGAGGGGAGAATACAAGGTAGAAGGAGAGGGACAAGAAAAGGAGAGCAGGAGAGCAGGAGGTGCTTGCCTGTGTTGTGTAGTAATTCACACAGGCAGGGTAAGGAGAAGGCGGGGGAGTTAGGGCGGCAAAGCAGAGGGAAAATTGGGGAGGACTTGGACAGTTATACAGAAATAGGGGGAGTCATCTGAAGAGGTATGGATTTGGAAGGATCCTGATGGTAAGTCAAGGGAAAGGAGACTGAATTTGGGAAGTTCCTGAATTAACTGAGGGATAAATTAACGGAAAGGTTGAGGAGATTGGGAAAAGTACAGTAACGGGGAGCAGAGTAAAATCAATTGAAGAAGGGGGGCAGATTTTGGACAGGATATGGTATGGGATGTTAATTAGTTTGCCATCTCTAAAATAGCGAGTGTGTTACAACATCTGTGGTCAGAGGGTAGCTTTGTGTTTGGGGGCTGAGAACTCCCCTGACCCACCTTGTATGCATTTGGTGGCCTTGGGCAACTCACTTCTCTTTAGTCTAACCACTACACCACATTGGCTCTCATTCGGCAGACATCTGCTGGAAATAGGGCATTAGAGAGTCACACTAGGACAGGGAAAACTTCACTTCAAATCCCCGCTCACCCATGAAGACCACGAAGGGAAGAAATCCTATGCATGTCTGACTGGGGAGTGCTGGGAGTTGTAGGACATTTTTCCTGTCTAAACATGCATAGGATTGCACCCTAAGTGACTGTGGGTCAGACGCTCCCTTGCAGCCAAACCCACCTCACCTCATAGGATTGAGGCGGATAAAGAGAGCATGCAGGAGATCCATGTACATTGCCCTAAACTCCTTGAGGAGTGTACTAAATCAGATGTCCCCGGGAAGTTTACACGCAGGACATAAAGGCATTGCCCTGTTTGTCCCCAGCATCTGGAATTCACACACAAAGAAGGGTATATTATATCTTCTGGCTTCCTAGTTGTGTTACAGCTGTAGTCTGGATTGTGTTGAACTGTGGGCGCTGGGTATCATGCAAGGATAGATATAATATTCACTGGCAGCAAGGAACTTGCAAGTACTTGGAACAGCGGTACACTGTAGATCACCCTTCGCCAACCTGGTGCCCTCTAGATGTGTTGGATTGATGTTGGCCATGCTGGCTGAGAATGCTGGGAGTTGCAGTCCAATGGAACCTGGAGAGCAGCAGATTGGGGAAGGCTGCTTCAGATTTACAGAGGGGATTTTATTTGAGAGCTCTGCCACCTGGCCCTCTAGGCCCACCAAGCTCTGCTTCCTGACCCTGTTCGCTGATACCCCCCTACCTACTACAGCCCTGCACGCCATATCCCATACGGCTCTGGAGGGTCCCCCAACTGATAGGAGCAGCTTTTCAAGGTGGGCGGTGGGTGGATTAACTCTGAAGGAGGGATCAGCAAAAACTGGGTGCCCCACCTTGCGCGAGCGGAAATGCTTTCTGCTAAGGCAAAGCCACCCTTGGATACAACCCATACACGTTCCATGAGCTTCTCACCCCACGAGTGCTAGAAAACCCCAGGGCTCACTCACTAATCCAGTTTACCACGTTAAGTGCTGGCGGGAAGCACCAAACAGGACCCATAGCCAGGATCCCTTAGTCAGTGGGAACAGTTCGATAACAATACATAAAACCTTACGTTTGCCTCTCTTTCTGAGATATATAACCTAATAAAGAATAGCGGTGGCTGCTTTTGAAAGCATTTCAACAGGGATTACGGCAGCCTTCCCCAAGCTGGTGCCCTCCTGGTACAACTCCCATCATCCCTGACCACTGGCTAGGGCTGATGGAGGTTGTAGTGAAAAAAATATCTGGAGGGCACCACGTCGGGGCAGGTTGGATTGAGGTGTCCATGGCCGGAAAGGAGAGGAAAGCCCTTCCTGCAGCACCCCCCACCCCACTTCGCCTGCTACTGTTACGCTGTAGGCCAGTGCTGTCTGGGGCATGCTGGGAGTTGTAGGCCAAAAACATCTGGGGACCCAAGGTTGGAGAACACTGCTGTAGGCGCAGCTGCAGAGGAAGGCAGCAAAATGGGAGAAAATGGCAGAGCGCGAAGAGCAGGGAAGAATGCTCTTGCCAGCCAAAGGAAGCAGAGAGCGGTCTCACCGTAGCCTGCCGATTTACTATTCTCAGATGCAAAGTAGAGGCCCTTGCCCACACGCCCACCGGAGTGTGGCATGATGCGCAGGCCGCTCTTCAGGATGGCAGCAATGACAGCCATGTTGGTTCCGTGCCACAGCAGGCGCCTGTTCTCCAGCTGGTTGTGAGCCTGGAAACGTCTACCCTGTTCGGGGTGGGGAATACAGAAGAGTGAATGAGTGAGTGGAGTTCCCTCTCCACGCAAATGGTGCCATTTTATGCTTGTGTGCAGCAAAACATCTTCTGCAGGGACGGAGTACATCACACCGCTGAACTGCAACTAATCAGCCACACTGGGGGAATCTATGGAGCACACACAGGTGACATGTGCTCTTTCTCCTACACCTTTCAGGGAAAAGAACAAGAGAACAATCTTTCCCCTTTAGCCGTTAGCCTTTCCCCCCGCTCATCTAAAAGGGCATATTAGGTCCTCTTTAGTACCCTAGTATCTTGGGTGACTTCGCAGTCTTAGGAGGGATTCATCATCATGACCCACTGCCACCCTGGGGGAGGTAGGGCAGGGCCAAAAACAAGGCTTCACTGTCTAACTTCTGGTTGGTTCTCTTGCAGGAGTTTGTCTAGAGTCATTCACTCTACAAGTACACCCATGGCCTTCATCTGCTTGTGGCAGATGGTGACTTTGATTGCACAGGGTGATCTGCGGTGGCTGTGGTGGTGAGGAGCTGAGAGGGAAAGAGTTCCAATTCTGGGTTGCAGTTGGAACGAGGGCCTTTGATCCCTCTCATCCTTTCAATTTGCAGGGATGGGATGGATCAATCTGGGCTTTGTGTAGCCAAGCTGACCTGTCCCGCCCACGTCACAAGAACTTCTCCACATCCTTCTGACCTGGTGGCACCTGCCCTAGATGGCTACGGTACAGCTATACTTAACACTTCACCACCATTTGGGACACCATCACAGGGCCATCACTCTTACACAATGCGTCAATTAGGTTCATTATGGGCCCCATTACTACTACTTGGCTATAGAGCACAGAACAAAGGATACCAGCGGCTGCCTATCTGGCAGAACGGAAATAGAATGAACCAAGAACTGCATTTCAGGGCAGGGGCAAGTTCTTGTTGCCAGACTCCTACGGCAGCCTCCCTCAACCTGGCACCGTCCAGCTGTGTTGGACAGGGCTGGCATCAAGGGTAGGCATCTGCCAGGGGCCCACAGCCCAGCATCAGCATCAACATCAGGCGATCACTCGTGACCGAGTAAGATTGTCTTCCGGGATAAAAGGAGGAAATTCTAAAGAAGATTGTGTAGACTCTAGCGATGGGTCCGTAAGTGACTGTGGAGGCCAATTCTAGATCCACACAGCTTCCCACAGTGAGGACACAGGTTACCAGATGGAAGATGGTCCTGTAAAGGATTCGTTTGACATGCTTTTCGCTTAGCACGTTTCTCCCTTTCACCTTGCACTCGGGCTTCTTCAAAGTCCATGGAACCTTTGTGAAAGGCCAACCTCCATTTAGATCGTTCATGGGCCAGAGCTTCCCAGTTTTCGATGTTTATATTGCATTTTTTTAGATTAGCCTTATAACATTTTTAAACTGACAGGATCCCCCTGGAGTCGCTCCTCCTCTTCATCTTTGCAACCTGCTTGTTCACTTGACTCTTTTTCTGGCCCAGTCGACGGCGGTGGTGCGGAGGTGCAGCAGATGCCACTGCCAAGTTGCTCACCGGCTCTGCCTGTCAAGCAAGCAAGTGGTAGCAATGATGAGAAAGAGGACGAGGAGCAATAGCAGCTGGTGACCATGGTGGTGAGAAGGTGGGCTCGCTGAGGGAGGGGACCCATTAAGGGTGTCTTGCCCAAGGGCCCTCAAAAACCAGGAGCCGGCACTGGTGGTGAACTATTTTTTCCACTGTCCCGAGCCAGCATACCCACTGGCCGTGCTGGCTGGGGTTATGATGAGAGTTGGGAGCTGCACACAGCCTGGAGGGAGGGTGTCAGATTGGGGAAGGGTGCCCCAGGTGTAATCTGTCTGGTGCTTGAGTCAGTTGTGAGCTGATAAGCTCTGGGCAGTTTTGCCCCAAGAGCGAGACAAATTTCAGACAGCTGGTAAGAGTGCTCACCCAATCAATGAGCAGAACAAGAAGGGAAGGAGGACACTGCCACTTGACCTTACCTCACCCTCCCTGTTCACCTTCCAGATATTCAGGACCTGAAGCTTTCGGTGATCCCAACTCGTCTTCTCTATGTAGGTTACAATCAGCTAATGGGGGAATGGGAAGAGAACAAGAGGAAGGAAGTGATCATCAAGGCACCAAGGCCAAGAGACAAATGGAAGGAGGAATAAAGCAGCATTTCTCAACTGTGGGGCAGGCAATCCTGCATGATGTCCCTCTTCACCATTGCCTTGCACTCCCAACCTAGGTGTTTGCTGCCCTGTCCCACAGACACAGAATGAGAATTTTTTTTGTAGGGCCATACCTTATAGTCTTCTGACGAAGGGTCCACCAGGGTAAGCTCACACTTCAAGAGCCCATAGTCCTTGTCCAATGGATGTGGAACTTCCTCCACCTTTATCTCCTCTTCTTCCTCCTTCTTCTTCTGGGCCTGTAAACTCTGGGCCAGTTCAATATCTGCCAGGACCTACCAAGAAAAGGCACCAATCCGCATGAACACGAGGGGTGGTGGTGGTCATCTGACACTCAGGCTGCAATTCTATACACACTTACATGGGAGGAAGTCCCACTGAAATCAGAAGGCTTTATTTCTGAATAAACGTGTTTAGGATTGCACTCTCAGTAACCCACTGTAGCTGGGGTGACTTCATTGGTCCTTTGGTGTGAAAGCAAAATGGATAGGGTTTTTGTTTTGTTTTGTTGCTTTCAATATTGCTAGTAAAGTAATAATATATTATCTGGAACTCAAAGACAGAAGATTGCATCCTAGTGGGGTACTCAGGGCTGTAGTCTTGTCACCTTAGAGCAGGAGTGCAAAAAGTGCAGCCTCTACAAGCTGTCTGGTGTCTCCCAGCATCTGCCACCACTGAAAAAATGGGGGAGAAAGAAAAATTCTCTAGGAACATGCTCTGTGGTTCTTGCACAGAGCAGGAACCTCAATCCTAGAGCATCCAAGGAAGCAGTGGTTGAAGGTTTCTTCCTACTTCCTGGAATGATCTAGGAATGAGGTTCCTGCTTTATGACAGGAACCATAGAGCCTGTTCCTAGAAGTTTCCCCCTTCTTTTTTGGTTTCACTGGTGGGATGAGCATGAATGAGAAGGGTGTGTGTGAGGTGTGTGTGTGTGTGTGAGAGAGAGAGAGAGAGAGGAAGTGTGTGTGTGTGTGTGTGTGTGTGTGTGTGAAAAGGGGTGTGTGTTGTGAGAAGGGTGTGTGTGTGTGTGCGCATGTGAGAGAGAGAGAGGAGGCTGTGTGAGTGTGAGTGTGTTGTGTGTTGTGTGCGAGCAAGCGAGAGAGAAGGCTGTGTGAGTGCATGTGTGTCTGTGTGAGAGAGAAGGCTGTGTGTGTGCATGTGTGAGGTGTGAGTCCTGCACACTTGTATGTGTCTCCCCAATCAACCCAGCAGACACCCTTGGGACTGGAAAGGTTGTGCACCCCTGCATTAGAGGCACAAGATCTTACACATGATCAATCCTATGGTTCCTGGGAAAGTATCCCAGGGACCATAGGATGGCGCGGATTCCACCCTCCAAGGTCAGAGACAGTGCTCCAACCTTGGAAGGGGGATCCAGAGATCTGACTCCCCTCACCTGACCACTTGCAGCCAGTGTGGAGAACCACGCCGGCTGCCTCTGTGAGGTCGGAAAATCAACCTCGGAGATGAGGGAAGGACCGGGTAGAGAGGCCTGGATACGATTCATTCTGAGTCTCCTTCCCTCCTCCTCCAAGGCACCCTTGCTAGATGGGCTGATAAGCCTGTCTAGCAAAAAAAAGCAAGGCTCAGGGGGCAAAGATTGCCTCCACTTCAGCCCGGCAGGGCACAGGTATCTCGGAAGCCTCCAAGTCCAGAGGCTTCCGGGCAGTAAAGGCGCAATCCACAGATCTGTGCCCTAACTGAATTTTAGTTGTTGGCTTTTGTTTTGTGGCTCTCAGACTACATACTTCAGCCAATATATGGCCTTTCTATATTATCTATAGTAATTTCACGATAAACCACATCGGGCTCTCTCATTCAAACAGCTCTAAACGGCACAAGTACAACTGCTCGAAATATTTCCATTCTTTTTTTAAAATGCAGCCCTCTATCTTTTAGCACAAGTAGAAAAAGGGCACGTTTGCACATCATGACAACCCATCCTAGCAATAAGCCACTGTGGGTTGGCTGTCATGCAAACAACCCACAGTGAGTCCCAACAATCGGGCTCACTGTGGGTTGTTGGCCTCCTCCTCCCTGCTTGGTCCTCCTGCAGATATCCCAGGAGACACCACCAGAGGAACCAGTCATTCCCCCCCCCTCCCCACAAGCTGTTTTGAGCTTGCCACGGCTCCCCCCCCCTTTTTTTTGAGATCACGAAAGCTGGGTTCAGATGACACGACAATCCATCGTGGGTAGAACAACCCTAACAACAACCCATGGGTTGTTGGGGTGGTTTGTTGCCCACACACAAGCCACCCTGGGGAAATTGGTCCAGGTTCGCACGACATGCCAACCCATTGTGGGCAGCAGCCCACAGTGGATTGCCGTGTCGTGCGAACTCGTTCAAAGACATGGGACTTGGCAAGTGGAACCTTTGGCCAATGGGGTTCCATTCCAAAGGATTACCTGGAAATATGCTTTAACCCCACCAGCCACACTCACACATGAAGTGCATGACACCCTCTCCCTGTTTCCCAAGTTTCATTGGACAGCTTTGGAGCCCCAGACAAAACCTGTGTCTACCAGGGAGGTCAATAAGTATGAGAATGCAGAACACTTCTGGAAGTGAGGACACTTCATTGATGTGCAGGTAAGTCTTTAGTTTCAGGGCTTAGCTGCACAAACCCCTGGTAGAGCTTTTGTTAGCACTGAGAGTCCTCTTGCTTTAACAATACAGATCCTTCAAGTCCTCAGAGCAACTCACCAGCAGCATGTCTTTCTTAGCCTGGACAACCTCCTGCGTGCTGATGGACGGAGGCCGAGAACGACCAAAGTTGTGGGGGATGATGGTGTAAAAGCGAGAGGAAAGATCCTGCAGCTGCTTCTGGTCGGGAGGCTGCTTCTGCAAGGCTGCCTCAACGGCCTCCAGAGCTTCAAAGCCTTTGGCAATCTGCTGTTTGCTCAGCTTCCCCAGGGGCATCTTCTTCACGTCTGGCAGGAACGCAAAGCAAGGCATAGGAAAGCTTGGCATAGATCGGTCTGACGACTCTGGACTCCCAAGTGTTCGACAAATCAAGGGCTGAAACCGCCCGGATCAGAATCCCACCACGGCTGGTCCAGACCAAGCCTCTCCTCCACTCGTTGACTCTTCAACTTTTGAGCACTGCCTGTTTTCCCCTGGTTGGTCCCCCTCATTTGTGATGAAGAACCAAAGAACTGAATCATCTCACCATTACTGGTGGTCTGTGGCCCTCTCGCCCCCTCAGCTTCCTCCCACTAATTGGTTTGGCTTCACGCTGTTACAACTGTACACACCAACACTTCGCCACCCTTTACCTATATTCATGGTCTGCATGGCTTCTTTAAACATGTCATTGCTGAAGATGAGTGAGACCAGATCCTGGGTAGGTCTGTCCAAGGTGCAGGGCTGTATCCTTTGCTTCGACAGTTTCGCTCCGTCTACAGTGTCCACCTTGGAGAGAGAAAACAACCAGCTGGGGTCTGGATTCACATGCAATTCAGTTCCTCCTAATGGGGCAGGCTGTAGCCTTAGATGCGCAGTATCATGCACATTTACCTGGTAATAAGCATCCTTGAACACAGTAGGATTTACTTCAGAGTAAACGTGCACAGGATTGAGCTGCACATGTACATACTGGGTCCCACTCATTCCCCCCAACCCTGACTCGGGTTCCAGAGTTGCTTATCTATGCATATGTGTGCATGCTCTCTCCCCCCACCCGCCACCCTCTATCACATACACACACTGCAAACTTGCAGGAGACTCAAGAAAAGACTGCTGTAGTGATCATGTCATAAGGGCAAGAGTACTCCAAATACAAGAGGAGATTTGGGGCCCTGCCTTGCGATTGGACAGCTACGATCAACTCACTCCTTGAGGATCAGACTGGTGATGAAGTACCCAAAGGCCTCAGCTGACAACATAATCCAAGGCCAGCTACTATTCTGCCCACAGGATGTGCCTATTGCTGTATGTAATCCCCAGAGACCAGCCAACTGGCACTTCAAATACGGCCTCACATTTATGCTGGTCCCTGGGTGTGTGTGTGTGGGTTTATGAGCAAGGGACCCTATTCACTCAAATATTCCAGGGCTCCTTCCCTGAATGTTCAGCTTTTATTATTATTATTTTTTTTAAAAAAGCTCTAGCACTTTTACTTAGATGTTTAAATAGAATAGAATACAATATAGATTAAGCCATACCGGCAGTAACCTACTCAATTGCTTACTTAAGGAGTGAATCTGCTCCTGGTTTACACGGTTCTGGCCACTGAGTGCAAAGGCACTGGGACGTCCAATCATCATTCACCATTATTGTTTAAAATGAACACTTGGGCTGCAATCCTATACTCACTTACAGGGAATAAGCCCCATTGAATGTGACAGGACTTACTCCTGAGTAAACATGTATGGAATTGCACCGCTAATTTCATTTTATTAATGTGATTCAATGAAGCAAGCCTCTTAAATTTAAACAGATCAGACTAAACTGTTTGCATTTAGGTATGTATGTGTGTGTGTGTGTGTGTGTGTGTGTTACTATTTTAAATTGACTTACGATGCCACTCCCTAGCACGTTTTGCTCCCAGTGTATTCCTTGCCCATATTACCTTCACTGTCGCCTCTTGCTCCTCTTCATCCCCGTGTTGCACCTCTATCAGGGTGTACTTGCCATCATGAGCTATGAAGTTCTCCCGGTCAGCCCATTTATTCTTTGTTTTATCCTGAAACTTCTTCTCAAAATCCTTCTTGGCAGCTTCCAAGGACGGAAAGCTGCAGAGTTTTGACTGTCCTACTTCCCCCTGGAAGCAGTAGCAGGAAATTAGCATCAGTAAAAAGACTGAAACCTTGCATCTTCTTCTTGTGCCTTTTGCACCTCATCTCTTAAGACTTCTAGAATGAAAAAAGGGTAGGCAGCACCAATGGCAGTGCTGTTGACAGGCCTTACAGGCAAAGACGTTCATGCTTTCCATATAGTGGGGTGGCCTGTAGACAGCGACAAGTCCTAGCATTCAATTCTCCACTTGAGAAGCACATTATGATAATGTTGCAAGAACCTTTTTTTTTTTTTTTTTAAACATAGCAAGCACACCCCTAAACCAGATATTTTAAATTTATTCTTAGCTTTTATATACCGCTTTATCTGCTAAAAAACCATCAAGGTGGTGTCTGAGAATACAAAACAATTAAACAATAAAACAATAAAAACAAGAACATTAAAAATGGTAAAAACATGAAAACATCAAATTACACATGTTAAAAGGCTAAGGGCGCAATCCTATCAGGGTTGCGCCTTCGTAGGATGGAAGCCTCCAAACTTGGAGGCTTCCGTGTATCCAGTGCCCTGCCGGGCTGAAGCCAGCAGGGCGGGAAGATGGGCGGAGATGATGATCTTCACTTCCCCATCCTCCTTTTTTTTTGCCCATCTAGCAATGGCACTCCAGAAGCAGAGGGAAGGAGGCTGGAAGAGTCTCAGGATAGCTCGTATCCTGGCCACCTCTCCGGTCTCTCCCCCCCACCCCCGGAACACGCCCCTTTCTCCCCTCTCCACAGTCAATTTTCTAGCCTTCAAGGCCAGCTGGTGTTGTTTTTTCCACGTTGACTGTAAAGGGTTGAGGGAGGAGGGGCAGATCTCCAACTCCCCCTTCCGATGTTGGAACACTGTCTCCAACCTCGGGGGGGGGGAGGATCCTCACCATCCTGTGCCCCCTGAGACAATGTTTAGGGGGGCATAGGATGGCTCCCTAAATGGAAAAGATGTGTCCTTTACATCTTTTCTAAAATCCAAGAGAGTGGGGGGGGGCCAATTGTAGTTCTTGAGGGAGTACATTCCACAGTTTTGCAGCAACAAAGGAGAGAGCCCTTTCACACGTGTCCAACAAATGGGCCTCTGAAGATAATGGTGTCCTCAAAAGGACTTCTCCTGCAGATTTTAACACTCAAACGGGTTCACAGCAAGATAGGTGGTTCCTTACATATAGTCACGTCCTACGTCATTTAGGGAGCAATCCTATGGCCCCTAGACAGTATCTGAGGGGCCATAGGATACTTTTGGGTCCCAGATCGGAGACAGCACTCCAACCTCGGAGGGGGGAATCCGCGATCTGTCCCCGCTCCCAGCTGGCGCAGAAAGGACCGTGCCAGCTGCCTCTCCAAGGCTAGGAATGCAATCTCAGAGACAGGGAAAAGGGTGGCCGGGTGACCAGCCAGATGGGCGATTAACAAATATAATAAATAAATAAAATAAATAAAATAAATAAAAGGGGGCATTTCAGTGGGCGGGGAGCCGAGACTGGAGAAGCCAGGATATGAGCTATCCTGGGGCCTCTCCAGCTTCCTTCCCACACCCGCCAAAACACCTTTGCTAGACGGGCAAAAAAGCCACCCAAGTTTTGAATACATTAGGTGCACAATCCAATGTCTGTTTAGTCAGAAATAAACCCTACCATGTTCAGTGGGGTTTACTCCCTAGTAAGCATGCTTCGGATTGCAGGAGAAAAGCTTTGAGATTCTCCTTCATGTCAGATTCATTCAGTTCCATAATAACCGCACACCAGTCCCCTTGTGGATTTGTTTAGCTCTCATCCTCTTTACTTAACACCAAGTCAATCTTTTAAGTAGTTGGGCCTGACCTTTTTGGGTCAGTGGGCACAGTTGGAATTTTGAGAGTGTCATGGGTGTTTTCACAAAATGGCTGCCATAGTAGGCATACCCAGTCACTAAACACTCATTTCCCAGAAAGTAAACTAAAAGAAAAGTAATTTGCCCAAGAACCTAAGTACAAGGCAGCGGTGGGGTGTGAGCTTCAAAACACAAACTCATTCTTTTGATCCCAAATGAAGATGGTGCTTTGTAGCACAACAGCCTCCTAGTTATTTAATTTTAAAAAAAAATTGAACAAAAAATTGTAAGAAATAATATAAAAATCATGGAGGGGCAGGGAGCCTGGCAGGCGCCAAAAGAGGTGCCTGGAGGCACCACATTGGAAACGCCACTGGTAGAGCTTATCTACATGTCACTTTGGCTGAAGGTGATACTGCCAACACCAAAGTTTTCTGAGCATGTAAGCACTCTTCAGACCTGGTATTCCCACCCCACATGGGTTGTCCTGAGCCTTTGAACAAGCCAACGTCCTTTGCAGTGCCAAGGCCTTTAGCAACCCAGCCGAAGTTCATTTCGAAGCATGAAGCCAAGCAATTAGGCAGACTCAAATCAAGAAGTGGGGGTGGGGGTGGGGGAAGAGGGAGGTTTAAAGTAGATTATACAGGAGTGAGATGTCTGAGCAAATATTAATTGTAATAAATGGGAAGTACCTCCAGACAGGAAACTTAATTTAGAGCCTCAGCAACTGAGGTCAAGAAGCACACACACTTATCACTTGGATGTCTCCAAGAGGCTTTTACGGAACATCCCCCCCCCCCCCGAACAGTTGTAAATCCCACTTTAAAAATGGAGCTTTAGCTTTGACAGCTGTCCAAGTTAACTACTCCTGTAAAAAGGGGTGGCTCTCATGTTTCCATGTTCCATGGTAGAATCTTGGAAAAGTGCAAAAATGAGGGCACCCTTGGGGCACATGAGTGCCCCCCCAAACCTGAGGATCTTGTCGCAAAGGGGGTAAATGAGCTGCTTACCCCTTTTCAAGGGGCTAAGATCACTCATGCCTTTGGTCACATTAGACAGCTCGCCTTTTGACAGCTGTCAGATGTAACCAAAGGGAAAAATAAACCTACCTGCAGCCTCTGTGGGGGCTTTGTCAGCAGGCACCCTACTGCACATTGCCCACCTGAGGCTCCCACAAAGGCAAATGCTCGCAGTTGCACAAGTGCAGGTAAAAAAAAATCATCTCCCCCCCCCCCCCGCAAATATAAATTTACTGGGAACAAAAACAATTTTAAAAAAATGTCAGGCAACCATGTGCAGCCCCTCCAAGATACCGCTGGGGCACTTTGAAGGAACTGTCAGTAGCTGTCAAAACAGGGATCGCGAAAGCTGGCTTGACAGCTGGCTTTCACAATCTCCAGGGGATAAAAAGTTTAAAGGGGAAAAAAGCTGCAATGAACCTGACAATGGCTCGCAATCGCAGCAAGGGGGGGGGGGGGAGCCAGTGCCAGCTGCGCCCAAAAGTGCCGCTTGGGCACTTTTGGGGTGGCTGGCCCTGGCAGTTGCCCAAGAGCCACTTTGCAAAAGCGGCAAGGGTTTTCTGTCACTCTTGCCAAGGGACTCGGTTTCCAATTCCCTGTACCCATGATGGGGTCAGTTGCCCGGGTTCAGACGATACAACAACCCATCATGGGTAGAACAACCCCACGACAATCCCCGTAGGTTGTTGGGGTTGCTTGCCGCTCACAAACAAGCCACCCTGGGGAAACCGGTCCAGGTTCACATGACACGACAACCCAACGGTGTCATGTCGTGCGAACCCAGTCATTGGGTATCGATTATTTTTCTACACTGTAGCTGCTTTTATATGTTAAAGCTACCTTTAGTTTCTGTATGCTTGATGTCATCTTCCAGTTGGTCGTCATTTTATCCCAAATTATTCGTAAAGGATGAGTTCTCTTGAACTGGATGCTCCTCACTGCCCATAAGATTTCCTCTCAGTAGTCACTTTAGAAGCCATTTCCCTCTAACTTTACTCAAAGCCCTATCTTGCTTATGTATTGGCTCACAGCCTGTATACCAGGGACGGGCAACTTGTGGCCCCCCCAGATGTTTTGGCCCACAACTCCCATCAGTCCTAGCCAGCATAGCCCATAGTGAGGGATGATGGGAGTTGCAGACCAACAACATGTTTGACTAGAGCAGGGGTCCTCAATGTGTCACCCGTGAGAACCTCCAACGGTGCCCACGAAGTTCTCCCCTCCCTGCCCCATTCAAAAATATTGTTTTAAGTAAAACTTAAATGTTACGGCAGTCTTCTTTCTCTCCCTTTCTAGCCTCTTGCCTTGCTCTTTCTCTCCCTCCTACCTTGCCATTTCCCCCTCCCGCGAAGCCTCTAGCCTGGCTAGGGGGCCTCACATGTCCCCCATCCTTATAGTACAACATGATCTGGCAAATCTGGTGGGAGTTGTCAAGCTGATCTAGGAAGGTGAAAGACAAGTACACCCCACTTGAGAACAGCCCGGTATAATTCGCCACTCTTACTGGGCTGACACAGAGAAAAATAAAATGTATGCAAAATATAGAAGCATAGGAAAGGACAAACAAGGCATGCTAATGATCTCTAAGTGACGCAAATTAAATCGCATAAAATATACCCGGGATATATTGGCAGTCCAATCATAGCAATCGAGTTGGGTTATTTTTTTAAGAACAGCTTCCTATTAAGAGCATATGGAGTGGAGGAATGGGAGCAGTGGCAATATAATATAAATTAGAAACAGTCCTCTAAGCTTTTGACAAACTGCAAATCACCACCCTAGGCTGGTGCTCAGTCTTTTAAAAGATTCCCATGGCAGCCTTTTTGAAAGTATAATGATGCTCAGCAACTGGAGGCACCTGGGCAAAATCCATCCCCATGAGGGATGCCCAGTGGTGCCACCCCAGTGCCAACTGAGAGGCCAAAGAGGAGGAAGTGGAATCTGTGGCAACAGAACTTGCCGGAGTGGTGGAGGAGGCAAATTAGTTGCTGACTGGGGGATGAAGGGGACAAGAGAGAGCCACTGTGGTGTAGTGGTTAGAGTACTGGACTATGGCTCAGGAAATCCGGGTTCTAGTCCCCACTCGGCCATGAAACCCACTGGGTGACTTTGGGCCAGTCACCGGCTCTCAGCCTAACCTACCTCACAGGGCTGTTGTGAGGATAAAATGGAGAGGAGGAGGATCATTTAAGCCTCCATGTAAGAGGGAAAAAGGGAGGATATAAACGATAACAACAACAACAACAACAATGGAGTTGGACAAGCCAACTCTAGCGAGCACTCAGTCTGGAAGCACTTGTTTTCCATTTGTAACCTTCCCGTGTTTTCCCACCACTTTTGCTGTCTTTTTTTCTTAACAGAAAAAGTCTGCTAAGTAGGTAGAGACAGAATAGTTGCACAATGCCTTTTGATAGGTAGCATTAGGAGCTGTCCATCTGGAAGCAACCTAAGTCCCCCTGATCTTTGCTTGGGGCACCTATGCCTGAAGAAGTGCATTTTTAGAATATGTTGTTTAGCTAAAAATAATGGCTACGTTCAGGAAAAATCATGGGAAGTGATATGCATGGAACCTGTTTAGCTCTATGCCAAAGGTAAGAGACTGCAGGAAGTCCTCCTTCCACAGAACAATCTCTGGATTCATGTTAGAACTCCTTCGACAATGAAATGCAGCAGGGATACCTGGGGAAAATATTTTCCGTTCTCCACAGAGTTGCAACCAGGGCTGGCCCTCCCATTAGGCAAGGTGAGGCGGCTGCCTCAGGCGGCAGATCCTGTGGAGCGGGGAGCCCTGCACCCCCTAAGCTACCCTGCTGCTGTCCTCAGGTGTGGTAGAGGCAGACAGCACTGAAGTCAGACTCAGCGGCCAGTCCGGTCGGCTTCTGTACATGGAACAGGGCGGGGGAGCATCTTGTCCTTCGCCTCAGGCAGCAAAGCATCTTGGGCCAACCCTGGCTGCAACTGACAATAGAGCTGCCGGCCGCCCCCTGCTTGGATTAAGAGAAAGCCACTCGGTAATTTCAGCCCCTTGCCCTGGTCTGTGGAAAGAGTGTGCGGTGCCCACCCTCAACGGCCAAGGATCGGGAGAGAATGTGTATCTATGTGCTAGTCAGCACAGGAGTGTGTTTGGTGTGCAAACAAAGTCCGAAGGGAGGGAACCACGTGGGATGCAAATCAGTGAGAGGAGAAGAGGAAAGGGCCTCGTGCGACTGATGACTCAGTATGGCTCACGGTCCAATTTCTCAAGCGCAGAATTCCTGCCAAGGTATGACGAAGTATTCTGGGAAATAAAAGCCTTATGAAACTTGAGCCTTGGAGGAGAACTGGCAGACACGAGCTGCAACCCTGAAGTGGCCCACTGTGGGCTAGCGAAGAATCTGCTTGCACCTGCAGGCTTGATACAGAAAGCATTTCATATTAAAAGTCCCTCCCCCAAGACAGCGTGTGGGGCAGCTTCTAGTAATCCAGCCAAATAAGAACAGCTTGAATTTAGGGGTTCTCCTTGGAATTAAAGGAATTAAACACAAAGGGCTTCCAAGGAGAACTAATTAAGCCAGAGAACTAATTAAGCCAGCGGCAGAGAAGCAGCCAGAAGGTGGCCATGAGTAAAAAACCTTTGTTTTCTTCAAATGGCAAGATAAAAGTGGCCCGTAACCAAGCAACAGGTCTTAGAGAGAGCTTGTACAGGAAACTCTGGCAAGACGGCAGCATTGGGCAAAGAAGAGGGCCAAGTCTGGGTCCCTTATTTGGAATGATGTACAATTCTATATCTGTTTTGTGGGTCCGGTTTAGGGGGATAGAAACATCTGGATTTCTGGGGCAAAAGAGGAAGCAAAAATACTATGCACATGATAGTGGCATGACTACCAACAGCTGAAGCTAAATCTCAGTTATTTTGAAAGGTTCCCCAATTTGCAAGCGCATTTTCCTCATGGTTGTGAAGAACAATTCGGGACCACATTTACAGGGCATGCTTGCCTTTACTATCTAAAGCAGGGGTGAACAACTTGTGGCCCTCCAGATAGTGTGCCCTACAGCTCCCATCAGCCATAGCCAGCGTAGCCAATGGTGAAGGATCATCTATCTATCTATCTATCTATCTGGAATTATTTCTAGGCTGCCTTTAAGGCTGGAACCCTCTCAAGGTGGTGAGCTGTAGGCCAAAACATCTGGGGGGCTCACAAGTTGCCCACCCCTGATCTAAAAGTTCAGAAACAAGAATGCATCTGCTTTTCTGCCCCATTAATGTTGGAGTTGAGCCAATCATTCTAGGGAAGTTGTTGTCTCACATATATTCATATTATATTTGATATCCAAGACTTGTGATTTCCTGACCTGGCTTTCCCAAGTCTGACCTAAAATTGAGCACAAGCCTGTCAGAAAAAAAAAAGATGAACTTGGGGTTTCTGTCAGGCACACCATTTACCGGTATTTATTTACATTCTTAGACCACCCAATAACCGAACTTCTCTAAGTGGAGTACCAGTAAATTAAAAACATAATACACAAAAGCATAATAAAATAATGATGCTAAAACTGCCCAAAATAAAACCAGCAGTAAGGGGCAAAAAAAAGGCAGTACAAACGAAAGTCAAAGTAAAACCAGCACAAAAACACGACAGTGCAAAGATCTAAAAACACTGAAACAATTCTTAAAATGCCTGGGAGAATAAAAAGGTCTTCATCTGGCACCAAAAGACAAGGTAGGCACCAGGAGAGCCTCTCTAGGGTGGGCATTCCACAGGCAGGGTGCCACCACTGAAACGGCCCTCCCTCTCATAGCCATTAGGCAGCGGCATTGCAATGATCCAAATGGGAGGTTACCAGAGCTAACTGTTGCAAGTGTTATGAGTAGATATAATTAATAACAATTTAGTTATGGTTATGTCAAGCATAAGGAAGACCACAGCAGGCCCTGGCAGTTTGGGTGAGCTTGGGTTTGTGAGAAGTGAGAGCCAGTCATCATCATCATCAGGCGATCACTCGTGACCGAGTAAGATTGTCTTCCGGGATAAAAGGAGGAAATTCTAAAGAAGATTGTGTAGACTCTAGCGATGGGTCCATAAGTGACTGTGGAGGCCAATTCTAGATCCACACAGCTTCCCACAGTGAGGACACAGGTTACCAGATAGAAGATGGTCCTGTAAAGGATTCATTTGACGTGCTTTTCGCTTAGCACGTTTCTCCCTTTCACCTTGCACTCGGGCTTCTTCAAAGTCCATGGAACCTTTGTGAAAGGCCAACCTCCATTTAGATCGTTCATGGGCCAGAGCTTCCCAGTTTTCGATGTTTATATTGCATTTTTTTAGATTAGCCTTATGAACATCTTTAAACCTCTTATATTGACCACCGATATTCCGCTTTCCATCCTTGAGTTGGGAGTAAAGTAACTGCTTTGGGAGACGGCAGTCAGGCATTCGAACAACATGACCGGTCCACTGAAGTTGGCGTTGAAGGATCATTTTTTCAATGCTAGTAGTCTTTGCTTCTTCCAGTACACTGACATTTGTTCGCCTATCTTCCCAAGTAATCCGCAGGATTTTCCGGAGGCAACGTTGATGAAACCTTTCAAGGAGGTGGAAGTGACGTTTATAGATAGTCCATGTTTCACAGGCATACAATAAAGTTGGTAATACAATGGCTTCATAAACCAGTGTTTTGGTCTTCTTACAAATATCCCGATCCTCGAACACTCTATGTTTCATTCGAGAAAATGCGGCACTTGCGGAGCTCAGACGATGCTGGATTTCACTGTCGATGTTAGCTGTAACAGAAAGATAGCTGCCAAGATAGAGAAAATGATCGACGTTTTCCAGTATTGTCCCGCCAAGCTGGATAGATGGCATCACCAAAGGATTGGCTTGCACTTGCTGATGAAGCACTTTGGTTTTTTTGATGTTAAGTGAGAGACCAAGTTTTTCGTATGCTTCTGCAAAAGCATTTAGGATAGTTTGGAGATCATCCTCTGAATGTGCGGAGACCACATTATCATCAGCATACTGAAGTTCCACGACGGAGGTTGTAATTACCTTACTTTTTGCTTTCAGCCTGCTGAGATTAAAAAGCTTTCCATCTGTTCGATATATAATTCCCACACCGGTGGGAAGTTTCCCCTCGACAAGATGTAAAACCATGGCGATGAAAATGGCAAATAATGTTGGGGCGATAACACATCCCTGTTTAACACCTGATCCCACTTTAAATGGAGCACCATGAGAGCCGTTGTTGTCCAAAACCGTTGCCGTCATGTTGTCATGGAGAAGTCGCAAGATATTCACAAATTTATTGGGGCATCCAATTTTCATAAGGATAGTCCAGAGAGCTGTACGGTCTACAGTATCAAAGGCCTTAGCCAGATCGATAAATGCCATATAAAGGGGTTGATTTTGCTCCCGGCATTTTTCTTGGAGCTGACGTGCAGTAAAAATCATGTCTACTGTCCCTCTAGAGGGGCGGAAACCATATTGAGTTTCAGGGAGGATCTCTTCTGAAATAGATAGAAGACGGTTTGCAAGAATCCTAGCAAATATTTTACCTGCGGTTGCTAAGAGAGAAATGCCCCGATACTTTCCACAGTCTGTTCTATCACCCTTCTTAAAGAGGGTGATAATTATGGCATCCCTGAAGTCTTCTGGGATCTCTTCTCTTATCCAGATTTTTTCGATGAGTTTATGAAGATGTTGTACAAGTTCAGGCCCCCCTTCTTTAAAGATTTCAGCAGGAATCCCATCTGGTCCACTAGCTTTGTTGTTCTTCATTTGATTAATGGCTTTTATAACTTCATCCAAAGTGGGGAGTATTGCAAGTTCCTCTTTAATTTGTTTTTGCGGGATTTGCAAAAAAATCTCATTATCCACCTTAGACTTATGATTTAAAAGGTCATAATAATGCTCTTTCCAACGCAGTGCAATAGACTCTTTGTCTTTTAAGAGTTTGGTGCCATCTTTTGATTGTAAAGGGTTTGTACCATAGGTTTTTGGTCCATAAATGGCCCTTGTGGCCTTAAAAAAGCCCCGTGCATCATGAGATTCTGCAAGTTGTTGAATTTCTTCAGCTTTCTTTTTCCACCAAGCGTTCTTAAGTTCTCTTGTTCTTCTTTGGACCTCAGCCTTTGCGCTAGCGTAGGTTTTTTTCTTGGCAGCGCAGTTAATATCATTTTGCCATATTTGGAAGGCTTTCCTTTTTTGGTCAATTATATATTTAATCTCATTGTCATTTTCATCAAACCAATCCTGATGTTTCTTAGTTTCATATCCAATAGTTTGTTCACAAGCTGCAGTAATGGAGGTTTTCAGCTTAGACCAATGGTCCTCAATGTTGTCAGGAGATTCCGTAGGTAGATGTTCCTTAAGAAGTGATTGAAGACGAGTTTGCTTAATAGGATCTTGAAGGACTTGGATGTTCATTTTACGCCTTAGTTTCCTTCCTTGAAGCCTACGTTGGGGAGCAATGTTGATAACCATTTTGGACCGGATTAGTCGGTGGTCTGTCCAGCAGTCGTCGGCACTCACCATGGCCCTAGTAAGAAGTACATCGCGGCGATCTCTAACACGGACAATTACATAATCCAGAAGATGCCAGTGCTTTGACCGTGGGTGCTGCCATGATGTTTTAAACTTATTCTTTTGTCGAAAGAGCGTGTTTGTGATAGTGAGATTATGCTCTGCACATATAGACAAAAGTAAGAGTCCGTTCGGGTTGCTATTACCAACTCCGTCTTTTCCAATAGTTTCTGGCCATAAATCAAAGTCACGCCCGACTCTTGCGTTAAAATCGCCCAGGAGGATAATTTTATCCTCCTTAGGTATCTCTGACAGGAGAGTGTCCAACTGGCTGTAAAAACTTTCCTTGATGTCATCATCAGCATCTAATGTTGGTGCATAAGCGCTCAAAATAGTTACCTGTTGGTTATTGGCGAGCTTTAATCGAAGAGTTATCAGGCGTTCGTTAATGCCAGTAGGAACTTCTGACAAAGAGTTCACTAGTTCATTTTTGATGGCAAAGCCTACACCATGTATTCGTCGGTCCTGCTCAGGTAGTCCTTTCCAGAAGAAGGTATAACCTCCTTTTTCTTCTTTCAGCTGTCCCTCTCCTGCCCTTCGAGTTTCTTGAAGTGCTGCTATGTCAATTTTAAACCGTCTCAGCTCCCTTGCAATAATAGCAGTCCTACGTTCAGGGCGTTCACTATCTATGTTATCCAGCAATGTCCGTATATTCCATGTTCCAAAATTCAAATGTCTTTTTCGACCGCTAAAATGGTGACCCCACTGGACGCGGTAATCCAGTCAGGGGAGAGAGAGGTAGACTATGTTTAGGGCACCTTTTCTAGCCCCCTCCCCATACGGGGTGAGCAGAGTGGATCCTAAATAGGGCTGCTCAGTCATGGATACAGCTGCCGAGCTGCTCGACTACCTCGTTCCTTGAACAGGGCGACTGAGTCTGCATCCACCGCCCATGTGCTGGTCCATGACTAGAGGCTTCCAGATTCACAGTCCTGCCCCCGTTGCCATTCGCCAGTCGCCATGGGACTTTTTGTTTGTTTGTTTGTTTGGGTTGGGTTGGGTTGGATGGGTTGGGTTGGAAGACGCCTGTGCGTGAAACTGTTTTATGTGGGGAGATCGGTGCACAACGAATCACCACACAAACTTGACAGTGTGGCGTAGTGGTTAGAGTGTTGGACTGGGACTCGGGAGATCTGGGTTCTAGTCCCCGCTTGGCCATGAAGCTCACTGGGTGACTTTGGGCCAGTCACTGCCTCTCAGCCTAACCTACCTCATAGGGTTGTTGTGAGGATAAAATGGAGGAGGAGGAGGAGGAGGATTATGTAAGCCGCCTTGGGTTCCTTGCAGGAAAAAAGGCGGGGTATAAATATAATAAATAAATAAATAAGTGGCTAGCATGAATGAGAAGTGGCTGGATCTTGCAATGATCAGATTAATTTGCATAGCCTAAAGGAACAGGAGAGGTTCTCCTGAATAAGATTAAAAGCAGCTCTGCAAGAGATGGCTTCCAACTGATAGCAGGATTTAATCAGAGAATCAAGGTAAGCCAAACAAAAGCTTCAGCTATCAATAGCACCCAGACATGCACAAAGCAGTTCTTTAGGAAGACATACTCAGTCACACAGTAGCAGCAGTAGCACAGCCAAAAACATGCTGAAAAGGGGGGAGTCTGAGTGTTCAGAGATTAAGGTGATGGGCCATCAGGAAAGTAGTTTAGAAATACCGTAGTTAAAGCTATTAACAAGAACAAAGAAGGTCTTTCCCCACTCATAGCTAAGAGTTAAGAGGGAAAGGGTATAAGAACTCAAGCTTTCACAAGAGAAAAAGGAACTAATTGTAAGTTTATTAGCGGCAGGGAGATTACTGATAGCAAGGAATTGGAAAGTTCAATACCAGTACTTAATAATAGATTGGTATAAAGAGGTTTGGGATATTGCTTTAAATGATAAACTAACATGTAGTATTAAATGTAAAAGGGGACAATTAAAGAAAAATAATTTTAAGGAAATATGGGGGTCATTTTTAGATTATGTTTTAGTAAAGGGGAAAGGGAGTAAGCCATGTCATGATATATTTTTGGAATATAGATTAATAATGGATTATGTGGATAGAATTGGTTTTGGCCCCGGGGTGACGGGTGCACTTGGAGTTTATGATTTGTAGGTTTATGTTTGGGGTTTTTTGGTATGTGTGTTCTTTTAAAAAAATATAAATAAAAATTAAAAAAAAAAAAAGAACTCAAGCTTAGCAAATAGAAGATAGCAAGCAAGGACACGCGCGCACCTCTTGCTCCCCTTTGCCAGGCAGGACCCCTTCAACGCGGGACCAACAAGGAGTCAGGTAGCTATGGATTCTTTCCTTGCCTTGCCAGTGTGGGGGCCCTCCCCCCACTCCTTGCTGTCCATAGGCTGCCAGGGCATAGGAGCTCTCACCAATCTTAGATTTATAGAGTATGATTGGAGATGCAGTAGGTGTATTTTGCTGCCTGAATTTATTGTGCAAGACACTGTACCATCAGGAACTAAGACACTGTACATGCTCTAGATTTCTTCTGGAATAAACAGCTCCTTTCTTTCTAAATGTGTTGTGTCTCAGTTTAGTGCTTATGTGAAGAAGAGGAGCCTTTGGGGGGTCCCCACACGCACACTACACACACACACACACACACACACACACACACACCCTCATGTGTGAAGGCTGGGTGTGTGTGTGCATAGTTCCTCTTGAATGGGTGGCGCCTGGAAGTCCGGAGGAGCCAGGCTGAAAGCTTTCATATGTAAATGTAGTCAAACCCAGTAAGTCATGAGTTCCCTTCCCCCTGCCTGGCCAGGTGAAGTGCATTAGGATTGGCTAAGAGGCCGCAGAGCTACAGGGAGGAGGGGAGGGGGAAAAAGGTATATTTCCCAAAGCGTGGGTTTTGGTCTTTGTTCTTTGGTCTTGGATCGCATGGCTACCCGGCTGTGGTAATGGCGGTAAGCCAAAGACGCCAGGCAGCTCCTGGTGAAATTAGCTGATTGAGGGCTCTAGTGAAAGCATGTCTTGTGGGGGGCTATCCATCTCGGACCTGCGCGTAGATGGAATAGTTCCCCCCGGGCGGCAGGGCTGTGCTGGATCTAACCCTTGAAGAGAATACCCTCAGGTAATAGAGTGTATGCCTGAGAGATATTAAGGAATCAGGTTTTATTGTTTTGTAGCTCTATTTCTGTGTACTAAAGTGTCTCTCTCTTTATTTTGTGTGCTTCTCTCATTTCCCTAATCTTGTTGTAAAATGCTACCAGAATAAACCTTGTCCTGGTTTTACCCCACATGGTGTTTGTGGATTGCTCTGCTTGGTTCAGTATCTAAATCCAAGTTACAGAATTAAAGGCGAGTCCCTCAACAGAGATCCAAGTAGGATTGCATACAGCTGAGGCTGGCAATCTGGTACCTTGAGATCTCTGGGGGTCTTGGTTCCTTTGGAGTAGGAAAGGGTGGGGGTGTGGCGGGCCAGCCAGCCCCCCCTTCCTCCACAGCTTATATGTTGTGTCTCAGTTTAGTGCTTATATGTTGTGTCTCAGTTTAGGGTTAGTATGTCAAGTCTATGTTTAGTGCTAAAGGATGAAGTGCACACTTCACCCAACTGTGTGCGTCTTTACCCCAGCTAAAGATCCTAAACTTCTGGCAATATTGTGGGGTTAGCCTCTCTTCTTTAGGAGATTCTAATGCCCAGATTATCTGCCGTAACACAAGGCTCTCTCTGTCTAGGTAGGATTGTGGTTGGTGTATTAGCCTAAACTAATAAAAGGCACCCCACCTAGGCTACCTGTGCTTCTAGTGACAATGATGAATCCAAGAGCATCCCCAAACTAAACGCCTGATCCTTTAAAGAAAGTGCACCCCCCTCCAGAACAGAGTGAACAAAACTCAGCTAGACAGATGAACCACCCACAAATAGAATCTTTGTCTGGTCTGGATTGAATCTCAGGTTATTGGCCTTCAGGTCTTGTGGAGAGAAAGCCTGAGCACACTGCTGAACCCTGACATATTGAACCCTGACATGTTTTCCCCCTTTCCACTGTCACCCCTCTGTCTGCATAATCCCCACCCGGGGCACAGGAGACACAGTTCTGGGCAGACCGGTTATACATCTGCCACATCTGCATACCTTCAATGGGGCACATTTACACTTCCTCAAGGAAGCGCATAACATTCTGGAGGTGGGGGGGCGCAGTCTCAAAGAGCTGCAAAGTACTGTACCCCAAAGTACCCAGAAGATGCCAGCACCCGAAAGACCATCCCACCTGATCATCAAGGGCGGGGAGGGGGCGAGGGAGGGTAGAAAAGATACGTGCAAAAGAACAAAAGGGTTGTTGGGAACACGGTGCAGGCTTGCACAGGTCAGGTCGCTAGCTCCGGCTAGGGCCAAGCAACTTCCAACCCCGGGCAGGGCGCCCAGCGATCAGCAAAGCAAACCGCTACACTAGAATCCAGAGTCAGAGTCTCTGGTGTCAGGTTGTTGCAGAAGTTGCCTCTCCTGCCCAGGGGCCTGCCTGCCCCAATACACCAATTAGGACACAGGACCACTCGGATTCGGGAAGGATAGGTTTATTTTGCTAGCAAGGTTCAGAGCAATAGCTTGCCAAAACCTGAACACTCCCTTACGGCAGCCGGCGACACTTATAGCTTAGTTTAACCTGCATAGCTTATCCTAAACATTTGCCACGTATACCCAGAACCTATATAAGGCTATCTTTTCTTGTTACTCATCCTATTCCATATAAGGGCATGCTGCTGGTTTGCCCTTATCACTTAAGCTTTGCACTTTGGCCTTTGTTCAGAGTGGGGTTCTCTTTTCGCTCTGCCTCAAGGTAACATTCTGCATTCGAGCAAAGCCTACCTAGAAAGCAAATTGAATACAGTAATACCTTGAATTGAGAGCATAATTCGTTCTGGAAACGTGCTTGTAATCCAAAACACTCTTATATCAAAGAGTGTCTCTGGCGGGCGTGAGCGGGGCCGATTTCGGCCCACTACGCCTGCTCGAGGCGAGCGGTTACATCCCTACACTTGTCTTGCAAGACCGTGTTTGTTTATCGAGTCAAATTTTTTTAAAAATTTTTTGCTTTTCTTGCAAAACACTCTCAGACCAAGTTACTTGCAATCCAAAGTATTACTGTACTTCCATTTCCCTATGGTATTGACTGCTATGTTTATACTGTGAAATTCCTGTAGTCTATTAGTTCTGCTCCATTAAACTCTTTTGAAACTGACTAGCTTGTGGCTTCCCTGTGTTTCTGAGGGGATTCAATATCACTCGTGGCTAAAAGTAAAGGTTTTGACAGTGCCGGTTAACCCTTAAGGTGCCGAACCCACGCAACGGACCAGGTTCGGTCCACCACAGATCTACTGTCTGTTACAATCAAAGTTTGCTTTCAGTTATACACACAGTTTGTTAAAAGAGGTTTTCCTATCGCTTCAAGGAAAGCGATTCCCCGGCAAGCTACTCACTATTCCCTGGCAAGAGGTGGTGAAATGACTGCTTGACATTGGGACATTTTCCGGGAAACCACTGAATTGAGAAGCAGCTGCCGGTAGGTCTTTTAGGAAAGATGCTTCTCAATGTCTGAATTGTGTTTTAATTTAAAAAAAAAAACCAAAACCTGATCAACACAAAATGTGTACATCCTTGCCCAAGAGCAATCCAAATGGAAATGTTCCATATCATTTGGTAAGCATTTGGATTGCTGAGGAGGGAGTGGAGAGAAGGCTAGTCTCATGCGAAGGGGCAGGGAAGGCCTGGGGTGGGGGCACGTGCAGCCTCAGGGCTGCAGGTTGTATACCCTAATGTATATGAACTCATTCTTTTCTTTTGCTCTAATTTCTGCTGGTTGGACTTTCTCGATGTCTAAATATGCCTCATGGTCTCTCTCTCTCTCCCATCGCTCAAGGACCAAACAGACATTACTTTAAATCTGTATCTAGCAGCTACCGTATGTCCTTTAAAAAAAAAATTCTAGAGTAGGCACAGGGCCCCAGATCCAGAATGGGACCCTAGCGTAGGGGGTAAGAGGGCTTTTAAGAACTGGATTGGGGGCCCTGTGCCTATTCTAGAATAAAAATGCCAAAAAAAGATGTAGCTGCTAGATATGGACTTAAAGCAGTGTTTCTCAACCTTGGGTCCCCAGATGTTTTTGGCCTACAACTCCCAGCATGCCCCAGCCAGCATAGCTGGCTGGGGCATGCTGGAGTTGTAGGCCAAAAACATCTGGGGACCCAAGGTTGAGAAACACTGACTTAAAGTAATGTCTGTTTTGGCCCTCAGGGCTCACCCAGGAGAGAGTTTTTTCAGCCATTCTTGTTGCTGGGCCCATTACCCCACATCTCTCTATCAGCAAATGGAATATTTAGCAATAAATATGGCTAGGGACACACTGGCAGCTAGCAGTTCCTCAGGCCCCATGTGCGTTATGGCTCTGCAAACTGTAGTTTGGGAAAGAAAGGAAATAAAGATTAATTTTATGATGACTAAGGTTTTAGGAACCGTATGTCTTTGTTCCAGAGTGAGGCATCACTGGCCATGGCTCTGGTTAACCCGTGTCAGCCGGAAGCCAGCTTAGAGAGATGCGGAGCACGCCCTGGACTGCTGAGAAAAGAAACACCTGCCCTCCAACCACAGTTGCATTACTCACCACACGGCCCCAGCGGTTCCAGCAACTGAAGTTCCCATTCTGCTCTATGAGTTGGATGATGTAAAACTTGTTGTTGTTGTGGCCAATGTTGGTTTGGTTCAGCATGCAGTCGTAGTCCTCGTGAATCTAAAATCGCAACAGAGGAACTAACTTTTAATGTTTTTTAACTTGTATTGTTGTTCTTATATTCTGTAGATTATTTTTTTAAATACTATATTCAGTGTTCCTTGATGTTTTGTGTTCATGTCTTTTAGATTGTGAGCCTGAGGGCAGGGACTGTCTTATTATTAATTTGTGTAAGCCGCTCTGAGAGCCTTTTCTGGCTGAAGAGCGGGGTATAAATGAAATGAAATAAATAAATAAATAAATAAATGTACTGAGGGGAACATTAATGTGTTTCATCTAAGACACCCACAACAATCTCTGTGTTTATGCCAGATGGCGATGTCACATTGGTCCAATGAACCAAGAGCTGCACTTTGACCCGAGTCCATTTACCTGTTCAGACATGGATCCACTGGATGGCGCAGAGCACGGGTGTCGCACTTTTTTCCGCAAAAGAGCCAAATTCCATTTCGAGGAAACTGCTGGGGGCCATATTCCAAGTGGGGGGGGGGGGCAAAGGCAAAGCCCCCCCCCCCCAATACTCAAAATACCAGCATATTTTAACTTAAGCTCTTACTGCCAGTATCTAAGCCAGTGTTCTCCAACCTTGGGTCCCCGGATGTTTTTGGCCTACAACTCCCAGCATGCCCCAGCCAGCTATGCTGGCTGGGGCATGCTGGGAGTTGTAGGCCAAAAGCATCCGGGGACCCAAGGTTGGAGAACACTGATCTAAGCTATGGGAAAGGCATTTCAACCATGCGAATGCCATGAAAACACCAAATGATTAGTGGCAGTGGCCATCGCAGCCACTCCAGACCTCATTGGGGTTAGGCAGTTAGATCATATTATACTGTGCCAGTGCATTTCCAGCCCCAATTCAAAGTGCTGGTTTTGACCTTTAAAGCCCTAATGGTTTTGAGTCCAGGTTATCTGAAGTTCCACCTACACTCATAAGTACCTGCCCATTTTTAAAGATAATCTTTGTAGGCCCTGCTCACAATGAGCACTAGAGATAGGGCCTTCTCAGCGGTGGCCCCTACCCAATGGAATTCCCTCTCAAGAAAGATATGGCTAGCCCGATCTGTGGCTGCTTTTAAAAGGGTTTTTAAAAACTCACCTGTTCTTCCTGGCTTTTAATTCAAAATGCTTATGTTATTCACTGCTGATGGAAATTTTGAAATTGAAACTGGTTTTATTGATTTTATTAAATATGTTGGCATTGTTTTTATTGAAACTGGTTTTATTTAAAGTTGTTCATATTTAGTATGATGTTATTAATACGTTTGTATTGTTTTTCTGTTTTATGCCGCCTTGGGAAGACCATGGCCTTGAAAAGCGGCTTATAAATAGATGAAAGAAAAATAAAATAGAAAAAAATTATTATTATGAACTGCCCTAAGAGAGGAATTCCCAGCACTTGGTCAATGAGGCAACGAATGGAGTCCAGGACAGGATTCAAAAGGATAAATTCCAGTTCAGGCTGGAATCTCCACCAGCCCTCCAACCCTCAGAGTAGTAGCATTAGCTAACAGGATCTACAAAGAGGTCCTCTTGGCAGAAGGCTTCCTGAAGGAAAGAACACTGCTCAGGCCTGTGCCAGGAAATTCCTATTAGCTAACAAGGCTCTGGCACGTGCGGGGAGGGTGGGGAAGAAACTTGGCTTAGTCAATTTCCTTTCTATATTGAAAACATGTGATTTAGACAAGCAGCCCTGCAAAGAAAAGGCAAAAAACACTCAATCGAAAAAGCTTCAAGAAGAGGAAAGCCTGAAGACTTAGTGTATACTCTGAGCTGCATTCCATCACTCAGTGCTCAGGGGACAGTAACCCCGCCTTCATGTTACACCCTATCCCGGGACCAGATGGAATGGGAAATGGTACCTTTCCTCTACAGCAGGGGTGGGGAACCTCTTTCAGCCTGAAGGCCACATTCGATTTCGGAGCAGCGGTCAGGGGCCACATTCCAGTGGTGGGCGGGGCGGGGCCAAAAGCAAAGGGGCTGCAGCCAAAAATACAAAATATACCAACTTACTGTGGCTTCAAGCTCTTACTGCCAGTCTTAGGCGAGGCATTTCAACCCTTTAAAATGGGGGTAAAATTGCACAAAAAGCTGGGAAACTACAAAATGATTAGTATTGGGGGGGAAGGGGGGGCAGGGGAAGAGGGCGTGGTCATCTGGGAAATCCTGGTAGGCCAATATTTGGCACCCCAGGCCTTAGGCTCTGCACCCCTGGGCTAGGGCATTTTGGCAACCAGGGCCGGTGCTACCATTAGGCCAACCAGGCAGCTGCCTAGGGCGCAGGGCTAAAGGGGGCGCCAGAAACGTCTTGAAAAAAAATACAGCGCTCTCAAGTGGGAAGGGGGGCGCTAAATATCTGATCTTGCCTAGGGCACCAAACTGCCTTGCACCGGTCCTGTTGGCAACCTTCTCCAACTATGGGCCCTCCAGATGTTTTGGCCTACAGTTCCCATCAGCCCAAGCCAGCATTGCTAATGGTCAGGGATGAGGGCAGTTGTAATCCAAAACTTCTGGAAAGCACCAAGTTGGCGTGGGCTACGTTATACCGTCCAATAGAGACCGGGCATAGGTGAGCACTTCAGCCAGAGTGTCACTCTCACCTGGGCACCAGCAGCGTTACTCAGCTGACAGGCAGAATCGATTTTGGCCTTGAGCTTCTCCTTCGGAGCTGCCTTCAGTGCTGCCACGGTGGAGCGGAAACTGTCTTCCTCCGGTTCAGGTTTTGGCTCTGGTTCCTCTTTGACCTTCTTGCCCTTGACTGCCGCCTGGGTTCGGGCAGAGGCCTTGCGCTTTGGAGGCATGGTTCCCTCGGGAGCCTCAACCTGTTTCCCAAAAGAGTCAGACTGCCGATGAGATCCACTTCTTTCAGGCAACTGCCAAATATATCTATATCTGTATCTATATAAGAACAGACAACTTAATTCTTTGCATGTACATACTTGAAGCTCGAGGGAATGAGTAGGTCTCTAAAAGCACCAGTTCCTAAATGATGAGGGGGACCTCAGTGGCTTGGTTTAAGAGGGCACTAAGGGAGGGCTTGACTGCTAGAAATATTTGTTCCAAGAACAGTCCCATTCAGGCATCCTGGAAACTGCATACACTGAACACATGAGGAGGGAGAGCACTAGCGCCACCCCTCCATTGTCATTTCCATTGCCCTCTACATATGGAAGGCAACTTTCTGATAAGGGGAGTGCCTCCCATTTCTGTAGAGGCTCTCTACACGGCTTCGAACGCTGGAAAATCAGTGTTCAAAATCATATGGAGAGCCGCCACTGACCCAAGAGGATTCCCCCTTCAGAAAGACACGCCCCACATGTAGAGAGCAATGAAAGTGGGGACAGAGGGGAGAGCAGCTTGTATGCTCCCCTTTCCAGTGTGTTTAGTGTATAGAGTTTTCTAACGCCTGAATAGGGCTAATGTCAAACAAGATAGTGTTTCGTTCTGCCTTTGCTTTAGTATTTAGGCACTGGTGAGACCTGCGGTTACAGGGTTAACCCATGGATTGGTTTTTTCCAGCAAGGTCAGGTTTCAGGAACAAGGATAGAACAGTACCACGGAAAACTCGAGCCACACTGGGGCTGGAAGCCAGACAGGCTTGTTTGCATGTTGCTCCAATAAGGAGAGGAGTGAGGCTTAAATAAGAGTGTAGCTGGATGTAGGCTGCTTGGCCCTGCCTCCATACTGACTTAGGCTTGGCCTCTTAAAGGGGCCTGGCCTGTTTTAAAAATCTTAGGCTGCAAGTATGTCGGAATGGGTACGCTAGCGTCCTCATAGCCCAAGGACAGTAATGCAACCTCCTCTGGATGCAGAGAAGCCGACCCCTGGGGTCTTTCTGGAGAGCTGGGTCCAGACGAGGTGGAAGCCTCGTGATGCCTGTCCTTGGCCGAGTCCTCTCCTCATTCACTCTGAATTCTCTTCTTCTGAGGACAAGGAGTTGGGATCCTTGGAAGGACGAGGCTTCGGAGTCCTGATCCATGACAGATAGGTCTGCAAAGTGGGTCTTCAACAAAGGTAACATTCTGCTGGTTGTTAAATAGATAGGTTAGGGGTTATGGCATAGCAGCAACTAGGCCACATTGTGCCAAATACCAGAATAGTTCCTGCATCAACCTGGCCTGATCCCTTAATAAAAACTTTGCAGAACTGCAGACTTCCAGAAAGATTGATTTAGTGGCCATATTACATACTAAGGCACTGGAGATTGGGTGTTATAAGAGCTGAGATCCCAGGTATGCTACTGTTAGGACAGTACAGCCCTGCCTTCCTTTCCTGCCTAATTTGGATGTCATTCCCATGCAAGAATTGTGAGGTTTAGCAAACACATAGAGATACAGAAACATGATGAGGGAACATGCAAAATCGATGAGTTAAAAAACAAGCCCAAACTAACCCCGTGAATGGCAATGCCAGTGGCTCAGAAAAGAAAGGGAGAGAGATTAGTTTGTGGGTATATTTTCTGAGGAATCTGTGGTCAATGAAATAGCGGGCTAATACCTCTGTAGGGAAACCAGTCTTTCCCCCCCTCCCTCTCTCATTCTCTCGCACGCACGCACACACACACCTATATGGGCCTGCTCTAGGAACCATATTTGAAGCCCAGAGTCCTGCATTTGAAAACAGAGTTCCAGTCCTGTTTCTCATTCTCTTGCTGGTTTGCTTTCAATCAAACCACAGGTGCGCTCATACATGGTTTTAACACAGCTTGTCAGGTTCCATAAGGAACCAGTTTTGTTGCATGTCTGTCTATTCAAACATGCTGTCTTTAGTCTAACCCTAAACCAGAGGACTGAAGCCTCCAAACCACACCCTAGGCAAACAGCCCTACAACAACTGTAGCACCCAGAGCCAAATGCCTGTTTCACAGCTGACTCACAATTGTATCTCCGAGTCATACATGGGGTAATTCTAGATGAGGCTTTTTATTGGGCAATCGTCCTGTTTCATTCACAGAATTGTGCAGGGGGCCCAGACACCAAAGTCTTCCATTTGTAACCCTTACATGTTTTCTCACTGCTTCTTCCATCTTTTTTCTTAACAAAAGGGGGAAAAATACGAAGGAGGAAAAGACAGAACAGTTGCACAATTGCTTTTGATTGGTAGCGCTAGGAGCCCTCTATCTGGAAGCACCCGTGGTCCCAAACTCTCCCCTTCCCACGCACTCCATTCACACCTTTATTCTTCGGAAACCAGATTCTGTTTACGTAATTGCAAAATGCTTCTGAATGTCTTCCCAACTTTCTTTTCTACCAGTTCGGAAAGAGAACCAAATCTGCCTCATGAAATCTGGAACCTTTGGCTGTACAGTAACTTGTTTCAAGGAACATGTTGTGCTTCTCATGACCTGTAGGGCTGCCAAAACAGCTAGAACAGTAAAATATAAGAAGAGGAGTGATGGATCAGCTCAAAAGCCTATCTGGTCCAGCATTCTGTTCCCACTGTGGCCAATCAGGTGCCCCTGGGAAGCCCACAAGCAGGACATGGGGGCAACAGCACCCTCCCACTCGTGTTCCCCAGCAACTGGTGTTCAGAGACATACGGTAGTGTCTCTTCTCCTGGAGGTGGTCTATATAGCCATTATGACTAGAAGCCATTGATAACTGTGAACTGAGAGAGGGGGTTGCCCAAACTCCCTGCAGCAATGTAGGCAAGGGCAAACAATTACTCAGACTGCTACCACCCTTTACGTCCACCTCAGCCTGAGCCAGGGGACTCTCAGCCTTACAAGACACACTTAGGTTTAGAAATAAGGGCCCAAGTCGGCACCCTCTATTTTAAGCCCTAAGCCTGAAACGCTAAACAGTAGCAAAACCAAGCAAAAAGCTCTGGATTTAGTACAGAGGCTTAACTGGAATAAAGCACACACAGACTTTGAAATACAGTCATGCATAATTCGTTCCGGAAACGTGCTTGTAATCCAAAACACTCTTATATCAAAACGAAATCCCCCCCAAAAAAATTTGTGCAGAGATTTTTAATTTAAGCTGTACTACAGTACTTGTATTGCAAGACGTCGCTTGTATATCAAGTCAAAAAATAAATAAATGAATATTTAAAAATTTGCTTGTCTTGCAAAACGCTCTCAAACCAAGTTACTTGCAATCCAAGGTATTACTGTAGAGGTTAAGTTTATTTACAACGAGGAAGGGGAGGGGGAAGGGAATAACAAGGCGTACAAGAATCAGAGCAACCTTTGGAACAATGTTCCAGGCCAAAATAACAAAGCAATACCTAAATCTATCCTGTATTTTACCTAAGTAGGGGTCTTCCATTAGGACAGTGTCTGGGATCTAAAGACTCACAAGCCCCAGAGCAAGTTGAAGCATGAAGACAAAGATGAAACAGAAGACAAAGGCCACCATTAACCCCCCTGACTTTATAGCCACAAGCCTTTGACAAATGTGAGGTGAGTCTCTCCTTAGCTAAACATTAGGTAGCTGAATAATTTCTTTAGGCTTTCAGGAAGGGAGGGATGTGTGAAAAGTTCTCACAGCAGCAGAGCTGAAGTCATTCCGCCCAATTTGGAAAGAGTTCAGCTCTGGCCTTGAAGAGCCTTGAGACTAAACCGGCATAAGATAATGCACGCAGGCAGCTTAATGAGTGTGTGCAGGCCCATCCTCATGAAATGGAGTTTCTACAGGCAGCTAGATCTTAAAAATAAAAATGGATTTCTTGACAATAACCTCATCCTCCATGAATCCTCTTTTCAAGCCATTCAGGCTGGTGGCCAGTTGGTTTAAAACTCCACCAGTTTTACATTCTGACTTGCTAGCCCATTCTCATAAGCAGGCAAGGAGCAAATGTTTAACTTATTTAAATAAGCACGTGCATAGTAGCAGCCAGTGAGAACACAACCTTAAACTACATGCTAGGTGTCCGTGTTATTTCTTAATGGCGCATGCATGTTTAACATTGGCCAGCTGGGGTTTGGCTCTTGGAACACCTGATCTGCCGGCCTGGAGTGATTTATTTATTTATTTATTATATTATATTATATTTATGCATCGCCCATCTGGCCAGACATCCGGCCACTCTGAGCGATGTACAGTCCAATAAAACACGGGGGGGGGGGGACACACACACACACACACAGAGTATAAAACACAATTAAAAACAATGCAAAACTTAAAAATCCTAACCCACCCCATATTCCTGCCTAAAAAGCCACGTTTTTAATGCCCGGCAGAAGCTAATCAAGGAAGGGGCATGGTGGAGGTCACTGGGGAGAGAGTTCCATAAATTGGGGGCTGCCACAGAAAAGGCCCTCCTCCTAGTCCCCACCAGCCTGGTTTCTCTGGCTGATGGGACAGGGAGAAGGCCATCCGTGATGAACCCAAAGGGGTGGGTGGGGGTCATCCCTTTTGGAGAGCTGCTTCAGGGGGGATGCAGTTAGGGACCCCCCCCCAATACTGTGTCTATTTGATCTGCTCAGTGCCCTTGGTGGGGGGACTGCTTTTATTTTATCCCCTCCCCCCTTCCTGGGGCCTGAGGATGTACCTTGGAGGGAGGATATGAGGCCAAATGGGGGAATCCGTGGGGGCCTGAAGAATCAGTGTAGGGATGGGTAGAGGGAGATATGGCGTTGGGAGGAGGGCTAGCCAGGCAAGGCGAATGCGGCCCGGACAGTTAATAGCTGTGCCGTGCCGTGTTCTGGCCCTCCTTGTACCTGCAGGTTTGGTGGTTGCCCTATCAGCCAGCCTGCCTCGGGTCTCCGGATGCTGCTTTTAAATGCCAGATCGGTCCAAAACCAGACCTTCCTCATCCATGATGAGGCGGCTGATCTGGCATGCATTAGCAAGACCTGGGTGGGTGAACAGGGAGGAGTTAGTCTCTCCCAGTTGTGCCCACTGGGGTACTTGGTGCAGCATCAGGGTAAGACCTGAGGGCCGGGGAGGGGGGGTTGCTGTGGTCTATAGGAATTCTCTCTCTCTCTCCCCCCCCCTCCTCCCTGTCCATCTGACTACTGGTCTGGAGTGTTTGCATCTTGTGTTGGGCCAGCGGGATTCTGTTGGTATACTGCCCACCCCGCTGCTCCACAATCTCCCTATCTGAACTGACAGAGGTGGTCTCAGTTGCGATGCTGAGGTCCCCCAGGCTGTTGGTCCTGGGGGACGTTAACATCCATGCCGAGGGCGCCTTATCTGGGGTGGCTCAGGATTTCATGGACTCCATGATGGCCATGGGACTGTCCCATCGGCCCAACGCATATAGCAGGGCACACTCTAGATCTCTTCTTTTCATCTGAAAACCCACTGGGTGAAACCCACTGTGAAACCCACTGGGTGACTTTGGGCCAGTCACTGACTCTCAGCCTAACCTACCTCGCAGGGTTGTTGTGAGGATAAAATGGAGAGGAGGAGGAGGATTATGTAAGCCACCTTGGGTTCCTTGCAGGAAAAAAGGTGGGGTATAAATATAAATATAAATAATAATAATATAAATAATAATAATAAATAAATAAATCTGGGCATGGGGATGGTGACCTGAGGGGGGGGGGGGACTTTGAATCAGTCCCTTTGTCATGGTCAGATCACTGTCTGCCGAGATTTAGACCAACAGCGACTTTTCCCCTCTGCAAGGATGGGGGACCTATTAAGATGGTCCCATCCACCCCAGAGGTGAATGGATCCAGATGTTTTCCAGAGGGCCCTTGGGGGTTTTTCTGGCTGATATGGCTGGCAGTCCTGTTGAAACCCTGGTCGACAGCATCTTAGTCTTGTCTGGATTGAGCCTCACCCGGCCGGGTGGTTGACACGATCGCTCCTGAGTGCCCTCTCTGTAGTAGAGCTCCTACAGCTCCGTGGTACACCCCGGAGCTGAGAGTGATGAAACAACACAGGAGACGGCTTAAGTGCAGATGGAGAAAAACTCCTAGTGGATGCAATTGAGCCCTGGTATGCGCCCATAGTCAGGTATATTTAGGGGCAGTGAGGGAGGCAAAGAAACAACAACGTCTTACTGCTTCTATTCAATCTTCTATTTGCCACCCAGTGGAGCTTTTTAGGGTTGTCTGGGGCCTATTATATGCTGTCAGGGTTCAGGCCTGGTTTGGGCACAGAAACAGCTTTGGTCGCCCTGTACGATGACCTATGTCAGGAGAAAGACGGGGGAGTGTGACCCTGTTGATACTCCTGGATCTCTCAGTGGCTTTCGATACCATCGGCCATGGTATCCTTCTGGGGCAGCTGTCTGAGTTGGGAGTGGGGGAGTCCTGTTGAAACCCTGGTCGACAGCATCTTAGTCTTGTCTGGATTGAGCCTCACCCGGCCGGGTGGTTGACACGATCGCTCCTGAGTGCCCTCTCTGTAGTAGAGCTCCTACAGCTCCGTGGTACACCCCGGAGCTGAGAGTGATGAAAACAAACAGGAAGACGGCTTAAGTGCAGATGGAGAAAAACTCCTAGTGGATGCAATTGAGCCCTGGTATGCGCCCATAGGTATATTTAGGGGCAGTGAGGGAGGCAAAGAAACAACGTCTTACTGCTTCTATTCAATCTTCTATTTGCCACCCAGTGGAGCTTTTTAGGGTTGTCTGGGGCCTATTATATGCTGTCAGGGTTCAGGCCTGGTTTGGGCACAGAAACAGCTTTGGTCGCCCTGTACGATGACCTATGTCAGGAGAAAGACGGGGGGAGTGTGACCCTGTTGATACTCCTGGATCTCTCAGTGGCTTTCGATACCATCGGCCATGGTATCCTTCTGGGGCAGCTGTCTGAGTTGGGAGTGGGGGGCACTGCATTGCAGGGGTTCCACTCCTACTTGGATGGCTGGCTCCAGAAGGTGGTGCTTGGGGAATACTGCTCAGTCCCATGGACTCCCCAGTATGGAGTTCCTCAGGGGTCGGTCTTATCCCCCATGCTATTCAACATCTACATGAAACTGCTGACTGGGGTCATCCAGAGTTTTGGAGTGTGTTGCCATCAGTACGCTGATGACACACAGCTCTATTCCTCCTTTTCATCTTCAGCAGGTGAGGCCGTGGATGTGCTTAACCAGTGCCTGACTGCGACAATGGACTGGATGAGGGCTAACAAACTGAGGCTCAATCCAGACAAGACTAAGAGGCTGTTAGTGGGTGGTTCATCTGACTGGATTGAGGGTGCTCAAGCTCTTCTGGATAGGGTTGCACTCCCTTTGAAGGAACAGGTTCGTAGCTTGGGGGTCCTCCTTGAGCCATCTTCGTCACTTGAGGCTCAAGTGGCCTCAGTGGCACAGAGTGCCTTCTACCAGCTCCAGCTGGCAGCCCAGCTACACCCTATCTGGACAGGGATAGCCTGGTTTCAGTAACCTACACTCTGGTAATCTCTAAGCTAGACTACTGCAATGCACTCTACATGGGGCTGCCCTTGAAGACTGTCAGAAGCTGCAGCTTGTGCAAAATGCGGCAGCCAGACTAATAACCAGGCCAGAAGGTCTGAACATATAACACCAATTCCGGCCTGCTTGCATTGGCTGCCTATGTGCTTCTGAGCCCAATTCAAGGTACTGGTCTTAACATATAAAGACCTACATGGCTTGGGACCCCAATACTTGATGGAATGCCTCTCCCAACCACAATCTACCTGGACACTATGCTCGACATCTGGGGCCTTCCTCCGACTGCCACCTCTGAGGGAGGCTCGCTCGCTGGCCTTTTCTGTGGTAGCCCCCCCCCCCCGCATTATGAAACAAGATCCCCACTGAGGCCTGCCTGGCACCAACTCTGTCTTTTCGGTGCCAGGTCAAGACTGTCCTCAATAGCCAAGGCATTTAACAGTTCTAAATAGTACATGGGGGGTGGGGGTGGCAGTTATGTCAGCTTTTTTAATAGGTCTAGTTTTTATTAACTTGTTTTTAGTTATCTAAGTCGTTTTTAAATTTTAGTGGTAGAATATTTATGATGTTTTTATTGTTGTATTTTTATGAATTGTTGTAAACCGCCCAGAGAGTTTCGGCTATTGGGTGGTATGGAAGTAAAATAATAAATAATAATAAATTATTATTATTATTATTATTATTATTATTATTTGCAGCTTTAGCCCATAAGAGGGCCTGATCCTCTCTAGTATGCATGCACACAATGTAAATGTTACGCACATGGCGGTAGCTGGAAAGAGAAGATGGGGTCAAGCGATGGCTGTGGGTACGTAAATAGGGGAGGCAGTTGCATGTTTGAATGCAGCAGGGAAGAAGCAAGAGGGGAGAGAGGTGGATTATGTGGCGGTGAGGAGGGAGAATGACAGGGGAGATGGCAACCAGGAGATGGGGGGGGGGAATCAAGGGAATATGTGGAGGGGTGAGACGAGGACAGCAGGGGACCAGCAGGGTACATGAGGAGTTTAGCCACAAGCAGGAAACAAATACAAACATTTCTAAAGTCAGATGCAATGCTGTAGGGTTTTGAAAGGGTTTCGGCAGGATTTCCTATCCAATCTCCCAGTATATTCCTGTGTAGGACACAAATACAAGGTCTGCTCATGTACTTGCACAGGTGATACAGCCCCCCCCCCCCCCGACAACAGATGAATGTGTGATAAGCATAAGGTTCATAGAGGCTAGACATGCCAATGATCTTTGGATTCATCCCAGGAGGCTGGCTAAGCCTACTTACACAGCAAGCTTCTATAATCTATGCCTATCCCCAAATTAGTAACTAAAGACTTGCAAATAACTCCACAAAAAGTTGCTAACTCTTAAAGAGTTTTTACGAGCCCACCAACCCATATTTATTAAATTTATTAAGCTGATATACTGCCCAACTGGCAAATGCACTCAGGGTGGTTTACATTTCACACACACACACACACACAAAACAAAAACAAAAATGTCAATAAAACAGCAACTGGAACAATAAATACAACACTGAAAATATCAACATAAGATATTAGTACATGCATGATGACACTAATCTTGTGGTACATCAACAGCCTCAGGGAGGTGGTGGTGGAAGAGGAGGAAGAAAAGGAAGAGAACCAACACTTTTCCAATTTGCAAACCTTGGGCCTGATCACGGCACACAGGCTGTTTAAAAGCCTGATCAGAGAGTGCATTTCCCAAGGATGCTGCAGGAGGCTTTGTCACTTTTACAAGTGGGCTTGAGAAGCAGCAGAACTAAGCCCTGCTCAGTCACCTGTGGAAGGGCAAAGACGGAAACACATGGTCCCCTCGAGAGCTTGCTTGCTTATGTGCCACCACCACACTGGAAAAGCAGGGATGCCAAATCTGGGTTGAACTGCCTCTCCAGGATTCATAGGATGGTAGAGTTGAAAAGGGCCTACAAGGCTATCGAGTCCAACCCCCTGCTCAATGCAGGAAACTAGAGGAAGGGTCTCCCATCCAAGTAATCACCAGGCCTGACCCTGCTTAGCTTTCCACGCTCAGACAAGCTGAGCCAGCGTGAGCCACGGGATTACTGATTCCAGCCTAGAGGTCAAAACAGACACTGCTTTAAATGTGTGCCTAGCAGCCACGTCTTTCTTCTCCTTTCATTTTTACTCTAGAGTAGGCACAAGGGCCACGATCCGGACCCTAAGCGTGGGGGAGCGGTTTTTAAGAATGAATGGGGGGGGGGGGGCTGTGTGCCTACTCTAGAGTAAAAATGGGGCGACAGGGAGACACGACATAGTTGCTAGATAGACACACATTTAAAGTCATGTCTGTTTTGGTCCTTAGGAGGAATCTGGGTCGCCTGTTACTAAGCTACCAAGGCCCGGCATTGCTTGGGGGCGCCCACGACACCTCTCTTCGTTTAGAAACCAGCCCTAGAAGAACCGAGTGCGGATGCTGTCCCAGGTTTACTTCTTATCGCTCGGGGAACAACCCAGAAAACAAGGAAGGGCAAGTCCTCAGCGGTTTCCCAAGCCCGCCTCCTCCCATCCCAGAGTAGCAAACTCACCGAGGGCTCTCAGGCTCTGTGCGGCCCTCCTAGCTGTCCCACCGAACGGGCAAGAAGAGTCTGGCAGAAGGCAAGCGGCGGCAGGGCAAGTTTGGACAAGTCGGGATCGGGCAGGATTTGCTGCTTCCTGGGCTGTTTCGCTCCCCCGCTCGCCCTCTCTCTCCCCACCCCCGCTGCCTGCCTGGTGACCTCAGCCTTTTTACGGAGCAGCAGCAGCAGCAGCAGCAACCCGCCCCTCTGGGGACGGAGCCAGCCCAGCCCAGCGGCAAGGATGAGCGTAGATCAGCCGGTCGGCTTCATGCACCGCTGCGGTCATTCAACTGAGGGGGCAGCTCGATCAGCACGCACCATAGAAGGGAGACAAGGGATCAAGCAGCATCTCCTCTCTGGATCCACTGACAGATCACCACGTACCAAATGGGAGGCACGCAATGAGGGTAGTAAATGGGGGGGGGGGGCAGAAGGCGAGAGACAACCCCAAGTACCATCACCCCCTTTTCTCCCAAGTTCGTAGAAGGGAGATGTGCTGTAGGAAGAGCACCAATCACCAGTCTTCCAAGAAATCCAGGGCTTTTCTCTGGGAAGGCAGAGCCGCCGCGCGTGCCCCTGAGATGGAATCACCATGAAGGGAGGGGGGGGTCGCTCATTTAGGTCAAGCCGTGCAGATTGGAAACCCATGCGAGAAGTCCCCGATCTCCGCGGTCTCCTTCGTTCCGGCTTTTTACATTTCTGAGATTCATTCATTCTCCTGTGTATTTTACCCGTAGCGGGGCTAAGCAGCAGCCCCACGCACTCTGCAACCTCCTATTATGCAGCCTACAGCACTGACTGCCCATCAATCCTCGCTCCTTTCTTTCCCTGCGAGACAGCCCGCACATTTCACCGTGCAGACAGACACAGCTCCACAGCACAGGCGCTGCCCCAGGGATCCTCCTCCCGCCACCGCCGCCACCGCTCAAGACTCCCCCCAGTGGCGCACAAAGCACACTGCAGACGCAGCTGGAGCACCTGACACCGCCGGCTCAGCTACCAAGTTAAAAGCGCACACCGCGCCGACCCAATAGGAAAGCTCCACTACAAAGCGAAGACGAGCGGCTCATCAGACCAGTGAGATAATAGAGGCGGTATTCCCCAGTTGGCCTGGACCAATGAGAGTGAACCCGGTGCAGTAGGCGTACCCCTGCCAGCCTCCCTTCCTTAGCTTACACCTGGAGGAGGAGTTCCAGGCAGAATCTGAGCCAATAGGGAAAGGCCGGAGACGTTTCCGCCCTATGGGAAGGCGCCGGGGGTTGGATCAGAGAGCCACGTGGAGGAAGCGCTCTTTGATGAGGCTGCAGCCTTGGTAGCAGCATGGCGGCTGCGGGCATGAAGAGGAAACAGCAAAAGCAGCGAGGACCTTCGGCTTCGGCCGCGGGGGCTGGGCGCAAGAGGCGAAAGGTCAGCGAGGGGGATGGGATGGTCCTGGGCAAAGGGAAGGAGGGGGCCCGTTAACTGTCGACATGCTTTCCTCTCAGACGCCCCCCCCCCCGCCCTTTCAAGATATTCTTATGGGTACAGCGAGAAGTTCTGGTCTGCTTGAGTGAGAGAGAGAAAGGTCATGGGACCGGTATTATCTGAAAAATTCCAGAGGCTGCGAGGAATGGGCTGTAATGAGCGCTAATTGTGCAGTGTGATCCTAGGTAGGTGTAGGGCGCAATCCCATGCATGTTTAGACAGAAAAACAGTCGTATAATTCCCGGCATTCCCCAGCCAGCAGGGCTGGCTGGGGAATGCTAGGAGTTATAGGACTTTTTTTCTGTCTAAATATGCATGGGATTGCGCCCTTACTGAGTTCGGCCAGGTGCAAAAGAGGACAGAGCTTCTCCTGCACCTTTAATTCAGCAGGGTGTAAATTCCCTCTTCCACAAGACTGTTAAGGTTGCAGCAGCACTGCCCTCGTTTTGTATTTGGCCAATTTAAAGCTTACTCTAAAGTAAGCCAGTGGCAGGTCATTGGGGTCAATATATAGTGCTTATGCTCTGGTGAGTTATCCTTAGAATTACAGCCTTGAACTTTAGCAGACCTGGGATGCTTCTGGACAGATGGCTCCTACCACTACTGCTCAAAAGGTATAGCGCAGCTATTCCGTCTCACACACCCACAACAGATATTTTTCTAGTAAGAATAAAGACAGAAGTAGCAGTGCAAAACATGGCTTACAAATGGAAGGTGGCACACTGAATGAGTCAGGCGTGATTGCACAGTAAAAGCCTAGTCTGGAAGCATCCTTGCAATTTTCCTCCTAGGCAGGCATAAATGGGTGTTGAAATAAGCATTAGAGGTCATGTTCTGTCATATGAGAAGTCAAAAACTTTCAGTTGGTCTCCAGTCTCAGCCTTGTAATTAACACTTCTACTTGGGTGGATTGTTAGAGATTCTCTCACTGGCAGAGCATATCTTAAAAGTAAAATAGGTTTTGGTACAGTTTTCCAGTTACTCATTGTTTGCTAATTTTTCCACTTGCCATTCCTGTTATTCAATACCTGGAGAAAGACCTTATGATATAGTGATACTTCATCCCAGCAGATTTGCAGTTCTATTCTGAAATAAGTGTTTCATTTCCCAGCTTCCTGTTGCAGGAGGAGAAAGCCTGGCAGAAAGCTGGCTCCAAGTTGAATGAGGAGATCTCCAGTGATTCTGAACCAGATACGTAAGGATATTCCAGACTGCTTTGGTGTCCTTTCCTAGCCTAGAAGGAAAGTCATATAATTTTGGATAGTCTTGGGGAAAATACAATAGGAAGCAAACTTTGCATGAATTTCCCCTAGGGGTGGGGGTTGGATAAAGTAAATGGGTGAGAGCTTTTTTTTATGAATCCTTCTTACCATATAGGCAGGCTGTGAATTCCTACATATGCCTGCCTATCCCTTATTCTTGTGTGACCCTGTGCAATGAAGGCCCCTGTGGGATTCCTTGACGCAGTTCTTTTTGGCCTTTAGGGCCTGCCATGGGGGACTGAAGTGTTCTATCTAAGGGGATCATGAGAAAGTTATTTCTTGCTAATGGATGTTTGTTGGAGAGAAATTAGATGCCTCTGTCTAGAGTGCCTCTTTCCCCCGCCGTAGGCCAGCAAAGAAAAAGAATAATGAAGCTGAAGAGGAGATTGAGGAGACACCACAAGAGAAAAAACTGCGGTTAGCAAAGTTATACCTGGAGCAGCTTCGACAGCAAGGTACGAGAGAGAGGCAGGATTTGATATAACTGGACTGTTAACCTATTAAGGGTGCAATCCTATGCATGTTTAGACAGAAAAAAGACCTACAACTCCCAGCATGCCCCAGCCAGCATGCCTGTTTTTTTTCCTGTCTAAACATGCATAATATCGCAGCCTTAAGTGACTTAACCAGACTAGTTAATTATATTGCAAAACCTTAACAAATGTGATTTTTTTAAAAAAAAATTTTTAAAGGAGAATCCAGAATACGTATGAGAATTCTTCATGAGAAGGTTGTGGATTAAAAAAAAAATCCTTTGGTGTAAAGAAGGGGAAAGCAATTGCATTAATTTAACCAGACTTGTGAAATAAGAAATTTAAACCAGGTGTCTTTGATATCTCAACTATTTAACTTTCAGAAACTGCTTAACTTACTGGGGGTTAGTGAAGCACTTTTAAAAGAAAGTGTACAGGAGCAGTGGGTTGACTTTGGATGTTGGTTACAGTGAAAGATTCTTGAACTGAGGGTAAATCTTCAGTGTTTGATCTAGGAATGAAACTTGTGGTCATGCAAATAAACCAGTGTGATTCTGTGCACCATAGCCAGTTCATGTGATAAGTTGGCTGCAGGCAGAGAATTGGTACACACAAGCCCGGTTCGTATGTAATGACAATCCACAGGTTTTTTGTGTTCTTTTTAATCGTGGGTCATGAACAAGGTGGCTTGTTGGTACTTGCAGCCTGATAGCTCCCCCTGTAAGTGGGAAGCCGCTTAACAACCCATGTACCTACTGTCTGTGGTTGGTTTAGCGTTACTGTGTGAACCAGGAACTCTGGTTTGTCTCTCACCCCTAAAAGCCAGAGAAATAACCCAGGAACAAACTATGGGTTCTTTCTCCACCTTGCCAGGGAAGAGACAGGCCAGGGTTCCTGGTTTGCATGTCATGGGATGGAGTGGCTAAATAACCCTTCAACATTTTTATTAATGACTTGGATGAGGAGGTGCAGGAATTGCTTATCAAATTTGCAGATGACACAAAGTTGGGTGGAAGTGGAACAGCTAATACTCTGGAAGACAGAAACAAAATTCAAAGCGATCTCGATAGACTGGAGGGATGGGCTGAAAACAATAGAATGAAATTTAATAGGGATAAATGCAAGTGCTGCACCTAGGGAAAGGAAGCCAAATGCAGCAGTTACAGAATGGAGGACACTTGGCTCAATGATACTACAAGTGAGAAGGATCTTGGAATTATTGTAGATCACAAACTGAATATGAGCCAGCAATACGATGTGGCAATAAGACAATGGAACCAACTACCCAGGGAGGTGGTGGGCTCTCCCACTCTAGAGGCATTCAAGGTGCAGCTGGACAGCCATCTGTCAGGGATGCTTTGACTTGGATTCCTGTGTTGCGCAGGGGGTTGGGCTCGATGGCCTTATAGGCCCCTTCCAACTCTACTTTTCTATGATTCTGTGAACCCAGGGATGCTTGCAGTGGTAGCAATTGGGCAGCATTAACTAGCATGCTGCCTCATTCATGACAATCCACAAATTAAAAAATTGTGGATTGTTGCATGTGAACTAGGCCACAGCAATTTCAAGAGGCAGCCCTGTGTTTGAGGGGATATACAAATTGACTCTTCGTGCCTTGACGAATGGTTATGCTCCATCTAGTTTTTGCAGGGGAAAGTCTCCAATTGACTAAAGAGGCTGCAGTCAAGCAAAAATTCTTTCCTTCGCATTCTTAATGTTAATCTTTTTTGAAGCCCCGAGTCTTATGTGGTGTTTGTGATTTCTTCCCTTGGGCAGAAGAGGAAAAGGCTGAAGAAGAAGCCTTTGAGAAGGACCTGGTTGCTGGCCGACTGAAGGAAGACGTGGTGAGTAGGATACTGGAGAGTGGTGGTGGATTGAAGAAAGCTGTCAGTCTGCCTGTTGCTTGGATTGGACAGAGGAACGGCAAAAATTCCCACCTTCCCTATGGAATGGGTGGCATCTTCTCACTGGAGGGTTGAACAGAAATGCTTCCCACACTGCAGGGCCTCACTGGGTTCAGGACAGGTATCCCTGCTGTGCGGGCAAGGCTTTTAAATTTAACAGACTCTTTCCCACATAGCAGCGTGAGTGGTGAGTTGGAAAATTAGCAGTCTTCTTTGGCCTAGCCAGGCTGAACATGCAAAGAGCCAAGTTCAAGGGGGGACCGTGAGGGCGCTCTGCACATATGCAGAGAGAGGTACTGCTGTGAACTGTCCCCCTCGAGGGGTTGGCATTCTCTGCCTTCACGTTTGTTTCCTCTCTTGAATTAAACGTCCTCTTTCACACTCCTCAGTTCAGCTGTTTGTATGTTCAAGGAGACAGCGGCCTTTCCTGACTTACCCAGTCCCGATAGCTTCTAATGTGATTCCTTGTATGTACCCCACATCCACCTTTATGTCAGGCTGATGAAAGCTGTGCATCTTTGTTTAACCCTGTGCTGCTGACATCTCTTCTCTGGGCCAGTCGCACTCTTAATTATGTTAGCAAATATGTCCTGTATAATTGCAAACTTCTTTTTTTGTAAGCGGAGCTGTAAAATACTTCTAATGGTGACTGCTCAGTGTATCAGACTTCTAGTCTCTGAGCATCTGTGTCAGATGGACAACACATGGCCTGCGTGTTGCCGCTGGTGTGACCCCCACTGCTTCACTGCCAAAATTTGCAGTGGCCAAAACTGGTCCGTTTTATCCCTCTAGCGGTTTGCAATTCTTTTGCTGCCACCACCAAATCCAGCAGCGCAGCAGTGTGGCCTACAGGAGGTTCGGGGGTGGTGGTGTCAAAAGTGCCCCCCAGGCCCCCTGAAGTTGTCCATCCCTGCTCTGTTTTTCTGCTGAGCCAGGATGGATCGCACAGGTCAGTGAGTGTCTATTTGTCACAGTGCCGTAGAGATTGCCTCTCAAGGAGAACCTAATCATGATCTAGTAGTGTGAACCAGATCTTCAGTAAAAGCATTGACATAGCTACTAAAAGGGATGGGCAATCCATATTCTGTCAGGTTATACCAGACTCAGCAGGAGCTAAAGGGGGGATTGTTAACATCTCTGCCCATGTTTTAGAAGGTGGGCCTAGATAGGACACTAGACCTTGGACTACTGGATGTGGCTCACTTGTGCAGGTTCTAGGTGTAACTGGCTGGCTATCCTTACAATATTTTGTAGGGCTCGGGGGTGTCTCAAAACCTTTTCCTTCAGGGGTCAGTTGTGTATTCTTAATTTGCATTGTGCACTCTGCTCTGGTCTTCTTGGCATTTCACTTTCAGGAAACTTGTCATTTGCTTGTTTCCTCTCAGCTGCTTGTCTTCCTGTCAGTGAGGTGATAATTGTTTGTGTTCTCAGCCCCATTTCAAAACCATGCGAGTCTTACAGAACTATGACTATATGTTTTGAAGTTATGAAATGTGAATATCTAAGACAGCGGAGGCAGTAAGTAAACACAACATCTGTCAGCATTTAAACCATATTGTGGTCAGTTTTCCAAGTCTTATCTCCGCATGGAGACTTGGATAGGCTGCATGAGAGCTAGGAACTTAGTGTTATCTTTCAAAAAAACAAAGAAAGATGGGTATCAGGGTTCTGTTAACTAAGCAGTATTCAGTCATGTATGTATGCACTGCCTATACTTTGTTCTTCTTTGCATGTGAAGGGGGAAGAAAGGATTCTTGTGATCGGTCTTTCTATTTTATTCTCCCATAGCTTGAACAGAGAGGAAAATTGCAGCGGCAAATTGCAAAAATTGTAAGTAGAAACAACTTCCCTGGAGCAATTTTCCTGCATAATTTCAGAGCGGCTATTGCTCTCTATTCTTTGAAGCAGAGGAAACATTATTTCTAGTAAATTAAAACATGGAACATTATATGAATGTCGAACATGTGTTTCTGCCAGAAATGGTAGCTTTCCTGTGCAGTAGCCAAAGTCTGATTGCTTGATGTTATGTTCTGAAGAAGTTGCTTTTTTGGTGGCTAGATGCTCCAGTTTAAAATTTCCGGCCTGGCCTTTATTTGAGTAAAAATAGTTGGTGCTACTATCCTATTTATCTAGTAGTATGGGAATGGGAGAAGTTGTTTCTCTAAGCTTGGGGAGGCAATACAATGTAATGTTTCCTTTGGGCTGCATCACACTGCAAAGCAGGGTTGAAGTCTGACCGCACGATCCCTTGTTGTTATTTTTTAATAAAGGATTTTTTTTTTAATCCACAACCTTCTCATGAAGAATTCTCATACCTATTCTGGATTCTCCTTTAAAAATTTTTTTTTTTAAAAAATCACATTTGTTAAGGTTTTGCAATATAATTAACAGTCTGGTTAAGTCACTTAAGGCTGCGATATTATGCATGTTTAGACACGAAAAAAAACAGGCATGCTGGCTGGGGCATGCTGGGAGTTGTAGGTCTTTTTTCTGTCTAAACATGCATAGGATTGCACCCTTAATAGGATTGCACCCTTATTGTGATCCAAGGGGTAAGTCAGTCAAGATTTTTGTATCTGCCTCAGTAAATTCAAGTGCTTTGGTTTGAATGCAGCATCCCCCAAACCCACTGTTAGCAGGAGCTTGACGATCCAAACATTTGGCCTAGCTCTCAATGCAAGTCACTGACAAAAGAAGTCTCCCACATTTTCAATAAGATCAGTGTGTGGTACAATCTAGCCAAGCTGCCCCTGTGCCCTAACCTTCAGTATACCTACCTAACTCGACTTTGGGCAAGTTTGTAAACTGCTGTTCTCTTCGATGCCTTGGCCTGAATGCCAATCTCACTGGTACTCTTTGGACAGTTGCAGCCTCCAGACAGTTCTGACATCAGGGTACTACGAGGTCACCAGCTGCCCATCACCTGTCTGGTCATCTCGCCAGACGATAAATGTATCTTCTCTGCAGCCAAAGACTGTTCCATCATCAAATGTGAGTCTTATTCTCTACAAAAGGAGAGAGTGTCAAGGCATGGAAGGGGGGGGGGCGCGAGAAAGAGAGGGCGCAATATCGCAGACTTCATCCAGAGAATTGGTAGGCTCAGTGGATCACTTCTGTGTTGCCTGCACCAAATGTAGATGTGCCACTCGTCTCTTTGTGCAGCTTGGGAAGGTGAAGGAGTCAGTTCTAGTATCACTGACAAAATATTGCAGTCATGTATCTGTGTTATGCTAGCACTGCTCCTTTCTCCCCACTTACTATCCAGTTCTTTATTTTGAGCACCTTCTGCCTTGTTCTTCATAGTGAATCTTGGCAGCACTCTCATCTTCAGTGATTCTACCTGTGCTGCTAGATCGGTAAAACTGGGCTTGCAAATGGTTCAGATTGGCAGCTACCGGTAAATTGGCATGTATCGCTACTAGTGGTCTGTTGTTGAAATACATGGGCACGAGTCTCCAGATGGACTCGTGCCCATGTAACTCGCCTTCCATGTCTTTTTGGACTGGTGGGTGTTAACACCCAGAAGCTAGTCTCATGTCCTTACAAGCAAATAAAAGCGGCTTTGTACTGAATTTAAGCCATTGGGCCATGTAGCCTGCACTGTTTGTTCTGACTGGCCGCAGCTTTCCCAAAATATCAGGCAGAGGCCTTCCTCAGTTCTGCTACCTCTGATTCTTAACACAGAGATGATGGGGATTGAGCCGGTGGGCTCTTCCATACTTGCAGAGCATGTGCTTTGCCACCTGCCAATGGCCCTTCCCCGATGTGTTCTGTTAGATCAGGGGTGGGCGACGCGCTGCCCCCTGGTGTGGCCCCTGCTACTGCGCTGGTGAAATTTGCAGCAGGAGCCAAATACTCAGTGGTTTGCTTTTGAATTTCAGCGGCAAGATGCTACGGAACAGTTAAAAGGTCAATTTTTTTGCCATTGCCAAATTCAGCAGCGCAGTGATCTGTGGGGTCAGAAGTGGCCCCCCAGACCTCTCTGAAGTTGCTCACCCTTGTATTAGATTATATTTATATCCCAGGTAATCTCGACCTCACCTTTGGAGAAGGAACTGATGGCTTGACTTAAGGCAGTTCTCTGAGCTCTGGGCATCCAATTGACAATTGTTTTTATGAAGCTTGTTTTCCAAATACCTGTGGAAATTGCTATGGTCATGATTTAGATTCTCTATCATCTATACCAGAAATGCATCGCATTGAGTAACAAGGCAGCTCTGTCTTCATGGCTAGCATGAAGTCATCGTCAGCTTGGCTTTAGCTTGGTTCACATTTGCATGATTTAGTTGTTTGGTGGGTGTTGGTGTTGAGTTGACGTAATGGATGCCAAGCTGCAGTGAAGGTTGGTGACTGGGGCACGGATGGTGTTTTGGGCGAAGAATACACAAAACTGCCATCTCTCATTGCAGCTGAATGTTGCAGGGAACTGAGCGCATTCCACTCTGCAGCTACCAGGATAGAGTGCAACATTAATTCTCTAACTTCAATTTTGTGCCAAAATTAAGCTCTCTTCAAGAGAGAGAGAGTCTCTTGTAATCTAGTGGTTGACCTCCCTGTCCTATCAGCTGTGTGAGGATGCCAACAGAGAGGTGGTAAAAGTGTAGGGGTTCATTGTAGTTTAATCAGTTGAATAGAATGTGCCAGTAACATATTCAAAGTTGGAGTGAATTGGAGATTTTGGTGACTGAAGGCTGACCTGGTTCTTCCTATTCGTTCAGTTAGGCTTGGTGTGTGTGTGTGTGTGTGTGTGTGTGTGTGTGTGTAGTAGTTCTATTCATTGATCCATTTGGGTCTGGAGAGTGAGCAGAATGACTGTTCTCATGCATGCTGCTTAGTGTGTTTGAGCACCTCTCCTCCTGTTAGCATGCATGTGTGGAAGAAGAAATGCGGTTTTAAGTGCGCTTGTTCATGGTTTTAAATCAATTGACTCGCAAAGGTGAATTTCTAATAGTATTTCATAGGTTCATTGATCATAGAGTTAGAAGGAGCCTACAAGGCTATCGAGTCCAACCCCCTGCTCAGTGCAGGAAACTAGAGGAGGGGTCTCCCATCCAAGTAATCACCAGGCCTGACCATGCTTAGCTTTCCACGCTCAGACAAGCTGAGCCAGCGTGAGCCACAGGCCTGTTCTTCAAACTTCCTTCCTTCCTTTTTTCTTTTTTTGTTTTGGTGCCACCTGTGAACAGATGTATAGTGTCTGAAGTGCTCTGGTAGTCTTCTACTCCCCATTTCCCCCCACAGAGTTGTGCAGCTTTGGACTGGTGGCTTTGTGTTAACATAAAAACCCTGGTATGAAATAATGGACACCCATTTTTTTTTTTTTTTTTTTAATGCTAACCTCTGGTCCTTGTACAATCTCTTCTTCATGTCTCTGGTTCCTATTAAAATATGTCCTATTGTTAGCAGTGTCTTTGCCTCCATAACCATAAATTTTAAGGCAATAACTCAAATCTGCAGAACACCAGGTTAACTAAGGTGGAGGAAGATCCTCACATATGAAAATAACTGTGATTTCCGTCTTGGCCTTGTCCAGCTGACTTAGACGTTGTTGTATCTTAGGGGATGTGGAGAGCGGGAAGAAGCTACATGTGATCCGTGGAGGAAAGAAGGGAATGGAAGGCAGTTATGTCGGCCACACAGCACACATCCTTTCTATGGCTATTTCATCGGATGGCAAATACTTGGTAAGGGGCATCTACCTGCGACAACACGGTCCCTTACACTTTAGGACCACTCGCATAAACCCTTCTCCGGCTAAGCATCAACACTGAAAAACCTGAGTGGAGGGTCAAATGAAACCTTTCCCCTACTAATGAGGGAAAAAAAGATTAATGCTGGTTAGTAAGGATCTATTTTTAAATTTATGATGCTGTGGGTACAAAGGTGTGTGTGTGTAGATTTAAAAGTAATGCAGGTTAATAATGCCAAGCTGACACAGAGGATTTGGGTAGCAAACAAAATAAAAGTAAGTTTATTTTAATTCTCAAAATCTTAGTTCCAGAAAATAACTTAAAACCTGCCTATCCCAAACACTTTATAATTAACCTAAGTCCCTACAATTCTAAATACTTTCACTCCTCATACAATCACTGATTCCTCTTAAAACTCCTGACAAGACACGAATAATCCAACCTAACTCCCAACCTCTCTAACACTCCCAACACACTCTAACCACTCAAACTACTTCTTAACTCGACTACCTCTGACATCACTCAAACACTGCTTATATACTCCTCCCCCCACCCTTTCCAAGACATCACAAACCACACCCACTCAGTTCAACATTCTAGACACACTAAACATACTAATGCAGACATACACTAGGGAACTGAATTGTGGGGTTACGCCACACTACCCTCTTCCCATTCTGAGGAAACAAGCCCCCCTGGCCTCAGGCAGAGTTGGGGGACTACTTGAATCCTGAATCTATGCAGTTTGGTTTCCCCCTTCGTTGCAAAAACTGGAAACCCCCTCTGACAGCTGTACCTATCAATGGGTGGGCCATTAGTTAGGATGTGGATATCCATCTGACAGGAGGCTGCTGATCAGTCTGTGTGTTACTGGTCCTGTCAGCAAACTGTATGGTTAGGACGTGTTGCTCCACCAGTTCTGTGCTGCAGGTCTGTCCTTTCCCAGTAATAGTGAAGGCTCGCTGCTGCTGCTGTTGACTGCTAATAGTACACAGAGTGGAGCTGGCTTGTAGCATAGCTGGGGGGCTCTAACTGCTTGATGTAAAAAGCTGAGTAGCGTGAACAAAGTAGAGCCAATCGGTCAGCCTGTTATTGACTGAGTAGATCTTCATGGACACCTTAATGATACCACGAATGTCTAGACCAACCTTCCCCATCCGGGCGGGCACACCCCAGATGTGTTGGACTACAGCTCCCATCATCTCCAGCCAGCAGCCTTGCTGGCTGGGGGTCAGCAATGGGAGTTGTAGTCCAACACATCTGGAGGGTCGTAGGCTGGTCTAGAATATGCAATGCTCCTGAGGGTTGTGGGCACTGATAAGAGTGTCTGTCTTTGTCTGTTTCTGCTAGGCTACAGGAGATAGGAACAAGCTCATTATGATCTGGGAAGCTGCAACCTGCAAGCACCTGTATAAGTTCACAGGTCATCGTGATGCTGTGTCGGTGAGTGAGTTCTACAACGTATGAGGCAGTGGCTTCGTAGATCAGGCACACACAGGATGTGTGTGTGGGTTTTTGTTGGTGCATTTAATGTTATGTCCTAAAATGAAGGAACAGTTATACGAATAAAGATGTTTGAGTAGATTTTGTAGAATAAAATTGTAGGAGCCTGCTGGAGAGTAGATTATGTGGAAGCAGCCTGCATGAAATCACTAGTCACAATTTAGCTGATTGCTTTCTGGCCAATAAAGTCAGCATTCCTGTTAGCTGTACTGATTTTCTACATTACTATGGATTTTTCTTTTCTTTTTTCTTTTGTGAGCTGCCTTAAGCTGTATCATGGGAAAGGCAGGATAAAAAGGAATCCAAGACTCTTTTGCCTGTGGATGTGCTTTGGTATACTAACTAGAACTGGGAAGTGCAAAATGGTAGTACTGATGATAAAAAAAGAAGAGTGGTAATGTGCAAAATGCATTGTGTATCAAACATATCTTTCAGTCGTTGTGGATCCTTTTTTTAAAAAAAACAAAAACTCTCGGGTGCCACAGCATCCTTGAAGGTGTATAAGCTTTTACCTTTCTCTCATTCTCTGTGGAGAATGTGGACCAGGTTTGGCAGAGAGATTCAAGTGATTATGACCGAAAACACCAACCAGTCCGGCCACCAATCTGCCACCTCTCTCGTACCACTGTCCCCTTCTCCCACACAGGGCCTGTCTTTCCGGAAGGGCACACACCAGCTGTACAGTGCCTCACATGATCGTTCAGTCAAAGTGTGGAACGTGGCAGAGAATGCCTATGTGGAAACCTTGTAAGGAGCATGTTTTTCCTGTGTACTTGTGGGATTAGGGAAAGAAACAGAGAAATGTATGTGGTGTATTTCTGAACTGTAGAAGTCGTGGGCTTCTCTGCAAGTTACAGAAGGCTGATCTGGAGGGTGGGGTGCAAGTTGGCCTCAATGACCAATTAACATGGTGGCTTCTCTTTTTGGCTGTTGGGGCTATTGCATAGCTGGCAAATAGCTGGCAAAATAAGTTTGCCACTGCTTCAGGCTGTGCAGACCTGTATTACAGGGGTGGGCAACTTCAGAGGATCTGGGGACAAATTTCCTGCCCCAGGAACCCTCTGGAGCCGTGTTCCCACTGCTGGCAAAATTGCCACCGCCCAGGGGTGGTAAAGGCATAATTTCCTGTTAAAACAAGGCGGTGTGGTGAGCGCACTCCTTGTTTTAATGGAGAATTGCACTCCCGGAAGACCCAGGGTTGCGCCATTTTTCAAACAAGGTGCACTATTTTCCACATGCCGTGCTTTAAAGGGAAAATACGCCTTTTTGCCATTGCTATTACACTGATGAAAGCTGTGGGGGGGGGTAGTGCAAAAAAAGACCGGGGTGGGCACATGTGGGCCACGTGTTGCCCACCCTTGCTGTTCTGGAAGACTTTCATCAAAACCCTGTCCCTGAACCCAGTTTCTTCAGTAGGACTTCCACTGTCTGAGATGTGAAGTTCCCATGGGAGGCAAAGAACCTGCCTGGTCTGCTGTAGTACAGTAGAGCTGCAAGGCTCGTTAATCTTTCTGCTTTTGATTGTCTGTCTGCAGCAAGGCCATACTCCTTTTCATACAGTCCCCTTACTGCAGTCCTATTTCTTATATGCTAGTCGCAGTCCTTGAGATCACACAGGCAAAAGTGAACAAGAACCTCTGTAGGCCCAGCTTCTCCACCGCTGTAAAACGACGGTCCCCTTGCCAACCTTTTCCTCTTATGAAGCCACCAAAGGAAAAGCGAACCTTTTCCCCATATCGAGTGACAGTGTCCACGGGACCAAGCTTCTCCTGAAAATTGTTAACTAGGACACCATATAAAGCAACTCTTGTGGATACCTGAGCAGTGGGGTATGGTGGACCGTTTTCAGAAGAAATGCCCGATTCTCAAATGCACACAGTCAGCAGCTGAATCTCACCTGCTTGGCTTCTCCCCGCTCCCCTTCTCAGGTTTGGGCATCAAGATGCAATCACGGGACTGGACAGCCTGAGCCGGGAGTGCTGTGTCACGGCCGGAGGGAGAGACGGCACCTGTCCGAATCTGGAAGGTCGCCGAGGAATCCCAGCTCGTGTTTTATGGGCACCAGTACGTATGGGAATGATACCCAGTTCAGGGGCTTCCCTGGAACAGAATATATGCTGGGGAGGGAGGTCTGTGCTCCAGGTGCCAAACAAGCCACCCCACTGTTGTTGCTGCAGCTCCGCAGTCATCTGGAGTTGAATACTGCTGTTGGCCTCTGCAGCTGACTTGTGGGTAGAAGCAGCAGGCTCTCCCGCGTTCCGCTGGCCAGATTATTCTTAGACCTTGGCCTCTTATCTGCATCCTCTTTCTGAGCCTGTTGTGGGAATGGGTGAGATCCAGAGAGCCCCTTGTGGTCCTTCCACTCACATTATAGGGGTGGCTGTGTCTTCAATTTCTCCTCCCTGCTGCAGTCCCCTGAGTGATGTGGGATGTGATGTGGAGTGGTGGTGTGGGAGCTGGAAGGGGAAGTGGCCAGAGGTGGAGGAAGCCCTGTTGCGTGGGCTGAATTCTTCCGAATGCTTGCGGGCTTAAGTTCAGGATGGGTGACTCTTGCCAGCAGTCTAAAGACCAGATTATTAAAGTGGGCCTATGATACTAAGGTTTAAATAGGTATGTCATTTAAGGTACTTGACGTACATGAAATTGCCACTTCAGGAGAGCTCCTCCCCAACTTCAAAATGGTATCCTCTGCAGGCAGAACTGGTGGAATAACTTTGGAGCTGAAGAATAAAGTTCCTAGGCTAAGCGACATCAAGGATGGTACAAATACCCATTTTGCATGTAGTGACTGCCCATGGGTTGTTTAAGCCATGGGTAGTTGTGACTGCATGGGAATGAGTTGCCTCGGAACTGCTCACCCATTTCCACTTAGGGACACCCTGTTACTGGATTGTTTGCTGTGAAGTCCAAACCCAGTAATTTGGGTTGTTACAGGAGAAACAACCCAGAGTTTTAACCCATGGTTTGTTGTTGGGTTAAAAATTGGGGTTGTTTCCTCTCTCAATACCCAGCATCCCGGGTTTGGATATCACAGCAAATCCAGGGATGGGGTGTTCCTGGGTTGTTTCAAAGCAGCAGCGTCTGTATGGTTCGGAGGCAGCATGCTCGCTCCTGGGTGGTCATGACTACATTGGTTTAAACAACCCATGGGTAGTTGTTACATCTGAACTGGGCCTGTGTGTTTGGATTTCCTGGTGGGAAGTTCTTCCCGTGAAGGTAATCCATCAAACATCGTGCCTTGTGACCTTTCACCTCTTACCTTTAAGTAGCTGCGTACAGAAGTCTTTTTGACCAAGGTGGTTCTGAAGTGTGCCATCTGTTCCTGTCCTAAATTTATATCAGATAGATTAAGCTCCTTTCCCTAGATGCTACATAATGGCAATACAGTGCCTGCTATTGACTGCTAATAGTCTGGACTCTTCAGGTTGCTGCTTTTATAGACTGGAGCATGAAGTTTAAAAACAGTAATGGTTTCCTCTTTTGGATTAGGGGCTCTATTGATTGTATCCAGCTGATCAATGAGGAGCATATGGTGTCTGGTGCAGATGACGGGTAAGAACCTCCTGAAGTCTTGATCTTGCTGTTTTACCCAGTGGCTTTTGCATGTGGTATAATTGTTGTTCTACTGTCCTTAAGGTCAATCGCCCTCTGGGGTCTCTCAAAAAAGAAACCACTGACCACAGTGAAGCAAGCCCACAGTCGCCATGGCATGCAGGGCCTGGAAGCAGCCATATTGGATCTCTTCAGTTGCTGCCTTGCTGAACAGTGACCTCATAGCCACAGGTGCCTCCAGCTGTGAGATCCTTACCTTGCTTTTCCTGTTGCCTTGGGGTTATCGGAAGCGGGAGCTGGACTTCCTCTTAAGGCCTGCTGTAATAGAAGCATGCTATGTATCTTAGACTAAAATCCTATAACATGTTTGAGCTTAGGATTGCACTGTTACTTTCTGCTCAGCAGGTAGCATGCCTCTTTTTAAGAGCTTTGTAGGAAACCATTTTTTTGTTTCCATCTGGTCAATACCAATCTAACAGGTTCTGGTTTTGTTACTATCTTGTAATGTATTCCAAGATCCTTGTTAAGGCAGGAGTGGGGAATTGGTGGCCCTCCAAATGTTGTGGGACTACAACTGTGTAATCACCCCCTGATCATTGGCCATGCTGGCTGGGTCTGATGGGAGTTGGAGTCCAACAACATATGGAAGACTGTGGGTTTCCCAATCCTGTTGTTAAGGTGTAAATGGCCTTCACAGTATCTACAGTTGCCTCCACCGTGCATGTGGATCTGTTAAGGCAGTGTTTCTCAACCTTGGGTCCCCAGATGTTTTTGGCCTACAACTCCCAGCATGCCCCAGCCAGCTATGCTGGCTGGGGCATGCTGGGAGTTGTAGGCCAAAAACATCTGGGGACCTAAGGTTGAGAAACACTGTGTTAAGGCAATAAGCTATTTCAGGCAGTCTAATGTCATGGTGGGGGTCTCGTTACACCTGTAATTGAATCACTTCTCAAAATTTCTCCCCTTTGGGTGTCCTTAGCCAGGATACATAGGAAGCTGCCTTATACCGAGTCAGACCCTTGGTCCATCTAGCCTGGTATTGTTGACACTGACTGGCGGCTGCTCTCCATTTTCAGGCAAGTGTTCTTTTCCAGCCCTACCTGGAGACTGCTGGGAATTGAACTTGGACCTTTTGCATGCAAAGCATGTGCTTTGCCACTGAGCCATGCCCCTTCTCAGGGTGTTCCGATGTTTTGGCCTGTGGTGTCAAAGGACACAGCTGACTACTTTTGGAGAAACCTTTGGTTTTATACATTTAGACTCATAGATAACTTCTGCTAAATTTCGCAGCAAGTTATCTGTTTAATCTCAGTGGTGCAGATTAATTGAGCAGATTAGGAATTTTAGACTGGAAACGGACAAACGTCCCCTAACTGCTAAGGTAGGATAATGTGTACATATTATGTACTATGTAGCTTCTCGTTCATTAGTTCTTATTAGCCTGTCAACATAACTCTCTTGGATCAACTGTGCATACATGAGAAGTCCAGGAGAGGACTTGTTAGCAGCCAGATTGTTGAAGATCGTCAACAACTGATAAACCAGCCCGTGTTAGTCTATATAAGATGCATTGCAAGCAGGAAGAAGCAAACCGCACCAAGCCAGAGATGACAGTAGTTCAGGATTAAGCTTAAGAAAACACTTCTCATTGGCTTGAGTGAATTGGGTGGCAAATGTTGAGCCCCAGAACTACCAGCTGATCTGACTTCGGGACAACTTCATTTCTTAACCCCCTTTAGTCCCCCAGTTGTGAGAAAGCCAGCCCTCTCATGTTTTGTTCTTGGCAGGTTCCCATAGTGCCAGTGTGAAGTTGTGGAAGTGCGCAGAGGGATTCCGGAAACTGGAGCCACTCTTTGAGATTCCCCTGGTGAGGAAAGTGCTGGTGGGGTAGGTGGGAGCTTAGCTCCCTGTTTAAGGTGCTCTTTTCCTAGGTAGAGTTCCACTCTGAACAAGTCTAAAGCTAAGGACCAAGCAGGGCAAACCATGCTGGCGAATTGTTGTGGTGAACCAGGGGACTTCTTAGCACTGACTCTAACCTTGACTACTCACTCTGTTTCTCCCAGCCCTTCCCCTTGCAAGATGGGGATAGCAGTGTTGGTGTTTTAACGCTCAGCAACACCATTCTAAAATAAAAAGCAGTTCCAACACGCCTTGCAGGCTTGTTGCATATGTGCAAAATGCCTTGAATGCTACATGGTGCTATATAAATGCTTGTTTTTGTGCAGCTGAGTTTTCCTTAAAGCAACTCACAAGAACTAAATTAACTCCTGGGCAATACCCAACAGGGCGCAACCACTAATGTAAATTACCCTGCACTCACGTAGACTACTCTAGCGCAATGCCAGTATCGTTAGCTGGCGCTCCCGATTTCCCTATGAAATAGCTATTGCTATTGGCATTGTGCTATGCTACTTAATTCTAGTGCAATGTTATTTATGTTGGCGGTTGCGCCCTGTTGGATACCACCCCTTGTGTTAAGTAAGCTGCAATATAGGGTCCCAGCTTGCCCTGATGAGTAATCATGTGAGCTTACATTGATATGGAAAATGTGTCCATTTTGCTCTACATTATACTGGTACCCCAATTCATGTGGTGGAATAATCTCTTATAGTGTCCTTGTGCAGAAGCTTCAGGAATGGAGCTGCCAGTCAGAACTTCAGTAGCAAGGGATGCTTTGAAGCAATGGCTGTGTTTGATGCTGTAGTGAAAATTAGTAGATTGGCTTATACTACCTAAAGGAGGAAACAGGGTGGGGATGACCTGGAGTGTGTGAATGAAAGAGAGAAATAAAATGAAATGCTGGTAGCAGTAACACTGTTCGATGGATCAAAACTCTGCAGTGGCCCCTGGAATATGTAGTAATTCCTAGAGGGGTGGCTGTGTTAGTCTGTTGCAGCAAAAACAACCAAGTTTTGTGGCACCTTAAAGATGAACACATTTATTATGATGATAGCTTTCCAAGTGCCACAATAAATTTGTTTGTCTTTAAGGTGCCACAAGTCACTGTGTTGGAATATGTAGAATACTCTTGAACATCTCAGTCATTCCAGAATCCAGGCCCGCTGCTGCTCGATTTGCTCATTTTGAATTGAGTTTGGTTAGAAGCTCTGACTTGTTCATCCTACCGTATGCTGTTGCTGCCTGGTGTCTCCAACTTGGGCATGTCCTAAGGTGGAGAGGGATACAAACCCTCATATCAGTTTGTGTTTGGGTAGGTAAACAGCTTCCCAGTTCCTGGTGTTTAACTTGTTTATGTGTGTTTCTCAGGTTGGCTTTGTTAATAGCTTGAAATTCTCAAATTCTGGAGACTTTCTAGTCGCTGGAATTGGACAAGAACACAGGTATTCAATCTTGCCATTCTATTTTATTACTATATATATGTGCATGCTTTCCAACCACATTTGCATAGAGCATCTTAGGAGGCATATTCACTGCCTGCTCTAAGACCAAATATAAACTGCTTTCCCCCCAAGCTTTCTTGAGAATGTAGTTTCTTAGACAAGATTAGGACTCGTTCTACGGAATTCTTAGTACCCTCGCAGAATCTGGTAGGATTTCTGAAAATTTAACTGTCAGAAGTTGTTAGTACCTATGTGCCCATAAATTCTAATAAGAGATTTGTATTCCCTCTTGACTGAAAAAACACACACCTTGCTTAGCACTCTAGTCTTGGCTGATCATGGGAGAAGCCTCCTTAAAGCTTACTCTAGAACAGCATCAGCAAACTACAGCTAAATCTGGGTACACTGTTTTTAAGGCCAGGTTAGATGTGAGACTGGGAGGCATGAAGCTGAGTGCTATGTTCAGCTGTCTGTTCTTGAGAAACAAAAACATGCTGGGAATGTCTGTGAACAAGAAGTCCCATCCTATCTGGTGTTCCAGGTCAGTCTTATCAGCATCTCACTGTGGGGCCTGATGCAACTCTGTTTACATCTGTGTTTTATTAATTGTTACATTTAGATGGGATCTTGTAGCATGTAGGAGTTGTGAAATGTTTGCTGCAGGCCTTTGTGTTGCTTCACCTTCAGATTTACTAGATCCTAGCGCCTAAGAGGAATGTTTCAAATGGCAGGTGACATAATTTACCTGGGTTGAATTGCAGATTGGGTCGTTGGTGGAGGATCAAAGAGGCCAGGAATAGCATCTGCATTATCCCACTGAAGAAAACCGCAGCAGGCAACACACAGATATCTGGTGAAGGCTCCTAATGTTCTCTTTCTGCGAGTGACTTTGTAGAAAACTCTTTGAGTTAACCTGTACATTAAACTAGCTTTTGTGTTTGTAAAATGTTAGCAGCCATTTCTTAATTATCCTCTCAGTATTGCACCAATCCAGTATTATGGGTTAGACTTTCAAAAACAAGGGGGTCGGGCTTCCCAAAATAAACAACCCTCTGTGGTGGCCTAGAGGGCCATAACTCTTTAAGAGTTCAGATAAATGGGATTTTCAGGCTGGTGCTAGTCAGACCCAAATCTTCAGAAACATCAGGTACCTTAAGACCATTATTAGGGCCAAACCGGGGACATCTGTTCTGCAGTTCTATTTTCCATCAACCACACTTAATTTCTTGTCCCCCCCCCCCCCCCACTGTACTGTACTGTAGAGATGCTATGAATATATCCTAGATGAAGAAGTAGTGTATCCAGTTGCACTTCTTTCCTCTAGTTCTCTTCTCTGGTGAGGTGGGGGGGTGAGGAACAGACGTAGAGCTTGACTTCTCAGTCTTGAGTAGGTCAGGTGAAATGTTTGCTTGCAAGATTTGAATCTTAGGGTAACCCCAAACCACACAGGGATAGCTACATCCCAGTCATCATCTTTCATCAGCCTTCACTTGGGAATTAGAAACCAGTGTGAGAGAGATCCCTTTACAACGGGCAGTCATATGCATGTTTACTTGGAAGAGGCCCACTCTGTGCAGTGGGGCTTACTCCCAGGGAGGGGTACAACCTTAGTTTGTGGTATGCGTACGCACGCTCTCATCTGCCCTGGGAGCAAGGGTAAACACAGAATGGAGTGACCTGTTCACAACACTAGTCACTATTTTTCTTGCTAGACTAATTTAATTCCCATGAGAGACAATCACTTTCTTTTCTGGGAATGATATCCGCACTCTCCGTTTGAGTTTCATACAGTCGAGTTTACTAATAAATTCTAGTTCAATAATTTCATGCTGGAGCATCCCTTTGAAATCTTTTTTGTTGCAGTATGACAACTGAGGCTGGCAGCAAAGGTGATTTAAATACAGTAATACCTTGGATTACAAGTAACTTGGTTTGAGAGCGTTTTGCAAGACAAGCAAATTTTTAAATATTTATTTAATTTTTTTTTACTTGATATACAAGCGTCGTCTTGCAATACAAGTACTGTAGTACGACTTAAATTAAAAATCTCTGTACAAATTTTTTTGGGGGAATTTTGTTTTGATATAAGAGTGTTTTGGATTACAAGCAAGTTTCCGGAACGAATTATGCTCTCAATCCAAGGCATGACTGTATTGCCGTTTTTAATGTGCCATTTGTGTGTATCAACATTCTGTTATGTAGACGCTGATCCATTTGCCCTGATTCCATAGTAAAGGTGCCGCACTGGACATCCATTTTTTTTCCTACCAGTACACTAACATGTTGATCCCTTGAGAAAGGGGGTGGTTCCAGCATGAAAATGGCAACAAAATATCCTTTTTTGACAGTGATTTAAGAAACAACTTATTACAGCTGGTGATGTAATAGCCCCACCTTGCCCCCAATTGTCTCCATTAGTTTCCATATTATATCGAGATATTCCAGGGGGCAGTTCTTGTGAATGCTCTTAATGGGCTGGTGATATCTGGTTTAGGCCTTCAGCTCTCTGGAGCACCCCCAAAGCAAACTGTATCTGTTTGTATGTACTCCTTTGACTTTTATTCAATAAGAGGTAAGAGGAAAGGCAGGGGTCAGACCATAACGGTCCAATTCTGTCTATTCAGACTGGAAACAACTCTCCAAGATCTCAGGCAGCAGGACCTCCTACACATGATTCTTTGACCAGAGATTAAATCTAGGAACTTATATTTTTGCAAAGCATATGCATTCACATTGCTCCTCCCGGCTTCTGTGGTTCTACCTAAGAACTTGGACTGTCTTTGCATAATGTGAGTTTCTCATTCACAGTTTTGAACACTAATTAGTTAAGCGTGAATATTAATAACGGCACTTAAGCATGTCCACTCTCTGGGAGAGATGCCTTTACAAAGTTCCATAAAGCTGTGGTGTGAATCGCCTGGAAATGGATAGACCACAACCTCATTCAAGGAGGTTCTGCTGCTCATCGACTGAGAGGTAACACTTTCCGCCTTTGCAAATGCTGTTCGCTCTGTTCTGCTCCTGGGAGCCTAACTGGGTGAATTTGCTACTTTTGATTAGAAAGGAGAATAGTTATGATAGCACCGTCTGGCCAGGCATTCAAAATCTAGCAGCATGCATGAGCAGAGCCCACTTCCCTGGCCTTGCAAATGGTCCAGCCAAATGTGGGTCCCTTATTTCATAACCCCAAATCCAGATAAAAGTTCTGGCCACCCAAGAACTTCAGTAATAAAAAAAGCACTTTATTTACATAAATTACAAAAAATCACAAACTTGTTCACAAAATAATCTACTTTAAACTCTTTTTTTTTGTTTTTTGTTTTTTAAACGATATGTATCACAATAACACTTTTCTGTAGTTCAGGTAAAACTCACATTCTCTTTTTCAGACAATATTTTGTTTAGCAGCACTCCCTCTTCTCCCCCCCCCCCCTCCATCATTCCCATATTCTGTAAATACTTGGTAAAATTAAAACCAAAAGAAATATGAAAAGATTCTGTCGTTTGGTAAAAAAAAAACCCTTCCCTTTCATCTAATTTGTTGCTCCTGAGGCGGCCAAAATTTGTGAGCAATAAGGGGGACTAGAAATCCTGAGCAGTAACAGTAGTTCTTAGATGAAGAATGGTACACAGGCTGTCAGAGAGCTCAGTCGAGCAAGACTGTGTTTGCCACAAGGCTGTGTGATTACTTTACCCATCCTTTAGATCAGTGTTCCCCAACCTTTGGGTGCCCAGATGTTTTTGGCCTACAACTCCCAGCATGCCCCAGCCAGTGTTGGACGAGGAGCAGGAGGAGCCAGGGTGAAATTGCTGCTCAGCCCAGAGGCTCACCGACTGACTTTGGGCCAGTCACTCTCTCTGAGCCTAACTGACTTTGCGGAATGATTGTGAGGATAACAATGGAGGAGGGGGGAACTCATGTGTGCCACCTGATGCTCCTTAGACAAAGGGTGGGGTTAAAATGCAATAAACTGCAGAACTGTGTGTGTGTGTGTGTGTGGGCATACTTTTGGATACGTATGTTTTGCCACAGGGCAGCTTGTGATACTTCAGCAATGCTTGTACATTAATGCTCTTGAATTCTACACTTCTTCACCTTGAAATGCATTCTTACTTATACATTAATACAAAAATTATATCCTAGGATGCTCTGGACATCCCAGTCGTCCTCCTGGGCCTAGGCAGACTGGAACCATTTTGGCACATCTGTCTCTTTTCTCCAAAGTTGCTTAGAGCAAGTGGTCTTCCAACTTGTTCAGACCTCCCAGTGGAATACCATTGGCACAGGGGACTGGAAGTAGAGGAAAAGTAGAGCAGGGGTGGGCAACTTGTGGCCCTCCAGATGTTTTGGCCTACAACTCCCATCAGCCCTAGCTAGCATAGCCAATGGTGAAGAATCATGTGAGTTGTAGGCCAAAACATCTGGAGGGCCACAAGTTGCCAACCCCGGAGGTAGAAGGAAGCATGTTGTGGATATATTCTGGAGCTTTCAAACTGAACATAGATTTTCTGCACACAATTAAAACTATTCTATATTCATGTGGTAGTGGTTAAAGCCAGCCGCTAAACTGGCTATCAGTCTCTGCTATTGTAATCATCTCTAGTTGGATCAGGCTATCATGCTGTGTTACCAGCTATAATTTTTCCTCCCACTTGGTGTTTTGCATTTGTACTGTCTGTTCTGGAGGCAAATGTGCCATGATAGAGCCACCTTGGCTGTGTCGAAGTGCTGGGCTTAGAGCATTTCATTAGGGTTTCCACATTTTGGGGTGCGTTTAGGTTTTGTTTTTGTTTTACTGGCCCCTCTTATGTATCTTTAACAACAGTCCAACATCCAGACATTTAGGAAACACTTTTTCCTTGCACAGAGAGCAATACAGAAAAAGCTTCTCCTGCTAAATTTGTTTAGCTAATTTCTAGGCCGTCCTCCAGTATAAACATGTGCATGTCAGCCTGCTATTAAAGGCACTGGTGCAAGGCCAGGAAAAAGAGGTGGTAGCCCTACGTTTCAAGGCAGCTTAAACAGCATTGAACAGCTGTATTGAATGTTACTCTCAAGCCAAAGGATACCGTTGGACTACCTGGCATCCTCCTTCCCCAGCCTAAATGGTCACTGAAGAAACTGTTACCCCCCAATGGCAGTAATTTTTTAATAGTGGTAGAGGCTTCAGCTTCTGTCTTTCGATGCTCCTTAATCAAGGTAGTTCTAGTGTGGATGTTATGAGATGGCAGGAAGGATTGTTTAAGCAAAAAATAAAGTTCTGGACTTGGATAACAAGCAGGGAAGTGCTAGCAGAAGAGGATAATACCAGCGATCATCTTCGGTTGGGAAATGGATGCAGACACCCTGATTCCTGCTTCTGATTGGTGTTTTACTGAAATAGGTGTGATGTAACTGCATTAACATTTTAGATTCTGCACTGGAACTAAATGGCGTGTTGTGGCAGGGTTGCACTGCCTAGGACAGCCTTCCACAGCCTAGTGCCCTCCAGATGTTTTGGACTGCAGCTCCCAAAATTCCTGACAATTGGCCATGCTGGCTGGGGCTGATGAGAGTTGAAGTCCAAAAATATCTGGAGGGTACCAGGTTAGGGAAGGCTTAACTAGGGTACCTTAATTTGTCTTTGGTGATGCCTGGCTGTACCCTCTGGCTTCTATCCCCTTCCGTTAACTATTCTTTTAAAGATTCCGTCAGTTTTGCAGTTGTATGTGTTTCTTGCCTGTTTTCCTCCTCGAGTGTCGTGGCTGCATTTGCGGAGTTGTGCCAATCAAGAGAAATGAAAAAGCATCTGCCCAGAACGCTAGTTCTGCTGCCGTTTAATCTCTCATCATAGTAACTCTCTGATGCTGCATTTGTATGCAAAATTCTGGTCCAGAAAAGAAAGAAAATCCTGCCACTGTTTCCCACTGAGGCAGAACGGGGAACACACATGGTGGCAGCCCTGATGCTGCATTAATGAGAGAGTCATGCAAATTCCCCCCCCCTTTTTTTTGCAGGGTGGGGGGAAAGGTTTGCCTGTCTCCATCCCGCTATAATGTACAGAGCCATGACATGTGGCACCTACCATAATTTACATATGCTGTCAACATGGATGGCAGGCGAGGCAAATGCCTTTTATACTGTAGGAGCCTTGAATTGTCACTAACTTGTGGAAGAAATCTAGTATAGACATGCCATAGCTCTACTGCTTTTTTTTTTTAAGTGGCACTGACACAACATTTTAAATGGTATTCATTAAGTCTTGCCTAAAAAACACACACTTCTACCGCAACTCATCATAATACATTGCCTGGTTTAAATACTTACATGAATACACAGGAAATACTGCCATTTGCAAATACCATTTACCGGTAGATGCCCGAGTCCCCGTTTTCAATGTCATGAGTTTGAATACTGCAGTCGCCATTCTACTGGCGGGTGCCAGCAGGAAGGTGGCTCGGGTAACATTGGAGAGGTGGGAATTATAATTCAGCCTTTGAGTCAGCTTGAATTGGGGCTTGAAATTAAAAAAAAAATAATCCTCTGAAATGTTGATCTTCCTGGGATTGTGAGGTAGCTCCACCTTCCCCCCCCCACCCCGCCCCCCAAAAAACCCTGTAAGGAGAATTGTTCGTTCCAGAGGCAAGAGTGAGGACTACTGCCTGTATACAGGGGGTTGGCGGTGGATGGGATTGTCCTCTCAGCTTCACGTGCGTGCCTTGTACAGAATTGCTTTAGAGAAGTAAAATTGTGCTTATGACATTTTTTTATTTTAGCTTCCCTTATGATGAACTAAGGCCTTGAAGTATTTCCTTACTCCATCCTTGCCCTCTGCATTTTTTTTCCTGAACAAATTTGATCACTGCTGCTGCTATAATAGCAATCCTGCTGCCCCTGTTTTTTTTTAGTGAGAATTACATGGGAGATTTCATTTTCCTCAGCTGCCAGAAAACAGGTGTTTAAACCATGCACCAAGAGAAGCTTCCTCCCAAGTGATTGTCGAGCATCGCAGTTAAACGGAGGTGTATAACAAAAATGACACAAAGTTTGAAACTGCTTGATTAACAATATCTTCTTTTGCATTATTTTCTAAGAATCCTTCCTGGTTTATTGTTCCACCTTCCCAACAAAAGAAGATGGGCAGCAAGACTCAAGTTATTCTAACTTAAACAGAGCAAGCACTGTGGTATTTAAAACTGGCCATCTCTATTGTAAAGGAGCAGAAGTTGGGGACCACAGCTGGTGCCACAGACCAAGAGGGGCAGGCAGTCACAGCGGCCTCTGGCCCATTAAGGAATTGCCCCCCTCACTGGCCTCCCAGGAGTCAGTGCTGCCGTCTTGGTTTTCATTTTTGCTCCACCTAAGCCCTAGCCAGCTCAGAGCTGCCAAGAGGTGTCTTCATCCTTGCCAAGCCTTTTGCAAAGCAAGAGTGCTAGCTAGGCTTGTCTGTGATGGTGCAGTTAAATCATGCACCTCTCGCTAGCCACGCCTCCACTTTCCACCCTGACAGATTTAGGGAGCCCTCCCAGGCCAAGGTGAACCTGAAGCGAACTCTGTCCCCATCATTACTTTTCCTTTCATCATCTCCTTGTCTTGAAATCAAACACGTAGCACTTTTTCATGCTGACAATGTAGGAGAGAGAAGAGTTTGCACTTGCAACTTTGCTAGGTATATAGAAGACTGTGAAACCACTCAATACCCCTCCCCCATTTTCTTCACACTTCAGATTTGCTTCTTCTAAGCAAACATCTGAGGGAGGCCTTTCTTTTTTCTTTCTAAACTCTAACCAACTTCCCAATTACCAACACTTGCTGTTTCTGCTGGAGACTGTTAGATTGTAGTTTTTGCCCCAGCCCCGCATAGTTTGGAATATCTCAAAGCACTTCCCGTTGTTGGCAATGAGGTTTAGGAAGGTTTCAAGAGCCACGGTAAATGGTTTACTGCCTCAAATTGGCAATACAGTGTAATCTACCTGTAGACCATACACTTTATTGTAGCTGCTTATAACTGCCAGTAACAGAATACGGTTCGCATAGCTGGTAACTGACTAAGCGGGTTTGCACCAAAGTATTCAGCACCGTATATACTTAGGTCTGAAGGATTTCCACTGAAGTCCTCCAGTACTATTCCTCAAGCAAGGGGTCTAGCTAATGAGACACCTTTTAGTGCTTTTTGACTGGCATCGACAAATGGAATCTTCTGTAGAAAAGCCTGCCCTCCTTTACAGTAAGGAAGGTAGTTGTGGTGGTGCTCTTTAACTTGTGTGTGTCCTTTAACTTGTGTGTGTCATCACTAAACCTTTACGCCCTGTAGGAAGGCCCTTGTAGATACTTGTAGGAGTGAGGTTGTAGCAGGACTCCATTTGGAGTTACATGGGTAGTCAATTTAGCCCCTCTAGGCATACACCAGTCTATGGCAGGCTTGAAATGACAGTGCTATTGGTGGGGTGGAGGAAGCACAGGAAAGCTGATAGAGGCAGGGGTAGGCTTTCTGTGAAGTGAAGCAAGATATTCACAGTTTTGGCCTGCTGCCTATACAGGGAGCTTGGAAGAATAAACAGCAGCTGTAGGGGAGAGCCAAGAACAGGCTATACACATGGATGAGAGCTCAAGTATCTTCAGGGAAGTGGGTGCATCTCCCTGCTTGATCCTTTCCCGGCTGATATTAATTACTCCATAGCTCTCTGCTGCTTCCTTTGGACACCAGGAGCCTTTTGGTGTCTAGCATACACCTCCCCTGACATGCACAAGAGCTCCCCTCTGTTTCAGGGGGGTGAAGGAACAGGTTTAGAAATGGCAGGTAGATGTAGTAAAATGCAGAGGTGAGAATTATGGTAGCAACTCCTACGAAACTTCAGTGTAAAAGGCATGCAGCAGATACGCCCTCCTTGATAGGTTATTCTTTTGTTCCCTGAATTCTATTCAGGTGAAGAGGTGGTGCTCTGTCCACTGCTTGGCTATTCAAATGGCCTAGGCTTGAAGTACATATCTATAGATAAACCTCTTCCTGGTTTCAGCACAAGGCCCTGATCTTTTCCACAGATGAATCCCAGTGGACTATTGGGAAATAGAGAAACCTGTGGGTGAATGTTGGCAACATGTCTTGTCTCCCTCCGTTTAGCTTCACCATGTAAAGAAATCACCTCACTACGCCACACTTCATTCCTTGTTCTGTCACGAGCCCTCACTCCAAATTACTTTCTGGCTACCTGAGGTGGCTGCCTTTCTACATCCTCAACAGTCTTGGGACATAGAAACCCTTCAGGGAATTCGGTTCAGATTCTTGCATCACTCTGGAGGCACTGAGGCATTTCCTCACCAGGCAAACAATTGGGTCTTGGCTTGTTCTGCGGTTATTGCCAACAACCCCGACTATGGCAGAAAATGGGGGGACTTTTCAATGTCCAGTTTCTTCTATTGTTGCTAGTGCTAATGCTGGAATTTTCCGGTGTTGGTTTTTTTTTCTAGCCTCATCTGCTGTGTTCAGCAGAGGAGCATGGAACTTATCATTCTGCAAGGTTAAAAGCCAGGTGTGGTTCTGCTTTCCTGCCTTGGATACTGCCATAGGGTTGTTCATTCATTTCAGGAAGCTTCTCTTGTGGACTAAGCTTGCAAAACAACAGGCAGGCATACAACTATTTAAGTTTTGAGTTGTTGCAAGTATCTGTGTGTGCCACCAGCTTTTTTAAATGTGAGGCGATTCCATCTCTTCAGTCCGTAGCACCGTGGATTCCTTGGTATTCTTTCAGAGTTTGTGACTATTGATCCCCCCCCCCTCCTTCCTCTAATAGCAGAAGTATTGTATTGTGTGTTGAAGAAAAGTTTGAGGGATGTGGAATGGCACAAAAGCTTTGTTATCCCTTTTCAAGTCTGGCAGAGAAAGAGGAAGATGAATACATGTATAGATTCTTTATAGAATATCGTCTTGTTGCCCAAGCCATCAGATAGGGAATCCATTTTGTTCAATCCTATATCCACACTGTAATGGGCCACTGTATAGATACACTCGACTGCCAAAGTTTTCCTGTATCTCTGAGCTGGTGCTAGACTTTGGGGGTCAAGGTTTAGTCTCAGCTCTTACGTGTCTATTTCCTTTCCTTGGGAAAATCTTAGCCAACAAGTGGGCCCTGGAAAACAGGTTTGTTTGTTTGTTTGTTTGTTTTAGGAAACAAAAGGCCTTGTGGGAAAGAAAAAGGCATGTGTTCATAGGGAGTGAGCACAGAGGCAAAACACACTCACTGACAGAGAACACGGGCGTTCACAAGGATGACGTTGTGGAGTCCACCACTTCGCGGCCATTACACACTGTTGGGACATATTGAGAAGATGACCCTGTGGGACAGAGAATGGGAGGAGGTTTCAAAGAACTGTAACTGTTAAGAACTGTAACAGATATCCCAAAGAGTACCATCTGCAAACTGCCACCACCCATCCCATCTGGTGCTGCTGAGTTCCCATTCATCACAGCTGAGCTGGCAACCATGTCATATTTCCAGAGTTGCCTCAAGATCTAATGCAGCCTTCCCCAAGCTGGTGCCGCCTTCCTGATGTTTTGGACTTCAACTCCTATCAGCCCCAGCCAGCATGGCCAGTGCTCATGAATTCTGGGAGCTGTGGTCCAAAATATTTGGAAGGCACCAAATTGGGGGAGGCTTATCTAGAATTTTGATTTGCTGTTGCTGCTGTTATACAATACACACAGCTCTGCCTTTACCCTTAACGATCTTATGAGGTTACCTGCCATCATCCACTGCCTGTGTGTTTCTCAGTGGATCTGGTTGGCCCCTGTTGGAGAGAGAACAAGAATTCTAGACTTGATGGGCAAGCTTGTTAACTAGATGTTAACAAGCTTGACCACCTTTTTCACCTGTGAAAATGAACACAGGTAGGAGGAGGAAAGGCAAGGGAAAGCACAATTAGAGGTAAGTTTTGCCAACATATGGCAACCACAATGGCCCAGTTAGCACTTAATGCTAAACCATGGTTTAGTGTTACGAGGACCAGCTGCAGCGAGTCTTGGACCTGTGCCCTTCTCTGGAACAGCCCCTTTCCTCCTCTGGAACAGCCAGCAGAAGGAAACTGGAAGCTTCCGCTTGCAGTTTAGATTTGCTGCAGTTTAGCCTCATGTCTTAACCCTAAACTGTGGTTAATCTTAACTATGGTAAGTGGAAACAAGCCAACTTTGTAAACTATGTTTTGAGGCTGGCTTGTTTCCATTAACCATAGCTAAGACCATCCACAGTTTGTCCATGTTTGGATGTCACAGCAAGCTGCAGTTAATCTAAACAGGAAGCGAAAGCTTCCTAAACTCCTTGCATCCCCACCAGGGGAGGCAGGGAACAGGGTAATGCACCAGCCTAAGGCTAGCGTGGATTGTCCTCATAATGCTAATCCATGCAGTCATTGACCCAAGAAAATTGACTGATGGCTATCTTATCGTTTGTACTTTACTGGGAACTTTTGCTCCTCTTCAAAACAGTACAGCTTGACCCCCACAGACAACTTCTAGTTGCACAGCAATTCCCAGATGGTTTAATGCAGACACTTTGGGTTAAACTAGCTTCAGCTCAGCGTGGCCCAGAGCAAACTCCTCTTGTAAACAGACTCATTTAATGACTGGAATGTGCTGTCAATCACATTGAGAATGATATAACACAGTGAGTATTGCATAGGAGGATTCTCTGCCACTCACCATGGGAGTGGCTGGAGCCTGCAGCCGTCACACTGAAGCGATTGGTGGAAACACGATGGCTGGCTACATTCTTCTGGGGCTGGAAGAGGATGATATGCAGCTTGGGTGTAAAGAGGCAACCAAGGACCACTGTGCCACTGAGGCTAACTGAGATGCACATAGTGGTGGTCTGGACCTGTAGAGAGGGGGGGGGGAAGAACACAGTGCAGCAATCTGAGAGGTAAGTGGTGTGTGTGAGTGAAATGTGTATTCACACATGTACTAACTACCCAAGTACAGGTCATGCTTCCAACTGGCAAAGGAACAGACAAGTAGCGCAGGGCAGAAGCAACATGGTTTTCTATCAATAAACCTTCAAAAATTGTATAGGCCTACCAGAATGCAATAGGCCAAAGTCACATAGGCCATTCATCTGAGGAGTCCCTAGTGCCTGTTGTTTTCTCTCACCAATTGCCTTCAGTTTCCTTGTTTTTGTATGTGCCCTATGGATTATTTTAAGAGCGAGCTTCTTTAATCTGTGCTTATACATTGCTAATCCAACCTGAAATGCGGAGGCCATTCTAGCTTGCTTCACACACAAATCTCATGAAGAGGGCGGAGCCCCGCTAGGGATGTACAAGAATTTCGTTGATGTTTGCAAATCATGTGAGCATACCAGGAGCGCAACTGCAATCATGAGCAGGAGAGCATGTTTTCTGAAAATGCTCACAAATTCCCGAACTCAGCATTCATGCTCAACAAAATGGGCATTTTTGTGTCTTGCTCTATGGGGGGAAAGTGTGCATTTTGGGTGTGCGCTTTTGAAAATGTGCACTTTCCCCATTTGAAATGTGCACTTTTCCTGTTTGACCAAAATGAGAGAAGCACAAAAATGAATGCGGGAAAGGAGGTGAGATGAGCTTCACATTGGTGCTGCAAGAATCTGCGTGATCGTGAAAATTGCTTGTTTGCCCAGCCTTACTCCATGCGATTCAAGGGGCAGGGGGGCCATACTACCATCCCTGCCTCCGAGATCACACGGCTTCCTCTGATCATGCAGGGTTCCTGCCCCCCTGGAAGTCTACAAACACATACAGGTCTAAGTGCATAGGACTCCCCTTTCAAATGCCTGTGCTCAATGTGCAGACATCACAGGGCAGGACCGGGGAGCAACACGGCCCCATGGCCCCTTTAATCACACGTGGAGCTCCTTTATCCAATTAACATGTGAAGGGGGCTTGTATCTACCTGTCAGTCACCCCATTCCTTCTCCACTACCAATCTGCTTGGTAGAATACTTTTTTTTTTTTAACTACCGGCTAAAAGCCTAGTGCCCTGCATTAGCCTTGCTGACTGCAGGGGCAGGCTGATAAAAAGGAATTGTGGGGGTGCTGCTTTTGTGGGCTTATTCACAAGACTGGATTAAGGGGTCAAGCATCGGTATGGTATTCACTCCCCAGTCCAGCTTACTTCCTCCCTAAACCCCTCACTTTGCAACTCATTTTGTGCAGATCCCTTTAGGGCAGGGAGTGGGTGGGAGACAGCCTGCCATAACTGAAGCAAGGCGGAGTTGTGGGGAATGCCTTTTCACTCCCAGCTGCCACCACCCTGCCTGTGAAAATGTCATGGGCCTCTCAGCAGATGGATATAATCCAGTGTTAAAGTGTCCATTGACCAGAGAGACAGGTCTGATTTGGTCGATTGAGTCAAGCTGTGGTTGGCACTGAGGACAGCCCAGGCCCCTCCCTTTCTTCCCTTAGAGTAGGAAAAACATTGCTGCTGCAGCCCTGGGTGAGGAGCCCTGCTAGGGAGCAGAATATAATTGTGTGAATAAAATCAGTTAAGGGCGCAACACTGTGCTTCTTGGCTGGCCACTGGATGCTGTGGAAGTGCCACTCTGCGGGCAGAGAGAGATGCCTGCTGTCGCGGTGATACAGCAGAAAGCTCCACCTTTGCTGGTGAAGGCCAGAATGAGGCATGTCAGCGGGAGGCTCCCTCATTCTCCCAACAGGCCCTGAAACTACACAAGCCCTCGAGCTGGCATCGTCAATTCCCATTCATTGTGGTCAGTTGGGGAGGGGGGAAATAGAAGAAGGTGGTGGTGGTGGGGAATGCAAGCAAGCAAACAAAAAACCTCCCCACCCACCTCCTGCCCTGGCCTCAGTAAGCTGGCAGGACTTTGGATGTGATGGTTACTCCACTATGGAATCTCCCTACTGCCACCACCGTAGGATTGCTTTGTAAGTTACCAACATCTGTGTGGAGCCTGAATTGAATAGCCAAGGTTCAACACAAGTCAACATTGAACAATTAAGGTATTCGAGCCTAGTTGCTTGATGCATATTTTAAAGATAACAGTTGGGTAGCCAAAATAAATGTATAAAGATACATATAAGGAAGTGGGTGGTTAGAGCAAAAGAGAGACTAACATATTGGTTTCCATAATGCGGGGAAGGAATCTGGGGTGTTGATTCTCCCTGCCCTTGAATCACTAAGGAAGCAACATTATAATCACAGAAAATTAATTTGTTTTGCACTCAGTCATTGCATTCTCCATCTTGACAGAAGTCAATTCCCACAACACACAGATGGATTTAATGCAACAAGTGACAACTATGAAGTGAAAATTATAACTAAGACTCAGCGACTGTTAAGAGATTCAGCTAACTTCAGGAATATACACACTTTTTAAATTCTTCAACAGACTAAAGAATTAATATATTTTCACAATAACTTTACCAAGGATAAGTGGGTGGGAAAAAGAATGCCAGTCTCAATGACAAGAAGCTAATAATTTGGAAAACCATATAACTCTCCACCGTTGTCTTTTCGCTCCATCACTACTATTAGGAATAGCCTGCCAGTCCAATGGTAGAAGGTAGTATATTAATCAGTGCTTTCTTTTCTATAAATATCTGTGGTACAGTAAAACCTGAACATTTCAAGCTCAACGTTCATCAATGTCTGTGAGCTAATTTCCTCACTTTGTCTAAGTCAGTGTTTCTCAACCTTGGGTCCCCAGATGTTTTTGGCCTACAACTCCCAGCATGCCCCAGCCAGCATAGCTGGCTGGGGCATGCTGGGAGTTGTAGGCCAAAAACATCTGGGGACCCAAGGTTGAGAAACACTGGTCTAAGTGCAGTGCATAATCTGCCATGAGCGCACCATACCACTGCACAAGGTCCTAATATTTCTGGGCCGGTCAGTTGGTCACATGTGTATAGATACAAGTTTGCATACACATGTGCACATGTTACACACAGTAACATATGTCAACTACCAGTTGGCTCCTCTCCTGAGAGACACCAACATACTTCCCAGAATCACATGAGCACATGGTTTTACAATCACATAATGACACCCAGTATTATTCCCAGATGATTCCAGCAACGACAACTCTTCAATATCATTACTTTTCCTGGGATTGTTGTAGAGCAGGAGTAGGCAGTGGGGTGCCCACAGGAGCCAGTGTGCCCCTAGATACCTTTCTTGGCACCTACTAAGACAGCCTACCCATTCCCACTTAAAAACAAAATGAAACACATTTTGCTGTGAAATAGGTCCCTGATGGTGCTGGCAACAGTAGGTTCAAAGGAGTTATTTACTGTGTTGGGGCTCAGACCCTGTCTCTGTCTCATACTCAGTCTTTTGGACAAGTTACTTGTCCTTTGCCATACCTCCCATGGCAGCCATTTTGTGGTGGTGCCCAGGAACATTATTCAAATTGCCAAATGTGCCCACAGCCCCAAATGTTTGCCTAACCCTGTTGCAGAGCATTTGTAACCATAAATGGAGTTCTCATACTAATAATAATTACCGTACCAATGCTATCTGCCTAAATAATTTTTTTTACCCCTTCCTGCTGAAAACCTCTTGCTACTTTATTTCTAAAGTTTGTGCAGTATGATTTCTCCAGCAAAGTAAATCCAATCAATAGAGTCACTGTTTTTGCCTCTGGATCCACTGAGGAAGACTCAGCTGCTGAGTTCACATTTAGCTCATAGAGTAAATAACATCTTTATTTTACTCTTAAAAAAAACAAAACACCTCCAAATAATTGTTCTGTGTGACTCAAATGCTCATGTATAGTATTTTGAGCAACAAAACATATAATCACATCTTGCTCTGTTTCCCCCCCATGATGCCTGGGAAATTTAGGAAGCTGCAACCTTTACACTGCCAAGTCTAATGTCATGATGACTCCACTGCATGAACTCGCAGTTTCAGCCTGTGTTAACAAAGAAAGAAACTGCAGCAGCAGAACACCTTTTCAGGGTTTATTTACATGCCTCTTGTGTCAGTTGAGAATGATGCACATACAAGGCCCCTGTTCCCAGTAAAATAAACAGAAGTGGCAACCATCAAGTCCTCTCTTCTGTCTGTTTCCCTCCCCCTAGAAAAGCCACCATTTAAATACATGTAGGCCATTCCCAACTGAGGCAAGCTGATTTTTTGTATTTGAATGTCTGTAACTTAATACAAAATGTAAAGTAAGAAGCAGCCTGTAGTCTCTCCATGTATCCAGGGTTAGTTTCAACTGTACAGGTGCTATGAAACTGCTCTTAAAATTTTAAGGCTTCTGGGAAAGAGGGCTTGAAATGCCATTGATTTGGCCCTGATGAAAACTCTTTCTGACTCTAGAGCAGGGGAATTTCCCCCAGGGGGGGATTTTAGGGTTTGGGGGGGGAGATTGGGACCACAGGCTCAAACTGTTCGAATACTGATCTTTCTACAAATTACAATTCTACAGATTGTACATAATCTACAGGACATCACACCTTATTGTATGGCACAGATTAAATTAAAAATACAGAAAAATACTTCACTTGTTATCTGTGGAAATATTCCATTTATAGTTATTATATATTATATGCATATTATTTGGAATGCAACTTTTGAGTCAGACAATCTTGGAAAGGGGGGGGAATGACATTTTGACATATGGTGAAAAGGGTGCATGGGGCAAAGAAGGTTGAGAACCACTGCTCTATAGTCTTGACCAGGTAGCAGGCAAACAGTGTGGCATAGTGGTTAGAGTGTTGGACTGGGACTCGGGAGATCTGAGTTCTAGTCCCCGCTCGGCATGAAACTCACTGGATGACTTTGGGCCAGTCACCGACTCTCAGCCTAACCTACCTCACAGGGCTGTTGTGAGGATAAAATGGAGAGGAGGAGGAGGATTATGTAAGCCGCCTTGGGTTCCTTGAAGGAAAAAAGGCAGGGTATAAATATAATAAATAAAATAAATAAACTTTCATTCTAATTTCCTGCATGTCCATTAGTCTGACACCAAGTGGGGGAAGAGAAACAATGCGCTCAGTTTCCACTCTCTCTATCACAAGCTTAGGAAGTTGAGACTCTGCAATGCAAATAGCAGGAACTGTAACCTCTTGCCACTAGGTCAAAACTTTACAGCAAGCTTCCAGGGCTGCAAAAGTTCAAGACTGAAGTTCTGGCTCCAACCTTGCAAACAAATGTTGCAGACTTAATTTCTCCTGAGCTCAGCTTCTCTAAATCAATATGTGTTACACAGGAATAAGGGATGACAACTAAATCAATGTAATAGAGAATAACCACATCTATCAACTGTAATGTAGCACCCAAATTTAATACTTTTCTTTTAGTGTGAAGCAGTAAGGTTGGCTAGTCTTCAAGCTGCATTTTCTACCAAACAATGACCTGGTCCGCATGATTATTTAAGTCACGCTGGGCGCCAGGTTGCCGATTCAAGCCCCTGGCTGTGGCTTCTCATGTTGTCTGAATCCGGCGAGGGTGGCTTGTTGGGGTGATTAACAAACCAGCCCACAACAGGCCATGGGTTCTGTGGGGTTTGCTAACCACTCCAACAAGCCACTCTTGCCAACTTCGGACAATATGAGAAGCAGTGCCCGGTGGGGGTAATTATGCAAATCAGCCAGGACACAGCTGGCATGTGCAGGGTGGTTAACAAGCCACCGTGGCTTATTAACCACTCCCATGTTGTGCAAATCCACCCAATATGTCAAAGCTCTCAAGTAAAGAGGAAGAGAAACAGGAATTCTCAAAACATTCAAGACGAAAGAGTGAAACCCGGTCGCTGTTTAGAACCATGCATCCTCCCAAGCCTATTGTCACTATGAATGTGAGAATAACCAACGGGTGTGCTGTTGGTCAGGATATTAGCCTGTGCTCTGTTAACACTTCTTATCTGGGTAATCTTGGAGAAGTCACTTCCTGCAGTGAAGATTCTCACAGCACTTACACCGGTAGATGCCTATTCTTTGATGATGATGAGATTTGAAAAAGAACTCTCTGTGCTTTACCTGCACACATGCAAAAAGTTGAATGACAGCAGCACTGCCTCATGCCAACTGTGTGTATTTGCAAATGAGTGGAATGCAGGGCCGGATTAAGCTAGGGGCTGTTGGAGCGGCAGCTCCAGGCCCCTAATAGAAAACAGGCCCACAATTATAGGGACACGCGGCGATTTTCCCCCCCTTCGGAGACGTCCGGGGAAAGGGAGCCTTGCGCTGCCACTGCCGTCCTTTCCTGTGGCAGGCTCGGGGCAGGCGCCATCCGCGAGGGAGGGAAGCAGGCACGGGAGGAGCCACGGCCACAGCTTCATGGAGAGAGCCAGGTAGAGGACGGACCCTCTCCGGCTTCTTCCTTCTTCCTCCTCCTCCTCCCTCCTCCTCCTGTGTCTTGGGGACTCGTCCGGCGTCGGATTTCCCTTTCGTTTTGCTGGCCCCTCCTCTTTGTCTCGGCCGTGAGTGACAGGCGGCAAAGCCCCGGGAGAAACCCGACCTCGTCGTCAGCAGCTGCAACTTCAAGCGCGTCAAGCTGCTCTCGCTGGGCTCGAGGTTTGTCCAGTTTCCCTGAGGGAAACCGAGGCAAAAAGGAAAGCAAGGCTGGCACAAAATGCCCCCCCCTCACACGCAGACACTTCCGTTCTCTTTCTCCTGTTTCAGCTTCCCCCAAAGCACCTTCCTTCCTGCCTCAGTTTCCCTCAAAGTTTGCATACAGTTTCCCTCAAAGTTCGAGGGAAACAAGCAAAAAAGAAAGGCAGGCAGGCAGGCACAAAGTGTGTCCCCCCCCCTTCTATTCCCTTTCTCCTTCCATTTCTGCCTCAGCTTCCTTCAAAGTACTCTCCCTCCTTCCCGGCATCTGCCTCAGTTTCCCTCAGAGTGCCCTCTTTCCTGCCTGCCCACCTGTTTCCCATACAGGCGCTGCTGCCTTTTCACATTTATTTTATGTATTTTTATTTGTTATATTTATACCCCACTTTTTTCCTGCAAGGAACCCAAGGCGACTTAATAGTCCTCCTCCTCCTCCTCCTCTCTCCTCCTCCATTTTTCCTCACAACAACCTGTGAGGTAGGTTAGGCTGAGAAGACTCTTTCATAATGTATTTCAGTTTACCCCACACAAGCACTCACCACACAGGCAGCCAGACAAAAGCAAAACACTTATAATTTGTAGGTAGCCTTTATATGTATTCAATTTAGACAGCAAAAAGGTAGTACATTCTTATTTTTAAACCTACTTTTGCCATCGAAATAAAATTCCATCCTCCATTTAATCTTTATTTATTATTTTTTATTTATTGCATTATACCCGCTCTTCAGCCAGAAAAGCTCTCAGAGGCTTACACAGATAATAATAACACATTCCCTGCCCTCAGGCCTCACAATCTAAAAGACATGACACAAAGGAAAAGGGATTGGGAGGGAGGAGGAAGAATGCCAAACTCAGGCACCAATATAATGTTTGGCAATTTTCCTCCCCCCCAATCCCTTTTCTTTTGTGTCACGTCTTTTAGATTGTGAGCCTGAGGGTAGGGAATGTATTATTACCGGTAATCTGTGTAAACCGCTCTGAGAGCCTTTTCTGGCTGAAGAGCGGGGTATAAATGGAAAAATAAATAAATAAATCATTAATTTCTACCCACTTTTGCCATCAAAATAACATTCCATCCTCCATTTAATCACTTGAACATAATTAATTTATAATAACTTTCCATTTAAGAAAAAAAAATTCACCCTATCAAGTGAAAAAAAATGACCCAGGTCCTTTTTTTTACTTGATCCATTCGTCTTTTTTTTTTAAACTATAGTCCGGTCCCCCAACAGTCTGAGAGGACAATGAACTGGCCCCCTGTTTAAAAAGTTTGAGGACCCCTGTTGTAATCCTACATCAACCCTGTAAGGCAGGTCAATAGCATTCTCTCCATACAGCACGTGGGGGGGGGGGCAGCTGAGTAAGAGCTCGGTTCGTGTACATTGTTGCCTAACAGTCTGCATAATTCCCGAAGGGGTGGGCTGTGTTAGTCTATTGCAGCAAGAACAACAAGAGAGTCTTGTGGTACCCAAAGACCAACACATTCATTCTGACATAAGCTTTCACGGACACTGCCCACTTCCACCAGGTTTTATTGAGTTAACAAGCTTATTGTTTACAAAAAAAGAAATATTTTCAATATGTTTCTGTTTTGGCACTTTAATGGTAATTAAAATATTTAATTTGTTTTAATATAAAATTGCGTCTTCATTTTATTTATTTCCATAAAAAGGCCCACCAAAATCCTCAGCACCAGGCCCATAATGCTCTTAATCCGGCCCTGGTGGAATGCATTAAACTGAGGAAATCTGGGAGGGAGAGGAAAAGATAAATGGACGCTAGAGGGTCTTTGCCAGTTCTAAGAACAGAAAAGACTAGTTTTATGTTTCTAAAGCAGACTTTCAGTCTGTTTAAAATCAGTGTGACTCCATTAATTAGGCCGCTGAGTCTTAGTAGCATATAGCTCTTAGGAGCCAGGTAAAGCTTCTTAGCTCCATGCCATTGATTGCATGCATTCAGATGAGCTAGCCAAGAGGGGGCCATTTGGCTTAGTTAACCACTTAAACAAAGGGATACAAAACAACAACACCCACAAGCAGGGCTGAAGATGAAACTGTGCCAGAAACTCATTAGCTATCGAGACAAGGTGGCTGCCCCCTCGCCGAGCATCCATCCACTAAAGCAGTGACGCATATATGTTGTAGTACTCAAATGGCCAGCAGGTGCTGACTAGTCAATATAATTTAGGTAACCAATTATTATGGATTAAGACCAGCAAGGGTGGGAGGGGAAGTTCTAGCCAGGGAATGTAAAACAGAGCACTAAACTCCTGCAGAGGAGACTCAAACATTCCCATATAAGGCACTGATATGTAACCTGAGACACTCTGAAGTCTAGGGCAGCTTTCCCTAACCTGGTGCCCTCCAGATGTTTTGGGCTTCAACTCTCATCATCCTGAACTATTGGCCATGCTGGCTGGGGATAAAAGGAGTTGTAGTCCAAAACCATCCAGAGGGTAGCAGACTGGTCTAGAGAGAGCAGCATGTGAGGGACCAGCCATTCTGAGGAGAATTCAAGAGCAACATCTGGAGTTCTGGACTGTCAGGCCTTTCAGGCCTTGGGGACAGGCAAATGAGCCTGAGAGCTAAGTGGAAGAGAGTGGTAGGATAGGGGCTGAGCCCGACAGTGCCCCAAAGGGCAGAGGCAGGCACCTGGCTGGTTAGGGGATGAGCCTCCTGGTGCTTGGTGCCTCCAGGTGAAGCCTGATAGATCTGGGCATGGCACTGGCAGAACAAATGGCAACATCTCTCAAGCCAAGCAGAAAATAGCCTGCCCACTGGATTCTGGCCCTTCACCCTGAGATTTTCCTCCTTCCCCTGGAGATCCTGATTGGCAGGCTAAACCCCGGAAACATTTCGTCAGACCCAGAGTCCTGGCAACCCTCATGGCAACAGCGCCAAGGAAAGCTCCAGGCCTGGTCAGCTGAAGCGACTCGCATCTTGTGATCAATTCACAGTTATAGCATCAGTTAATCTAGCAAGAAAAGGTATCAGGACATATTGATACAATGTGCAATAGTTATATTTTTTGGTATTCTCCTGCGTCCCTTTAGCCATTCTTCTTTCCCCCTTCTGCCTGTTGGCTTGAGGCCATTCATTCCCTTTGCCACCTTGTTATATCAAATACCTCTGGACTTCAAAACTTTCCCCTTGTGTCCCTTGCCTTATTCGGGTCTCAGGGTTATGTTGGATATTGGCAGGGAAGGCCGGTGACTCCTGCTGTGTCTGTGGGGCTCCTTTATCCATTGCAGCCTTTATTCTGAGCTTTATAGGAGCTGTCCATGGTGCTCCATGGCGGCGAACCTATTTTGAGGATGGAGTACAAGCACCATGGATAGCTCCTATAATGCTCAGAATAAAAGCTGCACTGGATAAGGAGCCCCACGGGCACAGGAGTCACCGGCCTCCCCTGGATATTGGCACAACATACAGTAATACCTTGGATTGCAAGTAACTTGGTTTGAGAGCGTTTTGCAAGACAAGCAAATTTTTAAATATTTATTTATTTATTTTTGACTTGATATACAAGCGACGTCTTGCAATACAAGTACTGTAGTACGGCTTAAATTAAAAATCTCTGTACAATTTTTTTGGGGGGGGATTTCGTTTTGATATAAGAGCGTTTTGGATTACAAGCACGTTTCCGGAACGAATTATGCTCTCAATCCAAGGCATGACTGTACCTGGGAAGGATCCACATTACACGGTATATCGTCAAGTTAGCAGAACGGTACTGCTGTATTCACATTCTGCAGTCACTACTCACCGGGCACACTCTCGTTAAATGTGCTGCACTCATCCAGGTTTGCCACCCCACGCCTAACTCCATAGCAGTAGAACTGGGCATTCCCTTGAAGAGAGGGGGGAGGGGAAAGCACCCAAATGCAATTTCCCGAAGCAGCCTGCTCGGAGGTGCAGAGGTGCGCAGGAATGTTTTCAAACAAGCAAACAAATTTAACTTTCCAGGGAAGAAGTCAAACCACCACACAACAACAAATAGCGGATGCCTCTCTTCCCCACCAGTTTGGGAGAGACACACGTACGCTGCCTTCCCCCTGCCCCATGAAAACTATTGGCTAACTCCAGTGACGACACTTTCACGGCTACACCTCGGACGGGCAGCGACGGCGCCAGTTTAGCACACCCCTGGCCGCGTACTTGCGACAGGTGAGCCACAATAACGGGAAAAAAACCTGTGATAAACCTAGTCCAGGACATTCTGGAAGAAACGAAGAACTAGCGCGACCGGCACTGAAAAATGAGTGTGTTGTGTGCCCCCCGCAAGTCACAGCAGCGATACAGTACCTCAATAAACTTTAGGTGTGGATCTGGCCCTGGTGTTAGGGTGACCATGTGTCCTGTTTTACAGAGGACAGTTCTTATTTGAAAATGTCCTCTATTTGAAGGGCTGTCCAGTTCAAGCCTGGTCTAGAGAGAAAGAGCCCTCAGAAGGGAGAGCCGGCAGGGGCCTTGTTGAAGTGGCCCACTGACACTTGGCACCTGGGCAGCGGCTCACTGAGCAAGTACACACAGGTCACGTGGTCATGGTTTATGGAATGATCTCCCCACTGAAGCTCGCTTGGCTGCCAGCACTGCCCTCTTCGCCCAGGCATTTAATGGCATGATGGGACATTTATGTCAGCTGCATCTAACAGGTCTAACTGTACTAAAATTGTTCGAACTGTTAAATTGTTCTTTAAATTTTTGTAAACTGGAAAAAAAATATTGTTTTTATTGTATGCTATTTTTTTATTGTATCTGTGCGCTGTGTTTTATGAATCGTTGTGAACTGCCCAGACAGCTTTGGCTATTCGGTGCTACAGAAATGAAATGAAATAAATGAATGAATAAATAAAGGTGGCATGTATTGTATTTCTATTTAAATTATAGTAATGATTTCTAAATTTTCATCTATACACAAACATATGCAAATATTATGGAAAACACTGCCCTCTGTTGTCCTCTTTTTGTGTGATGCATGTCCTCTTTCCTGGCAATGTGTAAGTGGCCACCCTATGCACCGTATCACGCACAGTATCCATGAAATAAGAGTCCTATCCTACGTCATCAGAGATGCTGCAATTGTGCAGCAGTACAGAAAGAGGTGTTCAGCATGGGGCAGCCCACGGCAGCCCTGTGGTATGCATCTGGGCTGTTGTGTGCCTGCTTGTGCACTGGACTGGGCTCTTAACAAGCAGCCAGGGAGGAAGGAGGGGTGGGGGAACAGCCACGTTTTAGCAGCTTTGTAGTTGTTCATTTTGTACTGGCTTCTAAAGTAGTCCGGGAGCCAAGGGCACAGAGGACCCTGTCACTCAGCACTTTAGAAGATAACCGCATAGCAGGATTTCCCCATTAGCCAAATTAAACTAGAGGCTCAAGCTCCCGCATCTCATGCAGACAAAGTCCCTGCTTCTGGGTGACTTCAATGGCAGCTTTGCTCTTCAGGAGCCCTAAATAGCACTCGCTTCGCCTTTCCAGAAATCAGAAAGTACTAACAAAGCTCTCCCTGTGCAAAGTTTCTCACAGTCACCTTTCCAGAGTTTCTCACAGCACTTTATTAACAAGCTCCCCAAAGGCTCTCCAATCCTCTCTCAAATGCCAAGTGCATTTTTTAAGTGGAAGGTCTTAAGGGACACCAGGGCTGGTACTACCATTAGACCGACTAGGCAGCTGCCTAGGGCGCAAGGCTAAAGGGGGCGCCAGAAGCGCCTTGAAAAAAAAATACAGCGCTCTCAAGTGGGAAGGGGGGGGCGCTAAATATCTGATCTTGCCTAGGGCACCAAACTGCCTTGCACAGGTCCTGAGGGACACAGTTGCCACCGGTTCCTGATCCAAATAGCTATCCATATAATGGGCCCATACCTATAGCGGACTGAGTCCTCCAAAAATGGCAGTGCTGCTACAGGATGCCTAAAGCCTTCCACTGGGAGGTTTCAGATGGAGGTTTGTTTGGATATTGGGCACATTAATTCAGTGTGCCTGATAGCAGGATCCAAGCTGGTGGCACAGTCAAAGCCAAAGTAATTGTCACAGTAAACCCTGCAGTATATAGTACCTCTTTTTCAGCTCCCTCATTCTTTATATTTATTTATTAATTATATTTATACCCTGCCTTTTTTCCTGCAAGGAATCCAAGGTGGCTTACATAATCATCCTTCACCCACCATTTGATCCTCACAACAACCCTGTGAGGTAGGTTAGGCTGAGAGTCAGTGACTGGCCCAAAGTCACCCAGTGAGCTTCATGGCCGAGCGGCGACTAGATCTTTCAAATTAAAGTGCCACAGTATGAAACGGGGGGGGGGGGGGGGCTGCAAGAAAGTATTACAAATACAACCTAGCTCTGGGGTCTCCCACCTAATGCCGATGCGCACCGACGTACCAGCAGACACCTCTCTCGGCGCCCACCAGGCTCCCGGCCCCTGCCAATTTTTAATTTTTTTAAAGTTTTTTTAATTTTAAAAAAAACTAACTGAGAAGTTGGCATGCTGCACCGAGAAGTATCAGCCTCCGTCACCATCTGTATTTCCAAGAACGGCTCTGGGCCCCATGTCTCTCTGAGCCTGAACCCTTTGTCTTCTGTGAAATGAGTGTTGGGGCGGAAAAGCGTAGGTTCAAAAGAGTAGTTTTGTGTTCTGGAGCTCAGAGCCCATGTGTGCCCTGTACATAGTTTTTTGGGCAAGTTAGTTTTCTTTTAGACCCACCTGTTAGCCTTCTGGGAAGTGGGTATTTTGTGACACCCCCCCACACCCACCGTGGCAGCCACAAATGGGCAAGCCCCCCACTCCCCCCCCATGGCAGCCATTTGCAAGTGTGTCCTTATCTGGACAGAGACAGCCTAGCTACAGTTATCCATGCTCTGGTAACCTCTCGTTTGGATTACTGCAATGCAATGCCTGGCGCCTACTTTGTACTCTTTCCGGCGCCAGGTGAAGACCTTTCTGTTCTTCCAGGCATTTTAATCATTTTAATCATCTTAATTATTTTAATCTTGTAGCTGTTTTTAACTCTGCTGCTAGCTCTGCTGTTTGTTTTTAATCTGTGGTTTTAAGTTTCATATTTATTTTATATTGTATTTTACTGTCTTGACTGTTGCAAACCGCCCAGAGAGCTTTGGCTATTGGGTGGTATAAAAATGTATTAAATAAATAAATAAATATAAATAAATATAAATAACAGAGTGCTCCCAACACGCTCTCAACTTTCCAACTGTGCCCACTGACACCCCACCCCAAAAAAGTTGGGGACCCCTGACCCAGCTCCTTGCCCATCAAGTGGATCAAACATGAGCCATGGTTCAGGCAGAAGCATCTCCCCCCATACCAGAGAAGTCATTTACTGTGGTTCCTTTGCTTTCACCGTCAGAAAATAAATACTAGAAGCACAGTATCGTTATTAAACATTCTTGCAATAGTAACAATTACAGCTATTTTCCGTTTCAGAGCTCTCTGGATGCTGAAGAGAAACACCTGTCCAGTCGGCCCAATATGTGGGTCCCACAGCCCCCAAAATAGCTGAATTGCTGTATCTTCATTACAAAGGTAATGTGCTTACAAAAAACGAGTGATTCTTCCACATGTGAAGAATCACATGTAGGCCCCTTCCAACTCTACTTTTCTATGATTCTATGATTCTATGTGCCCCTTCACATCCACCAAAACGCAAAGGGCAACAAAATCCTATCCTATGTTTACTTAGAAGTAAGTCCCACTGTGTTGAATGGGGCTTACTTCCAGGTAAGTGTTGTGCATAAGATTAGAGCCTTGGGTTGATTCCTTTTTTAGAGTGTGTAGAAATATCCAGAGTCAATTCACACAGCTATTTGGATAGCATCAGGCCAGAGCCTGTCATCATGTGACAAGATCTGACCCCTATAAACCAGGGCTAGGGAATGTGTGGCCCTCCAGATGTTGCTGGACTGCAACTCCCAGCAGCCCTAGCTAGCATAGCCCATGCAGAGGAATAATGGGAGTTGTAGTCCAACAGCATCTAGAGCAGTGTTCTCCAACCTTGGGTCCCCAGATGTTTTTGGCCTACAACTCCCAGCATGCCCCAGCCAGCATAGCATAGCTGGCTGGGGCATGCTGGGAGTTGTAGACCAAAAATATCTGGGGACCCAAGGTTGGAGAACACTGCTCTAGAGGGACCACACGTTCCGCATCCCTGCTATAAAAGCTGTCGGGCCACTGTTGCTCTTTAGCCTGAGCCACAAAGTGGCTCAGTTTGCTGATGGCCCCTACCTAACTCCCTGAATCTCAACACCACCACAGGGCTATTAGTAGCCCTGTGTAACAGCATTACCAGTGAAATTTGGTGTGTTTTCTGGGATGCAGTTGCATGAGTTATCAGAGGCACCTATTGGCTAGTACTTGTAACGTCATTGATGAAGAGTGACACAACTTCAGCGCCTGTGCCATGCTGTGTAACCCTAATACCAGTACTCAGCCTGAAGAAGGGGAATTGCATCTGAAACTGATTAGGCTCAATACAAAGTGGGGTGAAGTGCTCTGTGAGTTTCATGAATCCCTGCCACAGGCTAGAACTGCTTAATGAGTAGAAGCAAATTAAAAATATGTCTGGTTTAATCTGATCCTCTGGTGAAATGTTTGTGGCTATCACAATGACGACCATAGTTTGGGTACCATGGGGCATGCTCTGTCAATTACTCTTCAAGAAATTCCCAGAGCAACAAGAGAAGCAGCTGATCATGACTGTAGGTGATATTTTGTGTACTGAGTAGTGCTCAGAATAGGGACATGCAACAGATAATCTAGGTTACTTTCACACTAGAGCCTTTTAGCACTGCTGAAGCATTGTTTTTCTGCAATTACCTGGAAGCATATTACCTAGAAATGGAGCTTCTGCACATTACTTTAGTATAGCACTATATTACTGTATGTAGCAGTGCCCTTCCACATGGCCAAGATCTTCCTATAATGCTTGCTCACAAGTAAGTCTTTCCGGGAAAGGTCCTTGGCAATGTAATTTGCCAAGTTCTTCCTGTTTTATTGCTTTCCATTAATCAGGTGTAACACTTGAACAGGGCTAAGCTAAACTTGCAAACAAGAAGTGTTTAATTAAAGGCACAGGAGCCCTGAAAAGCCTAAAGAGCATTTTGCCTGTCTACGCTGAACAGGCTGATGCTGCAATTGTTATAAGGAACATAGAAATATGAAGCACAGAGATGCTGGTCTTCTAGTGAATTTGGCCCAACCTTATTCATACTTCTTCCCATCCAATAGGATCAGGATAGGTTACTCAAAGCTGTCTGCCATTGACTACGTTCTCGTCTCACAGCAATAGATTACTTACCCGATAATCACTGGAGGTGACATAGAAGATGGGCAAGAAGGCCAGCCAGATGATGCATGTGGTATACATGGTAAACCCAATGAATTTGGCCTCATTGAAGTTTTCAGGACATTTCCTGGTCTTGAAGGCATAGACTGTACACAAGACGATCAAGAGGACATTGTAGGTGAGTGAAATCAGCATACTTGAGTCTCGGTTGTTGCACTTGAGGGTGACAATATACCTTTTGTCAGGCTCTGTCTCCTTTCGTGTTCCAGGCGTCTCCACCAGGAGCCAGATGACGACGATAATTAGCTGGCAGGAAATTAGGGCCATGCAGATGACCACTTGTGAGGTGGGGCTTATGAACCGTGGGCGCTGCACGCCCTCTTTTACCCCACTGAAGATGCGAGCAATGCGGTTTGTCTTGGTCAAGAGGGCAGAGTAGCAGACAGCAAAGGAGGTACCCAGCCCCAGCCGCCGCAAGGTACAGACCACAGTGGAGGGCTTGGCAATGAAGATGAACGTCATACTGTAGCACATCAATACCCCAGTGAGCAGGATGTAGCATAGTTCACGACCAGAGGCCTTCACAATGGGGGTGTCATTGTTCTTAACAAAGACCCCAAAAACAAACAGAGTGGAGATGAAACCGAGGCAAGAAATAGTGACTGGTCCGATAGCCCAGACATCCTTCCAGCGGATGTACTCTTGGGGTAGCTCATAGCATCCATTTAACGTCTCATTGGGCCAGTAGCCAAGACCACAATCCCTGCAAGTGAAGTCATCCAGTAGATATTCAAAAGGCTGGCATGGAATGCATATCCAGCAGCACATGTCTCCTGGTTGCATGCTCTTCATTTCGTTCTTCTTGCAGGGGTCACTGCACTGTGAAACAGGAATGGAGGTCTTCACCCATGGAATGAGGCTCGTGTTTAGAATGAGCCCTTCTGCCCAATAGCCTACTTTCTGGTAGCGATACCTCCCATTGGCTCTGTGGTAGTTGAAGATATTGTAACGGCCAATTCCATCCCCGCAGTGGTCAAATCGAACGGTACTTTTGGTGTCTAAGGATGGTCGAAATGGAGCTGTGAAATGGAATAGGGAAATCTAATTCAAAGTATAGGGGAAAAAATCAAATACTTACAATATTGGATGCCCACATCTAATTGAATTCGACTCTGCACACTTCTGCCACTCTCCCTGCTCCAAAGTATGTCTACAGAGGATTCACTACAAAAAGTGATCACATTTTGAAAGGAATCTGCTTTTATCTACTGTCTGGCATGAACCACCAAAAAAAAAAAAAAAACCACTAAGAAAATGTAGGCAGAAAACTCTGTTTCCTTAGAATGTGTTTTTAAGAGAAATATTTGATTCATTAAGGGTGCAATCCTGTGCATGTTTAGACAGAAAAAAAGTCCTACAACTCCCAGCATGCCCCAGCTAGCATGGCTGGCTGGGGCATGCTGGGAGTTGTAGGACTTTTTTTCTGTCTAAACATGCACAGGATTGCACCCCCTAAGAAAATAAAAACTCATATTCAGCTCAACATTTTAAAAATGAACCAAAGCCAAGCAGGATTTTTTTGTCTTTTGTGATCATATAATAAACAAACAAACAAAATAAACGTCATTAATGTGTATTTTAGTATGCCTTGTGCTGAATGTGCTCACATTTTCTATTCTGATATTTTTGTTTTGAGTTTTGTTATTTCAACAAAGAATTCTCCTGGGTGTTTCTATATGGGGGATCAAGGACATGTGTCTGCCTTCCCAACTGTACATAAACTGTACATGCTTTATTTGTGTGTGTGTAGACACACACACACACACACACACACACCCCTCAGCAAACGGGATTGCTGAACACAGAAAAGAAAATGTGAACACATTCAGCTCCCAATCCAGATTGGGGCTGGGGGCAAGGGGTTAAAGAGCAACTTCATCCATGCTGCAGCCCTGATCTAGATTAGGGTCCATGTCCATCATGGCTGCTAATTAGTCAAGAAAAAACAGCACAACACAAGCACCAGTCACATGATTGCACTCACGTCTAGTTTGGCCCTTAAGTGAACCTGCAATGGTGTGAGAATATTTTTCCAATGTGCACCCCCACAGCAGCTTGCATTATATTCTCACTGTGGTGAGCACTTGTTAGTCTGAATGGTGGAAATGAGAAAAGGGAACTCCCAGACAGCATCTGTGTTCCCCTCCCCATAGTAGATCACAGGTTGCCAGAGAGCCCCCTAGGCAGATATGTTGTAGGGAGGGGACCTAACCTTCTATGGAATCATTGCAAAGCAGCCAGACTATGAATACAAGTTGCCTAATATGTCTATATAATTTTATCAAATATTTTGTAAATGTTAAGTTTATAACATTAAAAAAATAAGGGCATAGTGCCCTTGCACTCATTGGCCCGAATATTAGAAGGCAGAATCAAGTTTAGGCATGGATTCGATGTGTGGAGATAAGGGGCTATGTAGCTGGATCACAGTAAGTTCTTTACACCTGGGATCACCAACATGGTGCCCACAAGGATCGCTTCCCCTTCTGATTTTATTTTTTTAAAATAAATTACAGATTTTTTTTAAAAAAACATTTTTTAAAACTAGGCAGTTGTCATGCTGCAAAGTGAAGTGCCAAGCTGCAGTGGCATCTTTATTTCCAAGAATGCCTCTGGGCCCCACATGGACCCCCGAGGCATTCTTAGGGCGCAATCCTATGCATGTTTAGACAGAAAAAGTCCCCCAGTCCCCAGCATTCCCCAGCCAGCAGGGGAGTTGTAGGACTTTTTCCTGTCTAAACATACATAGGATTGCGCCCTTAGAAAATAAAAATGGTGAGTGGCTGCAGCCCAGTACTTTGTTTTGAAGTATGCCCGGTTTCCCAGGAAAAAAAAGAAAAGAAAGCTGGAGGTGGTAGGGAGCATCCTGGGCGGCTAGAGGGGGTGGTGGGGAGCAAGGGCAGTGCTTTGCCTGTGGTGTGTGTGAGAGAGAGTTGGCTGGTTTGTTTGCTGGTATGGCATGGATTTTGCCAGGATGTGTGCATTTGCCCGTTTTGCCTGGGTTTGTGTGTGTTTGGCCTTGGCTTACCGTCAAATGTCACATTGAGCATGAACTCCTTGTAGAACCTCTTGCCATTTACTGGCTTCATGGAACCACAGAGCTTGGTGGCGTTGGGGCACAGTGCCTGGTACATGTTATGAAGGGCATGGGCCATTGCGTAGACCGCATTGACTACGAACATGATCTTGGATTCCTGCTCAAACTTGCCCGTCTTCAGAGAGAAGTGGCTACAGTTCTGGTTGTGGAAGCTGCACTGGAACTTGTGTTCCCAGAACTCTCGGAACCATGGGTTTCTGCTATTGTTGTAGGGGTCAAGGTTTCGGAAGTACACAGCAAATTCCTGCACTGGGTAGGATGACAATTCAATAGTGATAGCTCCAGTCAGCCACTGGCTCACTGCCAGCCACGACACTCTCAAGGGCACCCCAGCCATCACTGGCCACCCATGTGAAGGACACATTGATCCTCTGAGCAGCTGCCAACAGCTCCCGAGCATCCTCGCTTCGGGTGAACAGCACGACCACCCTTGCGCTGGGCTTCTGCAGCAGTGCCTTGATCACTCCATCAAACGTCTTCTTGTTCATGGAGCGTCCCACTTTCTCAGAGGTGGCGATGCAAATGTTGCGGGCCCGGGCTTGCTGCTCGAACGCTTCGATGCCTGTCTCTCCATAGTCCCCTTCTGAGGCCACCGTGGAGACATAGGTCCAGTTGAAGAAACGCAGGATCTCAGACATAGCCTTGGCCTGGTAGAAGTCTGGGGGGACGGTGCGAGCAAAGTAATCGTAGCGAGACTTGTCGCTGAGCTTGGCACTGGTGGAGGCATAGCTGATCTGGGGGATCTGGAACAGTCGTAGGAGGTTAGCCACCTGAAGGGAAAGAGAGAGGAAGGGAAGGGGGCAGGGTGAGCAGCAGGAAAGTGGCAATCGGAGAAAGGGCATACAGGGGCACTGGTGGGAGACTGATTGGCCTACTCCAGAAAGGAAAATGTTACCATCTAAATATAATGCCCCAGAACACTCGCCTGCTGGCCTTTGAAAGAGGAGGAGGAGATAGTGTCCTCTCCTGTCCAGGAACCTTGCCCTTTCTAGAGACTCATCTGAGCAATTTAGCTCTTAAGGTTCATTTCAAACAGCAAGCCATGGTTAAGGGAATTTAGGTACGGTTTAGTTGTGATGCCTGAATTTACAAAACAATGGTTTACAATGAAGCGGCAAACTAGAATCAGAAAGGGTTTGCAAATGGTGGCTTCTGCTCCTTCTGGTTGGCCAGGATGTCTGAATCAACATTCCGTAGCTATGGCCATCATTCTGCTTTCAGAGGCTGCTGTACCATGATGATGGGAGAGAAGAACTGTAAACCATGATTTACAGTAAGCCGTACTGTACCATTCTCAAACTATAGTTAGCACAATCCATTGTTTGGCTTGATGTTTAAATCATAAGTGAACAAAAGTCCATTGAACTGTAATCTTTAAGTAGATCTGGTTTCATGAATTTGGAAGGGAAGGGAAGTTCTGCAAGGCACAGGGCCCCTGATGGTGTTGCCTAGGTTGGCATCAGAGGAGCCTTCAGCAAACACTGACCTCGTTTGCAGGACACGACAGTCCACCGTGGGTTAATTTGCCCATGTGGGCTGTCGCATTGTGCCAGGCATCCATGGGCACCATTTTTGCATGGTGCCCACGGGCCCCTGGCTTGCTGTGGCTTGTCGTGCTGTGGGCAAAGCACCTGCAAGTGCCATTTTTGCATGGTGCCCATGGGCACCTGGCCCAATGCGACGTCCCTCTTGGGTAAATAACCCATGGTGGTCTGTCATGTCATGAGAACCAGGTCAATGCATATAAACTTTCAGACTTTCCTGTCTGATCATGACAACTGCTAAATTGCTCTTAAACAGAGCTCAGGAAGCAAAGTTATTTGCTAGCCTCCTCCTTCTATGTTGTATTTGCACAAGTACAGGGACATACTGGCGATCCGATATTGAAACATATGTTTTAAGTTCTTTGCTATCGAAAACATATACTTAATTAGATGTGCAACCCATTTTACTTTCTTATATAAGGCATTAGGTTAACAGAGGTTAGCAATGCTGACATCAATTAGACTTGTCTGAGCTGATTGTTAATGATATATCAGTGCTACACTGAGGCTTCCATAACATTGCATTTGAAGAACTGTATGATATGCACTGAAATGTTCTGTAAAAATGTTGGTCAAGTGTTACTATGCTAAATGTCTCTTAGAGGTAGGAGCACACACAGATCAGATAACACAGACACATGCTCTGTGGGCACCATGATTCTGAAGCACACAAAATACAACCAGGTTATCCCGTGGTGTCAAAATGGCGTAAATGAACTTCCCAGACCATCCAAATTCATCCGGAGATGAATACGTCATTTAATGAAGACTGTTATTACCAGCTTCTTGCTGTGTCGTACAGACCGATGTGGACTCAGATACTTGGAAGGCATTTTGGAAGTTGTCCCCCTGCAGCTGTAAGAGCGAAAATCCTGAGGTTTCATCCAGATCAGATCCACGGGGATAAATATTTTGCCAGTGACCTCAATGGGAAGTGGGCTAAAAACGGCAAGATGAAATGGCGATGGTGAAATGGCAGCAGCTTCATAAGGATTCCGATACGTGGTTCCACCACATGTTCTGACCTACATCTAACTCTTTAGCTGCATAGCAAGCCCTTCATTGGGAACTAGGCTAAATCACACCAAGCTACTGCAATGGAAAAATAAAGCAGGGTCTCTCATGTGTTGTGCTCAATGAGCCACACTACTCATTAGTTTCAAGTTACAGACTCTTCCTAATAGGAGACAGAAAAATAACAATCCTAACTAGATTGTCAGCATTTAGTCTTTGTAAAATCTTTTTGCCTGGCAAATGGAAGAGCCTCGGCATTTATTGTCACATACAGGCACCCTTCTAACCATGACTGCACATGCAGTCATAACAAATGTATGCGTAAAGCATCCTACCGGCTGTCACCCTAGCTATCTGCACACATAATTGGTACCAATGTCCATCATATTTGCAGGAAATTGGCCAAAGACTTTGCAACAAAATAAACATTTATAGAAATATGCCTCTTCATAAAATACAGTTAATTCTGATTTTTAACTAATGGCAAGGGTACAATTTAGGGAAGGCAGGGGGCAGTCCATATCCCCCATGAATCAGCCCACATGCAGGTATTCTTCAGGAGTATGTACGGTATATATCTGACTATTATGAAATAATCAGTACAAATGCTCTCAAAATATAACGCTTCACAATTTCATCTTGAAAACATCTACAAAAAGGCCTTGGAATCTTTCTGAGAACCGTGTCCCTCTAACAAAATCTCTTTACACACCCAACCCATTGAAATGGTGTGCCGGGGGTGCTTCCAGACGGAGGACTCTTGCCCAAGGGCCCTCAAAAACCTGGAGCTGGCCCTGGCTCCTAGCACTACCAACCAAAAGGCGTTGTGTACCTATTCCTTCTTCGCTTTCTTAACTGATTTTTTTCTGGTAAGAGTGAAAACAGAAGAAGCACAAGAGGACTACAAACTGAAGAAAACATCTGGACACACACACACACAATTAGACCTGTAAAATACAACGTCTTTAGGGCTGAAGATGATAATAATGTCCTTTCAGACTTGAGGACCTCTCTCTCTAGATGGAGTGTTATTAGTGCCAAAGTTTTTTTGTTTGATGCTTCCAGAGAAATGTCCTCACAGCATGTAAGCTTTCTTTATTCTTGTATAGAAGCCAAACGCGTTTCGGCCCAAAGGCCTTCTTCAGTGGCTTAGGAAAAATACAAAACTTACAGTGAATCAAACTACAGTCTGATAGTTTTTCAAAGGAAATTAATAGTAATATAAAACATAATTAAATGATATCATGCTCACCCCTGTAGTTTTCACTTAAGTCTATATACAAGCTAATGCTCTGTATCTCTCCAATTCTATATAAAATATACATTTGTTTTATTAGTACATACACTGATAAGAAATTTTGTTTTTGTTTTTGTTTTGGTGGCCTGGGAGGGGTTACAAAAATTGAAGGGAGCGTACCACTCATACCATTGTGGTTGGTCTGAAATACACCCAGGCTGGACCGAGGGCAAGGGACAGAAGTCTAACAGGCAGGCCTGTGAACAGAAACGAGCAGGCATAGGGAAAGATAGGAGTGTTTGGAATGGTTACAATAGTTAAGAATAATTACCACATACCCTCCAACATTTCACAGATGACAACAGGGACACACACGTGAATTTGTAAGAGGTATGGTTAAGCAACATGAAGGTGCGATCAAGAGGGCGTGGCCAAGGGTATGGCCAGGCAACCAAAGGGTGTGGTCAAGTCCAAAAGTTATTAGAGGAAACACATAAAACTGCAGTATTTTAAGCACAGAAATCTTTGAATTTATAATAATAAATAGCCACCCACCTCAGGATGCTCTAACTGTTTAAGGGCTCTCTGACCACTCTAAAGCCACTTTGATCTCCAGACCCATGATGATGATGGTGATTGCTGTTGTTGTCGTTAATATCATTATTATTATTATTATTGTTGTTGTTGTTGTTGTACCATCAATGTGCAGGGTGCTTTACCGAATATAAGAGAACAGTTCTCTGCCCCAAAGGGCTTACAATCTAAAATATAATATAGAGGCAGGCAACAACAAATGGTAGGAAGGGGTAAAGTGGGGAGGAATATGCCATTATTTCAGTCAAACATAACTTTCAGCCTACTTTCCCCACATTGTGCACGAAACCGCTTGTTTTAAAGATCTCCCTCCCACTTTAAAAATGGATCCCTCCATGGGGGCTTTGTTCTCATTAGTAGTTTGCCAAAGAAATAATAATATTTAACATTTAGATATCTCTGAGTGTGCAAAGCGGTTCACAGGCCCACCCTGCAAGCTCCTATTTTCTCCACTCAGAAAAAAAAACATGTGGGCTCTATTGTACTTTATTAAAAAAGACAAGAACAACAACACTGTGATTGAACAATAATGCTGAAACGGAAAGGTGATGTTTGTTGCTGCTATTTTGAGGTAATTGGGATTTTTTCTTTCTTTCTCTTGAGGAGGGTGTGTTTTCTGCTAACTCCCTTCTAATGCATTAAAAAAAAAAACAATCCAAAATCCCTGCAGAATAACCCTAATCATCACCGTAGAGAGTTTCTCCATTGCACTTCAGCATGTGTTAGAAAAAGACTTTTACATGGGGTACTCAGGTAGAGCCAAGTAAAATTTACCACCGCTCTGAAAACAGGATAACAGTGCAATCCTATGCATGTGTACTCAGAAGTAAGTCCTATTACGTTCAATGGAACTTACTCACAGGAAAGTGTGTAGAAGATTACATCCTAAATTACAGGAGTCCTTTCCATAAAACTCAAACCGGAACAACACAACACAAGCAAAGGAGTTACTGCCACTTAGTTTCAGTGTCACCCCAGGGACAACCGGCTTTTTAAGCTATATCACTTTTCTAACTGTGTTACCAAGTGGGTAATTTATATTATCATCTGTCCTTGTGGGCTGCTACTGTATGTTGGTAAGACTACTCGAAGTATAAGAACACGTATCTTGGAACATCGTTCAAAGTTAAAAAACCACATGTTAGATGCACCAATGGTTCCTCATTTCATTGAAAAGGCACACAGATATGATGATTTTAACTTTCTTGTCATTGAAAGAATATACCCTCACAAATACAACTGGAATGATCTTGACAAACTGTTATTAAGAAAGGAACACCCTTTCCCACAGCAACTGTGCAGCAGAGGCAGAAATCAGTGAGATGTAAGTTAGTCATAATCTGACCTGCCCCTCCCGCAGCCTCTAAAGGGCTCAGGCGACCAAAGGCTACTTGAGCAGTGTACCTTCCTAGTAAGCTGCAAGAGGAACGGCTGAACCCCAGAGGTTAAAATAAGCTGAGATTGGATCTATAAAAAGTTACATTATAGCACAGAGAGAGCTCAGGAAGATGGGCATTAAGAATTAAGGTGCCCAGGGGATACAGACAAGACCACCACCTTTAAGGCAGCCCTTGCAAAGAGTTGTTCAAGTGCAAAGCCACGAACATATCTAAGGAATGGCCAGAGATTACTAGAATTGCCAACTGAGTTGTGAAGAAATTATCTGGCCTGCCCCTCTGCATTTAACAGCATTTTGATCTGAAGAAATCAGAAGAAGTTTTTCAAGACATGGAGATAAATATTATCACCTGCTAAAGAAATATCTGCAGATCAGGCTACTAATAAAGGCACAGGAGCAGAAGCCTGTTTAAAAAGTTGGCCACCCTAGGAAATATCTTCCTGTTAATGCAGTAGATTTTTAAAAAATTGTTAAGATTCTAGGATTTATGCATATGAAACACAAGCTCTGTATTCCGAAACAAGAAGCTGTACCAAATCTAAATTACTTAACACATTTATTTATTTGCTGGAAATATTTTCTCCCCCTCTCAGTTTAAAAGGCCCAAGGTGGCTCACAACAAATACAATTGCCACCTTTTTTCTCAGGACTCCCAAGTCTTATTAGGGTTGTCACAGGCAGAAATCCAAGAGGTGATGCATGGAGATGCAATGGTGTGGACATCTTCACCTGTTGAATTTCTGCCTGCCGTGCAGTCGTTGCAACTATAGGAATCCTGCAGGAGGAAGGGGGAATGGCGGTTCTGTAGGGACAACACCGTAACTCTCAAAGCCTGGGGAAATTTCTCCCATCATGTTTCTCTAACAAGCAACTTGGTGCAAAGAAACTCCAAACTTTCGGCTCTAATGCAGTGTAGCCTGCTGAAAACAAGCTGTTATGACCGAGATCTGAGCCTCTCCAGAACATTAATGACCAATGGCTGGAATAGTTTGCTTGCGGTCATTATTTTCACTGTCATTATTTCCCTTGTGGTCTGAAGACATCCTTGCAAGTTGTTATGAAGCTATATTTTACAGATCAATGGTGTGCTTTTATTCTTCAGAATCCATCCCAAAATAAACCCCTGCCTGCCAGGAATGCTGTGCAGTGCAACGGCGCCTTGCCCTTCTACTGCAGTCTGCAGTTCAGTGGTTTGGGAGGGGAGCAGCTGCGGCTCCCTTAGCGCATGGCACGGTATGAAGGGTTCACTGCGCCGAGTGGAGCTAAAAGTCGGAAGGCTGATCCTGCAATATGTCTCTGGGTTAGGGAGAAGCTTTAAAACTACAAAGTCTCTTGCTGTGTAGATTTGCAGGATCAAGCCTCTGTACCTCCTTCTTCACTAGGTCTGAGATCCTTCCAATAATCCTAATTGAAAAGTTGACCTTCTCTGATTTACAGACGGCCCTTACTGGGTAAAAGTATTACTGTGAACACAATGCAACCCAAGCAGGTGATGCTGATTGAAGGGGTCATATGTTAGATGAAAAAAACTCCCCCAGGGACAATGGAGCTGGTGGTACGGTATATACTTGGCATAGAATAGGTCCAGCCACAAGATAGTACCCCAATATTGGAGAGCCAGCCTGGTGTAGTGGTTAGAGTGTTGGACTGGGACTTGGGAGATATGGGTTCTAGCCCCCACCAGGCCGTGATGCTCCCTGGGTGACTTTGGGCCAGTCATGGACTTTCAGCCTGACCTGCCTCACAGGGTTGTTGTGAGGATAAAATGGAGAGGAGGAGGAGGACCTATGTAAGCCACCTTTGGTTCCTTGCAAGAGGGGGAAAGGTGGGATATAAATGTAATAATAAAATAAAATGAATAACAATATAGGGATAGATGGGGAAGGGCTGTGGCTCAGTGGTAGAGGCAAGTACATGCTTTGCCTGCAAAAGGTCCCAGCCTCAACCCCCAGCCTCCCCAGGTGCTAGTGGGAAGCTAAGACGCCAGCCTGAAACCTTGGCGACCCACTGCCAGTCAGCGTACAGTCTTGAGCTGTATGGTCAATGGCCTGACTCCATATATGGTCTGACTCCGTATATGGCACCTTCCTATGTTACTCCACTCAATAGCTGATTAAATGCATGTATATTCAGAAGTAAATCTCGGTGAATTCAATATGACTCCCAAGTAAAAGAGCAATCGAGTGACGGGTCTGCTCCTTTTCCCCATCCCAGGCTTTTTTCTTTTTCTGAATTTAACCAAATTTCTCCCATTGAAACCACTAGGAGGGAATTAATTTATGCCAGCTCCAGGGCTGGCGTAGATCACTGGCTGGTTTGGGGGTATGTCTGGGGCCCAGGATATCTGTAGATCCTTTGGATCCACTGTCTTCGCCCAGACTGCCCCTGACACCCACCTGGCACAGGGGTGTACGGATTTTGCTAAATCCATTCCATCTGTGTTTCATGGATTGTCAGGCATCTTTTGTGCCGTCACCCGCTCATTGGCGGAATCAGATTCCACCACAGAACGGTGTTCTACTTGCGCTAATTCACACTGGCGCATTAACAAATGCGGATCAGTGTCTTTGCGCAAGCATGCATTAGCACGAATCCCCCACAAGAGCGAGAAACCGGTCTGCAAGTCTGTGGAATCCGGGTGACTCAGAAAAAGACGGTCTGCAACTTGAATCCATTGTGGATTTCTCTGACATCGCTAATCCTGGCATGCCTTCTTTCCCCGCTTCCCAATGTCGGAGTCTCAACATCCGAGAGGTAAGATCCATGGAAGTTTTCATGTGGGGTGGGAGTGGGGATCCGTGGTCAGATCTCCTGCTCTGAGGACGAACCGCTCTCTGTCTGTCTGCAGTGGGGGGCAGGGGGAAGTGCTCTTTCCTATGGCCTCTGGGACCATATCCTCCCAGGGACCATTGGCTGCTGACTGGGGACTTACGGTACTAATTGCTAACACGAGCAATGGTCTAATATGCTCATGATGCCGGGTCCCCAGTTAGCAGCCTAGCAGCCATATTCTGAACTAAGTGCCATTCCTGAACTGCCTTCAGAGGCAGCTCCACATCTTGCACATGACAGTGGTCTAACCTGGAGGATGTTAGATATAAGGTAAGCAGAAATAAATGCAGAATTAGTAGGGAATTTGTGGGAGGCTCTTAAAATTGTAATGGCAAAACCAAACCAAAACATGTGGGGAAATATGGAGAAAGAAACAGTTTGATGGAATTTGTGGTGGTGGTGCTGGTGGTGGGGTGTCTAACATATAATGCTGATGTGTGTGAAAGAGAGGAGAATGGGTAGGGTAAACTCTGCTAGTCTATCATTAGGAAAATGGCAACCACTTGTTACATTTTGAAACTGAACTAAACCAGAAGAAGGGGTACAATTATTACCGCTATTATATATGCAATCGAGCTGAGGCTTTGTTAATAAGGTAGCCACTTCCCCCCCCTCCCCTTGTCAGCTCTGTGCCTATAATAATAGCTGCATCACATGCCACAATTCTACATGTGATGTTTGCTCCCATATGCAAATGCAGTGATGGGAGAAGTTTGTTGACTTTCCACCTGGCAGAGGAGCCTGCTGGAAGAGGAAAAAACGGCAGAACTGGCAAATAATCTACCAGCAGTTAAAATGTGCACCAGAGCTGCGGATGGCGTTGCTGCAATCCACAGCTCAAGCTGTCCGCTTGTTCCAGATGCTCATTATCTTCAAAGGGGAAAAATCCTCACTAATGAGGTTGTTAAAAATACAAACTACAAAAGAGGCAGGCTAGAGAAAAACCTTACCATCTGATAGGCTCCTCCGAGTTGAGAGCAAGCGCACACTTCACAGCTCTGGATGTGTCAAAACCTTGCTGCATAATTAACATGCACAAATAAATTTTAGGCAGAAAATTACATTCTATAACTGCAAGAAATGTACTAGAGATTGCAAATTGCCCTTCAAGGACTCCTCGCAGGCGGTGTCAAGGGCATCTGACCTTAAGCCTCATGTTTAACCGTATGTGCAGTGGAAAATAGGAACAATCTTTTACACCTGTCAGGCCTAATTCCTGAATGATGAGTGTGTTGTCGCAATTTATGATGCCTGCAAACTGGAACTTTGCAAGACTCCATGTAAAACTCCAGGCCACTTAATACTGCTGCAATAATGCAGCCACTTCTCTCACGTTAATGGATCATTGTTTCTTTAACAGCTATGATCATAATTGAGGTGGATTGTCTCTGTAACACACCTGGGGGAATGATATGAACGCTTTCGTTCAAGTGTAAAATGATCTGTACAAGTAACGCCAGTTAGACTTGTTTAGAAAGGGATGTTTATCTCTTGCCATCAACTAGTCATTAGCAGCTTTTATCCAGGGAAAAGCACAGGTCAGGTGGATTCCTTCAGAGGAGGCAAATTCCACATGCAAATTCCAAATGCATGCACTCTAGCACCATTCACTCTAACAGAGAACTCAGGTGGTTCAGCGCCTATCACTGTGAAAGCAAAATGAGGCCACCCAAAAATAAGAGTCTTCTGACTCTTTAATGACAAGAAATGTATTAAGGCATACAATTTCATGGACCATAGTCCACTTTGTCAGAAGCACAGAATATTATCCTAAGTTGGCAGGTATATAAATGTATACATATATGGGTGTAGAGAGAGAAAACATATACATAAACATATGGGTGTAGAGAGAGAGAAATGTGACATCAGAGAGGGAAATATTCAGAAACCAGTAGGAGAACATGTCAACATCCAAGGACAATTCCATGTCCTTAACATGGCCATTCTTGAACAAAGATACTTGTCCCACTATTGGTGTTGATTAGCCAGGATGTTGAGTTATCGGCAACACTACTTTGTGAATGGTCACTAACATCATTTTTACATTTAAGATTTAATGTAATTATCACAGGCTGTTTGTCTTCCATTTCATTTCCCCCTGACCTCAGTGCTGCTGACGTCTCTCTCTCTCTCTCTCTCTCTCTCTCTCTCTCAGAAATGTAGTCTAATACATACAGGGTGTATCAGGCACAGTGGCCAGGTATCCTACTTTACAGAGGACAGCCCTCTGTTTGAAGGAGTCATATAGAGTTGGAAGGAGCCTAGAAGGCTATCGAGTCCAACCCCCTGCTTTGAGTTGAAAATCCATAAGAAGGAAGAGTATAGGCCTTGAAGTTACCCATCAAGGGTTAGTGCCTGGACAGCAGACTGCAGAGACACACAGATCATCTGGTCACAGACTTCCCCACTATGGTGAGATGTATTGTACTTCTATTTAAATTAGAGTTCTAAACTTGCATGTGCACATATAAATTAGCATATGCGAATGTTATGCAAATTTGTGTCCTCGTTTTTTGGTGATGCTTCAGTGGCCACGCTAGCACCAGATCAGGAAAGGCTCGCTTATACCGAGTATCATAGTGGTGGGGGAATAAGGATTTTAGGATGCATGCCATGAAGTTAAAAAACTCCCCTATGCAGCAATGTTTCAGGAGGAAGGAAAGGGGAAAGGACTCCTTTTCTTATTCCTTGTCTCCAGAGGCCCCAGCTATTTAGCTATTAAATGCTCAGATCCTGCACTATATAGCATAGCAAGGGAAGTCACAAGGGTGGCAAAGGAAAAAGGGTGTCTTTTTACTATCTCTCCTCCTGTCCCACAACACCTGAACAGGGCTAGAAGACTGCAATGCTATGGTTCCAGATAGGATTGTTCAGGTCTCCCCCGCTGAGGGGAAGAGAGGGGTTCACTCTCAGAGAAAGAGGTCTTGACCTTGCAGGAAGGTCTGCAGCCGGTGCGTCTCCAACAGTGTGAAGCACAGTTGCAGGCAGCGCTCCTGATGGTCAGGATTCTAGGCACTCCATTCCATTACCCCTCCTCCAGGTTTTCCATCTCCTCCCCAAAAGACAGCATTCTGTGCTGACTGAGCATGCTCAGTACTCCTTAGACTGGTGTGTGTGTGTGTGTGTGTGTGTGTGATTCTCTCATTAGATCCCCCTTCCCAACTTCTGCAAAACGTGGGTCCCCCCCCCCCCCCGCAAGCCTGCTGATGGCTCCCTCCTTATTGTGCGTGCACGGTGCTGATGTGGCTACATAAGGATTGGTGCTTGGAGAACTCAGAACTGGGACTGCTATTAGTATGTACAAGTAGGACCTGAAACAAAATGTTGCAGTGTGGAGTGCTCCTGTTCACAGTTCCAGTCAACCAAACGAGCCCCACTCCATGATACTCCATTCCATCCCACCCCCAGTTTTCTGTTCTCCCCCCCCCCCCCGCCGACTCCAACAGTCAGTCCGCATTCCTTGGCCACTGGGCATGCTTAGTCCGCACTGAATTGTTTTGTGATCTCCCCCCATCCCACAATTAAGGATCTTTCCCTGCAGATGTTTTGCACTACTGCAAGCCGCAGGGCTCCGCTGAGCCCTGAGACCACCCTCTTGCGTGTGCGGTGCCTTGACGTCGCCAGCATCAGCACTCACGCCTGGACATTAGACAAAGAGGGAATGATCGAGCGAGTCACAGGAGACGTTGTCCAGAGGTGTGGAAGAGGAAACAATATGAATTTGAGCCACGTGTGCCCGTAGCCACAGACAGACAGGTAAAAGAAAGGGATGGTTAATATGCCATCTATCAGAAGGTACATTCACTTGCTTGGATGAATATCCTGCTAAGCTCTTCCTCCGCTGCCTCCGTGCCAATTTAGAAACTGGCTCCAGAATGAAAGCCTCCACCTGTTTCCATGGCACATGCACACGCAGAAATGACTCTTCCCTGGCTCAGCCAGTGAGCAGTAGCCAATCATAGTGAAGGACTGGCTCTTTCTTAACTAATTCAGTGTCACACCGGAAGCCAGAGCAGGGGTGTCAGCAGCATGTTCATTATGACGTCAGGATTCACACAAGGCAACTCAGTGCTGCTATTATTCTAAGAGACCTTTGGCTGCTGGAAGACAATCCTCTCCCTCAACGGGCTTTTTCATGTCTCAATGGGCTTTTTCTGAAAGAAATGATGAATTTGTGGAAAAAAATCCGTGTAAGTGAAATTTGCACATTCCATAGAACACACTTATACTTGCAGAGTGTTCCATGCCATAGCCAGGCACTGCGGAAATGTTGGGTCGGATTCAGAGTTTTGTTCCGCTGGCAGGAGTATCACCAGGCAGACTTCCATTGAAAATACTCCTCCCTGGTGGAAAGGGGGGGGGATTATTCAATTATTCCCCCCCTCCCTCTGCAGCACTCAGCACCGCCCGCCCCCCACTGTTGCTGAGGGTTCTCCAACCCTTCTGGTAGATTTTCAGGCTGCAGAGGGAGTGGGGCATTGGCAAAGATCGCCTCCCCCACCCCTTCTGCCAGCAGAAAAGCTCTGCTGGATCAAATGCCTTCCGCTGGCAGAAGGATGCCTTCTGTCCATGGGAGGCTTACACTGGATGATCCTTGTGTAGAAATGGGCCCCTTTGCTCCACTCCACATCATCAGTGGTGTCAAAGGGAGCTTGTTACCTCCCTAGCCAAATAGCAGCTCAGGCTAGCCTGTTTTTGTCAGAACTGCAGTGCAGGAGGAAAGGGTTAAGTCCCTTTCTTCACACACCACCATTCTGATCAGCCCCCCCGCCCCTTTGCTGGCTATTTCCGCTTAAGGTCCTTTGTTCTGCCCAGAACAAGATTTCCACATTGTCTCCTCTCCCCTGCAGCCCCCCCCCCACAACCTACCTTCCAAATCTGCCCCATAGGGACCCCCAACCCTCCAGAGCAGATTTGGAGGGCACACAGGGAAGCTGCTGTGGGGGGACAGGAGAGGATGTGGAAGTCCCATTCCACAAGTGGTGTCTTTCTGTGGGTGGAATGAAGAAAAAGCAACGTAGGGCTTCTCTGCACGAAGCATTTTTTGTGTGTTCGTGATTCCTCCCTCATAGTAGTTTGTCGTGGGTGCCGTCACCCGGGTGGCCGGGTGACCGGCCAGATGGGCGATTGATAAATATATTAAATAAATAAATAATTAAAATTTACACAAAGTCGTCATCCTCCAGGGCCTCTCCCGTGTTTTCCAGCCGTTTTTGCGGCTTTTTTTTTAGAGCGAGGAAAGTGTACTATTATCTGGAAATGGCGGAATGAACCGGAATGAAAGGTATTTTCGCAGTTCTGCTATACCACAGCACCACCTTATGGTTGTGTAATAGAACATATAGAAAGTCAGAGAAAGAGAGAGAAAAAACCCATGGGGAAAAGGCCGATCTTAAAAAAAACATGTATAAAGGAGCAAAGAATCCAGAAACAGAAGCCTTGGTAAAGTGGTGGGTTAAAAGCCTCATGTAGAGAAGGCCGAAGTGCCAAGTAGTTTGGTCCTAGTAGTTGGAGCCACTTAACAAAGAATGGTGGATGGAGACAGACAGAGAAACCGAGGCACATGACACATGGATAATATATCACAAACCAGTTTCTCAAGGAAAAATATATAGCTGTCTGGCCAGAACTGACAGAATAAACAAGACCTAAGCATGGCTTGAGAAGGAGACTATGATGGAATTAAATTGCTAGCAGGTTTGGCCTTGAAGCGATACTTCTATCAGGGGAAATCCCTTATAGAGTTACCTACAAGACCTCAGAAGATAGCAGTGCCCTTTTCTCTGTTATGTTCAACTCCCTACCCCAGACATCAAGTTTTCTATATGTTTTTCTAGGCAAATAAGTAGTACAGTACATCACTCATGTTAATCATGATTACTGCACGGTGCATCTTGCCAGTGAAGTCTCTCCAAATGTATTGCACCAGAGCTAGAGAGGAACGCAAATCATTACCTGGTGAATTTCATATATTGTCATGGCAGCTGGCAATATGTTAGCTTCAGAATTTCCCACTGCGGCATTAGGAACTGTAATAAACCTGGAGCCAGCAGGCACTGAACACGTGCAATTAATCTGCATGTTAAATATTTCTGAATCATCTAACGATCCGGAATATTTGGAACATTCCTGCGACAAGTTGCTCTTCTAAAAGTGTATAATTTTATTTCCAATTTTTTAAAATGCAAATTTAGCCTTTGTGTGCACTGCCAGGAGCATCAGTTGTGAGCCTGCATCTGCCCAAATCTAGGTAGGCAGCTCTTTATCTATTGCCACCGCCTCTGTGTCAAATGATACAGCAGCTTCCCGCAACCTGTTGGACTGCAACTCCCATCATTCCCAGCCGGCATAGCTATTGGCCGGGAATTATGGGAGTTACAGCCTAACACATCCGGATTGGGAAAAGCTGCGATTCAGAATCCGGGGATGACCTTCCCTCCAGTGCTGGCTCCAGGTTTTTCAGGGCCCTTGAGCGTGGCCCCCTCCTGCAGTGAGCCCACCTTCTCGCCACCACGGTCGCCAGCTGCCATCGCTCCTTCTCCCCTTTCTCATCACTGCTGCCACTTGCTTGCTTGACAGGCAGAGAGCTAGTCAGCAAGGGGCTGAGGCGGCATCTACTGCTCCTCCTTCTCACCACTACCACCGTTGCCTGGGTGAGAGTGAGAGGCAGGCGAGAAAGCAGGTTGCAAGGGCAAAGAGGAGGAGCAACTTGAGAGGGCTCTTGTTGGTGGGCTCCTGCCGGGGTGTGGACCCTCGGCAGGTGCCCAACCATGTCTGCTATTAAGGCAGTGTTTCTCAACCTTGGGTCGCCAGATGTTTTTGGCCTACAACTCCCAGCATGCCCCAGCCAGCTATGCTGGCTGGGGCATGCTGGGAGTTGTAGGCCAAAAACATCTGGCGACCCAAGGTTGAGAAACACTGTATTAAGGCCAGCAGCCCTGCTCTCCTCTGTGTCGGCTTCTTTGGATATACCAACAGCTTAATTCGAGTCAGAGCTTTCGAGGGCCGAGTCTCAGAATTGGGTTTTGAATGCCAGTGCTCAGCTCTGACGTGAGTAGTAATAAAGAGAGACTTCTGAGCAAGTGCAACACGGCATTTCACTCACTCACTGCTAGGTACTCACAGCCACACTCCTCTGGGATTTGGAGGAAAGAACTGAGGTTGGGGGTGGCTTCTGGACAGGCCTGGCCTGCACCTCTCCGTGTTTCTCATTAGGGTCCTTCTGACTGCGCTGGCACTTTTCTATACTTGCTAGATACTTACCAACCTGCCCCCCTCCTCTTTTCAGGATAAGATCAGACCACCACCACCTCCACCTCCATCAGGACCTGGACCTGGACCTGATGGTGATGATTCTCCAAGCCCAACAGGACTAGCTAAGGTACATACTGGGCTTTCCATGTAGCCCATTTTAAACTGATCTAAGTCTAAGTAAGTTCTATTCTGCTATCTGACTGTCGTGTGTGTGTGTGTGTGATGCATCTTCTCAGCTGTGACACCCAAGAAGGAAACAGTGTGCATTTAATCAAGAGTAGAACTAGTCCCAATACATCCAGACATGCTCTGGATACTATGTAGGGCAGGATTGGGCAACACATGGCCCATGGGTGGCCAGTTCCTTTATTACTCTAGGATGCAGTTCATCAGGCCCTGGAGATTTAAACTCGTTCAAAGTAATCAGGTGTTCCTTGACCATTTGCCTATCAATCTCAAGCTGCAATCCTGCCCCTTCAGTCTGCACTTCAGGTTTGCCAGGGGGGGACAGAAACTCTCTTTTGGAAGAAGACCGAGCTGAAGTAGAAATTGAACACTTCCGCCTTTTCTTTGTCTGGGACTGGGTCCCCTTCTCCAGATTTGCTGCTGTTGGGTGTACCGTATATGCCCAGCTAAGGCTATCTGCTAACACCAGTAATCAGCCTGGAGAGTATTTAATCTCTATATCATAGTACTGTAGGCGCTGTACTTTCTGTTGAGCATTTGAGAGGTTTTGTCATTATTGTCTCAAGCAGTTTGTGGCACAATTGCACCCTGACTGACTGACCATAGGTGTATTGATGGAATCGCTCTACAAAAACCACTGCTGGGAGCTCTTTCTTTATCCGGCTATAACTCTCATCAGTCTTCCGACAGGGCTCTGCTTATGCACGGCACCAAGGCCTTTTTTTAGAAGCATCACATTGTAGTGTTAGTTGTTTTCCTGGCTGATAGTACTGCAAGCCTGGGGCATTTGTTTTACCTAGGATGCTTCCAGCCAGATGAGACATTTATCACACCGTCAACCTGCCTCACTCACGGAATTTTATTGGGTGGTGATGGTGCTCAGACAACAAACGTCTTCTACTTAAAACTCTCCCATGTTTTCCCACTGCTTCTTCCATTTTTTTTTCTTAATTATTGCAGAAAATCTGTTATGTAGGAAAAGACAGAATATCTGCACAATGCCTTCTGATTATTAGTGCTAGGACCCCTCCATCTGGAAGTGCAGCAAAGTAAAAGCTTGCTGCTGCTGTGGAGCTCCTCATTCCCACTCAGCATCCTGCCTGGTAAGCTGTTGCATTGGCTGCATGGGCAACTGTAGCCAAACGAGGGCAGAACATGGCTAGGAAATTGATTATTCCAATAATACATTGCACCCCTTTTGCACCAAGTGAAACTAGAATGTCTTGGATTTATGTATGTGTTATTTTATTACATTTTTATAGTGCCCAATAGCTGAAGCTCTTTGGGAGGTTCACAAAATAGAGCTAAAACCCTAAAATATATTTTTAAAAAAGCGCATATACATTACCGGTACCTTGATCTTGTGGGGATCTGTTTTCAGTCTCTGCTGTTTGTGCATCTCCAATATATGTTACTTTTTCCTGTTTTGACCGTATTTTTTCTGCATCCAGTTTATTTTTATTTTATTTTTAATCTCTGCATGACTGTAGAAAGGTGTGTGATTTCTTGTCTGGAAGTGCACCAGATCAAAAGCTTCCTGTTGGGGAGCTCCCCATTCCACTCAACATCCTGCTTGGGATAATCTCCTCTGAAAACACTTCTGGATCTAGACTGATCCTCGTTCGCCTGCAAAATCATCTGAATTGACCAAAAGGTGTTGCAAAGATAGTAAGCATACTGGAGTCCTCATCTAGTCTTACATGCCCAAACTCATTCTTTACATTATGGACTATGAATATTCTAGGTTCTGAAAGTTCTGCCAATATGTCCTCTATTGTGGGTAGTCACATCTCTTCAGTGGTTGGTTTAGTGGCTTTGGGTCAATGCAGATACAAAGTTTGCCTGATGTTTTTTTTTTAAATGTTTTTTTTACAACTAGCATGGTGCTTACAAGTACTGATTTCTACTGGTGCCACGACATCTCTACTTTGTAGCATTTTCAAGTTGCTCTCAAACTGGATGGTAAATTGCAGCAGGCAGTTTTCTTTGTAGAAAGTATACTGGTTCTACTGCCTTAAGTTGTAGGTCACTTTCCAGGCATCCTTCCTCCCCATATGATTTTAAAATTCTCTCCGTTGTCCATGGGAAAGTACTTCTTGCTTCCTGAACTGGAGCTATACAATTCTGATTCTGGACCTTGATTAGATCTGGAACGGTGTGGTCTCCCAGCAGGATTTATATTCGCTTCCCTCCACAACCACAAAAGCCAGCTGATACCACCAACTCTCATTTGTGGTACCACCTCTCATTTTTAGAATGTTGGGTTTCCCCGTTGGCTGCATTGTGCTGTCATTGTACACAAGACATGTGCGCACGCTCTGTCTGATAGGCATGTTCGGATCCAGTTCACTTTGTTGGGATCGCATTGCATGAGGCCCCACTACCTAGCTGGAAATGCATTGGCCACTGTTCACCAGCACTACTGCACAGACTACAGATGGTGTGGTGTTTCTTTTCCTCTGTGACACAACAGGCCTCATCTGCCATTTTTTGTGGGCTGGGGGGGGTCATCATGATGTGACCTCTACTGCCTGTTGTGTCATCCTCTTCCTGAACAAGTCCGACAGTGTCTTTAGTGGGCTTCCTTTTGCCTTTGCGCATACTGCTGAAGGGATAAGGTCTGCCACCTTCCCTGCACTGCCGTGCTAGTGCCGGATACTTCTCCCTTACTCTCACATGCTGACTCCCACAGCAAATACATCTCACACTCGGTGTGGAGGACTGAGTTGTTACCTTCTGCTGTTGCCTCACTGCATATACTTCAGAAGATGCAGCATCTTCCAGGGCTTTCAGTCTTTCTGGCGAGGTTTCTGCTGCACACCCCATATCTAGTTTCATTTTGTTTGGAGGGAACAATAGGTGCCTAGAGCTCCCAGAACTGCTGTCAGGGTAGAATGTATGCTCAGCTTAGAGTTGTGCACATCTCTCTTTCCACATTACCCTCGGAGGTGGAACATCAGCTTTACTTTCCTGGTCATCTTCTTGCACAGTCAGATCTGTATACTCTTCCTTCCATTGGCTCCACTGCTGAGCAAGGTTGCGGTCTGTGAAATCGAGAGGTGCAGGGGGCTTCAGACTACGTTCCGTAGCTTCAGGCTTCTGGCTGCTATAGTTTGGAGAAGGCATGGTCCATCCGTTGCCCCATATTTAAGTTGTAAATAGAAAGATGCAGCAAAAGCTAGGCCTGCAACAAAAGCTTTATAGAAAGTGAAAATGAAATGGGACTGGGAGTTGTTTGCCTGGAAACAGTTTCCACAGACTGCTTTCCTTAACTTCAGCCCCATTAGTCATGTTACAGGGGACAAATAGTAGTGTGTGTGTGTGTGTGTGAGAGAGAGAGAGATTTTTGGTGGGAAATTAAATTGGGTGCAGTGCATCAGACCGGCATCCTACGACTACCGTATGTTTCCTTCAAAAGGAAAGTGGCAGTTTTACGCACACTTTAAAACAAACACCTGGTTAACTTAACATCTAATTTGGCCCCAGACTTGATGTCCCCAAAGTGAAGACACTAACTCAGGCGGCAAGTTTCAGAAGTGGCAGATACTGGACATCGTTTTATTCAAAATATTCCACCCCATATCTCTTCATAATGGCAGCAAAGTGGGGAAACCTCTAGGATGGCACTGGGGGGGCGGGGGAGCGGGGGGGGGGAGGTGTTCACTGGAGTGGCTTGTTGTTCCATAAGGAATCCAGGAAGAATTGGGTCCCTCTAGGCAAGAGCCATCTTGGGAAGCACTTTTCCTTCACTGCCACCATTCCTGTCACCAGGTTTTTAGTGAGAGATTTAAGGCTGTGGCCTAGCCTTTTATCTCAGATAGCAAAAGCTTAGAACAAATGTTATTTTTTACTGTCCAAATTGTGTCCCTTCATTCTTGTGTCTTGTCTGGCCGATGTAAACTGTGAAAGGAAATGTCCGACTGTTCGTGGATGAGTTACTGGGTTGGTTTTTTTTTCAAATCTTAGCAGGGAGACTTTTTTTCTTGTTGTTGACTTTTTGCTAATATTATAGCGACACCCAATTATTCCCCCCCCCCCATTTTCAGTATGCTATCATCATCCAAAAATGGTGGCGTGGTACCCTGGTCCGGCGCAGTCTGCGACAAGCCGCCAAATGTGCATTGGTGATACAGAGATGGTGGCGCTACGCTTTCAATCGGGCGCAGGCAAGGAAAAGGATGATAGCACTGGTGATATACATTTGGTCTGAGAAGACTACCGTCCTCCTGCAGTCGATGCTTAGGATGTGGCTTGTGAAAACCCGTTACAAGAAGTATCAACATTCAGCCCAGGTCATTCAAAATAACTGGCGGCTCTACAGCTTCAGGAGACAGTCCAGTGTCGATGCCCTCAACAGCCTGACTCACGATGGCATAGACCTGAACATTGAGATTGTTGTTGGGTAAAAAGACTCCACGGAGAAGGTAGAGAACACTGTTCACACACAGCCAGACATCAGTGGGTAAAATAAACACATGACTTATAATAGTACTGTGAGATCGCTGCTGCTGCCTGGTTACTGTGGGTGGACCATAATTACGGGTTGCCTTAAAGCATAGCCTGATGACAGCTAGGATATAACCAAAAAAATGTTAAGTGTTCTGTAATGGTCCAGGATGGCCAGAGGACGTCTCTTTATGGGAGCTAATTGTTAGAAGATGGTTTCTTAATACAGAGACCTCTCTAGTATATTTCATTCCAAACCTTCTAGAGAGGGCTGTGATGATGATTTTTCCATTATCAGTAGAGTTTGGAGAAGGTGTGTGTGTGTGTGTGTGTGTGTAGGAACAGTAGTTTGAGACAAGGAGACACAAATAGATGTGCACGCACACACACACTGTGTGAGCTAAAGGCTGGAAGCATCTTGGATGCAGGGTGCCTGCTTCTCTCTAAAATTCAGATGTGAATTGGTACGTTTGCTGCTTGTCAGACACGTGTGCCACTTGCCTCTACTTGTATTCTTCTTGTAGATCTTTAAATAAAGTAAGGGTGCAATCCTATGCATGTTTAGACAGAAAAAAGTCCTACAATTCCCAGCATTCCCCAGCCAGCCAGGCTGGCTGGGGAATGCTGGGAATTGTAGGACTTTTTTCTGTCTAAACATGCATAGGATTGCACCCTGAATATCACAAAAAGGGCCATAATTCTCCAAGGAATACTGTCATGTTTTTTCTTTACTTCTGCTCTCTGCTTACCGAGCAACCTGTGTGTCTTGCCCGAGGCCAGAAGTTTATTTGCCCAGGATTTAAATTATTTTTGACTCACGGCTGCCTGAAAATCTATTTAATATTCTTTACTATTTTAACCCTACTGCTTGTTAATATTTTTTTATTCCCCTCCCCTCTTTACAGTTGTCTTAATGATGGATATATTTTTAACTTTTGTAAGCCACCTAGACCTTCATTAATGAATTAGGCCAGGAATACGTTTCTTTAAAAGCCAAGTGGGCAACTAGGTGAGCAGCTGTTTACAAACTCGAGAGAAAGAGAGAGCTTCTTACATACATGGGCTCCATTCCAATGCAATGCTTTGCTTCCCCTGGACGGCACATGGGACATTTTCCCTGGGCAAAGACATGTGAAAGAGTTAAAAGAGGTCATCCACAAATATCCAGTGCACCCATATAAGCAGTCTCTGAGCTGTCAGTGGATAACTCTGATTTTCATTGTGTCGTCACCCAGAAAGTTGCATGGATGCACCACTCTGGCAAAACATTTTCACATGTAAGCATCTGCAAAGCCGCCTTATACCAGGTCAGGCTATTTGTCCATCCAGGCAGCGGAGGCTGGTGACTCCAGTGTCGGCGGGGCTGCAGATCTGCTCCGGATTTTATTCTGAACTTAAAGGAGCTATATCCACGGTGCTGAACTCTATCCTCAAAATAGGTTTGGAACCATGGATAGCTCCTTAAAAGTTTGGAGTAAAATCCGGAGCGGATTTGCAGCCCTGCCAAGACACCAGAGTCACACCAGCCTCCACTGCATCTAGCCCAGTATTGTCCACGTTGATTCGCTGCAGCTCTCCAGAGTCTCACGCTGAGAGTCTCACACATCACCCGATCCTTTTAAGCTGGAGATATGAGGGGCTGAATTTGGGATCTGCTGCCTGAAAGCTGGTGATCTGCCACTAAGCTGTGGTGCCCTGAACTATGGGTCCCTCCCATAGGGATCATAACAGAAGCTGTGGCACGGGTGCAAACTGTTACTATGACGCTGGCCCCTGGCTTGTTCTCCTCTGACCCTGAACTGCGATCCTTATTATGCTGTGCTGACTTGTCATTGTGATCTAAGGAAAGACAGTGTAAAGGGGGGGGGAGAAACTGCTGCCTGCTGGAAGGGTAGTTGTGGGTCGGTTTGTTACTTCAGTTAGCTCCATCGTGACCTGAAGCGGGCAAAAGAAGGAGGTGCCACAAGAGAGTGTGTGTGCCCACACAGGTGCACCTGCATGTATGCACACACCACTGCTGCAAAGGAGCCTTTCCTTTTTCAAACAGCCTTTGCCAAACCATTTTGGGAGAGCTGAGAGGGAAGCTGCGTTTTGGGAGAGCTGAGCAGGGAAGGTGTTAATCCGCTGCCTGCTTTAGACATACAGTGTGTGTCTCAGCTGGATCAAATCAGTAGCATTCTGTGCCAACCCCAGAGGACTCACGGGAGAGAATCAGAGAGAGAGAGAGAACTCTGGTTTCCTCTAGCCTGGAGGGGACACAAAGCACAGGGGACAGCAGAGAGTGAGAAGAGCCCAGAAATATTAATAAATGCCTTTGTGCTCTCGCCACCACTGCAGAGCGCGATGGAGAGGGACCTCCACGGTAGCCAATTTATCTGCTTATCTTTTTAATAAGCTGCCTAATTATCTTGCCATCTATCCTCCTCTCTCACTTTGTATAACTCTCTGCCCTGCTTTGTATTTACCCAACCTTGGGGCTGTCAGTTTAGCTAATGACTCCTTTATCTCAACAGATGTCTATTCTGCTTAGCTATTTTATCCTTCTGTATATTGCATCCTGCGTTCTTTGTCTACCCATGCACTATTGAAGAAGGGAAGGGGGGGGAAAGATGACCCGTTCATGGTCCCTTTAAACAGATCAGACTGCTGATCACCTGCCCCATTCCCTCTCTCTGAGTCTGCGTCTCCACTACTCTGCCTCTTCTGTCTTCCCATCCTCTCTTTTTATTTCCTGCTCTCTTTTCCTGTTAGATTCCTTTGTTTTTAGCTTCCACTCCTTTTGCTACCTTTTTGCCCCTACATTACCTTTTCTCCACTTTGTCATCCCCCTTCTTTGGGTGCTTCCTGATGGATGGCTACTAGTAGCAGTATCCAACAAAAGGCATTGAGCAGCTTATTTTCTTTGGTAAAGAAGACAGAAGAAACAGTGGGGAAACACGCGAGGGTTACAAGTGGGAAATGATGTCATTGAGACACCCCCCCCCAGTAAAATCCATGAATAAAGCCAGGGCCGGATTAAGAGCATTATGGGCCTGGTGCTGAGGAGGGCGCGCGGCTGAAGAGGGCGCAGAAACGCTGCGCTCCTCTTCGCTGCCGCTGCGCCGCCCCCGCCAGGCCTCTGCCTCCGCTGCGCCGCCCCCGCCAGGCCTCCGCCTCCCCACCCTCCCTCCCTCCCTCCCGCTGCCGCCGCACCCTCCCGTCCCGCTCGCCGCTGCGCCTCCCCCCGCCCTCCCGCACGGTGCCGCTGCGCCTCCCGCCGCCACCGCCATCACCCCCCAACCCCCCCGCCACTTACCTTCTCCGCGTCGTGTTGCTTCCGGAGCCCCGCCCACGTTGTTTTGGCGGGAGGAACCAGGGCAACAGGGCTTAAACAGCCCTGTTGCCATGGTTTCCCCGGCAAAAAACAGCGCGGGGGGCCCGTCGCGTCACTTCCTTCTCCTCCTCCTCGGCGGCGGCAGCGGCAGCAGCAGCAGCTGCAGCCGCAGCAGCAGCCGCCGTCAGGGCGGGGGGAAGGTAGGTTGGTGGTGGCGGCGCAGGGTGTGGTTTTTTTTGCAGAGCAGGGCTGCTTTGGAGAGGGGGGGCCGCTAAATATTATTTCGCCTGGGGCGCCAAACTGCCCTGCACCGGTCCTGATTGTGGGCCTGTTTTGGGATAGGGGCCTGGAGCTGCAGCTCCAATAGCCCCTATCTTAATCCGGCCCTGAATAAAGCAGGGTGATGGCACAATGAAAACCTCATCCCCAAGGAAGCACCCTTTGTTTCCCACCCAAGTAACTTCCTTTTTTCACTTACCATAAACCTCCTCCTCCCTATCCTGGAACCTCCTAAAAGGGGGGATTTTTTTCATTACAGCGCAAGTGCCTCGTTCAAAGGGACATCACTTACACTTTTGAAAGGAAAAGGAAGAGGGACATGATCTGGATTTACTTCTGCGATCTAAATTTCAGAGTGGAACATAGAGGCTTAATGGGGAGGAAAGCTGGAAGGGGAAAAAAAACCTATATTGGGCGGAGTGCCATGAAGGGAATAATGAATCTTCCTTAGTTTGGGTCAGCACGTAGCTCTCCCTTTTGTCACTAATAAGTAGCATGAAGTGAGTGGAATCATGTGATCCTAAGCAGGGGTATTGCCTGGCCAGGGCTGATGGGGCCCCAGCCCCGAATCTGTTTTCCAAGGCCCCGATCTATTCCACAGAGCCCTGAGTGTCCATTTGTGCCAGTGGAAGGGATTTTTTCTCAGCTTAATTGGCATGCAGGAGGTGATTTTCAAGGGGAAATGCAGCCAAGAAGGGGAGGGTTAACTTCCCCTTCCCACATACTGCCGCCCGCCCACCCCCCACCTGCATGGCAACTAAGCTTAGAGAAAAGTGCTTCCATAGATGCCAATGGATGTTTTCCCCCTAAGCTTACTTGCCAATCGGAGGTGGTGGTGGGGATTTCCTGGAGGATTGCAGTTGGGGAAAGACAGGGTTAACCCTCCTCTCCCTACATGCTGTGGCTCCCCAAAATCTCCCCCCACACACACGGCAATTAAGCCCATGGCCTGGTCCCCTAATCTCTTAAGTGCCTATTTATTTATTATATTTATACCCCGCCTTTTTTCCTGCAAGGAACCCAAGGCGGCTTACATGATCAGTGTCCCTGATCCAGGTACTTGAAAATGGGGTTGGTTGGGTGGGTTGGGAAGGACACCGTACAGATGCTGTTCACAGCCCATCGCTCAGCCATTGCAGAGCCCTCCAACCCAGCTGCATAGCCCGTCAAGGCAACTGTAGCATCACTCACATTGTTCTGCCATCTGGATCTCCTGCTGGGGCAACACAGGGTAGTTCTATATGGTGGGGAGCCAGGGTGAGACCAGCCATGCGAGGACTTGCTTGGAATTCACCTGATCAGAATACAACCCCTCTTCCTCCCCCCCCATCCCCCACCCCGACCCTGCAAGTGCTTCCTGAAGTTCCTGTTTGTTACGTTCCAGTCACCAGAGGCTGACGCATTCAGAGTGCATTCTAGTGGTGTCAGACTAGGGGAGGAGGGAGGAGGAGGAGTTTGTCCTGGCATGTCTGTAGGAAATCTCCTGAAATTAAGTGACAGATGGCCACGGTCTCAGGTGTCATAGGAGGGATCCTGTGGTCTTCCTGCCCACAGGAATTGGGGTCAGATATGACACTGAGGCAAACACAGCACGAGGCAGGAGAGCGCAGCAGCAGCAGCAGGAGCTGCAGGATGGGGGAGCAGCGGTGACACGGAGTGGGGAGGCGCGGAATTGTTTTGCACTGGCGTTGCCTGAGGTGGGCCCTCCTCAGACAGCAGCCCTGCTGAACAGAGGAGTCCACCAAGGAAGGCGAGAGACCTGCTCCGAAGAGACATCGATTCCTTCCTTCCTTCCTTCCTTCCTTCCTTCCATCATGCTTTGCTTTTGGAGACCTGGGCCAGGGATTTAAGGCAAAGCCCTGGCAACAGGCTCTTCCTCTCTTTGCAAATGAGATAGTTAGCAACACTCGGTTTTCTCTCCCGCTCTCCCCCTCTCTCTCTCTGCAATGGGCTCTGTACGTGATAATGATATATTAATTTGCATTAATTATAGCATTAATACATCCTTAGGGCTTCTCAGGAGCAGCAGCTAATTACTCTGTCATACGAAGGCTCTGGGATATGGTCCCTGCGCTCTCAGACAGAGCTTTTGTTGGGAGGGATGAACCCAAAGGCAGAGGTGGTGGTCAAAAAGTGGGCTTCAAAAGGTCTTTCTGTCTGCTTCTTGAACGGGTATGTGAGGCAACCTGTGATTATGCCTTTTCACTACAGCCCAGGAAACATCCAAAAAACAATGGCAGGACACTTGGAAACGCCCACAAATTTGGGGCATGCAAAAGCTCGCCCACACTGAGATGTGAATACCTCTGTTCCAAACATAGGTAAAGCCCTGTGTTACCACTCCCAATGACCATCTTCTGTTCTGATGGCCTGTTCTCTGTGACCACGCCCAAGGTGTTGATAGATCTGATACAATCATGCATGTGACCCCACCCCCATCCCATTCCAGGTGTAGCGCGACACCATTTCTCCCTTCTCTGCCATCTTGCTATGATTCCCTTCTGTTTCACAGTATGCAGAGGCTTTGGAAGCTGTAGGGTTCAACTTCCCATGGTTAAGAAAATAGTATGCATAGTCTCGAGATGCAAGGGCCCTTGTGTGGACAGTTTAGATTTATAGATCAACTTTCCAAACTAAGAGACATTTTGGAGCGGTAGCATCTGTAAGGAGGGAATCCATTTTGTTTTATGGAGCGATAATGCACTGGACTAAGCAACAATCTTTCAACATAAGATACAGGCCTAGTTAAAACCATGGTTCTTACCTTACTTAATATAGCCTCGTTATGTAATCATGAGAGGCGTCTGCTCTGTCCTATGTTTACCTATAGAACAGGTAGAGTAGGAACAAGTTCCTCTCACACCGTCTCACTATAAGCAGAGGAATATTACAGCACAATCCTATGCAATATGCCAGGGGTGGGGAACCATTTTCACGCCGAAGGCCAAATTAGCCCCAAACAGGGATGTCAGGGACCACTACCCAATATCGTTGGAGCCACTGCTCACATTTACCCCCCCACATGCCATTTTCACATACAGAGACACACTGTATCCACACACCCCATCACGCACAGAGACATACAGACACCCCATAAACTCCCACACCATATGCAGATCAGCTGAGGGGGGCATTTTTACTGGCCAGCACTGAAAGAGGGCTGCCTTTCGCAGCAATGAGCAAGGGAAAGGGCTTATCTCCGGTCTGCTGCTAATTGTTCAACCCTTTTATTTCTGTGACTGTCTCTGTTGTTGTTGTTGCAACACTGTAAGAACCTATGGTTATATGCAATAAAATCAACTGACTATGATAGGATAGAGAGTCTGGGCCTAGCTAGACCTGCCCCCTACGTCTTCGGCCGCACTGGTTCCAGTCCCCTCAGTTCAGACCTTGCTGTGTTGAATTGGCAAAGTCTGAAAGGGAGCTATACTCTTGTTCACTTGAACACAAGTGGAACTCTCTGCATGATTGGGAACCCTGGTATGACATGGTCCATTATAGCACAGAGAGTTCTACTTGAGTTGGGTGAGGCCAGTGTGCCAAAAGATGTAGGGGGCAGGTCTAGCATCCACGGCCCGAACCCTTTCCCCATTTTAGCCCTCAAGCATTCAGGCAAATGCCTGAACAGGGCTTTTTGCTCTCATAATACTATAACACAGGATCATCCAATTACGTAGAGTGGTGGGAGGCTCAGACAGATACTTGTTTATGCAGCACGTAGTTAAACTATGGAATTCGCTACCACAAGATGTAGTGATGACCAGCACTTTGGATGGCTTTAAAAGGAGATTGGACAAATTCATGCAGGAGAAGGCTATCAGTGGCTACTAGGCACAATACTTCCAGGATCAGAGGTACCATGCCACTGTATACCAGTTGGTGAGGAACATGAATGGGAGGGTGCTATTGCACTCACGTTGTGCTTGTGATAGGCATCTGACTGGCCACTGTGGGAACAGATAGGCCTTTGGTCTGACCCTGCACAGCTCTTCTTATGTCCTTAGAAGTTCCACTGAGTTCCATGGGACTATCTCCTAAGTAAGTATGTACAGTACTGTATCCTTAGTCTATAGTGAAAAAATGAGTTTTTGTAAATGGCACCTTCACTTATTGAGAACGACTACATTCGATATACTATGAGTAGGAGAAGCAGAAGGTTGCCAGGACAGTACTGTTTAACAATAACACTCAAAAACTTCACATACTTTTTTTTCTGTAATCCTTGCAACAACCCGGTAATCTATGACAGGATTTTTATCCACATCATATAGACCGGGGTAGGGTCTATCCTGGGCTGGCTCCAGGGTTGAGAGGGGACCACTAACCAAGTGCCATCTCATGGAGCCCTTTCTACATGGTGCCCCCCCTGCTTGCCTGGTGGCCGCCAGTGGGCAGCTGCCATTTCACATTTCCCACCATGCCCTGGAGTGGCTGACCCCAAGGCATTGTGGGAAATTTTAAATGGTGGCTTCCCAGACCCAGAACGTTTGGCACGTTAGGCCCAGGCAGGCGTTAGCATTGGCGGGCCCTGCCAGATTGCTGCAGCCCAGCAGCTACCCAAGAGCACTGGGGCTGCCACCAGGCCTGGGACTGGCACTGCAGAGAGGTAATGGTTTGGCTTAGACACACTTATTGAGCTCATGGCTGGCCAAGCCTAGATTTGAACTATGGATTTCCTGCTCATAGGGCATAATCGCTATGCTACAATAGTATACTATAAAGAAATCACTTAATGTGTTCTTTCCTGGATTCACAGTTGTATTCCCATAACACTTTGCCACATCCATAGGCTTTCCAGTTGACCTTCAATCTTCCAGGGCCTTTATCCAATGGGCAAAACCCCAGCCCTGGCTTCCTGATATTGCAATCATTTATTTATTTTTAAAACCCATGTCCTATGCACCACACTCTGCATCCCAACCAACCAACTCTCTCCTTTTTGTCCATGGTACCTGGATCGAGACATCACTGTAGGAGCCCCCAATAACCCCTGTGATGGCTGTAGGTACATCGTCGTGGATGGCGTAGGACCCATCAGGGCAGATGTGCTCAGAGCCGTCCACTCTGGTGAGGGAGGCCCGGACGAAATCCAGTGACTGTTCCAGGGCATAGGTGTCCTTGGAGCAGGTGTCTAGGATGTGTGCCCCCAGCGTGATGCCTGGCAGAATCCGTTGGTTCTTGTTGATCTCATCAAGGGCGAAGAGCATCGCCTCGAGGCGCTGGATGCCACGGTGTTCATTGATCTTGCCACACTCCTCTGCTGGGCTGCCTTTCTCATGAACCGGGAACAGGCCTCCAATAACCAGGTCACCTTCCAAGCTGATCTCTTTCTTGGTTGCCACATTATAGCTGGGATTCTGGCTATTGGCACGGCACACAACAGGCCAGGCCAGCAGAATCCATAGTAGGGTGGTGGAGGATGCCATGCCCATGGCGCTGCCTCGAAAAGGCAGCAAAAGCCTCTCCAAGCCACCAGGACACCCTAGTCAGAGCAAAGGTCTCAGGTGGCCTACCATTTGCTGTGGGCAGCTGAGCCAGAGACAGACAGTCCCCGCCGTCACCAAGAGGACAGATCACCTTGGGTTCGACAGCAAAGTTCAGTACCTCCCTTGAGGAAGCTCCAGTCTCAGGTGAGCTCCAATGGATGCAATCATTGGTAGGAGGTGCACTTTTACCAGCCACTTTGGAGATGGAAATACCCAACACCTGTGGGGGGGGGAGGGAAAGGACACAGAGAGAGAGAGAGAGAGAGAGAGAGAGAGAGAGATCATTAGTTACAGTATGGAAAGCCTGGGGGAGAAATCCTTTCTGTTCTGGATCTGTGGCTTTACGATGAGCCTTGGTACCACAAATATTATCACTTCACTCATGGAATCCCTAAACCAGTCACTCCACAGTAGCACTTACTCATCTCTACAAAGAAAATGGTATTCGCTTAGGTAGGCTGGTTTTGACTTTCCCAAGGTGCATAGAATAGTCTCAGGGAATATACTCCTCAGGCAAGAGCAAGGATAATTCTAGGACATAATGACTGCGTTTGGACAACATGACAGGCCACACAGTGGCACAAGCCATGCCATGTGGGTGAATCACCCAAGGCCCCCACGATGTGCCCGACAGCCAGGCGATTGGCACATCGTGGATTGCGGTCTCCCTCCTTCACCCTCCTCCCTCCTCAGTCCTCCCGCAGGTATCCCAGGGGACACCTTGGGAGAAATGACTCTCCCCCCCCCCATGCCCACTGCCTCCCCGCTTTTTAAAGGGAAACCTAGTATGACTGGTGGCTGTCAAAACTCAGGGTCCCTTTAAAAAGGGGGCTTTGAGTGGGAAGTGGACTGGGGCATACCTCTGAGTATGTCCCAGTCCAACCCCCAACATCCCACTCAAACCTCCCTTTTTAAAGGGACCCTGAGCATTTTAATGTGCATTTTTTTAAAAAAATTAAAAAAAATGGTGGGACTGCTGGGGTACCTTAGAGTGACAGCTCGTTGCTGTCCAAAAGGGGATCATGAAAGCCATCTTGAAAGTTGGCTTTTACTATCTCCCCCACAAAAAAAAGTTTCAAAGGGGAAAAAGCTGCAGTGAGCCCAAAATGGCTCATGGTGGTGGGGAGGGGGGAAGCCTTTGCCAGCTGCCCCCAAGTGCTGCTTGGGCACTTTGGGGTCAGCTGGCACTGGTGCTAGCCTGATAGCCACTTGACAGGATCAGCAATGGGCTTTTGCTGTTCTTGCAAAGCGGCTCAGTAGTGGTTTGGGTTGACCCACGATGGCTTGTGTCATCTGGGTTTGGATGACATTACAATCCATTGTGGGTCAAACAGACCCTACTACAAGCCATGGTTTTGTCAGAGTGGCTTATAAGCCAAACCTAAGCCACCCAGACAAAACCATGGCGGGTTCACGTGACATGACAACCCACCGTGGCTTATAAACCATGGTAGGTTGTCATGTCGTGCAAACCCAGTCACTATCTGACTCTTGCTTGTTGTGCCCACAGGCTGGCTACATGTAGAAAATACATGTCAGGTGTGCCTCACTTTTTTTTTTTAAAAAAGATTATTTACAATTTCACAAGATTTACAAAGCCAAAGGGGGGGGGGGACACTTTACAACTATATCAGTCACATTAAACAAAAAAAAAAAGAGAGGGCTTTTCCCACTTCTATGACAGCATTTTCAAGCCCGTCCTCTATTCTACCCTTCCCCCCCAAAAGCATCCACCTGTGTACTAGTATGAACTATATATACTCTTACTTTAATATAGTTTGTTATCCATGTCCCATATTTTCAAGAGACAACACTTATTCTAAAATATGAGCCCTGCTCCAGCACATAACACCAGGATGGAACCGGGCATACTGGAGTGTTAGAACCGTGCAGATTTCTCCAGAGAAGAAAAGGTGTAGCTCAGAAGAATCTGTTATCTTCCAGTCTTTGCCGAGTAGCTGGAAAGTTGCCATGGCGTGAAAGGAAGAGAGCCCCGATGGAACCGCCTCTGCAAAGCAGTCTCTTGCCCTCTCACAAACTGGACATGTGTTTTTACATCCCCAGATGCAGAAGACGCGATTGCAGTGGTGGCTCCTCCAACCTGTTCCTCCGCCATCCCACAGTCCGATCATCTGCCCTCCCCTTTACCTGCAGTGGGACACACCTGGGATCCTGCTCACCGCAGGGAGAGTGAAGGGTGGGTGACAGAATCATGGAAGTGATGGGGGCAGGTGAGGCAGAGGAGCAGCTGCAGCTGCCTGCCTCGCTTCCGGCCGCATTAGGAGATTTAAAAATACCTATGTGTCTGCTATCCAGGTTGTAAGATAGCAGCTTTACCCTCGAAATATTTTCGTCTCTGCCTCCCCTTTCTCTCCGTTGCCGACAGAATAACCTTTACAAAATTGCATTCTCCTTTTCCCATCCTCTGAGGCAAACTTTTAGTCTACGCCCAATAGGGCAGGTGGAGAACCTCTTTCAGCCTGAGGGCTGAATTGAGTTCCAGAGAAGCTCTTGGGGGCCAAAGGCAAAGGGGACAAGGCCAAAATACAAAAAAAAAATATAGCAGCATATTTTAGCTTGATGCTCCTATTGACAGTAACTAAGGAGAGAGGCATTTCAATGGTTTTTAAAACGGGGGAGGGGAAGCAGCGCAAAAGCGGGAAAACCAAATGGTTGCTGGTCAGGGGAAAGGAGGTGTGGTGTGGCCTTCTGGAGAACGCCTTAGGGCCAGACCTAGGACCCAGGAGGGCTGTATTTGGCCCCACAGGCTTGAGGCGGCACACCTCCTGCAATAGATTGTGTTCCGGAAAACATGATTGCAGCCCAATGGCTTATGAATCATCACCAAATTCTGTGGCATTGTTTAGCCTTTCATGAGACCCTGTAAGAATTAGTGTTTTTTTTTTAAAGGATTCAGTAGCACTAACCTGGCATAATACACAATGCCTGGGATTTAGTTAAGGGATACCATTTTATTCTGTGAAGGGGACTCAGCATAGGCCTGCTGCTAACTATCCCTCGGGGTTGGTGATCTTTCCTAGAAGATATATATAGGGGGGGGGGGGAGAGCCAACCCTGATTTGCAGGCAACTCTGAAATTGCTCAGTTGCTACCATCATCACTGATGATATTGAACAAGCTAGCCAGGAGGTGGAAATAAAACCGCCCAGGGGATCATCTGAGCCCCTTGTTGTAAATAATGTCATTATTTTAAAGAAGTGCTCTTTCTTTAGGACCACACAGAATATAACGGACAACCTTTATTTAAGAAAATATCTCAAATCCATAGATCTAAAATCACAGCTTCATATTGTTCCATATTTTAAGGCTATTGACATCCCCCCCGCCGCCGCCACCGCCAATTTAAAATGAAGAAACTCCCGGTTTGAAACTTTCCAGGATTCCTTGTCACCATGGTAACCAGGAGATAGATACAGTGACTGGAAGAGAAGGCATCCATGCGTGCCGGGCCAGCTTTACCATGAAGTAACTAGAGGTGGCTTCCTGGGGGGGGGGGGGGCAACACTGTTCGGTGGGTAGCATTTTCTCTGCAGAATTTGCAAGCAGCACTTTGGGGGAGCTGCAGTGAGTAAGGAAGAGTTTCCCCACCACTTTTGAATGATTCCATATTATTCATGAGCGGTGGCTGCTTGAAAAGCTGCATGAAGAGAGGCTGTGTGAGGACGCTATTTTAACTTTCCACCTACTGGTGCCAAAATATTTAAGGCCAGCAGAGAGAGAGAGAGAGGGAGGGAGGGAGGGAGGGAGGGAGGGAAACGTCTGCCTGCCTTGTAGTTTGTCCATCTCTTTTCCTTGTGCTTCGTGCTGTGAATTGTATCAAAGTTGCCAAGGTGATTGAACCTTAGTGCCTCACGATATCTCTCGGGTTTTAGACTCCAAGCCATTCTGGACAGAATTTCTCTTATTTGTGACTGCCAATATGCCAGCCTACTGCTTTGCATGATTCATGTTCTGGGGGAAACACAGGGGAGGGTTGTGTTGTTTTTTTTAACTGATTAAATTCACACCGCATCCTACTCTCCCAGTCATCAGGCCGCCCTTGTGATCAAGCATCCATGGATGAAGACAGACTGGCAAGAAGCACACACTAGCCAGGATTTGAAATACACAAAAACTGCAGTTGATTATTAGCTCCTTTCCTACAGCCCGTACCTTTCTCTTTCCTCTGTCTTCCTCCTCCTTGCTTTTCTCATTTCTTTTCTTCCCAAGCATAGTGGGAAATCTAGATTTGAGGATCGGATTACGGAAACTTTCAAAGGACAAACTCCCAAACACAAACAGCAAGGGAATTAAGGGAAGCCATAACTATAAGGTACCCAGAAGGGAGTGTCAACTTCAGCCTGCCTTTGCAAGTTCTGATTGCATAAAAAAATCACCCTGCATAATGGAGCAATGCCTGCTTTTTTGTCTGTCCTTTAGTGCCTTGGGGTGCTTCCAGACCGAGGCGGAGGCTTTTATATCATGCCATCGCCCTGCCTCATTCACAGAGTTTTACGGGGAGTCCAGATGCTGCCTTCCACTCGGAACCCTCCTGTGTTTTCCCCACAGGAAGTTCCATCGTTTTTCTTACCACAGAAAAGCCATGGGGGGAGAGAGACACTGAATAGCTGACAATGCCTTCCAATTGGTAGCACTAGAAGCCGTCCATCCCGCAGCCCCCTTGGTGCTTGTGTTGTGTTCAGAGTGGAGGGAGAGCTGCCAGTCAAGGGTGCCACTGATGAAGGGCAAGAGGGGGCCAGTGGACCCCAGTATTTCACATCATATGTGAGTATTCATCAGGCACGCCCACATCCCTAGTTATTATGCGGTATAAAAGTAACCACATCAAATGCTCGTAAAATTCACTGTTTTTGGCAATGGGCTGGGCAACCCTAACAGGGATGGGAGAGATGCGCTGCTGCTATACTGGCAGAATGGCCTTCACATCCAATATGTACTCAGCCTGGGAGAGGAAGGAAAATGCACAGCCAGAAAAATACAAAAACGGCATTGAAATGACAGACACCACCACCACCACCACCAGTGTCCCTGGAGACACGGATCAGGGACTGTGCCAGCAAGGCTGCTCACACAAGGAGGCAGCCAATTAGCTCATGAGGATGGGGATACACCCCCAGCACACACCTCCCAGCACACAACACACAAGACGATGCCACAGCGGCCCCAGTCCAACAACCCCATTGGCGCCACGGCCAGCAATAACCCCACTGCTGCCAGTCCAAAACATTCCTCCAGGCCGGGTTTGACATTTGCGAACGTAGGAAGAAAATGAAGAGTCAAGACAATTTGTTGGTGTTTAACTGGGCCACATTTATTTACATACAATGAACTGCAAAGGGATGGAGTGCGGGTTATTCCTAATCCGGCTTCCGAGGCCGATCCGTTGTGCAATTGGGCGGAGCATCCAAAACCGGGAGGTGGCGATGATGCCGCCACCGCCCCATTCCCCAGTGTTGGGAGCCTTTGTTGCGTCGCCTCCTCTCGGAGTCTCAAGACAACAAACTTGGTGAGAACAAAGGTCTCACAGGCGTTCCTGATCCTCAGCTGTCTGAGCCTACGGACCGGGTTTCACATTCCCTTACATTCCTCACCGCCGCTGTTTATGATCACAACGCATACAAAGGGGACGGCATACAACACAGCACCCACATAGGTTCCTGGGCAGGATGCCTGCAAAATACACACGGTCCTCCTCGGACAAAGGTTCAAGTCGCACCTAAGCAAGAAAGGACTCTTTTTTGACAAGCAGCCAGGGGAGGGGCCAGGAGATGCAGCAAGGAGATCAGACACAGCGACAGCAGCAGCTTTCGCTGGCTCACTCCATAGGGCATGGGATGGAGTTGGGAAGCAGAAGCTGAGCATTTGAGCCCCACCAGGGGAAAGAGGAAAGTATGGCCCCACTCAGTTGAGCAGGGGGTTGGACTCGATAGCCTTGTAGGCTCCTTCCAACTCTATGATCTATGAAATCTATGAAATCTATGAAACTTTGGCATGCCTGTTTGAAAAAAAAAGAAAAAGAAGTCATGTCAGAGCCCAAAGGGAAGGCACCCCCAGGACTTGAACCCACACTGCAAGCTCCACAGAGCAGTCCTCTTATGGTACAGGGGACCTGTGTGAGCAGAGAGGGAGCAGGGGCCACTAGGCCTGAACCCATCAATGTCCCTCTCCGTAGCCTGCAGAATCCCATCCTGAGGCCAACTGAAGCCAGAACACAGGAGGGTAAGGGAAAGGGATGCCTATCTAGCAGTCCCTGGCAACAAACAAACAAACAAACAAACAAACAATACAGGCAACACAGTCAAAGCTTTATTGTTCAGCACTGGCCATGCTGGCTGAGGACGATGGCAGCTGTAGTCAAACACATCTGTTGGGGAAGGTTCCTCCAGTCCTCCAGCTGGCGTATCTTCAGTATCTTCACAGACTGCCCCCTTCATCGTCAATACATCCAAGAGCAGACCTTGGGAGCTTGCCATGAACCCCCAGAAAACTAAGATATCTTTGTCCAACCCAACTCCTGCTGAAACCCGAAGACTTGTCTCTGTGGACAAGCCTAATGTGCAGATTTACAGATGCTTCACATTTAATAGTTGCAGCATATGTAACAGTGGTAATAAACCCATACCATTATCTGCCATCCGGCATTAAAGTTATATGCTTGGAAAGCGTCTTCAACAGGGATTAGTTCAGTGTATGGCTGCACAAGATCGCAGTCACTGCAGTTAGCCCATCTATAGCCACGATTGGCCTTCAAGATTATTATCCCTTCTTCTCTTGCAGCACAAATGTGTTTATCATAATTGCAGTTGATTAAACATTTATAGCATAAGGTCACAGGGGATGAGAACTTGTCCCCGGAATCTGCATGGAAGAACTGAACAATAAAGTTCAGACTGAAGACGTTCTATGACCAAAGAAGGATTTCAAATATTCTTCCTTCCGGTCGCTGAGGAGGATCAGCTATTAGAGTGCACTGCATGAGTTGTGAATAGTGCGGAATGTTTCTGTATGTTTTCATCCTTGTTTTAATCATTAGTCAATCAAACGCACGGATGCTCAGAAGCTACAATTAGTATTACAATGCTGTCACCCCAACAATTATTTTTAAACGGCTAATAACAGGTTCAAAATTTGTGGATAGAAATCTTTCACGAAAAATAGGCACTGCTTATGAAAATGATCCTCAAAGCGTCATCTAGGCCTCCCTAACTTGACTGGATTAACAATTATGTGAAATTATTCCCTTACAAGGATTGCGATAGATTGCACATACCACATCCATCTTTCAACCTCTCTCTCTCTCCATATGTGTATAAAAAGGGGCATTATATGACCCTATTGATGAAGATTGATCTGAGATTGCCTATGTCCATTATAGTTGTTTATAACCATCAAAGACTCATGGTAACACATGTAAAATGGGCCTAAGATAGATAGTGGAGATATACTTTTAATGTCCTTTTTTGGTCTCATGTTCAGTGGATTCTTGATGTATGTATTATTAGTATTAGTGGTACAGTAGTAATAGTAGTTCCAATAAGAAAAAATGCTTCAGCCAAATAAAGCCTAGAGTGAACCTTGTGTCATATTTACTCAGTGGTTTCCCAGTAATTAATCTCAAAAAATGAGGTGTCAGAGATCAAAAAACTTTCCTAAAGGCCACAGCCTGTAATCAAGGCAGATGACCTGCTACCTGATCCCAGATATATGGGTTGCAGACTCTGATTAGTCAGTGGTTACTGAAATAGACTTTGCATATGTTCAGAGGCACTTTCCTCATTATTACTTCACATGTTCTAGCGAAGCCTGGTCAGTCCCAACAAGTTTCAAGGCCAAGCTAACTAGCCTGGTATTTTCCACCCTGGGGATATGTGCCCATTCTTCTCCTTGCATGGGGTTCCTCCATGTAACATTTGGGGTGCTTCCAGATGAAGCTTTTATTCCATCATTGCCCTGGCCCCTGCCTCATTCACAGAAATTTATGGGAGGTCCAGATGACAACATCTTGCTCTTGTAACCCTCCCGTGTTTTCCCACCACTTATTCCTACCCCCCCCCTTCCTTGGCACAGAAAATCTGTTCAAGAAGAAAAGACAGAATGCACAGTGCCTTCTGATGACCAGCATTAGGAGCCCTCCATCTGGAAGCAACCCTGGTTTATAAAATGGCAGACATTCCCTCATCAAGGAGAGGAAAGCTCTGACAACATCCCCATTTCAAATACTGTTAGCTTAGGTACAGGAGAAGCAGGAGATTTTGGAGGCAGAACAGGTGTCTGCTTGCTTGCTTGCTTGCTTGCTTGCTTGCCGGCCTGTCTGGCTTACATTAAATCAGAGGAAAATATGAGTTTAGGGATCAGTCATTTGCACCCCAGTATCTCTCGATTTCCCCTTCTTCATTTTTGCTAGGGGAGGTGTGACATACTTTAAACGGGTGTCGGCTCCAGGTTTGGAGGGCCCTTGGGCAACGCACCCTCCAAGGGGCCCCTCCCTCCGCGAGTCTGCCTTCTCACCACTGTGGTCACTGGCTAGTGTTGCTCCTCCTCCTCTTCCTCCTTGTCACCAGCTGCTATTGCTCCTCGGTCCGCTTCCCGCCAGTAGCCAGCCAGGCGCTTGTGGGTGTTTACACGGAGGGAAGGATGGTGACACAACCTGCCTTCTCCCATAATTTATCCCCAGCACATGACGTAGTGCAGCCTTCACCGACCTGTTGCCCTCCACGCTGGCTAGGAATTATGGGAGCTGCAGGTCTAACATATCTGGAGGGCACCAGGGTGTGTGTGTGTGTGTGGGGTGACGTGGTCTCACTGTAAGTGGAAATGCCATTCAGTATTGGCACCTAATGGCCTTTGCGAGACCAGTCCTCCGTTCGATCTTTTCTTACAGCCATCTGAGCAAGTGCCCGTTAGAAATGGCCTCACACTAAATGTGTGATGGCCAGCAATGCTTGCACACTCTTGAGGGGGGGGGGATGCACATCCTTAGACATGCTCTGCTTGGTGATTTGCTTTCCATGTTCCAGAGCTGAACCACAGCACTCGAAAGTAGGTCGGTTGTTCAGTCCTGGCTCAAATTAAGCTTTTGGGGTATACCAGCAAAAGCTAAGAGCCCTAATAACATCATGTGACATCCCCCCCCCCAATTAAGAAAAATATCCTAATTTAGGGACCTCTAGGATTCAGAATTATTTTAGATATATAGTGGCTAAAACAAACAGACCCAAACCCAGCCCTCATATCCCTGTACCAAAGTTGAAATGCAATGTGCATTATATATATACATGCAAACATAAAACATTTACCCTCAGGCTTAAGCTAAAAAGCACCAAAGCACCTGTTTAAGTACAGCACACCAGGTGTGTGCTGTGAAGTTTAAATAACTGCTGTCACCATTTTCTCACAGCACCAGCTGATAGCCTGCAATTAAAAATGTCAATTTATATGTTACCAGCATCGCAGAACAATTTCCAGCTTGAACCAAATCAGTGTTAATGTTTCCACAATTGCAGTTTCCAGCTACTGGAAAGTAAAATTGCACGGTGTAAAAATAACACAGTCCAGCCTACCATGTAAGTCACCATCTACTTGCCTGATGATGCACATCTGCACCAAAGGAAAGACTGTTTGTGCCTTGGAAGGAACATGCCGGTGCCAAACTGAAATGGTCATAGGATCCTGGAGTTGGAAGGGGCCTACAAGGCCATCGAGTCCAACCCCCTGCTCAATGCAGGAGACTAAAGGAGGGGTCTCCCATCCAAGTGATAACCAGGCCTGACCCTGCTTAGCTTTCCACGCTCAGACAAGCTGAGCCAGCGTGAGCCACAGGCCTAATGCACTGGAGGGCCAAATCCCTTTCTCAGCAGATGACCAGAGGCCAGGCATGCCCGCCACTGTTTTCACTGAAAAAAGGTCCATCGCTCCTGACTTCCTCATCAAATTATGAATTTTTCTTGTGCTAGTCATTAGAATGGAAAGGTAGGAGAATCAGCAGCTGCAGTAACACGCAAGGTTGTAGCTGCTTTCAGCGCCTCTTCCCTTTCAGCCTGCTTTACATTTCTGCCTGTAGGCCCAGCGGCTTCTTTGTGCTTAATGATGCTGATCATTACTGCAATAGCTCCACTGCTATAAACAGAAGCGCTTTCCTCTTAATGGGGATTTAATTATATAATTAAACAATTATTATATCATTTCCTTCTACTGATTCTATTAGCAGCAAGGAGACAAAACAGTTCAGTCTCAGAGGCAGTAACTTAAGAAGAAGTGCATGAACCTCTGCACCTTGCTGAGGCAAAGCCATGAGAATATAGCTGCCGCCGCCCTTGCTCACAAAGGCACAGACTTCTGAACACACAGTCCTTCCTATGCATAGATCTAGCACATAGGTGTGTGTCTCCAAACACCCACAAATCCATGCATGAGAACAACTCAAAATCCATATGCTACATGGACTGATGAGTACACTCTCTGGGTGCTTCCAGACAATGCTTTTATTATGCAATCACCTTGGCGCAGTCACAGAATTTTATGGGAGGAGTCCAGACATTGTTGTCTTCCATTTGTAACCCTCCTGCTGTATTTTCTCACTTCTTCTGTCTCTTTTTCTTTTCACAGAAGATCTTTTAAGGAGGAAAAGACAGTATAACTGCACAATGTCTTTTAATTGGTAGTGCTAGGAGCCCTCCATCGTGGAAGCACCCTTAGTAGGCATGGGTCCACTTTGATATGAATCTGTACAAAGATGAGGAGTACATGTGCCAAAATCCATTATTTCGTCAATGGATTTTATTTATTTATTTATTTATTTATATTTTTACTCAAGAACTCAGAGAGGGTCACACCCTCTGGGTATACATTTTCTGTATAACTACACAACCACAACACATGGTACTACATATAATATTTTGGAATTTGAATGAAAACCTCCAGTACCATCTTTACCTTGAATACAATAGTAGTATCACAAAGGAAAACCTTACATAGTTTACATATGGGTCTTGGCCGATGATGATGATGATGATGATGATGATGATGATGATGAATGATGGCTCCTTGCAAGAGGGATTGATCTGAGCTGCCTTGAAGTAGGTGGTTGTGTAACTACTCCTTAAGAAACTCTCTTTGGACCTGGAAGATTGTATCAATCATTGTCCAATCACAAATATCCCCTTCTTGAACAAGGTAATTAAGAAGGTGGTGGCAGTCTAACTCCAGGTTCTTTTGGATGAAACAAATTATCTAGATCCATTTCAATCTACGTTCAGGCCTGGGTTTGGCACCAAAACAGCCTTGGTCACCCTGATACATGACCTCTCTTGGGAGAGAGACAAGGGAACTGCAACCCTGTTGGTTCTCCTTGACCTCTCTTGGAAGCTTTTGATTCTATCGACCAAAGAGAAGGAGTTTCCCAAATGTGGAGTGCCACTTCATATGTTTGTTTATTTAACATTTATTTAAAACAATTATTTATTATTTATTTACAATAGTTATTTATATCCTGTAGGTCAGGACAAAAGACTTTCCAAGAAAGCTTACAAGTAATATCAACAATCCTTAATAAAATCACAATAAACATTAAAAACAACAACAACAACAACCAGTGATCATGATCCTTCCCACAGGGCAGATGGTGATAGATGGCCCCAGTGAATATATGTTGATATATTTATACGGCACTAAAAATTGCCATGGATTACATTTTTAGTTCTGTTTACTAAATATGAGATATTTTGTGTGCTTATTGAGGGAGAATGTGTGTTGGGGAATAAAAATGAGTCAAACAAGCATGCTAAATCAGATACCATTATTTAGAGCACTGGGAAATTTTCCAGGAAATTTTCCAGCTCTACTTTTTCCAGAAAACCCCATCATTGGATGGCCCTGGGCAAGGGGCGGTCCAGCTGGATCAGGCTGTGAGGTGGTATTTGCCTGCCCGCCCCCTGTGGAGGCTGGCGACTCATCTGTCAGTGGGGCTCCTTAACCATTGCATCCTTTTGTTTGAGCTTTATAGGAGCTTATCCATGGTGCTCCATTTTGGGGACAAGAGTTCAGCACCATGGAGAGCTCCTATAAAGCTCAAACAAAAGGATGCAATGGTTAAGGAGCCCCACTGACAGATGAGTCGCCAGCCTCCCCTGCCTGCCTGCCCCCTCCCTCCATCTCGCTTCTGGAATCCTGCCCACAGGCAATGGCCCTGTAAATATTTGTACCCCGCCTTTTAGGGCAATGTCCTCATCGGGCAGCTTCCAACAATAGGTCAAAACAATTACAGTAAAAACAGATAATGCAAATTAAAACACACCATGAGGTAAAAATCAACCGCATAAGGCCAGAATGAATGAGAGCAGGCCAGAAGGGTAGAGCGGCGCTATTGTGCATTTCCTACACAGAAAGCACATCCGTGTAGGAAAATAGAACTGCGTGCAAATTGTCATGTACAATCATTGTGTGTGCTTGTAATTCACTGCCTGTACATGCCGTATCCGTGCACTTGTTGGAATGCACATCCAACCACAGCTAGCCAAGTGTATGCATACCCCAGCCTTCTCCAACTTGGTGCCCTCCAGATGTGTTGGACTACAACTTCCATCCTCAGTCAGCATGGCCAAGGTTGGAAGACATCATGATATCCCCACACATCTCATCATTATATATGACTATGTGCATGGAAACTTCATTCTATTTTGTGTATACATACAGGGTGTGAAGGAGCCTGCAGAGCAGAATGCCTCTGTATATGTGCCCTCACCAACCACGCATGGAACGACAACTACAGGATGTGTTGGAACTTGGAGCCCAGTTCAAGGTGCTGGCTTTGGCCTAAAAGGTCCTATATGCTTTTTAGCTCTTGGCTATCTCAGGGGCACCTCTACGCACGTGAATAGGGTGCATATGTAGTACATTAAACACTCGCCTACCCAACACAGTTCCCCCATAAACTTGGGAGAGACAGAACTAAATGGGGCAGGAATCAATGGTGCCAACAAGGCAGGAGAACTTCGGAGCTCCACTCAGGAGAATGAGCAGGAGGTCCCCAAACACAGCAGGGCATTTTGAAGTAACACATGTTACCATCTAAAGCAGTGTTCTCCAACCTTGGGTCCCCAGATGTTTTTGGCCTACAATTCCCAGCATGCCCCAGCCAGCTATGCTGGGAATTGTAGGCCAAAAACATCTGGGGACCCAAGGTTGGAGAACACTGATCTAAAGAGCCTCACTTCCATAAGACAATTAAGTTTACAGTCTAAAAATTGCTTAACTGCACTGCTGGCAGGAATCCCCAGCGGCTCCTAAACAACTACAACAGACACCAATCTTCAGCAATTGCTTGCAGTGAGGCGAACTGCAGGGTACCTTCTCCCTTTGAAAGCAGCCATAACTCAAACATTAAGACACTTCACCAGACAGCAATCTCAACCTGAAGTTTTGCAAAAAGTTTGATTTTGTCAAGACCCACCTCAGCACACATGCTAAGAGAAACAGGGAGGGAGGCAAATGAAAGGAAGATGCAAGGACATCAACTTCATGTTGCAGGCTGATTGAAAAGTTGCCGTATCACTGAAACTGGCACTGTCTCACGTGTAGGCAATTTTAAGCCACTGCCTGGTCCCTCACACAGGCTGAAAGCTGAGACGCTTCATGGAAAGATGCTTTCAACAGTCAAGCATTTATTTATTTTTTCATTCCCACAGTGGCAGGTTCAGTCCAAGCTGTGGAATGCAAGCAGGCAGTAGGTGGGCGGGATCTGATCTGTCCAAGATGCCTTGGACATGCATTACAGATGCGAAGGATGCCAAGTGACAAGACCTGATAGGCCTGTCATCCTCAGTTCATAATGCAGAGTAGAAAAAAAATGTGTGAAAGGCAACAAAAAGGGCAATGTCTCTTTAATAAGGGATTTCTAATTCAGCTAATTGCCGGTGGTGCAATACAGCTAATGCTTCTTTTAAACATATGTTTTGGCAATTTCCAGTAGTTGCTTCTTTTTGGGAGGAGGCTATTATACAGATAAACTTTGTACTGGAACAGTCTAATATTCACTGATGTACGTGCTCTTTTAAATTATTTACCTGCTTCATGGAAATTAAGAAATGGAAGGGGAAATGGATTCTCTGTGCCCTTTTCACAGCTAAAAGACTGATATTACAACATCGGAAGAAAAAACACTCACCCCATAACACAATGGATTGTGGACCTTGCAACACTTTCGCTATATATGAATAGGTGGCATATAGATGCCAACTTCAAATGGATACTTATTTGGATATTTAGCCCACTTTTATTGAAGTCTATGTATAAATTGCTAGAAAGTTGTATGCATTTCATACAAATCTATGTATGTATATTTTTTTAAAATAGGGGGGGATTAAAAATAATTTTAAAATTCAGGGGACCCCTTCGTGTCGCCATTGAAGGTGCCTGTGGTCGCTGTGTTGGGAACCCCTGGTGTAGACAATACTGAACCACATGGACTAATGGTTTGGTTCAGTGTGAGGCAGCTTCCTGTATTTTTCATGCCCTGTAGAAGTCTGCAACGTGGCCCCTTCCATACTTCACCCAAACGAATCCATCTTCAGGGCTAGGAAGCGATTGCCCTTAGTAGAGCAAGAGGCGGGCTTGATCTCTGTTCTTATTATGCGTGTTTAAGAACAGAAACATCTTCAGAGCTGCAGGGACAGTTTCCATTCTCACTGCTGCTTCTAGTCAATCTCACACCAACGCATCATGTAGTAAGGCTTGGCTGATGCAGTCAATGAATAAAGTATAACTCCAACTTGTAAAATGAAATGAAATGAAATCCAAGCCCAGTGGCTTCTGCTCGGAGCAGATGTGAAAACTGAAAATGTGCAGCAGGATAACAAGGATGATTTGCAAACAAAGCATAAAGCCTCCCAGTGCTCCAAGTGCCTCTAGGGCCAGACTGCAGGCCTGGGGCCACACAACCATGCCCTGTCAGTGGCAGTTGTCACAATGTCCTTCTCCTTTACTTTTCACAGAGCTGGTGCACTGTGGAGCAAAGTTCCAGACAGTGGCTCCCCCTGGCCCACTTACTAGGCAGCAAGAAGGGGAAAGAGTGAGTCCTCTTTTCCTTCTTTTTGTTTCCCAAAAGAAAAGACCCATTCTTTTGCCTTCCACCACCTGGGAAGTGTGGGGAGGTGGAGAGCAAATGAGCAACAGAGGCGGTGGAGGGGGGAGAGGAAGCAACACAGTGGTGTGTGAGCCCACCCACCCCCACCCGCCAGAGGTTACCTTGCCCAGGCCCCCCTCAAACCTGGCAGTGCCATGGAAGCCTCCATCTAACCATCAGTCTTAGGGTTTTACAGACAGCTTGGCAGGTGCTGGCAACAAAAGGCCCAACTGCATAGGCTCTTCAGTAGAGAAAAGGAGTACGGTAGATATTGGCCAGGCAGCATGGCACACGCTACGTGGAAACCTCACACCCAGGACCGGTGCAAGGCAGTTTGGTGCCCTAGGCAAGATCAGATATTTAGCGCCCCCCCTTCCCACTTGAGAGCGCTGTATTTTTTTTTTTCAAGGCGTTTCTGGCGCCCCCTTTAGCCCTGCGCCCTAGGCAGCTGCCTAGTTGGCCTAATGGTAGCACCGGCCCTGCTCACACCCTTCAGCCAAGCGCTGCTGTGTCTGCCCTCACAGGCAGCCATTCTCCAGCATCTCAGGCAGCAGTCTTCTCCCAGCCCTGCTCTCTGAGATCCTCCTAGCTCAGTGTTTCTCAACCTTGGGTCCCCAGATGTTTTTGGCCTACAACTCCCAGCCTGCCCCAGCCAGCATAGCTGGCTGGGGCAGGCTGGGAGTTGTAGGCCAAAAACATCTGGGGACCCAAGGTTGAGAAACACTGTCCTAGCTGAAAATCAGGGACTGAACCAAGGACCTTCTGCATGCAAAGGGGAGACTGGTGACTCCTATTTCGGTGGAGCTCCTTTTCCATTGCAGGTTTTATTTGGAGCTTCCTGGGAGCTATCTGTGGTTCTGAAGTCCACCCCCAAAATAGGTTCACCACCGTGGAGCACCGTGGATAGCTCCTACAAAGCTCCAAATAAAACCTGCAAAAACCCTGCAATGGAAAAGGAGTTCCACCGAAATAGGAGTCGCCAGTCTCCCCCCCCTCAGCTATAACCCCAGATATGGTCACGTGACGTTGTACTTTGTGGGATTGCACAGATACGTCTGCGTTAGTACTGCTGTGTATACATTAAGCTCTCCACAAAGGCTTGATGTGGCTGAAATTCAACAAGAGGAGATAGAAGCAGGAGGGGTGCAGACTTGGAATGGATCACAAATGACACCCTTAACTGTCCCCCCGGCTGACCCCTGAGCCCACTGTACTGTGCAACCCTGCATGTGTGAAATATATTAGTAGCTGGCTCTAAATTGAATTTCAACTGAAAGGCAGCAATGCAAAAAGGATGTAGCCCCCACACCTCTCCTCTAGGATAGATAGATAGATAGATAGAGAGAGAGAGAGAGAGAGAGAGAGAGATCATAGAGTTGAAAGGAGCCTACAAGGCTATCGAGTCCAACCCCCTGCTCAATGCAGGAAACTAGAGGAGGGGTCTCCCATCCAAGTAATAACCAGGCCTGATGCAGATGGAGCTTCATCACCAGCAAAACCCACTCAGGGCACCAGCTGCAGCCACAAATCTATAAAACCCGGTCACTGAAGGCCTAGCACGTGTGACTTCCATTTACTGCACAGCCCTCAAACAAAGAAATGGGGCAAACAACTTCTGCTGTAATTTTCTACTGTGCACAAGCAATTTTGAAATCAACATCAACTGAAGGTATAAAAACACCCATAGGAGGCCATGAACTACATCAGCATTGGTGAGTTACCTACATACTCATCGCACCAGCCTATGTTTAGGGCTTCTGAAAAAATGTGAACGCCACCGTGACTGAACTTACTTTTATCTATTTTGTTCAACCTTTTAGAAATTTTCACGTACAATTTTAAGACTATACAATAAACAAGCTGCAATTTCAAGTGTAAATCAACACAATTATAATTTAGCATACAAGTTTGAGGACTTTGCAATTAAAATGCTGTAATTTCAAGTATCAATCACCTTTTAGAAATTTTTTAACATACTGCAATCTCAAGTATAAATCCACACAATTATACATATACTCATTAGTAGTTTAACATACAAGTTTGAGGGCTTTACAATAAAAATGCTGCAATTTCAAGTAACAATCAAACACAATTATATATATATTAATTTGTGATTTAGCATACACATGTCCTAACTTCGTTATATTTTTAGTAAAGTTAGCAGAAGCCTTCCTCTGTTTTTTTCTTTTTCTTTTGGAGTGGCTTGAGCTTGTATTTACCGTGATTCTCCTTTGGTATTATATGTTTAGTGCTTAGCAGTAAAAGAATTGATCTAAATTGTGACAGATGAGGTTCCTTCTGTGGAGGTGAGAGTGGATTTCAAGGGAAAGTACAGAATTCAAATTCCATATGTGAAAAAACCCCAAAACTATGCTTCAATCCATGAGAAAGAAGGGCAAATGCAGGGAAGGAGTTTTTAAGTTTAGTTATTTATTACATTTTTATTTCATATTTTCACGAACTAGTTCAAGGCAGTGAAAATGTCTCCTCCATCTCCATTTTATCCTCTCAACAACCTTGTGAGGTAGGTTGGACTGAGGTGAGAGAGTAATTGGCCCAAGGTCAGTGAGTGAGCATCATGACTGAGTGGGGATTTGAACCTGGGAGTCCTAGCCCAAGGCCTCTAACCACTACACCAAATTGGCTTGTGCTTAGTAAGTATGTCTTCTTTCCCTTGTAAAACCAGTATTAAATCCAGTGTGGTTTAATGGTTAGAGTATTGGACTGGGACTCAGGAGAGCCAGGTTCTAATCCCCATTCAGCCGTGAAGCTCACTGGGTGACTTCAGGCCAGTCACTGACTCTCAGCTTAACCTACCTCACAGGGTTGTTGTGAGGATAAAATGGAGAGGAGGAGGATCATGTAAGCTGCCTTGGGTTCCTTGCAGGAGGAAACAAGGCAGGATATAAAGGTACAGGCAGTCCCTGAGTTAAGAACATCCCATACTTAAGAACAGACTTCTGGGTTCCCCGGTGCGACATCGTTTATGCAGAGTACATAGCGTAGTATACTACGCAATTTGCGTAATTTACGGAATTTGAGTCAATGCCGATTTTAACATATAGAACGCTATGCTCTTCCGGCTTACATACAAATTCGACTTAAAGGCATTCTTAAGAATGGAACTCGTTCGTAACCTGGGGACTGCCTGTAATAAATAAAATAAATAAATGTTTAGGAAGGGTCTGGGTGGCCATTTTGTTGCCATGTAATGTAGCAATCAGCTAGAGGGGACTCCAAAGGAGCGCGGCACCATTTGCTAAAAGCACCATCGGGGAAAGTAGACCTCAGGGTCATTTTACACGTTACACAACAATACATCCAGATTTGCGAGAGGTGTACATTCAACTGGGAACTACAACCGATTCTGTCTCGTTGACAAATGTGTCTGCAACACATGTTTTCAAACACCGTTTTCTGTATTCACACATTACATTTTCAGTGGTACCATTAAGAATATAATGTGTGAAACAACCCTGAAAGAATGCAATTCCTGTGCAGACAGACGGCAGATTCCGAATGACAATGCCAAGGAAATTGCTGTGAGCTCTTTAGATGAGACACGTTATGCATTCTACTCTGTTAATGAATTCTTTGTTTCAAACATAATTATTTCAGAATACGGTAACAAAAGTAGGAGGCCTCTTGTGGTGGGTTTGTTTTATTGTAAACAGCTCTTGTTTTCAGAGACATTAAGGCATTATTTTGTTCCTTGCCATTTCTTTTTCCTTCCCTAGTCCCATGGGTTCCCCAGATTATGTATTGATTCCTTTTAACACAATTTTCTCCCAAATTAAATGATATCAAATTAAACATACAGGCAGCACACTGTCTCTGAACAAATGATTGCGGGGGCTGGGGAATCAAAGCCTTTTGCAACACAGAGAGTTTCTTTTCCCTTTTTTTGCAGTAAAATCTCCGTAGAGATTAATTGTCTTTTCCAAGCAAAGGAAATATTTTGTTGTTCATTTAAAGACGCCTTTGAAACAAAGTAAAGGTTTCCACTCAAAAGGCTATGCTGTTTCTCTTGCTCCCCATAGAATAAACATGACGGGTATTTTCAAACACACATGATCATATGCAGAGTTTCTAGTCCTCATTAGCATACTCAGGAAAGACAGACAGATGGAGGGAAGGGGGATTTTAAAAAAAGAAATTCCACCCTGTCCTTCTGAACAATGCTGCAGAAAAACATCTGAGGCAGGCCAAATTTAACTCTGTCGGACAGGACTGGTGCTGATCCTTGAAGAATCAATGTAAGAAGAACTGCCTTGCTGACATGGCATTACTAGCCTTGGGCATAGGAAGCTCATACCCGGGTCTTTTTGTGTATGCCCTGAATCTCAGCTAGCGTCCACATGTATAAATCTTCCTATCCCTCCCCCAGTTTTTCCCCCCCAGGGGGATGAGGTGGGGAGTGAGCAGAAGCCTGGTGGCCAGTCAAGCTGTTCATACAGCAACAGCAGCTGGCTAGGATGAGGCCTGGACTGGAGGGAGCAAGTGAGTGGGCACCTCAGCCTCTCCTCTTGGCAGACGGCACACAAGGCGACAAAGGAGACATTGGGCAGATACGAACTCAGACCAATGCCTTTCCTGCCTCTTCCTCCCCTTCTGTGCCCTTGTATGCATTGCGTTTCAGTCTCTTCCTGGCCCTACAAGAGGTGGGTGCAGATTCCAGAGGGATGTTTTGCTGGCATCCCTTCGCCTGGGGCTTGGTCCCCCCTATTCTCTTTTGCCCATAATCTGGGCCGTGCTGCTGTGCCAGCTGCTGTGTCTCAGAGGTGCCTGTGGGCTACTGGAACAGCCAGGAAGGTCTGACATCTCCCGCAACTGGTTGCAGTCTAGGGCTGACCAGCTGCCAGTGGGGAAGGGAGGCGGCTGTCGCAGCAGTGCCGTGTCTGGGTGTTGCACAGCACTGGGTTGGCTGAAGGTAACAGAAGGCCTCCCTCGGCCCTCACACCAGTCATTGTGCTCTCTCAGCTTCTTTCTTCCCAGGACCTCTCACTGCATGGAGAGCAAGGTCCTCCTCTCTCTCCTTTGTGTCTCCATGGCCTTTCTCCAAATCTTGCATCCTTGTCCTCCCACCATTTACTTTTCTCCTTTCTCATTTTTCTCTCCCATGATAACGGGAAACTCCAGTTGCCAAAGCAGTGTAATCGTTGTTAACGGCCCAGAGAGCTTCGGCTATTGGGCAGCATAGAAATGGGGGAAAATAATAATAATAATAATAATAATAATAATAATAATAATAATACCACCACTTCTATACCAGTTTCTAGGGGGCAACCGGTGGGGGAGGCCTGTTGCCTTCATGCCATGTTCGTTGGCTGCCCAAATGCATCGAGTTCCTGAAAAATTCGGCATTTTATTATCCTCTACCACTGACACTTTTTCTCCTGTCAGCTTCCTTACCCCATTACACTATAACTCCTGCCTCTCCATTTCCATTTTGTCTATACCAGGGATGAGGAACCTCCAGCTCACGGGCCAGACCCGGCCAATGGGGTGCCCCCAACTGGCTCACGAGCGTCTTCTTCAGCAGGCTCCGCCCCTTCTCCCTCCAGCACTGGGCTTGTCTCTGACCAAAGGCAGCCTTTCTTCAGCACTTAGCCCCGACAAGCGGTCAGAGATACCCAACTATTTAAATCATTTATATTTTGAATGCCCCTTTAAATACCTTTACATTTCAAAAAGCTGGATGTAGGCCTGAAGGCTGCTCCACTGAGGCTTAGTCCAGAGCCGACATGCAGAGAACTGAGCGGTGCTTTATCTGCTTGGCGGGAAACGGTCCAGGTCGGCAAGAGTTACGTCTGGCCACGCCCACTTTGCCTTAGCCCTGCCCGCCCTCTTTGGCCTTGCCCCCATGACCTCAGCCCTGCCCACTGCCGTAATGCAGCCCCTGAGACCCTTCCCAAATTGAAATGTGGGCCCCGGGCCAAAAAAAAAAAAAAGGGATCCCCACCTCTGCTCTATACTCTCTCTCTCTCCCACCCCCCTACTCCACCCCACCCTATGCAAAGAGAGTTACAGAGCTCCTGCACTTTTGCTAGATGTGTGAATTCTGGAAGATGCCGTTTCTCTCTCACACACACCCCGACACATTGAGCAGCAGCCTCAGCGCGTCCCTCTTGAGCATTAACGATAAAGGGTTAGGGGTCCTCTTTTCCTTGCCCTGTGGGCACCCTCCTTGATTGCTGCCCCTTTCTTAGCTATGCGTCTCCTAGCAGTGCCCCAGGGATCTCCTCCAGTCCTACCCCCACCCCCTCGCCTGGCTCTCCCCCAGTCATCTCTCCTGCACCGACGATGCGCAAAAACACAGGGACTGGGTACAGGCAACACAACAAGCCATTCTGAAACAAACGTGGCTGATAAGCCACCACGGCTCATTGTGTGGTGTGAACCCAGTCAGTATAATGGGGCCTTTAGTTACACAGTACTCTTCGAATGTGAACATTTCTTTGGGGTCAGCCACAAATGACATGCAAATGCCTGTCACGAAGCCTTGACTTCTTTTTTTCTTTCTTTTCTTTTCTTTTTTTAATGACTTGAGCCCAGGGGTGGCAGGGGGTATAATTATTTCCTGCTGGGTAATTATTGGAAGGATATATTAAAAATTGGGACATTTCAGGTTGAACACATAGCGTATGTACAAGTGGACACCAAGTCCAGAAGAGTGGCACCCCCACCTTAAAAATGTTTATATGAGAGGTGCAAAAATCCATGTCCTTAGCAGTCACTGATGCTAGACAAGCAGGCCAAGCACCTGCAAACACACACCACCAGGGAGGTATTTGGTCTGATCCAGCCAAGCTCTTATCAGCCGTTTGCTAATTGCTTGCTTCCAACAGTGCTTGGACCTCACCAATAGGCCTTGCAGATAATATCTTCCCTCGTTAGGAGACTCAGGGCAGAATCCACTGGATGCTTCTCTTGCACAAGCCTTATTGGCAGTGAACTTTAAAGGAGCTGTCCATGGTGGTGAACCATATCCCCTAACCCCAAAATAGGTTCAGCCCCATGGATAGCTCTTTTTAAAAGTCAGGCTGCAACCTGGAGTGGATACACAGCTCCACTGACATTGGCACCAGCAGCCTCTGCTGCCTCTTGCAACTACTTTGACATGGCTTCCATTCACTGCAATGGGTCTTGCGCAGAGGAACTTCATGGTGGATTGTCCCCTAGGATAGAGGGATCTTTGATCCAGCAGTTCTTGCAATCCAATGCCACGCCACAAAGGGACTTGCAGTCAAGTCTCATTGTGTGTGTGCAGTATGAGAACAATACTATTTTTCAGTCATTTGGGTCTCTTGCTAGTAGAAGCACGACCTATTGCTTGAATCACAAGTTCCTCAAAGGGTCTTCCGCCTGAGGCAAGCAGTGTGCACTTCAGCAGGGAAGTCTAGTAGCCCAGCATCCTTACACTCCTAGCCATTCCTGCAGAGAGTTTTGCACCACAAGGTTCGGGGAAACAACTGAAGATCTGGTACGTTGGAACTATATTGCCAAACACTGTTGACAGGCCAGACAGACAGCCCATGGAGCAAGTAAGAGACTCGCAGTGTGTCCCACAGCGACCCCTGGCAGCCCAGAAACCCAGAAATAACATCCTAGAGTGGGAAACTCTTGAATTAGGCTTAATGGAAGCCTGCCAGATGAATCACAATGGCAATCACATACTGGGTGTTACAGGTTTGGGGGCTTTCAATTATAAGCAAGACCTAATCTTAACTTCCAGGCCATGGGGCTAGCTGAAATTGGCCTCTGAATTTGTACGGAGTTTCCATGACTTCTATGAAATATACTCATGTACAAAGAGGTGGATAGGAAACAAGAGGATAAAAACTCCCATACAAAGGAACTCTGACCTTTCTTCTCTTTAGAAAAGCTACCTAATTACAGCTCCCTGGTGTGCCACTTTCACAGTCACAATCTTATGGTGAAAGGCTATTGTTAACTTGCAGCTCTTGGCCTAATTTACCCTGTTTTGCTGTATATCATATAGATATGCTCTCTCCCCTTCTTTCTCTGCAGCACGCCACATGGGCTTGCCACATCAATATTTTCCAAATAAAAGGTACATTGTGGGTCTGTGCAGTGCTTGTTCTTTGGAGACTAGGGGCGGGGTGTGGGAGGGTGGGCTTCTGAAATGAGGTATCCCTTAGAGATGTCTAAGTGGACCATATCAGACAAGAGAGTAACACCCACCTCCTTGCCGTTCTCTCTTTAGTGGCACAAAATGGAGCTGAAGATTCTCTAAAAACTGATCTGGACAGACTAGGCAGACACCTCCCTTAAGCCTAAACAAGCCTCCATCAAGCACAGCTCTCACCAGAGCTGGTATCAATGAGGTGGCCCATAATTGTGAGCTAATGAGCCAGGAAGTCCCAAATTCAAAGCCCTCTTCAGCCTTGAGCTTACTAGGTGGCCTTAGGCAAGCGACTAGTCCCTCAGCTTCAAGCCTCTCTCCCTTGCACCTGCAAAATGGGGATAATGACAGGTCTACTTTGCTTATGTGAGGTGATCTGAATGCTCAAAAGCATTATAGGAACACTGGCTGTTACTATAATCCAAAGGGAGAGTTGGGTGGAGAGAGAAACACAACTGTAGAAGTGGGAGGAAAGGAAAGACGTCTACTCCATCATATAGAGACCCCCACAGTTTAAATTGGGGGTCAGCAACTGGAGACCTCCGGATTAAACCTGATCCTCCAAGGAATACTCTCTGTCTCCAGTTGCCAACCCAGAGAGAAGAGGGGTGTGTGATTGAAATGGGGGCTGTTGCAACAGGAAACGCCAGGTGTCGTGGCCTTCCGCCCTCCATCCTCTCCTCAAAGTGGTCTTCCAATAAAGCAACTTGGGCAAGCCAAGCAGTTCTAGAGGACTCACCAAAACAGGTGATGGAGTAGTGATGTTTTGCTACCTATACCTGATTCCATTTATTTATTTATTTATTTATTTATTAAAAAGAGGCACCTATTATTTTGCACATTTCATTTCTTAGATGCATACATTTCTTGTGATAGATTATCTCTGTGTGAGGCATTGGCCGGGTTCACACAATCACGGTAGCCCACTGTGCTTATTTAAGCCACGATGGGTCATGTTGCATGATGGTGGCCCTTTTGAATATTCATGCCATGGCAGGCAGTCGTCGTGGCTTACCGTGTCATGTGAACCTGGCAAGGGTGGCTTATGCGAGGATTGTTTTAGGGTTATGTGAACTAGGCCATTGTCCTGTTTGGGAGCAGAGCCATTGCTCAAAGGTTTGAGATCTCCCCATTTTAAGACCCGGAGATGGAGACAGACACCCACCTGCCAGCCCTCCATCTAGCCACTCTGATCAAGCCTTTATGAATGGCAGATTCAGTCGGGCACATCTTGATAGGGGACAGTGCTAGGTAATACCAGGGAAAGCACCGCTCATGAATTAACTTGATTTGCCTTGGTGCCTGTTCCACTGATCTCTACATTTTATATTTTTGTTATGGGTTTTTTTGTAAAATGTGCATGTTATGTATGCTTTTTGAGATTGTCAAGACTTCTGCTCGTACAGCGACATGGAAAAATCCATTCATGCACTGTTTCTCTGCCCTGGTGACCAGTCCACTGATTTCTGTAATCCAGAATTTAGCCTCAACTGTCATGGGTCATTCTGCGGGAAGAATATTTTTGCTTTGGCCATCACCCATTAGATAAAAGGCAAGTCATTGGTAAACTCCTGACCTCTAGATGCCCTGTCAATGAGGGTAACAGATTTGGACAATTCTGTTAATAATGATCCACTGTTTGTGTATAATCAGGCTAGGGAAAAGATCTGTGACAAAAATTATTCTAGGCGAGTGCTCACTTCTGGGATACAAAATGAAAGGCACATCTCTCTCCATCTCCCCCTAAGGTGGCAACAACTTTCCATCTTATTAGATCAGAGCCTAACAACCCATATTCAATGGGCTTCGCTTCTCCCCGCCCCTGCCAGTCCATACACTGTCAATTTGGCTTTATGAGGTTGCCTGTCAGGGGCTGCTAGAACCAGGAACCCACAGTTCTGAGCACAGTCACCAGGATGAGCATCTCCTAGGCAGTAAAGAGGAGTACAGGAGTGACTCTGCCCACCTAGGCTGGCCCTTGGATCCCCTCAGGCTATAAAGGCTGAATATTCAGGTTGAGATGTTACCTGGGCAATTATAGTCTTTCTTGGCTCTGAGCTTGTTCTCTGTTTCTGATCACCTTGTGTCCGCTCGATGGCTGCCTCGTGCCTACAGTTCAGCTCTGCCTTCCATTCATTCAGGCAACGCCGGTCTCTTCTGAGAGATCAGACTGTATCCTCATCATATATTTCTCTTCTGTGTTCTTTGCCTTGTGTACACTCCCTGTCAGCATTCTGCTTGGCTTGGCTTGGTTTAGAGTTCAAATTAACCATTCACTCAAGCCACTCCTTCTGATCTTCAGCCCCCATATGTGCAAGATGGGGATAATAATTCTGGCCTACATTACAGGCCTATTGCACTGCTTACAGAGATTATGTGTGTGGAACACTCTGAAAACTCTGAAGTACGACAATATGAATATATCTGGTCCTAGAAGCATTTGACCATGTCTTAAACCTACGAGTGTGTTGGCCCCAATTCATCCAGAGCCAATAAGATTCCATCATATATGGTGAACGTTCATTTGAGTGGTTCTTAATCGAGATGCTGCACGCAAGGCAGCAGGACGCATTGGAAGGTGCAAGGGAGGGGGGATGGGATAACAACTACACAGGATTTCAATACCTGGAAAAGAAATATTCATTCATTCATTTGATTTGTACCCCACCTTTCTACCCAAAAATGGCACTCAAGGCAGCTTACAGGCTTAATTATAATTGATTAAAACAATAAAACACATTACGATACAATAAAAAACATCATTACAGAATAAAAATGAAAAAAACAGCACCAAACCGAACAGACCCATTCACATGCCAAAGGTCTGCTTGAATGAAGCGGTCTTTGCCTGCCAGCAGAAGGGCAGTAGAGAGGAAATGAACCTCGCCTCCCTCAGCAGGGAGTTCGACAACCGCAGCCTGGGAGCTGCCACCAAGATGGGCCCTCTCTCACGTCACCGCCAAGTGTGCCTCTGAAGGCAGTGGTCTCAAAATAAGGGCCTCTCTCAAAGATCTTAAAACCTGGGCAGGCTCATATGGGAGAAGGCGGTCTTCCGGGGAATCTGGTCCCAAGCTGTAGATGAGGGGGAGGGGTGAAAGGTGACAGGCACCATCAATTCGTAGTTTTAATTGATTCCCCTCGAGGGGCCCATAGCCTCCTCTGCACATCCAGCCATTGTTGTTATTATTAAATGCTGTCTGGAAGGCTGCCAAGAGGAATTGGCCGCAATGATCTAATGCCAATGCATCAGGCTTCTGAAAATGGATCTACCCTGAGGAGGGTATGATTTGGGTAGAGATAATCAGAAAGATCCTACATCTGTGTTTCATTAGGGCTTGAACAAATGATTTTTTTTTAAAGTAATGAGACCTACTTCGTTTCTACTGCTCCCAGGGACAGAGGTCAACTTTGACACTTTTTCTTTTTCTTTTTAAAAGGCTACATGAACAGGAGGGAAGTGGGAAGTGTTCAGCCTGGAAAGTATAAAAATAAAAACAACAAACTTTAAAAATAATAGCCAGATGTGTACAGGCATGACTTGTGGGGCGGGGGTGACTATATTTTTTGTCATCAGAGATGTCACAGCCACTAACCGAGGGGTCCCCAGTCTTTTTGGGCCTGTGAACACATGGCTCCCAGCGTGGGCATGGACAGTCACAAAACACTCGTTTTCTGGGAAACTGGTGGTGAGACTAAAAAAAAAAAGTAACTTGCCCAAGAATCTAAGTACAAGGCAGAGGTGGGGTCTCAACTCCAAAACACAAAACCACTCTTCTAAACCCTGATAAACATTATGCTGGAAGGCAGCATTTCACTTTGCAGCATGCCAGCCTCCCAGCAATGATGATGATGATGATGATGATGTTGTTGTTGTTGTTGTTGTTGTTGTTATTATTATTATTTGTTAAGAGAGGGGGGGAACCCTAAACTGCCATTTGTGAGTACTGTTCCCTCCTCCAGCAAAGACATCATTTGGGGCTGGAAAGAGTTGGTATTTGCAAAAGTTGTAGCTAGCACTGGCATTTTCCTGATTCCTTGATATAGTGCTATTACTCTGACTTTATGAACAAACAGAATGGACACCTGCAGGAAAGTAGTCACATGTCTGTGCTCCAGCTCTGCGCTTGTTAGCAACTGGATTCATTGCCGTGTGGTTAGTGAAAATAATTTCCATCTCTTTAATGTGGTTCAAATAAGACTCACCGAAGGCAGATAGACCTGAACAAGGAAGAGGAATAATTTCACCCTGTAGGCCTCAGAGCAGTACGCTGTGCGAGTCTTTTCTAAACAGGGATAAATTCCTTTGCAATTCCTCGCAGAGAACAATTCCCATCCAGTCAGAGAAAGACCGTGAGTAAAAAAAAAAAAAAAAATGCACTGAATAATTCTCAGTAATGAATAAATGCAACGAAGTGCTGATTTGCTCACGGGGATTCCTGGAGCGGAAAAAGAGGCTAAATTCATCCAATACATTATTCATCAAGACTCTTTTGTATCGTGTGCCTCGTCCCTTTTCTCTATCTTTCTCTCTTGTGCACTATATCAAGTCATTCACACCACAGCAGCCCACTGTGGTCTGGTAGAGCAGAGCAGTACAGTAGCTGTATCTCCAAATAAGATTTATTTATTCCCTTGCTCCTGTCCTACTCAAGATGGCTGAGCTAAAATGGTAACACATTTTTTCCAAAAAGTTTCATTGGCAGTAAAAAAAAACAAAAAAAAACAGCCCCCTTTCAGTGTTTTTTTTTGTTCAGGGGGAGCCACAGAGTAGAAGCATTCACCTCTTTAGGGCAGGAAGCATTGGCCTCACTCTGAATTGACTTTATCCGTGAAAATGTTCATAAGCAAACATTTGGTGATGCCTTACAAAAGTTCAAATATATCTCCGTTGGCATCAGGAATTAGGGGAAAGTATTTAATATTAATGAGTGGGTAAGAGCTTTCCAAATATGGGGGAAATTGGGTGGATCAATTTATTTATTTATTTATATTTTTTAATGTTCTTACTTTATTTAAATATATTTTTTATTTAAATTTTTTCCGAACAATATATAAAATACAAATACATAACATACATAAAAAGAAAAGAAAAAAAAATTAATAACATATAAACTACAAAATACATAAACATCCAAATTATACTACAAATAACCAAAAACTTAAACAAACAACTACCTATACAAATACAAAAAAAAGAAAAAACACATATTCTAAACCCCCACCCACACATATAATGTTTCCCCCCCTATAGCCGGGACCCATTTATCCCGCTCATGGCCTGCCACACCGTCAAGGGGGGGGGGCGAAAGGATCCACCACCTGCTCATGGCAGCAGCTGTTCTTCTCCTCCCGATTAAACATTGATCATATTATTAAACCTATTAATCCTGCACCTATTATATCCTGGTTACCTAATATTATATCCCAATAAGGAAAGAGAGAAAAATAGAGTTGAGAAAATTTTATAAGTATTAATATCAAAAATATTAATATTATATCCCAATAAGGAAAGAGAGAAAAATAGTTGAGAAAAATTTGTAATTATTAATAACAAAAATATTAATATTAACAAATAAAACTTAAATCATAATTCTTTTTTTTTTTTTTTAATATTACACTTCTACCACACCAATCGTCTTTCTTTCTATCTTTGCTTCCATCCGAACACATAATCCTTAGCGCAGCTCACCACCAACCGCTCCTTGCTCTGCCTGTGGTCCATCTCCATCTCCATCTTCTTCCAAAAGTCCCTTTTCACGCAGTAGCTCCATTCCTTGACTCCAAGATGTAATCCTATGCTTTTTCCCATCAAACATAAAAGTTAAATATACTGGGTACCCCCAGCTATATGAAATTCCCTTCTTCATCAGAACAGTAGTGCAAGGTCTCACGCTACGCCTCCAATTAATTGTTTGTGAACATAAATCATTGTAAATTTGCACGGGAGCTCCTTGATACATCAGCTGATCAGATTTCTGCCTAATTGCTTTCATAAATAATTCCTTTTTATAATAGTTGGCAAAACTCATAACTACATCTCTGGGAGTTATTCCTCCCCTTTTGAAAGCCACTCTGTAAACACGCACAATATCTTCTTGCTTCCATTGAAATTCAGGGGCCAATAATTTTAGCCAGTCCAAAATCATATCTCTCAAATTCCTGCCACCTTCCCTGCCACCTTCTGGAAATCCTCGAAGTCGGGCGTTGGACCTCCGCTCTCTGTCCTGAAGGTCAATAATTCTCCGCTCCAATTGATCAAATCTTAAATCCTGCTCCTGAATTTTTTCAATATTATCTTTCACTCCTTTTCCACCACTATAACTCTGTCTTTCATAACTTTCATATCAGCAGTGATTCCCAAGACTGATTTTTGTATTTTTTGAAGCTCAGTTCGAACCTCTGACACAATCTGCTCTTTGTTTTGATTCAACTCAGCTTTTATCATCACTTGAAAACGTGCCATCAATTCATCAAGATTCATTTCTTTTTGTTTTAATTTCACCACGGGAGAAGTACTGCCTTCCTCAGATTGCCTTGCAGTTGATTGGTCATTATTGCTGTCCATTCCAGCCGACATCTTCCTATTTCCGGGTGATGACTCAGCACTTAAAGTTTCACTCTGAGAAAGTTTATCAAATCCCTTAATCTCACCCTCCGGATAATTAGTAACCAATCCGTTTGTCCGTTCTTTTTCTATCTCCGTTCTCTGCAGCCGGGTAACACTAACATCCGAAGCGTGAGTTCTCTTAGAACGAACCCACACAGGCTCAGCTTTCTTTTTATCCCGGCCTCTCGGCATTTAGCACTTGATGGCCGTTATAAAGCAATAAAAAAGTTATAAATCCTGTTCTTTCTTAGAGAGCAGACGCTTAACTCTTCCCATCCAGGTAATCAATCGTTCCTACTCACATTTCTTCATTTGCAAGGAATAATACTGCTTTTAAGTTTTTCTTCATCGGGAGCAACCCGAAACAGCTACCAGCCCGTCCAGCCGGAGGCTCCTCCCCCCTGGATCAATTTAATGATCTGGTAATAAATGGGAAGATACTGAGGAGACATGATATCATCCAGCTGTGCCACAGCACTAGCACTAATGACATTGTGCTAGAGCAGTGTTCTCCAACCTTGGGTCCCCAGATGTTTTTGGCCTACAACTCCCAGCATGCCCCAGTCAGCTACGCTGGCTGGGGCATGCTGGGAGTTGTAGGCCAAAAACATCTGGGGACCCAAGGTTGGAGAACACTGTGCTAGAGTCAATCAACACTTGCGCACCATAACTGGCACTTGCAAGGGCAATGGAAAAGGGCAGCAATTTGCTACCGAATTTCAGCACCACCAAAATTGGATACTACCACAAGGGGCTCCTGGCAAAAATTTCAATAGGCTATGTAATCTAGGCATAAAATGGTATAACTCTAAGGAGTGCTGGGAAAGAGATTTAGGCATGATCATGTCGGAACAAGATTGGTTAAATATTTTTATTTCCATCAAGTTATATTTGTTAAGCCTCTCATTTAGGGAAATACAATACAAACGGCTTTTTGGTTGGTATTTGAAACCCCCATGAGTCAATAGGAATTTTGCAGTTACAAGATTTAAGTACAGGAAATGCGGGGCCCATCAGGCAGATCTCCCCTGCATGAGGTGGAATGGTGAATTCACTCAGAATTATTAAAAATGCAATTTCACAAATTGTATGATTAATTTTAGTATTAGATTGCTTATTAGTGTCCTTTATTATAATTCAGGTTAATATTCCAAATGTCCAAAAATGAGTGATAATGAATGTATTAATTTTGGCTAAATGTGTCTGCACAAGACACTGGAAACACCCTCAAATTCCATTGGTTCAGCAGTGGTTATGGAAATGTTTCTATATTGCAGAAATTGATAAGTTAATGGAGCATATTCACAGACAAATGGGCCACAAACTGCTTACATGACAGATAAATGGGATGGCTTTCTCATGTATTAGAATCTACATAGTCAACATGTACAGTTTGACAGAGGTTGATTGATGGTTTATAACTGGAATAAAACATCATAGAATCTATCTTTTTGTGTAAATCATAACTTAGGGGAAATGTTGTTACATATTTATATTGATATGTGTATTTCACAATATTTATGTTGCACTTCCAGTAAAAAAGAAGAAGTAAGAAACAATCTTCCAAAAGCCACCAGACTCCTTTGTCTCTCCACCTGCCTTTTGCCTGTCTTGCCTTTGTTTTGAGACCCATGCAGGCCGAATGTAGTATTAAAATGTTGCGTTACTGAAGAATTGGCGCTAAATGTGCCGCTTCACAAGGGGATGCACGCCTGTTGTCCGCACAAACACACACGCACACCAGTATTGGCGGCATTGAACGATTCCCCGAGAGGCCCCTGTTCAGATGGGATTGGAGCGTCTGCCTTCTTGAAGATTCACACTTACACATTTGTAGTGCTGCTTGTTTATGTGCCCTCTCCACGGCAAACACCTGCCCTGTTTCACAACCCTTCCTCGCATTGCTCACACTTGACATATTTTCTTATGCTTCGTGTATGAATTATAAATGCATGCAACTTGCAAACAGGCCGTTCCCTGCCTGTTGACAAAACACTTCTCGGCTTATCCGACCTGCAGAATGAACTGTGTTAAGAAACACTAATAACATCCACTCATTTCCACGTTTGCATCATCAGTAGCAGTGTGGCTAGCCATGCGCCTCAGAGCAAATTCCAGGACAAATCTGCTCAGCTTTTGGAGCGGCATAGATAACCAAATACTCCTCTCGATCTCTGCTTCTAGGTTCTTCATGAATACAAATGCAAACTCTAGGACACCTAATACTGCATTTTAAAATATTAAAGTGGCCAGGCCACTGTGGATGGATTTGGAACATAGACTCTCAAGCACTGTTCTGCAACCTTGGGTCCCCAGATGTTTTTGGCCTACAACTTCCAGCATGCCCCTGCCAGAACATCTGGGGACCCAAGGTTGCAGAACACTGCTCTCAAGTGATGCCGCTACACATCCTCCACTTTTTGCACAATGATGCTTACGTGGGGTGCATTTCACGCATCTCACAGTAGCAAACCTGGGTTTGCCACCAAGCAGACACTCAGTTGTCCATGAGTCCTCGATACCTGAAATGTGTAAGTGTATGACATATGTGCTTACAAATGTTTTTCACATTTAATACTGATGTTAGATATATACCTAAAAAAATTGTAATGTGTGTGAAGAAGAGGCCTTGTACAAAACAGTGCTCATTGAGACCACGTGTCTATCAGGCTTCTTCTAAGTTGTATGTTGCTTCCTAACAGGCAGCAGAAACTCTGTGTATCAGAACCCAAATTCTCAGGGTGCTTCCAGACAAGAGTCTTGTTATACAATCGCCCTGCCTCACAGATGGAATTTCACAGGGGGTCCAGACTATGCCATCTTCAGTTTATAACCCTCCCATGTTTTCCTACTGCTGCTTTCATCTCCCCCCCCCCCTTCTTCTGAATAGCAGCACAATTCCTGAGGAAGCACCCTTGGATTCGAAGTCTGCAATTGCTTAAGAAATGCAGAAAAATTGAATATCTCCATGTCTTTGTTACCAAAGGTTTTCTATAATCATAAAATGCAGGGGGAAATCAATCTAGTTAGGGAAGTTCTGACATTTTTCTACATCTAGTTACTAATAGCTAGGGGGTGGGGAGGGAAATAGCTGGAATTTTTTCTGAGAGAACAGCTTTTTGTCGCAGAAGGATGTTTATCCAGTTGCTCTCACAAAATGCACTCTAGCAGGGGTGGGAAACATTCAACCAGTAGGCCAAATGTGGACCTTCAGGCCTCTCATCCTGGAACTCCAGACTCTCACTGATCCCAGTCTGGGCTATTGATATTATTTTCTCTGTCCCGCAACTGCAAAACAGATAGAGGGAACCTTGCACAAGTTGGGGAGAAAGAGAATACCCAGATGCATATGTCTTTTCTTTTTCCACTACATATTGAACAAAGGTAAGAGTCACAACTGTAACTCCACCCATTTTTAGCTCTGGCCGCACCCACTGCTGGAATGCAGACCTCGACAGGAAAAGGTTTCCCAACCCCTGCATGACAGTGAGCAGTTACTGGGCCAAAAGATTACAGGCAGCGTATCCTGATCCGCAGCTCAGCTCTCCTCCCTTGGACTTGTTTAGAACCCTGACAGGGAGATGTATCAAAGCTGTCACAATGGTTGCAAAGTAACATCCCCAGTGAGAGGGCAGTGCTTCAGTAGGGGCTTGTAGCAGCATTGCTAAGTTTGTGGCGCTTTAATAGTATTAAGACGACAAAGCTACTGGAGCTACAGCTTGAGGGTGTTAAAATCCCAGTAATTATCCGACGCCCGCTTCAGCACATTATCTAGCCACAGTGAGCCCAACAGTGTTGGATCTCTTCTTGTAACTACGACTTAATAAGGTCAACTATTTTAAATTCTGCCCTGCGGGGCCCCCCCACAACGCAACACAAGAGAAGGCTTTGCTTAAAAGCATTGACTGGGAGGGAGGAATGCAAAATACTACAGAACTTCCCAGTACAAACTGATGATGATTGTGATAGGAGATAGTAGAGTGGTCTGGATTCCCTCCCATGAGATGGAGGATTGTTTTCATCATAGCTTCAGCTAGTTATAGAAACTAGCTTTGAGGACTACCTGTGTGATGGCTGCTCTTGCATGCAAATGAACTTGAGCTGAGGACAGTAGCTCCCTCTTAGGAGAAAGGTTACTGAGAAATTACTAGGAAAGCATGTTTCAGGATAGGGGCAGGGTAGATTTGGCTTGTTCTGATTTGATCCGCCCCTCCCCCAAGTGGGGTTTGCTTTGGTTGCTATCCCGTCAGACCAGGGCTTTTTTTCTGGTGGAACTCACCGGAACTGAGTTCCAGCACCTTTTCTTCTATTAATTGCATTACAATTTAATCGCCATCTACTCCCGAGGAAATGTAATCCAAGAGTTCCGGTACCCTTTTCTCCAGAAAAAAAGCACTGCGTCAGACTATTTGGATTTAGGGTCCCAGTGCTTCCTCTATATTAAGGGGGAAATCTACAGCTCAGATGTGAAACGAAGGTACACAGATTTACATTAATTTCATCCCCCCCCCCCCATTGGCTTTGGTGAAGGGATCCCACTCACTGGAAGGTGTTGGACAAGTCTCTGTTTCTCAGTTTCAGTCCCTCTAGCCATAAAGTCGGCACAGTAGTGGCCAACTTGTGAGAACAAATACTCGAAAATTGTTATGAAGCCTGCTGCATATCAAAAAGAACAACAACTAACACCTACTGTTCAGTCTTAAACATGTTTACTTGACAGTAAGCTCAGCTGAGTCCCATTGGGCACTTCTGAGTAAATATGTTTAGCATTGATTGCAAAGTCTCCAATTGCCATGAAAGGGACCACCATAAAAACCCTTAAGCCATCCCGGCTTCTCACTTTGTCATGCAGAGTCACGAAGTCCCCTGCCTCCCGCAACTGCAAGCTACTTTAAACTGCTCTTAAAGGGGCCATGCCATGGGCAAAATTGCCGCTAAGCTAAAACTGCAAACTTAGCTGCAATTTTGCCCATGGCATGGCCCCTTTAAGAGTAGCACTTGTTAGGCACAAACAGCTGCAGGGTCTCCATGGAGAGACAGACGCTGTGAGGATGTGTGCGTGCACGCGCATGCTCTACCTGCTGAAAAGGAGATGGAGGCTGCACCCGCTGGCCTAGACCAATGGAGAGGTGAATGAGGGAATTTATCACATGATTCCTATCTTTATATTGTCAAAGATTTTATTTCCTAATAGAGCTGACTCTGTGCCTCTAACAGGTGAGATACAGTGTCAGAAGGAAATGCAAGAAACTTCCCCTTCTCTCTGAAGCTCCATGTTTGGGGGTGTGGGGTGGGTGGGTAAGCTTTACCTGTTGAATTTGTGCCAATCCTGACAATTTTAAAACAAAAAGAGATTGCCCTGCAAGCACTGTTCCCCCCCACCCATGAAAAACACCAGATATCAACAATTAAGGGCTTAAGTAAGGTTTAAAAAAAATTACAAAAGCCACTTATTAAATAATATTAAATAATATATAATATAATAATGTAATAATTATAATAAATAAGATATTATATAATAATATAATTCTGGAAAAGTCATCCTAGCACTGGTGTTGCTGCTGCTACCTCTTCTTCTAGCAAGGAGCAGCATTTTACAATTATTCCTCAATTACACGATACTTCTTCACACAATGCACAATCAATTTGCTGCCACAAGATATGATGGTCAGTGTTGTAGATTGCTTTAAAACATGGAACTTCAGTGTTTAATACTGGATATATGTGCTCAAATGCAAGATATATGAATTGTGGGAAGGAAAAATATTATTTATTAATCTCTAACCATTAATTTTTAAAAAAGAATAAAGGTTGAAATGTTTTGTCCCAGAATACATTTACATTTAAGGCATACCCTTTCTCCATAATAATAATAAAAAAATGTTAGACCTTCTGGGTCTTTTTAACAAAGCATAGTCAATACCGGTTGCCTTCCTTGACAACTTATTACTGAATTTACCTAAATCTAATAGTGTGATTCAATTGTACACTTACTTAGGAGTAGGCCCTATTGAATTCCATGGGGCATACTTCTGAGTGATCATGCCTAGGATTGTGCTATAAGGCAGCAGTATTCTGGCCACTTCCTTGAGAGTGAAGCCCCATTGAAAGAAGTGGGAGTAGCTTTTGAATGAACATTTATAGCATCAGGCTGTAAAGCTAGACTTTGCTCCTATTGGAACTCCAGGAATAGCCCGTGATGGTCAGAGACTTGTAATGGGCAGCTTCTCATGAATTTATTCTGAAGACTGACACAACTTGTGCCCTTAAAAGGCTTGTGCTCTGAACTTGGCTGTCAAAAATTAACCTCCAGATTGCCTTATTCAACCCATAAGTCTAACAGACAAAAGGAAGGACATCTTCATGCAAACCAAGTCCCTGCATACACTTAAGCAACCTGAGTTTGTGTATAGGGACTGGGCTTGCATCTTCTTGTAAGAGAAGGTGTTCATGGCTTCTTCTCTGTGCTAGGTTAAGACCATAAAAAGAGCCCTACTGGAAAGGCCTATCTGGTCCAGCATCCTGTTTCCCACAGTGACCAACAAGATGCTCTGGAAAGCTCTCAAGCAGGACATGAGGGTAACAGTACGCTCCCACTCATGTTCCCCAGCAACTGGTATTCAGGGGCATGGTGTCTCCAATCCTGGAGGTGCTATGTAGTCATCATGACTAATCCATTGATAGCCTTTTCAGTAATATAATGCCTTGAGAAGGGAAACTAGATACTAACCTCCATGAATTTGTCTACTCCAAGTTGGCAGCCATCACTACATCTTGTGGCAGTGAATTCCACAGTTTAACTATGCACTATGCAAAGAAATACTTCATCCCTCCCCCTCCCCCCGCAAATGTGCCACCATTTAGCTTTAGTGGATAACTCCAGGTTCTAGAAGGAGAGGGAGAAAAACTTCTATCCACTTTCTCCACACCAAAGGTGAGGTGTGCAGAGCAGCAAATAAGTGGAAGGGGCCAGACAGTAAGGCAGCGCTCTGGCAGGCGGACACCTGAAGCGGCAGGAGTCAGGACAAGCGATGCACAGTCAGCAGCAACAGAGGAGGTAAGACAGTAGCCTTGAATGGGCCAGTACAGGGAAGGACTCCTCCTGTGTATCCCACCTCTTTCCCCCTTTCCTTACCTTCTTGGCTCTGTTACTGTCTGTGCACTTTCTACTGATTGCTGCTGCTTACATCGGAAGTGCAGGAATATCAGAACCATTCAAAGTGAATCATGTTGTCCTTGCATTTCCACTCTAAAGAATGGGTATAAGCTTCCTGTAATGATTTGTGTGTGTTTTTAGCAGTTCTGTTTGTGCATGCACTTTTCTCTGTGCCAAATGTGGTCAATATTTGGTTTACATAAAACAGGGGTGGGAATTGTGTGGCCCTCTAGATGTTGTTGGACTGCAACTCCCAGCATTCCTCACTGTTGGCTCTGCTGGCAAGAGCAGCTGGGAGTTGCAGTCCAACAACAGCTGGAGGACTGCACAATTCTCACCCCTGCCATAAAAGGTACGAGTTTGCTTTGAGGCTATCTTTTTCCTGCCTTTTCCAAATCCACAACTGATGCACTATGTAACTTTGACTTTTGTTTCTAAATGTTGCAGAGTGCTTTCCTTTGGGATGTAATCCTATACACACTTTCCTGTGAGTACCGGTAAGTCACACAGTGAATGTAATTGGACGTACTTCTGAGTACACATGCATAGTATTGCACTGTTATTCTGTTTTCAGAGCAGTGGTAAATTTTACTTGGCTCTACCTGAGTACCCCATGTGAAAGTCTTTTTCTAACACATGCTGAAGTGCAGTGGAGAAAGCTCTCTACAGTAATGATTAGGGTTATTCTGCAGGGATTTTGGATTGTTTATTTTTAATGTATTAGAAGAGAGTTAGCAGAAAACACACCCTCCTCAAGAAAAAATCCCAACTACCTCAAATAGCAGTAACGAACATCATCATTCCATTTCGGCATTATTGTTCAATCACAGTGTTGTTGTTCTTGTTTTTTAATAAAGTACAATAGAGCCCACATGTTTTTTTTCTGAGTGGAGAAAATAGGAGCTTGCAGGGTGGGCCTGTGAACCACTTCGCACACTCAGAGATATCTAAAAGTTAAATATTAATATAAATTCAAAGATTTCTGTGCTTTAAATACTGCAGTTTTGTGTGTTTCCTCTAATAACTTTTGTACTTGACCATGCCCTCATGTTGCCTGGCCATACCCTCCAGGGATGTTGAAGAGTCCCTGGTTTCGAGTCATGAGTCTTTGGACCCGAGTCTCAAGTCCAAGTCCAAGTCCTTGGTCCACAATGGTGACTCATGAGTCACGAGTCGCGAGTCACTCCCAAAGCTGACTCCACGAGTCCCTATTAAAATCAATGGGGGTTTTCCCCAACAAAATAAGGCTATTTCAGATGTGTGGCTTAAATAAATTCTAGGCACAAGTGTGCCTTTTTATTTCAAAACTCTGCAACTGATTTTGGCAAGAACAGACCAGGCAGACAAACCCAAAATAACCAGACAGGCAGAGGAGGCAGGGAACCCCAAAGCAGGCAGGCAGAGGCCTTTGTCTTGGAGAATTCAAACTGTGGAACTGGTTAAGAAGAGACCAGGCAGGCAGAGGAGGCAGGGAGGGAACCCCAAACAGGCAGGCAGAGGCAGCCAAACCCAAAATGTCTGAAAGGTTGCATTTTAGGAAAATGATTTAAAAAAATAAACTTGCTGTACTTCCTAAAACCTATCCATGTTGCATTTGAGGAACACGATTTTGGAACACGAGTCTCGAGTCGAGTCCTTGGTCTCGAGTCCCGAGTCGAGTCTCGAGTCCCATTAAAAATATTGGGATTTGAATCTGACTCGAGTCAGAGGGGGGACTCAGTCCGACTCACGAGTCGAGTCCTGGAGTCCGAGTCCCCATCCCTGATACCCTCTTGATCACACCTTCATGTTGCTTAACCATACCTCTTACAAATTCACATGTGTGTCCCTATTTTCATCTGTGAAATGTTGGAGGGTATGTGATTTATTTTTATTTTTCATTGATAAGCATCTTTTCTGCCCAAAGTAGCATACTGGGACCAAAACTTTATAAAATCTAATTACTTTATTTATGTATTTATTACATTTATATCCCAAAGCAGTTACTTTATTCCCAACTCAAGGATGGAAAGCGGAATATCGGTGGTGAAAGGGAGAAACGTGCTAAGCGAAAAGCACGTCAAATGAATCCTTTACAGGACCATCTTCCATCTGGTAACCTGTGTCCTCACTGTGGGAAGCTGTGTGGATCTAGAATTGGCCTCCACAGTCACTTACGGACCCATCGCTAGAGTCTACACAATTTTTCTTTAGAATTTCCTCCTTTTAAAATTTCCTTTTTGTAAATTTTTATCCTGGAAGACAATCTTACTCGGTCACGAGTGATCGCCTGATGATGATGATCCTGCCTTTCTACCAAAAAGATGCTTATAGCTAGGCTATATGTTTCTCAGTACAGTAATACCTTGGATTGCAAGTAACTTGGTTTGAGAGCGTTTTGCAAGACAAGCAAATTTTTAAATATTTATTTATTTATTTATTTATTACTTGATATACAAGCGATGTCTTGCAATACAAGTACTATAGTACGGCTTAAATTAAAAATCTCTATACAAATTTTTTTGGGGGGGATTTCGTTTTGATATAAGAGTGTTTTGGATTACAAGCATGTTTCCGGAACGAATTATGCTCTCAATCCAAGGCATGACTGTACTTGTTTTTCTTACAGTGAGGATTGTGAGGGAAAATGAAATCCAGGTTTCTCAGATTCCCCCTCTACTGACATTTGCTTGCTTAGACCTCAGAGTTTAGGACAGAGGTGGGGAATGTGTGACTTTCCAGATGTTGGACCACAACTCCCATCATCCCTCACCACTGGCTATGCTGGCTGGGGTTGATGGGAGTTATAGTCCAACAACATCTGGAGGGCCACACGTTTCTCACCCTTGGTTTAGGCCAGGGGTGCTGGTGCAGGCCAAGCCCACTGTATTTCTGTGTTCCTCATACACCAAGGTTACTATGCTAGCAATGAGTGAAGCAAGAGATCAGAACTGATCTGGCACTGATGGCCAAAGAGACCAATATATGAGAAGTGCACTTGATCTGCAAGTCTGACACACCAGTGCTGCTGGAAAGTAAACCTTGTTGGACTTTCTGATTTTGCTGATTATTCTGCCTCACCATGTGAGACACTGTAGACCTCAACTTGCCACCTTACAAGATGTAAAGGCAGCGAGGTGTCTATGATTAAAGTTCCGAGCTGTCAACTGCATCGTCTACAGAGTACTAATTCGAGCACTGTTTTTATTAGAGCATAAAAAGACATTTTGCTCTGGGTTCACATGCCCACAGGTAAGGCTGGGCATATGGCATACAGCAGGCTGAGGTGCCAGTGAGGTGGCAAAATGCTGAGGTGGTAGTACTAGTATGGGCTGTACCACTTTGGACTACAGGTGAAGAGGTACCACTGTTGAATGCTTCCCTGTGTTTAAAAACAACAGAACTCCCTGAAAATAGAAAATTGGTATGCTGGGGAATAACGTTCTAACCCAGCCCTTTGCCCACTGCAGTCTTCTAAATTTCTGCAGAGGTTTTTTCTTTTAATATATGGAAATGTGATTCGCTCACTCACAATTTGAAGTGGTGCAGTCCAGTTTAGCACCTTAGCAAGCATGCTGCCACCTTACTCCACCACCGGCGTAGAACAGGTCCGAAGACTCCTCACGGAAGGGTTAAACATCTACATGGACAAAGCAGAAGGAGCTCCCTGCACCTGAGGATACTCCATAGAGAAGGATGCCAGCTTTGAACCCAGAGCCAGAGGCAGGCAACCCGAGCAGGAGAACCGCTTTGACTCTCCTGGTGCCAGCCTCTCTCACTCCAGGAGCTGAGACAGAGGAAGGAAAATATTATTGTATATTTCTGCTTTCATAGGAAGGCTCAGTGAAGGCATAAGAGGTGGGAGCTCTTGGGAAAAGATATAGTGTGGAAGTACGGGTATTGTTTCCCCAAGGTGGATTGTGTCTTCACTGCATATCAGGTAGCGGGGTGAGGGCCATAGCTCAGTGGTAGTGCCACTGCCAGGCCTGGCATCAGGGGTTTGCATGTGTGGGCAGCTGCCAAGGGCTGAGAGGCTAGGAAGGGCCCATCCCGCCAACTGAGCCTGGTACAGCTGCTGCCCTCCTCCTTCTCTTTCTCCTCACCCTGCTGGCAAAAGGAAGCGCCATGGCCAAGCCTGCAGGCCCCACGGTGCCCAATTTTAAGATATGAATCTGTGAATCTTTTTTAAACATACATTTTCAGTAGCAGCTATCTGACCCAATCAGCTGCTACCTTTAGTGGAGGGGCATGGCCAATGAGGGCACAGGGCGGTCTTATGTTGCTCTTGTGCCCTCATCGGCTCTCCACCCAAAAGGCAACGTTTGATTGGCTCAGATTGCTGCTACTCAAAATGTAAGTAAAAACAAAAACCTTTTAAAATTGTGCACAGGGACTACAGACTCAGCTGCCAGCAGGGCCGACGGGCTGAAGAGGAGGAGGAGCTGCCACCCCACAAATTAAAAAAACCCTGGAGGGTAGGCGGGCAGGTGGGCGAGAAGCTGTGCCAGTCAGGGGGTGGGGGGCAAGTGGAGGCAGCACGCTGAGGGGTGGCGGCGGCGGCAGGCGGGCAGGCAAGGGCTGCTATTTTGGCAGGCAGGGGACTTTGGCAGCAAGGGTGGCAGGAGCCCATCAGCAGCACTGTTCTGAGGATCCACTGGAATCTAACCACTGCACCACAATGGTGGTGTGAGGGGGCCTGAGTGGGGCAGCCCCCCACGTAAGAACGTAAGAGTTCTGCTGAATCAAACCAAAGGCCTATCTAGTCCAACATTCTGTTCCCACAGTGGCCAACCAGCTGGCTGTGGGAACCCACAAGTAGGACATGAGTGCAACAGCACCCTTCTGCTTGTGTTCCCCAGCAACTGGTGTAGCTAGGCATACTGTTTCGGATATTTCCTCCATGAATTTGTTTCATCCACTTTTAAGGCCATCCAATCCAAATTGGTGGCCCTCACTACGCCGTGTGGTAGCAAATTCCATGGGTCCTGTGTGATGGCTACAGCTCTGGGAAGGAGGCTTCTCTAGTGCAGAAAAGCAAATGAAGTCTATGCCTGTGCTCTATATTCAAAAGAAAGAACTGCCTGCATCTTTGAACAAGTGTTGTTTGCTGTAGGGACCCTCTTCAGTCGAGGGCCTCTGGCACATATTCTTCCACTCACACCATAGTTACTCCGATGCCAAACTCAGCCAGCCCTTTCCCACCCTACTTTCCTCCATGGTGACTACTGTAGGCTAAGCCAAACCTGTCAAGGAGAGGAAGACTGAATGAGATATAAATAGGAGAGCGGCAGCTTCCGTGAATTAAATATTTGCTGAGCACCCCCTGACCTTTCTCTCTTGTTAATGGCATGATGGTGCAATGAGGCGTGTCCTGGCAATCCATGCAGAATTGTTCACCCGTTGCATTTCAAAAAAAATATGGCTGAGCATAATGCTTAAGGTGCAGGAGAATCGATCTCAGACAGATGAACTCAGACAGACGATACAACAGCAGCAAAATGGGAAGGGAGGGGGGAGACATGCAAAGCGGCTAAAAAAAATCGTGCAAGTTCAGACCTGTGGGGGCCTCAGAGGAGGCTGAGAGAAATAATAACTGAGCACAGAGATTATTTCTACCCTCATTGCGGGGAGCCATGGCTTCTACCAGCCCCTGATTAGACTCCCAGCAGTGGCTTCTGGCCCTACAACAAGCATCGATTGCTGCATCAGAAGCAGACTTAAATGGCAGGTGACAGAGACTGCATTTTGCCGAGGGAGAGAGCAGAGAGTGAGCACTACATCTGCTTTTGACATAATCCAGCTCATCGGCAATACACCTTTATCTCAGTATCAAGATGGGCCTAACACAACACTGTGAGCCTAGCTGCATGGATAGGATTGTTGCTCCAGCTGAAGACATTCATTGGCCGGGTAAGGTGGGAGTTGAAGGGACATCTCTCAAACTCCTCAAGGTGGCAAGGAAAACTGGGCAAAAAGAGATGGAAGTCAGCGCCTTGATCTTGGGGACCAGGCCAACCAGAAAGATTGGCAAGTTTATGGGAATCCCTGTAAACTTGAATAATGAATAATCATGGGGTTCAGCCAAGTTATGAAAAGACAGTATTCAGACGGAAGGACTCCCTTGGAAACATATGAGCTTCAAGAGGCCAGATAATGTGCGTATTTAATCTGCACATAATTCACTTAACCTGCATGGAATGTTAATGTGCGAAATGGATGCCTAGCCATGGTTGGTAGTGATGTTGCACTTTTTCTGAGATGGCAGAGGTGCCAGATCTCCCCGATGCTGTAATTTGGGCAACACTTCAATTTCAGGAAACTGCCCCTGGGATGCGTGAACAAGTCCCCTCTCATTAGCTGGCTAATCCAGCCACAGGGGTTGACCAGGAACAGTTCTACCATTCATGTTGAAAGGAGAACCGCGATGCAGCTCTTCAAAATCATGAGACGGTTGAAAGCATGAAATCTGAAAAAGAATTAGGAGTTCTCCTTATCTTCCTTTTGCATCCAGAAGCTTTGTGTAGAGTCTTCCAGCATAAAGATTATTTGTGCAGGAAAGTGGTATAGAAATCCGTTGTTTAAAAATGCAGAGTAATACATCAATTCATTGGAAGCATATGGTTTCCTTCTTGTATCATCTTCACTGACTTTGGGTTTGTTTCCAGGTGCAATTCAAACTGTTGGTAATTATTATGTTTGTTTGTCTCAGGGGATTTCTATACCTTTTTTTTTTTTTTTTTTTAAATCAAACGGTGATAAGAGCCAGTCTGGTGTAGTGGTTAGAGTGTTGGACTGGGACTGGGGAGATCTGGGCTCTAGTCCCCACTCGGCCATGAAGCTCACTGGGTGACTTTGGGCCAGTCACTGATTCTCAGCCTAACCTACCTCACAGGGTTGTTGTGAGGATTAAATGGAGAACGGAAGACCATATAAGCCACCTTGGGTTCCTTGTAAAGCAGAAAAAAGTGGGATATAAATGTAATGTAAAAATAAAACAAAACAACAAAATCTCAATAAAATTAACCAGGGGTAGCTGACAGTGCCAGTGATCAGGGAAACGTCTATGCAAACAGATGTGTCAGCAGAAGCACCCCATATGAGGAGCCCGCCTTATCTCAGTGGGGAGATCAGTCCACATGGTGGCCACCACAACTTGGAAGACCCTCCTCCACACCACGGCCAAACAGGCCGCAGTAGGCCAGGGTATTTTGAGCAAGGCCTCCCTCTCAGAACGTAGAGACCATGGCAGCCTTTATGGAGAACGCTGTCTCTCAGATAACCTGGTCCGGAGCTGTTACTGCTGGTTTATAAGGCCCTAAACCAGCAGTAACACCCTGAACATGGCTCAGTAACTAACTTATTTATTTATTTGTTTATTTATTTATTGGCAGCCAGTGCAGGGCTTTCAGCACAGGAGTCATACGTATGTGGTAAGAAGCTCCACTAGCTGCAGCTTCCGAACCAGCCTCAAGGGCAGCCCCACATAAAGCGCATTATAATAGTCCAATCTTGACAATGCATGGAGCACTGTGGCTAGGAGATCCCTGTCCAGGACCGGTCACAGATGTCATACCAGCTAAAGCTGGTAATAGCTGGTGCTCTTTGCGACCGAGGTCACCTTACCTTTAAATTACCTTTAAGCCCCAAATGGCCAGGCTTTGCACTATCCCCTACTAAAGGAGTCTGTCCTCCTCTGAGGTCACTGGGAGAGGCCCTGTGTGTTGGGTGTCCCCGCAGTCTCTGAGTCTCATCTGGTGGGAACGTGTGACGGTGGGGTCTTCTCTGTCCCTGTGCCCAGGCTTTGGGGTGTCCTGCCTGGGGAGAGTTGTTTGGCCCCCTCTCTGATGACATTCTATTCCAGGCTGGCAATCTTTCTGTTCTGGAAGGCGTTTGGCTTTTCAGATGCTTGAATGTTAGACTTGATTATTTGCTGTTGTTATTAACAGGTTTGGCATTGTCTACTGTTTTGGTTTTAGCTTGTATATTTTTATTTATTTATTTTTATTATTCGGGAACACTGCCTGATTAAGGTATTAAGTACTCAAGAGCAGACAACAGGAAGAATGCGAGACTGTGGCTAGAAGCATTGATGTTAATCCGTATATTTTATGGATGCTTTTCATGGATACTTGGGGGGAAAAATAGACTTTTACTATTTTAAAACATTGCAGTGTATCTTAACTCTATGAATGCAGTGCAGAAATGTTGGTACTGTTCCCATAAAAAGCTTCTTTGTTCCCAAGAGCTACACAATAATTGAAGAATTGGTTTGTACTGAGCCAGCATCTGCAGGCAAAAGATTATGTAAAAATTTTCAAGTCATACAAAACACTTAGGGGATGATCCAGTCTGTCCCTTGAGTGTGGTAATGCATGTGTGTGAGAGATGGGCCCAACACTGTGTGTGCGCGCATGTGTGTGTGTGTGTCAGGGAGACAAAATTCTGCATATGGGAAGAGGAGAAAATGATGTAGCAGGGAACTGGACTGTCACCATTATTAGTAGGTTGGGCAGATGGAGGAGGAGGAAAAGAGAGAGGGAGGGAGAGTTGCATTCACTTTTATTGCTGAATGTTTTTATAAATATGTGCCTAAGTTCCTTGGGGCAATTTGGTACATTAGCAAACTGTAGACACGACAATATGGACAACTCTTAAATAAGTGGAGGGATTTTAATGTCGTTAGCAGGGCTGTCCACCAGTTCAAGATTTGATTTAGTTGATTAGCCATCTGTCTTGGAATCAATTGATTACACTAAAATAAATGTGCTCAAAAGGGCTCAAAATAGGTGCCTTTCTCAGGATTTTGAAGGAAGGGTGCACTAACTTGCAGTTTTATTATTTTTTTTAAAGAAAAAAGCTGCCACTTACTGTACAAAGAAAAAGCCAACTTTAATATTTTTATTCTTTATTCCTTAACATGCCCATGCTAAATCAGTTTTAAAAATACATGCTTGTGTTATTAAGTGATCTGTGTACCTATTAAATCAATTAATGCTTGCCACCCTGGCTGTTCATTTTCTGACTACAGAAGCTTTGCCTTGCCATCATTCCTTAATGGTACTGAGACTGTGTTGCTACACCATCTGTATAGACAGAGGAAAGAAGGTGTCCGTTCCACCCATTATTTGTTGCATGGTCAGTTCATCTACTCTGAAAACCTGATGTTGGGCTGCTAGACCCAGTAAGGTTGTGGAGCTGAACCCTTAAACAGCCTGGATCAGGAAGTGTGACAGTCCCCAGGATGGAGAAAAAGAAAATATGTGAAGCTGCTCCAAAAGAGATAGCTGTCATCACACTGAGAGAGATTCAGAAACTGCTAGAACCGGAGTTCTAGAGCAGTGTTCTCCAACCTTGGGTCCCCAGATGTTTTTGGCCTACAACTCCCAGCATGCCCCAGCCAGCATAGCTGGCTGGGGCATGCTGGGAGTTGTAGGCCAAAAACATCTGGGAACCCAAGGTTGGAGAACACTGCACTAAAGCTACACCGCTTGTTGAGTGTGTGAAGGGTTGGTTTTCTTTATGGCTTTAGAAAAAGCGTTAAACCAGGAGAGGGGAAAGCTGCTCCCCCCCCCCCCGTCAAGGGCGACATTCCCTTAGTGGTAATTTGTTGGGGACTGCATGCCAGCGGTGGGCAGGGCAGGGCAGAAGCCAGTGATGGAAGGGGCCAGAGCCAACAATGGGGAGGGCCACCCCTTTTCTTTCTCTCTTTCTATCACCCCTTCTCTTCCCCACTCTCCCTCTCTCTCCCTCTCCCCCTTCCTCCCCACCCAGTGGCTCCTGGGGAAGGAACAGGTTGCTCTTGCCAGAGGTCTGAGCTGATCGCTTGCAGAAGGTTTTTGAAATTAGGCTGGGGGCTGCGTGCGGGCTGAGGGTTGCCCACCCCTGCAATAGACAAATTATTGGGGGAGAGGGGCTATTAACAGCTCCTAGCCTTGATCTGCTTTTCAGAGGTCAGACGAAGGGATCAAAGGGAACGGCTGCAATCACCATCGTGCATTGCTTGTGAGCCGCCAGAGGCATCCGGCTGGCCCCTGCTGGAGCAACACGATGGGCTGGATTGACTTTGGTCTGATTCAGCAAAGACATGCTTAAGTTCTTGCATGCATATCTTGAAGTCTAGAGGCTGCTGAATTATTCTTGCTTTATGACCCAGGGACAACGAAACATACTGCTTATTAACCATTTGTCTTGGCCAGGAGTATGGGGCGATCCTCATGACCTCATCTGACAATTCTGTTCCAGACAGGAGGAGTCACTGCACCACGGATATAAACAAGACAGCCCCCCCCCCCCGCAAACGCCTGTCCTTAACCATTTATGGGGAGCCAGATTTAAAGAAACCTTGCCAAATTCCTCATACATACAGCTGGCCCTTCATAGAATCTGCTTGCCTTTTGGCTCACGCTGGCTCAGCTTGTCTGAGCGTGGAAAGCTAAGCAGGGTCAGGCCTGGTGGTTGTTACTTGGATGGGAGACCCCTCCTCTAGTTTCCTGCATTGAGCAGGGGGTTGGACTCGATAGCCTTGTAGGCTCCTTCCAACTCTATGATCTATGAAATCTATGAATATTTTAACATTTACTGCATCTGTAGAAAAATAATATAAACACTAAACTGTACCGCAGTTCTTTGAGAGTCACACAGCCCTCTGAACAGCAGACCTGACAATGGTAAACAAGAGATGGTAAGGGTTTGTTTGTTTTTCGACCAGCAACACAAGAAGTGCTCAAGGATAACAACAAATACAAAATCAGCAGCAACTACTGCACCAACAGATTACTCCATTGCCGTAATGTAGAAGTAAATGTCATTTAGCAACAAACCATAACTAAATAAAATCTAAAAGGAGCACTTGCATAGGTAGATCATAGATAGATCATTTGTTTGAACCACAGAAGTAATGACAAGAACCATGAACAGATAATTTGGATACAAATGGTCAAAATCTATATAGTGAGGAGAGCCTTATCAAAATAAGGCAATTTCAAACCAGCAGTGGAAACGTACTGTTCAAGTGTGCTAAATGTAACTATGAGAAAGATACCTTTCCTAGTAATCTGACACCACGCAGAATGTTCCCATTAAATATTAGAAGCTGCACAAACCCACATTTAAGAGTGTTACCCTCTCCCATCCATGATGCTGTTCTCTGCCCATGCGCCACACCCACTGCAGTTCACAATCCATACACCTCTTGAAAAATTAAGCCTTCTGGCTGTTCTGGGTTATAAAGTGACCACCAGGGCTCAGAACATTCGGGGAAAGGGGTAGTTTTTACCCTTCCAGGAGAGTGGATTCCAAGATAGTATATTTTGATTCTGATATGTAGAACTGAAATTAGAATACTGGAATTTGCATGTGGGGTTTCCAAGTAACCACTCTCTGACATTCATTATTTAAATTTCGATATGAACGCTGTTAATTAGATAGTAAATGTTATCTATGCAGTAAGGTTTGGGTGTAACCCCTTAAACCTCATCCCTGTTTAAGCCCACCACCACCACCTTTATGTTACCTCCACAGTGTGGAACTCACTGTAGCGTGGCCCCTCCATACTCCAGTGTCGCCATGGAACTTGGGGCAACACTAGCACCTTCCAAATGGCCCAGATCTTCTGATGTCACCTTTATGGAGTGGAAAGGAACCACAAAGCAACCATTCCCACCAAGGCTGCGCCGAGATGTTTTGCTGCCTGAGGCAAAAGTCAGCATGCCCCCCCCCCCATTCCATGTACAGAAGCTGACCAGACTGGCCGCCGAGTCTGACTTCAATGCTGGCTGCCTCTACCGCACCGGAGGACAGCAGCAGGGAAGCTTAGGGGGTGCAGGACAGGCTGTGTGATACACAGGGACCTCTGCCCCCTGCCCCCACCATCTTGCTGCCACTCCCTGCCCAACAGGATCTGCCGCCTGAGGCAGCCGCCTCACTTTGCATCATGGGAGGGCCAGCCCTGATTCCCACATCGCAAAGGTAACTTGTAATGGCAGCTAGACCTTCTCTTCCTGAGACCCTGGAGAGCCTCTGTCAACAGTACTGGACTAGATGGATGAAGAGTTTGGTATAATGCAGCTTCCTGTGTTGGTATTAGTTTCCCCATCTTTGAACAAAGCACAATACTAAAATCCAGATGAACTATGACGCCCACATTAACATAGGTACTTCAGGGATTCTTTCATTTATTATTACTTGTGTATCCTGGCCTTCTTCCAAGGAATTCAGGAAAATATTTATTTGTTTATTTGTTTGTACTATTTATATACCACTAAGTATAACAAAATCCCTAAGCAGTTTAGATATAAATATTAAAATCACATTTAAAATACAATTTTAAAAACAATTCCAATTACAATCATCATCATCCTACAGAACATTACAGGAACAGTAAAATGGAGCAGCATGATTAATTTAATTACGAGCCAGGGAAAGCCTGGGTGAACAAGTACATTTTCAGCAGGCATTTGAAAGATGCCACATTTTATGCCTTTCAAACTGCACGAGGGAGAGTTTCCCGAAAGGTGGGTGCCACTACTGAGAAGGCCCGCCATCAAGGTATTACACAGTGAAATTCTGCTAATGGGGGAATGACTAGTAAGGCCTCCTCTGATGATCTTAAAGGTCGGTTGGGTATATATAAGGGAAGGTGGTTTGCTAGATATCCTGGTCCCAAGTTCTTTAGGGCTTTGTATGACAATAATATATCCTTGAACATGGCTCAGTAGCTAATAGGTAGCCAGTGCAGTTCTTTTAACACAGATCTTATGTGAGCATAGCTGGGTGTCCCAGTGAGCACCCTAGCTGCTGCGTTCTGCACTAGCTGCAGCTTCTGAACCAGGCCCAAGGGCAGACCCACATAGAGCACATTGCAGTAGTCTAATCATGAGGTTACCAGTGCACGGACCACTTTAGCTAGGTTATCCCTATCCAGGAATGGGCTTAGTTAGAGTACCAAGTGAGTTGGTAATGGGCGCTTCGGGCCACAGAGGTCATCTGGACCTCCAGTGACAGAGATGGATCCAGGAGCACCCCCAAACTACATGCCTGCTCCTTCAGAGGAAGTGCAACCCCAACCAGAACAGGCAAACAGCCCGATTCCCAGGCCTGGGAACTGCCAACCCATAGGGTCTCTGTCTTATCAGGATTCAGCTTCGGTTTATTAGTCCTCATCCAAGCCATAACTGCATCCAGGCACCGGTTCAGAACGTGCACAACCTCTCCCGGTTCAGATCTCATGGAGAAATAGAGTTGCATGTCATCAGCATACTGGTGATGCCTTGCCCCAAATCTCCTGATGACCTCCCCCAATGGCTTCATATAGATATTAAATAACATTGGGGACAAGATCAGTTCAGCTGCCATGGGGCCAAGGTGCAGTCACCCAAGGCTATTCTCTGGAACCAACACTGGCAAGTATGAGTCGAACCACTGTAGGGCAGTGCCTCCAGCTCCCAACTCACAGAGGAGGTCCCGGAAGATACTGTGCTCAATGCTATCAAAAGCTGCTGAGAGATCCAGAAGTAACAGGGTCACACTCCCCCTGTCTCTTTCCCGAAGAAGGTCATCCATCGGGATGAACAAGGTCGATTCCATCCCAAAACCAGGCCTGAATCCAGACTGGAATGGATTTTGAAGATACATGGAGCTACCTCATTTTATTTTTATTGCAACCTTCCAAGGAGGCTTAAGCAAAAGTATAGCAACTGGCTCAAGGTGATGTTTTATTGCTGAATAGGGATTTGAGTTCAGATCTCAGGATCCAAGTCCACTACACCAGATTGACTCTGATTTTATATCTAATCATTGCACCCCCTGTTGTTTCCTGTTTTGTTAAAAGAGTTTTCATCTGTCCTGGTCTGATGCAATTTTGCAGACAGTTTTCATTTTATGTCAAAATTTGGCATCAAATATTAGTGTTTAAAATTTTGCAATGTGTGGGTTGGATCCTGATGTGAGTCATAACTAGCTTAAGTCCCGTTGATTTCAACAGGTCTACTCTAAGTATTCTTAAATCTGGATCTAGCCCTATGTCTATCTTATTCTGTTATCACAGTACAATGGGGGATACCTGGAGTTCAAATTTTGCAATCTGTCCAATTTTGAGTCATGCTGAATTTTAATTTCCAGTCTTCAAAATGTGCATAGAAGAGATTCAGGAGTCAGGACTCAGTCTTAGCACCTGGCTCCACCTGGGTAGGTAGCAGCTACCTTTATATTTTGGTACAATAAACAGATGGCTTCCATCATGTTATACTTCTGTTATAGTTGTATCACTTGAATTGTAACATGTTGGCAATATTTGTACACATTTGTCTATGTGCACATTTTTTTGTTTTATACACACACACACACATACACACAGCCGCTTAGGAGTTTTTATTATACTTAGCAGTAAATAAATACTACAAATTAATAAATACAGAGCTATGAACTCATCAAGATGCGTTACAATGCATGATGAGGCCATTGGCCCATCTACCCCAGTACAGTCTGCTAGCTCTACAAAATCTCAGGGAGAGCCCTTCCCAGGCTTGTCACCTGAGTTCCTTAATTGGAGATGCCAGGGGCTGACCCTGCTGGGAGTTTCTGCATGCAAAATATATGGCCCCTCTCCAAATTGTTAAAGCTACAGATCCCTTCCTTCCTCCAGCAACTGAAACAGCAGCTGGTGGCCTTCTAACCTACAAGCAACACGGCCAACCAAGCACCCAACCAGCAAGCACATGATCAGGAGGTAACTATTTTGTTGGATGGGGACAACACAGAGCATGGCATTAAACAGCTACGATTGCAATCCTACACACATTTATCTGGCAGTAAGCCCCACTGAGCTCTATGGGGCTTACTTCTGAGTAGACATGTATAGGATTGCACTGTGCAGGGGGGGGCAACTTGTGGCCCTCCAGATATTTTGTCCTACAACTCCTATCATGTCTCACTATTGGCTATCCTGGCTAGGGCTGATGGGAGTTGTACAAAATATCTGGAGGGCCACAAGTTGCCCCCACCCGTTTTAAAGGAAATGCACCAATTTGGACAGAAGCCAAAATCAAATTGTTTTCTCAGTATGAATATCCATTCTAGAGCCAAGATACTCACAGAGCAAAACTACACAGTACTTGCAAAGTGTAACATTCCTGACAGCTTCTTCTTGTAGGGCTTAGGCAAAGCAGTTTTGGGAGGGGTGCTGTCCAGTGGAGAAGTGGAGGGGGTGCTTAAGGGTTAAGCCTTCCTCTGCCTGCCACTTTCCAACTGCAACTCCCCTCCCACCAATACATTTTCCCTGTATGGGGTTCCAGGCATGTTCTTGTGAGGTTTACATAGCCAGCAAGCAGCTAGAAACCCACAAGAGGAAAGGTGGCAGAGAAGCTGCAGGGGAAAGTATCTGGCACGGGGAGGGTGAGGTACCCTGCTCAGTCCCCCTAGGGATGGATGAATCTGTCAATTTCGGTTTCTCTCATTTCTCATTTTTTCTGATTTTAACTTCTATTTGTCCCAAAGCTTGAGAATTTTTCCATCCTTGAGTTCAGTTTCTCTCAAACTTTGAGATATTTTTTTTAAAGTTCACATGAACATTTGTATGCCTTTTGTGTGCATTTCTCATAATACATACATTTTTGTATGCAATTTCCCCTAATGTATACTTCTTTTCATGCAATTTTCCTAATTTAATATGCTTTTTAATGTTCTTTTCACCAAATATACACATTTTTTTTTGTGCACTTTCCCCTAATACACACATTTTGTATGCAATTTTTAATTGGACATCTCGACTGCAAAATTTAGAGAAATGCAAATTTCAAAGGACACCTGAGTTTGTGTGTTGATTCAAAAGTGTGAAATTAGTTAAGTTTGCATTAAATGTGAACCAAATGTATCCCCCCCATCTCTGCTCCCCAAGCTGTTTCTCTTCTACAAATTGCACTCTCTCAAACCTTTGCTTAGAAAAAGCATCTCTCTGGATTTTACTGTGTGCATTGACATGTAACATGTAATTTGGCTCACAGAGCTCTTAGGTTGCGACCAATGCTTTCCTGTTGCAACTGCATCCTATTAAGAGAGCAATCTTAATAGAACAAACTATATCCTATTAAGAGAGCAATCCTATGGCCCCAGAGGGGCCATAGGATTTGGTGGATCCCCCCCCCCAGGGATTTTCTCCCCCCAGCCACCACAGAAAGCTTTGTGGTGGATTCCTCACTCAAGGTTGCTGTCATGACCATGAAAGAAGAAAGGGTCTGCACCAGTGAGCGGGGAGGGGAGAGGAGAATCTGTTAGGAAGATAAGCAAGCTAGATGGGCTCAGAGGCCTGTCTAGCTCAAAAGAACAAAAGGAGGAACAGGAGGCAAAAATGCCCCTGTTGTTTCTCCTGCCCTGCCTGGCTCTTGCCAGCAGAGCTTAGGATAGTCAGAGGGCTCAAAGATCAGAGACCCCCATTTGTTGAATGCCAATCCTGTAGGATTGTGCTCTAAGACACAAATCAAATCTTTTGTAGGCAGTTCTAGGTTCACTTCCTCAGTTAAGTGCTACTGGGGCATCCTTGAGGCAACCTCCTCCTCCAGAGGGGGGTGCACTGTGACCATCAGCAGCCACTTCACAGAGGCTGTTGCCATAAGTGAGGAGGCGACCCCTTTCACTGTCCCAGCAGTAGCAACCTCTGGTCCAAAGCCTGACCTTTGTTGGCCTGATGTCTTTCATCCTGGAAGATACTTCTTGTCATATGGAGGACACACAATGGCAACATATCCTCTTGGTGGGGATGAAGTGCTAAAGCAGCTTCTCCCAACCTGGTGCCCCCCACCCCAGATAACTACAAAACAAGAAAGCCAGTGTCACGTAGTGGTTAGAGTGCTGGAGATCCGGGTTCTAGTCCCCACTCAGCCATGAAGCTCACTGGGTGACTTTGGGCCAGTCACTGACTCTCAGCCTAACCTACCTCACAGGGTTGTTGTGAGAATAAAAATGGAGAGGAGGAGGACCATGTAAGCCACCTTAGGTTCATTGCAAGAGGGGGAAAAAAGGTGGGATATAAATGGAATAATAAAGAAATAAACTTCTATCAGTCCCAGTCAGCATGGCCAACAGTCAGGAATGCTGGGAGTTGTAGTCCAAGACGTCTGGAGGGCACAAGGTTGAAGAAGGCTGAAATGTGGAAGGCTGCCTCTTCAAGACCCAATGATAACAATTCAACCTCTTGCCTCCTTCTAGTCAAAGATTTGTATAACTTCACATTTTAATATCTATTACTGCAAGAACTGTCATAAAGATTTCATTCATTTTATAGTACCAGAGGGTGTAAACTGATTACAAACACTTCACTTCACAGTCCCGCTGAGAGGCAAGAGAGGATTGTTCAGGCAATTGTACAAAAGAAGAAAAGAAATCATAATTGGCTCAGAATATAGAATATTTAGCCTATAGAATATTCTATAGAATATTTAGAATATTTAGCATTCCATTTGTCTTAAAAATAAAAATAAAAATAAATAAATAAAGACTCGTTCTGCCTGGTTTAAATAAAATGTCTAGCAGAAGAAAGTACTATCAGAGGCTCCCATTCACTATCAGTCATTCGGAGCCTCCAGCATTCCTATGTTTAGAAATATCTTCAGCCTCAACCTTCTTAATTAATAGTCTTTGTCAATGCTCCTCTCTTTTATGAACTTGCCTTGCTATTACTGTTGTTTTAAATCAAATGGCAGTGATCACATGAGAAGAGCCCTGCTGGATCAGACCTCAAGGGCCCATCCAGTCTAGCATGCCATTTCCTGGATGCTTCTGGGAAGCCCATGGGCTAAACTTGAAGGCTACTGCCCTCCCTTCTTCTTTGCCCCTTAGCAACCCGTAAACCACATTCCATGCCCATGTATCCTAAAGATCAGTTTTGTGGTATAAGGAAAAAATGTTCCTTTTATTTCCCTGGCTGCATATTAATTTCACTGGGTACCCTCCAATTCTAGAAGTTTGTGCGGGAAAGAGAGAGAGATTGCCCTTTTCTCTTTACCCAGGCCATTTATATTTGCATGCATCCATACCAAATTCTCCCTTATCCATGTCATATACATGGTCATTTTCTATGCCCTTACTATACATTTACCTGTCTTATTAGATCGTTGTTTCAGTGAGGTGATTCAACTAGAACTTGTACACAAAACTGAGGGTATAGGCAGTCCATGGACAGGGCCGGCGCTACCGCTAGGCCAACTAGGCTGTTGCCTAGGGCGCGTAGCGGAAGAGGGCGCAGAACGCTGCGCTCCTCTTCGCTGCCGGCGCGCTCCTGCCCTGCCCGCCTGCCTCTCCGAGAAAGCCAGGTCAGTGCGCCCGGAGTAGTGGTGGGGCCGAGCCTGGGCGCCTCCCCCCCACCTTGCCTCGCCTCCGCGCCGCCTCCCACCTCGCCTCGCCTCGCCTCGCCTCTGCGCTGCCTCCCCCCCACCTCGCCTCGCTTCGCTTCGCCTCTGCGCCGCCTCCCCCCACCTCACCTCGCTTCGCTTCGCCTCGCCTCTGCGCCGCCTCCCCCCCGCGCCGCCTCCCCCCACCTCGCCTCGCCTCGCTTCGCTTCGCTTCGCCTCTGCACCGGCTCCCCCCGCGCTGCCTCCCCCCCGCACTGCCTCGCCTCTGCGCCGCCTCCCCCCCGCACCGCCTCCCCCCCACCTTGCCTCGCTTCAACTCTCCTCCGCGCTGCCTCCCCCCCGACACCTACCTTCTCCGCGCTGTTTCCGGAGCCCTGCCCGCACTCTGTTTTGGCGGGAAGAACCAGGGCAACAGGGCTTAAACAGCCCTGTTGCTCTGGTTTTCCCCGGCCAAAAACAGAGCGCGGGGGTCCCTTTTCGGAGGAGGCGTGGGAAGGTAGGTGGGGGGCGGCAGCAGCAGCGGCAGCATGTGGGGGGGGTCCGATGGCGGCGGGGGTGTGTGGGAGGTTGCAGAGCAGGGCTGCTTTCCGGAGCCCCCCCCCACGGCACGAGAGGGGGGGCGCTAAATATAATTTAGCCTAGGGCGCCAAACTGCCCTGCACCGGTCCTGCCCATGGATTATATAAGGGATTAGTGATACTTCCTGTATTGTTCTCTGTCCCTTGCCCAATCATTTGAACATTCTGTTTCTTGTTTTGAAGAACCTTAACTCAATGTTATATGCATATTACAGCAGAAGGGATTACTGTGCCAAGTTTCTAAATTCCTACCACTGAGGTAGGAGGATCAGTCTTCTAGAGAGCAGCCCCCTTCCTCACAGGTCAGTGTCAGCCAATCTCTGTATCTTTCAGTGGCTGGCTTCTACATATGATTCAAGAACACAGGGACATAGGAAGCTGCCATACTAAATCAGAAGACCATTGGTCCATCTAGCCCAGTACTGTCAACACTGACTGGCAGTGGCTCCCCAGGTTTTGAAGCAGGATTCCTTCCTAGCCCTACCTGGAGATGCAGGAGATCGAACCTGGGACCTTGTGCATGCAAAGCAGTTGCTCTACCACTGAGCTGCAACCATGATATAGCTGATAACTATGATGAAGTTCTCCAAGTATGGTGATCTCTAGATTGTGCTTTTATTCATTACAACCTTTAGGGACATTTGTAATATTAGCTTCTACTTCTAGCATGGTTTTAAAAACACATTTGTTATGAGGGTATTTTCTTCCACTTGGCTCTACTTACTAAGTGGACTTGAGCAGCAATTGCTTTCATTGCATGCAGATTTGCATGGAGCACAACTCTGCAAACTAGGTGATTCCATGGGCAGAAGGGGGGGAGGTGATTTTTGCCAATTCCCCACAGCCCCCTTTGCCTTCAAAAACTCTGAAGAGTTCGGGGATCTTCCAGAACAGCATGTGAAGTAGCACTGGGGGCTGCAGGGGGAAGGAGGAATTGGTGAAGATCCTCTGACCCCTCTTCCTCCATCAGAGAAGCAGAACTGAATCCTAGTTCCCTTTGCCAACAGAAGGAGCCCTTCCATACATAGAGGACTTCTCTACATGAGGCATTTAATCCGGCACTTTACTGAGGCTTCTTCTTCCATTTTCTTTGCAGGAGGATGAGCGCATCCTTCACATGAGGTTTTTTCCCTGTGGGTTTTTCTCTCTGCCTTTCTATATGTTACGATATGTTCCATTATGCAACACGAGGTAGTGCTGTTGTATAGAGTGGAACTGCAAATTTACACTAGGCTTTTGTAGTGAATAATGGCAGCATCCAGAATAATACCAGATTTTCCGCGCTCTAAAAAAATGGCTGCGAAACATGGGAGAGCCCCTGGAGGATGGCGACATCATGAAAAGTACCCACAAACTTCTGTGAGTGAGGGATCACGAGTGCACAATAAATGCCTCATATATAGAGAAGCCCAGAGAGTCAACTCTGGATCCAAACCATTATCTTTCAGTTCCTCTTAGGTCAGGCAGCATACCTCACTTGCTATAAATGGACACCGTCTGTTTGTCTCCATTGAGATAACCTGGCATAGTCTTACCTACTGGATCATATATACCAGTAGTAGACATATTTATGTGATTAAAGACACATTTATTTGTCAAATTTTGTCCCAACCATCCTCCATGATGCTCAGGAAAGCATCCACAGCATCATCCCATTTTATCCTCACAGCAATCCAATTAAGGTAGGTTAAACTGAAAGACAGTGACTTGCTCAGTCCCAACCAATAAGTAAGCTTTATGGCTGAGTTCAGATTTGAACCCAAATTTCATCAGTCCAGGTCTATCCAATACACCACACACTGGCTCTCAGGTAAACACAGATGTCCTTAGCTTTAATATAAACTTAAGATCAGCCTTCTCCCACCTGGTGCCCTCCTGATGTTTTGGACTTCAACTCCCATCAGCCCTAGTAGCATGGCCAATGGACAGGGATGATGAGATTTGTAGACCGAAACATCTAGAAGACACCAGATTGGGGAAGGCTACTTAAGAGGCATTTCTGAACTAGGGCAATACAGCAAGGAAGTACCTCTGTTGGCAATGCCATCCCCTTAAGGGGAATTGGACCTTTGCTTACTTGTAGTCAAAGCCCTCTGCCAAGACATTTTGGCAAATGCTTTCTACAATCTACAAGTATCTAGGAGGGCATCAGTGGTGCATCAGTTGTGAGGGCAACAGACAGTGTGTTTTACATGTCAAAGCAAAGGCATGCAAGCTGCCACAATGCTTTCATGTCCTGTTGCTCTGCTTTGTTCTAATTCAACAACCAGATATCAGAGCTCTTGGCAATTATTTGCATTCTAAAATATACAAGGAGATTCTGAGGGCAAGATCCAGGCTCCTGTGGCTCCTTGCTTAATTGACACCATCAGTCACTTCAGTGCATCACCCCAAAGGAGACTTTCTGTAGGGGCAGCTTTCTGAGTGGGAGATGATCTGTCAGTGGTTGTCTGATTGATGGCAGTCCAGAGTGTTTTTAAATTCACACAGATTAATTCAGACTGCTTTTCAGAGTAGCTGGGTGGTCAAACAGAACATTTGAAAGACACCAGTGGGGAAATGGACATGCTGATCTGAGTTTCTAATCTTTTCTTTTCTTTTTCGCAAGTGCATTTTAAGAAATTTGGAGCAACGGAATAAGTTATGCCTTTGCCCATTTATAAAATAGAATCAACTTTTTGTGAAAGCATTTGATCCTTTTATACATCAAATGATAAATAATGCTCTTTGTTTAATGTGTGTTATAATGTGAGCTTCATATGACTATTTCTTTCAAACTGAGAAAGAATCCACCTAACATCCTCTCTCCCCATGGAATTTGTTAAATGTTCTAGCACTGTCTTCTTAGCCTGCCTCTGACTCTAGAATATAAAGGATATCCCTGCTGGGAACTTATATTGAAAGAAAGAAAGAAAGAAAAACTTTTCCAGATCCCATTCTTATCCCCACCCCCCTTTTGCAAACTTGTTTATTGACTTTTTCCAATTGATTTTAAGTATGGACAAACTAGAAGAAAAAAGAAACCAATAAGCCTTATTTTCAATTTCTATTTGCAAGACTCTATGGAGGCCCTGCCCTGTGCATGTCTGGTAAAATGTAAACCAATACAAGGTTAAAGTGTTAAACCATCAGAGAAACAAATACGCACATAAGTTTGAATGAGGTGGCAAGGCATTGCAGCTTTGGGGCAACAGAAGCAAATGTATTTCTCTGTCCTCATGCGTGTTCCCTCCTCTCAACATCTCCTTTCTTGATATTTATATATTTCATTTGATCAACTGTTTATTATATATATATATATATATATATATGGAAAAACTAAGCCTTTTATGTATTTTCAAATATGTATACATTTTTCAGACTTTCCCCAAAAGCATCAGTGAATATCTCAAATCCCAGAGAAATTAATCAAACAGGGTCATCACTGTTTTGCAGCTGATAGTTGTTGTAGTTGTTGTTGTTGTTGTTGTTGTTGTTTTTAAACCCTTTAATAGAAACACCAGTTACAGAACTTAGCGTTTATGCCCCCCCTGAGATCTCAAAGAGTGGTTCTCGGATCCTGGATCAAGCTCATACAATACACTCTGAAGTAGGTTGATATGTCCTCCAAATTAAACTTTAAAAGACAATTAATTACCAGAAATGGCTGTGGGTGACTGGCAGAGAGTCAACCTAGCTCCAGTGCAATCTTCTATTAGCTTCTAAATCTGTTGGGAAGAATAGGATTAGGTGCCAAGGATATCTATGGGATTAAAAAGCAACGTGTTGGACTAATTCATCCCACCACATCCAAACGCCAGGGAGGGGGGAAGGAAAGGAAAGAGAGACTGGGGGAATATATATATATATATCCGTTTGATTATTTGAAATAAGAGCAAGAGGTAACACTATAGAGAGCATTCAGAACGCTCTCCAAAAAGAAGCATTGCACAGTAACATGCCTAAGATAACGACAAAATAGAAGGCAAGGCTTGGCTCTTGGTTCCCCTCGTTGTCTTCATATTTGAATAACAAAGCTTACCTTGCGAAGCAGAGACACCTGTTAAGCGATGGAAAAGCGTGTCTCTCTCTCCAATGCTGGGTTCTTTCGAGGTTTCCGAGGCGAGCCAGGCAAAGGCACTCTTGACTTTCTTTTTCCTGGAGGACTGGATGCCCGCTCCTTGCTGTAAAGATGCCGCCTCTGTCAAGCGCTGGAGGTGCTGCGCCTCCGAATCCTCTTCTCTTGCATAAGTAGCTGCCCACAGCTCTGGTGTTGAAAGCTCTTGATTTGCTTAGCGCACAAGCGGGTCTCTCGCTCGCCGCGATGCTCACATCTTTGATTCACGTTTGAAACTCCTCCAAAGACGCCGATGTCAAGCAGCTTTCCGAGCCTTTATTATCTCTGCAGGGAGCTGTCCGAATCCAGGGTGCTGAAATCAAACTCCCCGCGCGGGGGGCTGGCGCGCAAAGCGCTCCCCGGTGGGAGCTGTCCAACAATGTGGTGCTAAATTCAAGCTCCCAGGGCAAGAGGGCTTCACCATGGAACGTTGCACGCAGGGAGCGCCACGTGGCATACCGCCTGTTAAAATACTTTACCTCCACCAGGATACCAAAGCGAGAGGGGAAAGGTCTGAGTCATATAAAGAGGCAGCAGCAAGAAGCTCTCATCCGTTCTGGTAGTGATCTTCATTCTGGGAGTCAGGATCAGTACTAAATCCTTAGAAGCAATTGGAGGATGCATGTGTTTTGATGCTGAAGGTGGATCCCAATACAGAAATTAACCTAAAGGTTCGTTTTTCAGGGAGACTAAGGGACTGGTAGTAGCATAGTTAGTTTAGGATGCCTCTTCACATTCCTCAAACAAGTGGGAGGTATTAACCTTAAGCCATGAATGCAAATTTGCATTGATATTTGTTAAATGACCCTAACTTTGTAGCTTTAAGGAGATATGGCTCATGCTGGCTCAGCTTGTCTGAGTGTGGAAAGCTAAGCAGGGTCAAGCCTGGTTATTACTTGGATGGGAGACCCCTCTAGTTTCCTGCATTGAGCAGGGGTTTGGAATCGATGGCCTTGTAGGCTCCTTCCAACTCTATGATCTATGAAATCTATATGATGGTTCAATATTTTAAGAGTTTATTGCCTCCACTTATATTCATCACAATCTGTGCTCATGTGTCCTCTCTTGCTTGGGCATCCAGATAGTCTCTACTGGGATTCATAACTCAAGTAAGGAAGTCTCCATGAGAAACACACCTTTAATTTAGAAAAGATATAAATCAGGACAGGAATTTTATAAAGAAAACTAGCAGCAATCCCTAGTCTAAACTGAAAGATTTTGAACTGCCCCAGATTTAATTATGGGGGGGGATCATTTTCTTAGGCTTAATTACATCCCACTGGTGGATAAGACTATGGTTTGGGGTGAACTTAATTCACTAAGTGAGCAGATCAGCCTGATGGTGTGGAAAGGCAAATAATTATCTTGAGTTGCTCCCAGTCTAGGGATAGTTTGTGTTCAGGGCTGACATGTTTTCTCCTGATTTTAACAGCCTCTTTAATCAGCCACTAATTATGTGCTATGCGGAAACAATTCAGCCAACAGACCATCTTTCCCTTTCCAAAAAAGTTTTTTTTAAGTGAATACCTTTAGATAAATCTTTTACTACAGCACATGGGCAAAATTATTGATTCATTATCATTAGCAAGCTGCTCTCAGAAGGGTAACATGGGTCTCTTGTGTGTGCTCCAGGCTCCTGCAATATTCACCCCTTCCATTCTTCCTCAACAGAAGAACTTCTTGGAGAAAGAGAGTAAAACAGAAACTCTTACACAGAACTGCACAATGCACTTCACTCCTTAAGACCTCTAGCCAGAATTTAGCATAATCTCAGGGTTTCCTGCCATACTAGAGCCTTCAGCACTAAACTAGGTTTAACAGATGTTTCTAGGTTCTTGGGAACTTACCTTGCTGGTGCTGGAAGAGCTCCACTGGCTTCCAGTTCATTTCCAAGCTCAATTCAACATTCTAGTACAGCCTTCCCCAACGGTGCCCTCCAGATGTTTTGGACGACAACTCCCGGGATTCCTCTCCATTGGCCATGTTAGCTGGTGCTGATGGGAGTTGAAGTCCAAAATCATCTAGAGGGCATCAGGTTTTATTCATAAATTCATAGATATAGAGTTGGAAGGGGCCTACAAGGCCATTGAGTCCAACCCCCTGCTCAATGCAGGAAACTATAGGAGGGGTCTCCCATCCAAGTAATAACCAGGCCTGACCCGGCTTAGCTTTCCATGCTCAGACAAGCTGAGCCAGCATGAGCCACAAAGGGAGCACTTGTGTAATTTAAACTAGAACACTTTTCTTGAAAACCAGCCTAATAACAATAAAGTGAAGCAGGAATTACAATTATTTTAGTATCTTGGTGCTACTGTGCTATGTTGCACCCAAATACTATTTAACAAAAGTTTTCTGCTAGCTTGCCATAAAGCTACTAGCCAAGCATAAATTCTGAAATTAAACTGCCCACATTAACCCTAAGATGCCTTGTTGGTTTGTCTTTGGCAAAAAACTAACTAAGCATGGATTTTTAAAAAAAACAATGGGAGGGGTAAAATTCAGGAAAGCCCACTCTAACAAAACTGGGCACTAAGACTAGTGCTTACCTATAAAGCCTATGTGGCTTGGGATCCAAGTACCTGAAGTAACATCTGTTATTATATCAACCTGCTCATGCACTGCATGCAGTCATCTGCTGATGCTCTCCTTTGTATACCCCTGTCTTCAGAGGTACGATGGGTGGCAACTAATGCTGGGTCAAAATATCCAACTAAGCTATTTTTGTATGTTTCAGGACATGAGTGGGGTGAAAAGGCCCTCTGAAGATTGGATTAACCTTTTGGGGTGGTCAGGCAAATTCTAAATTTTTTGGGGGGTGGTGGTGGTCTTACCTTAAAATATGAAGTGGCTGAGGTTTTCTCTCCTTATCTTTCACCAAGATAAATGAATGAAGAAAGAAAGAAAGAAAGCCATGCTGCCACTTCAAGCAGCATGCCATGTCCTTGGGTCAGAATTCCCCTGGGAGTGAGGCTACATCACAGCCCAGGAAAGTGGCCGGGCTTCTGAGACCAACCAAGCCAGTGCTTGAAGTGGCAGCAAGACCTTTTATGGGTAATAGACTCTGTGTGTGTGTGTGTGAGAAAGAGGGGGGGAGGGAGGGAGAGAGCACATATTTAAAGGTAAGACCATCACCCAAAAATTATTTGAATTTGCTCACCCACTTTCACCATGGATGAACAGTCATGCAAAAGTGTGGGGTGGATAATCTTCCTAGCTTTAGTGACACCTGGGGAGAGGGCATTTTCTTTTATGGTGCCCTACTCGGGGGATATTCTCCCTGGAGAGGTTCACCTGGCACCTACACTGCTATCTTTCTGTTATCCCAGGCCTTTCCTATCCTATCCTATCCTATCCTATCCTATCCTATCCTATCCTATCCTGTTGTTTTTGACTATTGTCTCATTGTTGTTTGATAATGAACTATAGTGATTGTCATTCATTCATTCAAATCATTTTTATTCCACTCTTCAGCCAGGGCTCCCAAAGTGGGTTACAAAGATCAGAAGTAAGACAAATAAAATGAATACCCACCCCCCAGTTTGTAATGTTATAGAAATTCAGAAATAAAGAAATGTGTTTTACAATTATGTGGTCATGTTTTGCTACTGAACAACTTCATTCTGCTTATCTACCATTGTTTTTCAGGTTTACCCACTAGGCATGTGCTTTTTATATACTTGGGAGAGGAGGAAATATTCTACTGTACAAAGGGTGTAATGTGCAGAAGTGGCTAAAGGTGCAAGATCTGCCCTAGGGATATGCGTGGAGAGCAAATTCTGCCCCACCACTGCAAAGTGCTCACTCAGTGTCCAATGCAGAGCAATGCAGGTTCTTTCCCACTGTTACATATTGTAAATAGGGATGTATATCATTTTTCATGAAAAAATGTGATCAGAACATTTCAGATGAAAATGTAGAATTAATTGAAGTATTGGGGGGGGGGATGGAAATTCTGTTGAAACTTTTCCTCCTGATCATCAGCTACAGATTCTCACAATGCTCTGTCCTGCCCAAGGTCCACATTTCCTGTTTTTCATCCAATGTGCCACCATGTGATACCATAACATATTGCGCTGTTGCTGCTATTGCCACTGCGGCTTCTCCTGCCTCAGTCTCTCTCACACACACAGCCTCTTCAATTAGCAGAAGATGGCGCCCGCCCAGACTGGCTCTGACTGTGCTAATAGTCTCTGCAACCATCAGGACATGCATAAATTGAAACCTGCTGAGCACCTCTGAACGTGACCAAAAATCTGCCAGAAAAGTTACGATGTTTCTAAATATAGGGTTGGATACAGATTTAAGCTGTATCAACTGCACTGACACTGACAGCAGTGGACTTCCCTGCCCCCTCCCTCCCAGAGCACCCCCTCCAACCCCCTGAAAATGCTACACAGAGAATCAGGAGACCCTGCTGAATGGGGTGAGCTGTGGTGGGTGGGGAAGAGGGGATCCTCAAAAATTGGGGAGAGGGACCTTCCACAAGCAGAGCCCTTCCTCTCCAAGAAGACCCCTCTTGTGGAAGGCAGATCCAGGATCCAACTCATTGGCTTTATAGTCACTGATAGTCACTAATAGTCACCGATAGACCTCTTCTTCCCTTTTTAAAGGCAACTAAGCCAGTGGCCATCATTGCATCATCTGGCAGCAAATTCTGTAAATACGTATGTTTTGCGTGAAGAAATACTTTCTTTTGTCTGCCCCAAATCTACTTCCAATCAATTTCATTGAATGACCTGAAGTTCTAGGATTATGAAAGTGAAAAAACCTTCTTATCAATCCACAATCTCCACACCCATCCATAATTTGACAAATCTCTACCATGTCCCCCCTTGGTCAACTCCCCCCTAAACTGAACAGGCCCAAACCTTTGGGTCATTTCTCGTAGGGAAGGTGCTTTAGCCCCCTGATACTTTTGGTTGTCATTTTCTGCACCTTTCCTGGCTCAATGATGTTCTTTTGGTGGGGAAGGGCTGTGGCTCAGAGGTAGAGCACCTACTTTGCATGCAGAAGGTCTTGGGTTCAAACCCTGACAATCTACACTTAGGGCTACGAAAGACCCCTGCCTGAGACCCCGTAGAGCTGCCGCCACTCTCACTGACTCCAGGGTTTCAGGCAGGGGTCTTTCCTGTTTAGTAGACAATACTGATCAGAAAGAATCAATGGTCTGACATGGTATAATAAAGCAGCTTCCTACATTCCTTATGTTCCCAGTTTGAGATGAAGCAACCAGATTTCTAGACATAGTATCCCAAATGTGGCTGTGCCATAGATTTCTAGGAAGGCATTATAATACTGGCAACTTTATTTTCAACCCCATTCCTAAAATTCCCTGCATGGAACTTGCCTTTTCACAGCCACACTCTGAGATGTTCTTTGTACTAAGCTATGTACCATGATCCCAAGTTCTCTTTTGGGGAAAGTCAAGGCCAGTTCAGGCCCCATCAATGTGAAAGGTGGGCTTTTTATGCTGCAACATGCCCCACTTTACACTTACACATGGATGGAATTGGATTTTGCGCAAATGCATTCGTACACATTTGTGCAAATTCACACTTGTGCCAATTTGTACTCCTGAAAGTGTGCAAATCCCCGCAAAATACACAAATCCCCACAAAATGCATATTTCCATGCTTTAGTCTATGGGGAAAATGTGCATTTTGGGTCTGTTCTTTATTTTTCGTATTTTTCTACAACTAACTTTGTGTAAAAAATATGGAAAATTTAAAGAAAAAACAACGGTCCACAAGTCCACAGAATCTGTGTGACTTGGGAAAAGCCAGTCCACTGTGGAATCCGTGGGTTGGATTCTTAGAAATTCAAATTCATTTGAGTCCATTGCGGATTTCTCCAATATCCCTATTCACAACCTCCCTGTATACCAGGGGTGGGCAACATGCGGGGGGGGGGCTGGCCTTGAGTGTGGCCCCTGCAACCCTGCTGAAATTCAGTGATGCAGCAGCAAAAGACCCCAGCAGTTTGGTACCAAAATTCAGCAGCAAACCACTACAAAGACTTTAGCTTGTTTTCAGGCTAAATGTGGCTCTTTGGAGTCTCCATAGTGTAGGTAGCAAATTGCCAGTTTTTTTGCCACTACACCATCAAATGTCAGTGGTGTGGCAAGAGTGCAGCCCTGGGGTGGGGTGGGGGGGCTGGAAATTGGCCCCTGGACCATCCAAAGTTGCCCACCACTGCTGTATACATTCATGACACTGAAGCACACACATATTGTTGTCTAATCAAGCAGGTTTGTACCATTTGCACACATATGAGTCTGGAGAGATGCATTTTCATAGTAAGCTTGCTGCAACGGAATCTGTTCCGTTTTCCTACTGCCCCCCCCCTTTACATTTCACTTTCTACCACTCCCCTGGTGACTGCATGAAAATAGCAAATATTCAACCAACCACCTCCACCACCACCCCGAGGACATTTTAGAATGAAAGAATTTTTCCCCACAGAACGTTCACTGTTCCACTATAAAAACATCTCCTCTCCTTCTCTTTCTGCCATCAGGAGATTTAGACTAGATGGACACATTTTACAATGCACTGAGCAACACAGTTGGAACCTAGGTAGAGTTGGGAGATGGATAAACAAGGAAGTTTATATATATCATGGCCAAGAGCACAGTGTTGTTGGATAAATGGTGAAATGTTATTGAGCGTTATGGTTTCATTGCTGGATTCCGCCCCCCCCCCCCAACCCTTCTAGGCTCGAGTAAATCCAAAAGCCGGAACATTCAGATTATTTCTTATTCTTTCCAAGGCAGCTGTGCATTTGTCAAATTTAATGTATTATTGATTTATAGCTGTACACTCTCTTTACCATGAGTGAGAAGTTACTAGGTTATATCTATGAGAAGTTCCCAGTGTTATACCGAATCATAGGAATTTGGGGGGTGAACGTTACAACTATTCTGCAGCCTGACTGCTTAGTAAAATGTGATGGAGAAAATTAGCTTGCTGTAGGGAGAATGTAAACCCAGAATCTTAATTATCACCCCCACCCCGCTTGTGATCTGTGTTTGTCAAATGTGAGTGGTCATTTGCCAGCAAGAACTGTCTTACTAGTCAATATACATTGCAGTTAATTGTGATAATTTTGCCCTATGTCCTGAAGCATAGAAGACCAATTATCGGCAATCAAACAATTAACATCCTCTGAATCCAAATTATTTTCTGCACTCTTAGTGGAACTAATAGGCCCAATAAAGTTAATGTTATTGCTAGTGTGTGTTTGTAAAATAGAACTATTTAGCACTAGCTGAGGATTACCGGTATGTCCAATTTGCTATAGAATCAATCAGATCATTGGAGGACTCAGCCAGGATAGAAAGCTGAAAGTTCAGGTAATTATTCATTGACAGGAGCAAGCTCTTTCTGAATTGTTGCTTACTGCCATGTTTATAAATTGTGATGGACAAAAACATGTGCCCCATTTGAACCAGGGAGGAACAGCAGAAAAAACCAAAGGGTTCAGTCATGCCAGTGCCACTCAGTGCAGCATTTGGGGAGGGCCTTTGGTAGACAGACATCCCCTTCCCATGGCTCCTGACCTGGCTCACCCAAGGAAGAAGGCTGAAGGCAGAAGATGTAACCAAGTGTATAGGTGATACCTTTTTCAAAGGGGTGCAGCTGGTGTGACAACCAGAAATTCAGTCTCCATCTTCTTTCTTTGCCACTCATAACATGATAGTTGCAACTCTGACTCTAAACTCAATCACTTGGCTTGAATAGTTCCAAGGAGATGCTTCCCTGAATTGGCTCCAGGGTGTGTGTGTGTGTGTGTGTGTGTGTGTGTGTGTGCGCGCGCGTGCGCGTGCGTGTGTGCAAAACACAGTTCTTCCCAGGCATGGAGGGAGGAGGCATTAGCTGCTACCAAGTACAGAGACAATCACTGGTTTCAGCAGGGTGTGGCTGGTGATACTGCATGAAGCTCTCTAGCCACTCTTTCAGCCAATGAAAGAGGAGTGACAAAGACCCACCTTAAACAACTAACAAGTTCATGGCCTCCTGTGATATGCATGAATGGCACATCTCCTGGTAGGCAATGCACAGTCAAAGTTTCCTGTTAGTCTCTTGGGATTGGAATACATGGAGTAGACATTATGTTATGTCTCACACTTTGGAAATGTAATATTTAATTTACACTGGGAAGACACTTTAAGAAAGAGGGTCTGAGATAAAACTTGGCTCTGGTGGTGGTGGTGGAGGAGACAGAGAAGCAGCAGGAGAATGATGACTGCAACTCATGTCCTGGGTTTGTGTCATGGTGTTTAGGCTGGAGCACTGACATCCATGCTGAGCTCTTGAATTGTATGTCAAGAGTAGGATGCTCTTTTGTGTCCATGCTTGTATGCAAATGTCCAGGATTTTTAGGCTATGAACAGGTAAATAGTACCTTGGCTCAAATAATATCACCGCGCTTAATATCTGGCTAGCTGACATTTGCAGTTTTGTTTACTATGCATTAATTCTCTACTTTTATTTGTTGTTTTTTAAGTTTAAATATATAAATTATTTAAGTACTTCTAACACTTCCTTAGATGCTCTCTAATACTGCCTGGCATCATATAAGCCTAAATGATTACTGGTATTACACTACTATGTTATCATTTTAATGAATGCGGTGCCCTGTATTGGTTATCCACGGTACCCTGTACTAACTTCCATAAATGATCTTAGTTCAATGCATGGCTACAGTGAAAGTGTAGATAATAGAATTTGGCTGCCTGAGAATCTGTAGTCAGAAAAGAGCACATTTCTAGCCCATGTGGTTGCAGAGAAGAGTTTTATCCTGCTCCTATGCAGATAGGCTCACCTTAGCCTATCAATTTCAATGGGTTAAGGATGGGCAGCTAACTCTGGAGATGATTGGGCAGCAAAAAGATGAAGGCAATGTCAGATGAAGGCTTTGAGGCTACAGTGGGCTAGGGAGGAGTTTCTGATATGCAGCATGAGACAGCTTTTGTGCTCATCACAGTTCCTTGCCTTTCCCCATGGACTCCAGTCCCAATTCCTGGTCCCTCTTTCCCCACTGAATGCCTGAGTGTGTGTGTGTATAGCACTTGAGCACTGACCCTTTCAATACATTGCACTCCACTTCAGGGGCAGAGCTCTGCAGTTAGCAGGCTCCACTGGGGAGAGGGAAGGGCTCAGTTACAGACAACACGGAGAGCCAGCTTGGTGCGGTGTAGTGTTTAGAAAGCTGGGTTAGGATCAGGGAGACCTGGGTTCAAATCACCACTCAGCCATGAAGCTCACTGGGTGACGTTGGGCCAGTCATTCTCTTTCAGCCTAGTCTATCTCACATGGTTGTTGTGAGGATAAAATGGGGTGGAAAGAACCATGTATATCATCCTGAGTTACTTGGAGGAAGGGCAGGATAAAAATAATAAAAGGTAATAACTAAGGAACATATGTTTTGTTTACATATAACATATATTATCTAAAGCAATATATCCACTTTGCTTTTCTAAAGCAATATATCCACTTTGCTTTCAACCAGAAACTGACTCCATTCTCTGGTCCCTCTCCTATGCTCAGCAACAGCCCGGAGAATTTTGGCTGCCTGGTGATAAGATACTCCGTCATGCTCTTCCCCTTTGCATTAGTCTAATTCTGCAGTGACTTTTCACCCTAACCTCTGCAACAGAAGAACTGTATTTATTCCCAGCCAGTTTGCTGGGGACATGAACTCATGCGAACCACCAGCATGCACAATGCACAGGCAATATTGCTGCCCCTTTGACTCTGGTGGTGACTAATCCACTGTAAAATTAAATTAAAAGGAAACCCGGTGTGTGTGTGTGTGTGTGTGTGTGTGTGTGTGTGTGTGTGTGTGTGTGTGCGTGCGCGTGCGTGCTGCCACTATTGCTTGAGTACAATGCAGGCTGCGTTTCGGCATTCCCTGTTAAGAGATTCCTACTTCAGTACCCACCCACTGAAACTGGCATTAATGGGCTTCCTCCATCAAGCTCCCCTCAATATTCATTCAATACAGCCCTGCAAGCCATGCTTGTATGCAAATGTGTCTGTGTCTCCACATGGAGATGGCAAATTGAACCCTGCCCCACTACAATAAAGATGCGGGTTGCTTTGTGTCTGTCTGTCCGTTACATTTATATGCCGGCTTTCCTCCAAGCAGCTCAAGGTGGTGTAACTGATCCTCCTCCTCTCCATTTTACCCTCACAACCACCCAGGTTAGGCTGAGAGTCAGTGTCTGGCCAACAGTCAGCAAGTGAGCTGGGGGCTAGAACCCGGGTCTCCTCTGTCCTAGTCCAACACTCTAACCACACTGGCCCTTGGACCATATTAATGCCAGAATGAATTCTACATAGTGCCTGGGTAAGGCCCACAATACAGTGCAAACCTTAACTGCTTTTAAATTAATTGTTCTTCAGGCTTTCCTCAGGGGGCACTGGGGATGGTAGTTTCATGTAGCAACACTGGCTCTCTTTCAGACCTATGGTACCAAGGGCACGCATGTTAGGAACTGGTTTGTGTTTGTACTGTGTAGAGACTTCTCCTAATTAGAGAGGGCAGACTTACTGAAGAGCAAGGAGTCAAAATGGCTAAAAAGGAGGAACCTAAACGGTTTCTTCTGTCTATTTTGTGTGTGATCTTTGGTTCAACCGTGATATCTCTCTATACCCTGGTTTCTCCTACTGAAAATAGCCAATAATCTCACATTTCTGGGCTTACAGCATTTTGCAATCATTGGTGAAAAGAGGGCTTCATCCAGCACTGCAATATAACAATAAATCTGAAAACTGGATACAATCACAAGTGTTAAGAGAATGTTGTGATATGTGCACTAGGGACCACTTTTGATGTTGGCAATTTGATGTTACTGAGCCCACATACCCAAGAAACAAGCTCCATCACCCTTTATTCCAACACATTGATGACAAAATCATATGGGAATGCTCTTACCATGGACAAGCCAAGTCAGAACAATGACAGGCAGAGAGGCATCCTTCATGGCTGCCTCCCAACTTTGGAATTCTCTTCCCGAAGAGGTTCACCAAAGCAAGTTTTCATGTTTTTTGAAAGCAGTGTAAGACATTTCTATGCAAACTAACTTTTGATGGCCAAGGATAAGAAAGGATGGGTAGGATAATTAACATATTAACCTGATCTGAGATCTTGGGATAGGGGAGGGGTATAAGTCCAATTCAATAAATAAAGTAAGTGTTGGCACTTCTAATAATCATGGAAATTGCTGCGGCTCAAACCCATTAACTCTTGGTCCATGCCTTACTCTGGGCAAATGATGAGTTTCCTTACATGAGAGGAAGGAAAATTGCAGGAATTAATGTGTGAACCAGCCCTAAGTCAAACGAAATGGGAGAAGATGTAACTGATTGCAAAATACTTATAGCAAGGCATTGCTGGATTGGAATTGGAATTGACAGAAGATCTACAAAGGGAATATTGGATAGGGGAGCATGTAGGAAATGATGAGGCAGGTGGAAAATGTGAAAGTCGATGGAAACTGCACAGGTGGAGGTGGAATGGTGAAAGGGGATTGGAAAATACAAGGCTGAGTGAGGGCCATTCAGATGTGATGAAAGGGAAGATACTGCAGAGAGATGTGGAGCAGGATGGGGGGGGTTGGGTGAGTGGCTAAGTTGGGATGTTACCACATAGATGCTAAATTCATTGTAGGTGTGACATGGTGGGAGGAGAGAGAGCTGGTGTCAGAATCAAGCAGATGGGTGGGGGAAATATCTAACTGAATAGAAATCTACTTGGAACCTGTTAGAAATGACTGTATTTCTGCTGTGTGTAGGAATTTCAGAATCTACCATTTCCAGCCCTGCCAACTTTCATCTTGTGCTTGGGAGATGAGGGATATGGACATTGGGCAGATGAAAAGTTAATGTAAACATAGTGGAGCTGCTGCAGTTTGCTGCTTGCCTGGCAGATCACGAAACTGCCAAGTGAGATCAAACATCAGCTTAGAGTTGTTCTCTCCCAGTGATGTTTTCCCAAAGATGACCCTCCTTGGGACTCCTAGACCAGCCCCATTCTTTTAATTTGCTTTCCAAATCAGCTTCTAAGAGTGAGCAAGGGACCAGAGCTGCAAACAGCTTAGGCAGCTGCTGGTTAGAGATCTTTGCATGTCACCCAGTTGCTGAATAAATATTATTCCCTTGTCCTCTTCCTGCTGTATCCACATATGTTATCTCGTCTGACATATGCAGGGCCTGTTTCTCAAAGACACATTTGTGCACTGTCTTTCTGATGTCAACAAGGCACTCTGTGTGATAAGAGTTTGGAAGCCCAAAGCGATGGACCAGATATCCATTATGAACTGGGAAGGGGGTTTTTTTTGTGTGTGTTTTTTGCATCTGTGTGTATATATTCACATTACTGAGCACTGCAGACTCCTGTGCTCTGTGATTCTCAGGCTCCTTTGTTCCATGTTAATAAAATATGATACAATGCATTCCACTTACTCCATACATTGCTTAGTACTACATGCTGCACTAGACAAGAGGAACCTTGGTAACTATTTGCCATCCAGAGTAATAATGACTATAGACCAGATGCTTGCTGGAGTCCCTCTTTCCACTCAACCCCATGTATATATCACATCATGCATACATCAGGCTCTGTGAATGCACACTTACATGTTGATGTCTGGTACATATCATATCACTGAAACTAAAAGTGCTGGTATACCCGTTCTCACTGCATGAGGTCAAATTGGGAAGGAAGGCTTATCACATGAAAATGACAGGGAAAAGTCACTTTGGGGTGACTTTATAGGGGTGGGAAACCTCAGGTCTGGGGGCCAAATCTGGCCTTCCTGGGATTCCAGTCTGGCCCTCCATGGTTCCCCAGATGGTCAGGCCCCCCTCTCCTGGTCCCTTCCCATTTCCCCCTCCAACCACTGATCGTTTGGTGCTTTCCTGGCTTTTGTGCTGTTTTTCCCTCTGCATACGAAAAGACTGAAATGCCTCTCCTAAGGCTTAGGTACTGGCAGTAAGAGCTTTAAAGCTATCATCTGCTGGTATTGTTTGTATTTTGGCCCCACCCCTTTTGACTTTGGCTCCACCCTCTTTGCCTCCAGTCCTGCCCACCACTGGAATGCACTCCCTCCCTCCCCCCAAAAATTGAATTTAGCCCTCGGGCCAAAAGAGGTTCCCCACCCCTGTTTTAGCAAGTCAAGAATGAGCGTGAGAAATGGGGCCTCAATCCTTCTCTCTTCATTTTCTTCTTTGGTGTTCTTCAGTGACACCAACATTCATTTCACAAGACTCTCTACCAGTTGACAAGGGGGAGAGGAGAAGTTGCCTTTTGGAATCTCAGTCAGGTAGCCACCCTCTCTACTGATGCAGCCTGCCATAAATATTTCAGGTCTTGTTGTTATTGTTTTGTAATAAAAAGGAACCAAGGTAAACACACAGGGAAAGAAAGGTTTTTCCATCCAGGCTGGAGGATTTTAATATTTTATCAGCCGGAGGACAAAATACTCCTGAATGATCACATGTTGATTGCTATTGGGGATGAATCCTGACCTTTTCCAAACAGATGCCCATCACGTTCTCAAATAAATGTGCCTGGAATGTCTGCATTTCCCTGGGGCAGAGTCACACTCACAAGCCCACAGGCACTGCCGCCTTGTTAATGAGAAGAAACAATGACCATGCCAGCTGTCTGTCACCTTGAGATGTTAGGGCTCAGTTCTCCTATTTGCCTCTAACCATTCAGAAACATGATATCTATCCCATAAGGGGCTCCGCTTATTGGCATGGAACACCATCACTTGATTTCCCCGGCCATGGGATTCAAGCTGTTCTTTCCCAAAGATGTCCTGCACAGCAGGAATGGACATGCCCCAAAACTTCATAGAAAGACTTAAGAGGACTTCCTAGTAACTGTACAAGTGAAGTGGATACTGTTTTCTGAGGTCAGGAATGTCCTTTTGTGCCTTTTTCTTTGGGTTGATTCACACAATAGGAAAAGAATTGCACAGTGTACAATTGAATCTGCATATGCCGATAAGTGCAAAATCAAAGGTGTACGCAGTGTTTGAATTGAGGGAAAGGGTGTGTGTGGGACGTTTATAAAATCCACAAGCCCTAACCCTAACTCCTCCAATTTTAGTCAAATAATCCCTTCCTGTACCCTTCTAAAATCAGTAGTTATGGGGGATGTCATAAAAGATAAAGACGCCAGGCCTCTCCGTAATATGAGCATTGAATGTATCCACAGGATTCTCCTTCTTCAGGGGTCGGCGGTGGGCACTTTTGCAATTTTGAGTGTGTGCCATGGGCAATCTCACAAAATGGTTGCCATGGGGGTGGGGCTTGCCCATTCATAAAATGGCTGCAATGGTGGGCATGCCCAGTCACAAAACACTCATTTTTCAGAAGGTAAACTGGCGAGACAGAAAGAAACAGTAACTTGCCTGAGAACCTAAGTACAAGACAGAGGTGGAATCTGAGCTCCAAAACACAAAAACACTCTTTGTAGCCCAAATCAAGATGGTGATGGAAGACACCACTTCACTTTGCAGCATGGCAGTGTCCTAGTCAATTTTTTAAATTGAAAAACATCTTAAGAAATAAAATATAAAACAGGAGGGGCAGGGAGCCTGGTGGGCACCAAGAGAGGTGTCCATGTGCACCATGTTGGAGACCCAAGCCCTAGGGAGTAATTGCCTGAATGCTATACCCTGTATGTCACTGCTTAGGAAAGTTGAAAGTGGGAGAATGGCACTGGTGTGGTCTCACTGTCATTGTCTAGTCCAGGGGTGGGGAATGTGTGGCCCTCCGGATGTTGTTGGACTACAACTCCCATCAGCCCTAGCCAGCATAGTAAATGGTGAGGGATGATGGGAGTTGCAGTCCAACAGCATCTAGAGGGCCACCTGTTCCCCACCCCTACTCTAGTCACACTTAATGTGCAATCTAGGAAACAGTTGTGGCAACAGGTCCTGAAACCAGTGTGGGAGCAGCTCTTCCACCTTCAGACTGGATGAAGCAAAGTGAAAAGCTGGGCAGCTCTACTCATTTCTGTGCTGTCTCAGTATTGACCTGAGTTGTGAGTGATGTCTTCAGCCCTTTCTATATCCCATCCTACCACCACCCCCAACTTCTACTGCCTACCACCACCATTCAACTGCCTCGGCTTTATGCAGCCATTTTGGCTCTATAGTCAAGAGCGTATCCTCTCTCCAAAACATCCCAGAATCCTTCCCTGTAGTTGTTTCTTTATATTCTTCCTTATATGAAGATTGCAAGGCTGCTTGGCGTACATAGCATCCCAGGGTAACTGCAGTGCGGTACTGGTGACTGCACTAAAACTGTAGACCTGGAAAAGATCTGAGAGCTCATTTGGTCCAACCACCATGCACACGAAGGGCAGAAATCACCATGTCCCTCCCAAATACCCCTAACAAATCCATCTATTTAACAAATGAAAAGAGACGATGATCAAACCCTTCTAAATCTAGCCTCTGCTTAATACATTCTTAGCTGCATATTTTTTAGTTGGCACTAACTCTATCTTGCTAGTTTCCTGTCCCCATTAATTCTGTCACACTTTGTAGTTTTGCCAGCTCTTCCCATTCCTTCTTGTCTGGTTTCAAATGCTGCCCTTTCATGTCCTGCCTGTCTCACCTCTTGTGCTCTTAGCATCTTTGGCTGGCTAAAACTTTTGTGTAACTTTCCCCCTCTGTGCCTCATTTTGTTCTATTTAGCAATTCAGAAGGCCCAAAAGGAAGATGGTTGCTTCTCCCCATTAAGGAAATGATTAACCCTTTGAGGAAATAAATTCAGAGACACAAATACCCATCGAAGACAGTTCAAATCATGGTATGCAACATCAGGGTGAGATGCCAGAGGTGAAATGGCCCTTCAAAGCATGGCATGTTGCACATGAGCAAGAGTAAGGGACAACGCAGATGCAGTTAGCTATGACCTAGAGGTAACGAGCGGGGTACCACAGGGCTCGGTCCTGGGCCCAGTGCTCTTCAACATTTTTATTAATGACTTGTATGAGGAGGTGCAGGGAATGCTTATCAAATTTGCAGATGACACAAAGTTGGGTGGAACAGCTAATACTCTGGAAGACAGAAACAAAATTCAAAGTGATCTCGATTGGCTGGAGCGCTGGGCCGAAAACAACAGAATGAAATTTAATAGGGATAAATGTCAAGTGCTGCACCTAGGGAGAGGAAACCAAATGCAGAGTTACAGAATGGGGGACACTTGGCTCAACAATACTACAAGGGAGAAGGATCTTGGAATTGTTGTAGATCACAAACTGAATATGAGCCAGCAACGTGATGTGGCTGCAAAGAAGGCAAATGCTATTTTGGGCTGCATTAATAGAAGTATAGCTTCCAAATCGTGTGAAGTGATAATTCCCCTTTACTCAGCACTGGTTAGGCCTCATCTTGAGTACTGTGTCCAGTTCTGGGCACCACACTTTAAAAAGGATGTAGACAAACTGGAGAGGGTTCAGGGCAACAAAGATGATAAAGGGACTGGAAACAAGGCCCTATGAGGAGAGACTGAAAGAACTGGGCATGTTTAGCCTTCAGCAGAGGAGACTGAGGGGAGATATGATAGCACTCTTCCAGTACTTGAAGGGATGTCACAAAGAGGAGGGCCAGGATCTCTTCTTGATCATCCCAGTTTGCAGGACACGGAATAATGGGCTCAAGTTACAGGAACCCAGATTCCACCTAAACATCAGGAAAAATTTCCTGTTAGAGCAATAAGACAATGGAACCAACTACCTAGGGAGGTGATGGGCTCTCCCACTCTGGAGGCATTCAAGGTGCAGCTGGACAGCCATCTGTCAGGGATGCTTTGACTTAGATTCCTGCATTGAGCAGGGGGTTGGACTCGATGGCCTTCTAGGCCCCTTCCAACTCTACTTTTCTATGATTCTAAGACCTGGGCACATCAGGGAACAATATAAGAATTACCCAACTGTATCAAATGGTCCAACTAGTCCAGCATCAATGTGTATCCAAAAGGGGCCAACCAGTTGCCTTTAAGAAACTCACAAGTAGGATTTTGCAGCTGACTGCCATCCCATTGGTTCCCATCTGTTATTCAGTAGAGCCATCACTCAATTAAGGAAATCTTAGACAAATTATCAAACAAGTTGGGCAAAGCAATCCTACAGCAGGTGAAGGAGAGAGTATGCAGTGTAGCTTTTGCCACATCCTATGCCTTGCTAGCTTATTGTAGCGAAGGCGGGAAGTGTGTGCATACGTGTGTGTGAGCTTATCTTGGCCTTTTTGCCACTGTGGCACCTTAAAAAAAACTAAAACACCCTTTCATTGATATCAATTGGAGGGGAAATTAAGTATGCCAACTAAAATAGTTTCTGGGATGCTTTGGCGGCATGTCGGGGGAACAGGAGGACTTAGGATTCTGAGGATTGAAGGCCTCCCTTGATCTACCCCCAACATGCCTCCTTTCCCCATTACTACCGGTGGTGCACTGATGGTAGAGGAGCAATGGTGGCAGAGGTTTCTACCACTGCAACAAGGAAGCCTCTGTCTGTTAACCTCCCTCTCCACCTGCAGAGTAGGAAGTCCACAGTAGCCTAAGGTACTGGTAAGCAACTTGTGGCCCTCCAGAAGTTTTGGCCTATAACTCCCACCAGCCCTAGTCAGCATAGCTGATGGGGTTGTAGGCCAAAACGTCTGGAGGGCCACCAAGTTGCCCACCTCTGGCCTAAGGCCTGTGGGACACCCTCCCATTGGCCATGCTAGCTAGAGATGATGGGAGTTGTAGTCTAACACACCTGGAGGGCACCGGGTTGGGGAATGCTGTGCAACGCCGAGTGATGTTGAAGATTTGTCCTCCATTTTCTCATTTATCCTTTTGGAAAGATACCTTTAGGGTGCAATACTATTATGCTCAAGATCTGCCTGCTGAGGGAGTCATGGGATCAGGCGAAAGCCCTACTATGCCAGTTGAATGCAATATATGCCACCATAACTCAGATGCTGCAGGAAGAGCAGAGTCTGGGTCTCTATTTCTCTGGCCCTCTGTTGTGCACACTTAAGAGCTCAGAAGGTGAAATTCTCATCAGGGAAACTTTGGAACAATGGTACTTTGCACAAAAGGGAGTGCTTTGCACAAGACAAGCCTGGCCTCACAGCACACATGGGAACATGAGCGCATGGCTAACATTTTGTCTGCCTAGAAGACACCCCAGATGCAAACACCCAACACCACCCCTCTCCAACTGAGGTTGCCAGAACACCCCACACAGGTAAGCAAAGGAAGGGGTTAACACATGCTATGAAGTATAACTGCTGTGACTATCCCCCATGACTCCTCCCCGACCCAGCCCCCTTTGCCAGATGTGAAAACTACCGTATATTTTGCCTCAACCGTATTGCACTACCGCACATTCCGCCCAGCAGCAGGAAGCAGTTCTTCCCCCACAGGGGAAGCATTCCACATATGTAATTCCCCCCACCCTCTGCTCCAACCATTCCCACTGCTGGCCAGAGACTTCTGAGTACTTTTGCCTTGCAGGATCTCACCTCAGATGTGTGGAGCAGAAGCAGCTGTACCTGCACATCCACAGTCTCACTGCAAACCCCAAGGAAGAAGGGATGAGTATGATCACAATCATTCAGCTACAGGGACAATGACTTCAATCTTCCCATTGTTGCCCATTTTTCTCTCTCTCTTCCTCAATGTGTCTTCCTCTGCTCTCCACAGGCCACTTTCCAACAGGTATAGTTGATGAGACCAAGGAACAACCCCATTCTATGTAGACCATGAGGGAGGCCCACCCCATCTCCACCAGCAGTGGCCCAGGATGCAGTCAACTGTTTCTCGAGGGGTTGCCAACTCACTTGCACCACGCAGGCTCCTGCACCTTGACATGCTCTGTGACAGACAGTCCAGTGGACATTCCCTTGGTGAGACCACTGATGCTTGAGAGCCGTGGGCTCCTTGCTCACTTCCCCTCTGCTGTCCAGGGCCTTTCCAGCTAATATCTTCATGTGTATGTGTGTGTACCATGTTTTCCTCTTGGGGTATTTGAACCAGTGACCCTGGGAACATGTGTGCATCTGTATCTCTGAAACTGCATTGACCATCCTCTTTACAATAAAGCAGGGATGGGGAACCTCCAGCTTGCAGGCTGAATGCAGCACATGGAGGTTCCCCATCCAGCCTGCAGCGGTTTCCCTCCCAAGTAGAGATGCGAAGGCCCGGAAACCGCCTCCCCCAGGGGAAAAACCCATTTCCCCCCTGAATTTTTCTGTTGTTGTTTTTTTTATACGGGCCTTCACATCTCTACTCCCAAACCCCCCTTACCAAGGCCCTGCCTCCCTCTCCACAGAGAGAGAAATCCATGGGATTCCCCTTCCTGCGCACCATTGGAGCAGTTTGCCACCAAATTTCAGCAGCAAACTGGCAATTGTTTAGCTTCCCCCCCCTCTTTTTTGGTGGGTACCCAGCAGACTGTGTGGCACCCTGCAGAGTGCGGCCCATGGGGGCGGGGGTGTTCAGGGGCGAAAATGGCCACAAACTATCCGAAGTTGCCCACCCCTGTTCTAATGTGTCCCCTCAGTCATCTCACCACCACCACCACCACCTAAAAGAGCCCCACACCATTTAGCCTTCCCTCATAGGGAAAGTACTCCAGCCCCTTGATCATTTTAATTGCCTTTTGCAGTTCTGCAATATCTTCTTTTTTTTTTTAGTTAAGAGAGTAACAAGGACTGTACAGTAATCAAAATGGAAAGACCTCTGCTTGAGAACATGGGAGAACCACACCAGTCAGCGTAGAGAATACTGGACAATGGGCAAATGGTCTGACTCAGCAACATAGGGCAGCTTCATACAGGATAAGGCTATCAACAGGTATTAGTCAGGATGGTTATATGTGACCTCCAGTAGCAAAGGCATCATGCCACTGAGAACATCCTGCTCTATTCTGGCAACCCCAGTTGCTGGACAACATGAGCGGGAGAATACTTCGACACGCGATGGCGGTCGAAGAGGAACTGAGGGAGAGGGCGGGAACCCCCTAGAGGACATGCGTGGGGGGAGGGGTTCCCGCCCAATTCGCCTCAGCTATAGAATCTTCCCAAAACGTCCTCCACGCAGGCGCAGAGCCCATATGTGTGATGCACAGAGACCACGAAGAAGAACCGAATGCTGGACTAGATAGACCTTTGGTCTGATCTAGCATTGCTTTTCTTATGTCATTATCTGCAGGAGAATAAAAGCATTCCGTTTTATAAATCTTGAAATACTAGGAAGTTGTAACTACTCAAACAATTCCAAGGGAAGCCGCCCAAGATATAAAACATCACCATACATCTTCAAACAGCTGCTTGGTAAGAATCATATATCCTTCAGTACTTGCAGACTGGTCCTGGTGTTAGCTGCAAGACACGTTACACGTCAGAAATGGATCAGACTGTTACTGTGTTGCTGGTTTGGAGTGTTTACAGAGTGGGGAGGCCAGGGGCTTGCTTTTTGTAAGCCATTTTTAATTTCAACAAGGATCCCACCCCACCCCCACCCCCACTCCCAACATCTATGTCTAAACCAATCTGGCATATAGATCACTTTAAGCCTTATACATTATATCAAAATTGTGATTAAATACATAACAGAACAAGGTTTTTTACTTCAGGGCTACCAAACTAAAAAGCAAACTTCTCTAACAGCTTTGCCAGCATCTTAATGAGTAACAAGCACTAAGCTGTCATTTCTTTTCACTCTTCAAGGCAGGCTGCTCATTCAATGACAATCTACACGTGGTCCAAATAGTACCTCCTCCTGTATACACACAAACACAGACATACGGAGAGCCATTTCGGTTTTTCAGCAAGCTACCTCTTGTGTATGCAAACGATTGGATTCAAGGTTATAAACTCTACTACTGTACACAAACCCCCAAATTAACTTTGCTATGGGAGTTTTACAGAATATGTTCAACTAACTTCAAGTGCAGGCAGAATCTATTATCTCCAAATCCTTAACAATATGTAAGGTATGAGCCTTTAAAGTTTGAATTTAGAACACCAGACACCTATATGCGGTGACTTATTTACCAGTGAAATAGTGCTTGATATAACTTTGAAAAAGAAAACATGGCAGGGACAGGAGAGGGAAGTTCAGACCCACCCTCTCTGTAGAAGGGTGGAACAAGAGGGTTATTATCTTGGATCTGAGCTCCATTTAGATGTAAGCCTACTACAGTTGGGATAGGCAGGGACCCACTAGTGCAGTGATGGCGAACCTTTTTGAGCCCGAGTGCCCAAACTGCAACACAAAACCAACTTATTTATTTCAAAGTGCCAACACTGCAATTAAACCTGAATACCAAGGTTTTAGTTTTAGAAAAACAACTCATACAGTTGTCCAAACTAATTAAAAGAAAAACACAATAACAGAGCTTTCAATGATACAGTTTTTTGTTGGGGAAAAAAATCAACTCAAAAAATGATTATAGTACTACATTGTACACATAGCCTGAAGGGAATTTATACAAACTTTTTAAATAATTAGGCACATGTATTTTTGGATAAGGGATTCTCAACTTGTAATATGATTATATGCCAGACTGAAATTGTATGGGGCAAGCTTTACCCCGGGTCCTTTCCCTGCTTCTACAGGTGTTGGATTAGTAAAAGTAAAAGTCAACCTGTACTAGGATGAGCAAGATAAACAAGAAAACTAAACGTGCTTAACACATTTTAAATACTTTATGTCTTGGACTGCAAACATTGCATTAGGTAAAAGTTTGCATTGGGCATGCTTTTGCACAATTAATGTGATTTTTGCTATTGCATGCATGCTGATAATTTGTCAAACCTTGGCTCATACTCCGTTAGTTTGAGAGCAACACATGCAGCACTCAGGTCAACTGTTAGGGCTTTACATCCAAGCCATGCTCTGTGCATCATTCTTCAAAATCTTTTAAATGTGATAACAATGTAGAAAAGAATTCTGTAACAGGAATTCTAGAATAAAATCATTCTGTTCCACACTGTGAGAAAGAACAAAATCATTAGTGTTTTGCAGAAGGGGACAGTCTTTTCGCGATCTGGTGACCAATGGCTTGAGTGCCCACAGAGAGGTCCCTGCGTGCCAGCTGTGGCACCCGTGCCATAGGTTTGCCATCACTGCACTAGTGGGTCACAAGATATTTCCAGCTGCAAAAGCCTGGACAAAACCATCCTTAGCAGGAAGAGGATCTTTCAAAATCAAGTGATAATTTTATTACTGAACAGTATATGACGTTAATGAAAGTGAGGTGCTGACACCAATGGATATTTAGGTTTAAGAAAGGAAGTGTTAGGAAAGCTGCATGACATCAGCTCTAAAATGTCCCAACAGGCGGCAATGAAGTTAGAATAGCAGGTCTTTTTAAAAATCTAGCTACCTAGCTCTGTCTGTGTATGTTAATTCCGTAGTATTGGCAATACTGCATTGCATTCTATTCCAGTTGTAGGTTACAAAACATTTGTAACTTCTGTTGTGGCAAACTGTTTCAGTTGTGGTTAGAATGAAAGCGATGAAACATTTGTTGTTCTTGGGATGCTCTGATGTGTTCTGCCCACATCATGTGATCTCACCACAGATGGATAGTAATCACCCCATCGCCCAGTCCCTCACAATCACAGCAAGTGCCAAAAGAGAGCGACAGAGAGGGAAAGAGAGAGATGGATGGCAGGCCAGCCACAGAAGCAGAGCATCTTCAGCAGATTGCCAGACAGCTGTCTAATAAGAGCTGGTTTGAGTTATGCCCCAGGCAATTCAACTCTTTGGAAAGAGGTGGCCATGTGACAGAATGCCTGAAACAGTCTGGGAAATATTAGTGGGCAGGTCTCTCTCTGTGTGAAGAGCCCTCTATTGATTGGCCCAAGGGATGGTGGCATACAACACCAGATTCTTTTATGATTCTGGGCTCATCTCTGTAGTTATTTGTCTGCAAAATGATGGATATTCACAACCATGACAACTAACTAAGAGGCTGCCACTGCATTTTGCATTTAAGATCCACATTCTTTTGGAGGAGAGAAGGGGTTTTGAAAGGAAGGAGACACTGGGTCAGGTGCTCACTCCTGCAGAAGCTATGTGTATCTTACTCAGGCAATTCTTTACACAAAACAAACCTTTCATGGAGGATTTCGACAAAAAGAGAGTATAGCTCAAAGCATTTGTCTCAGTGGCTTCTCCTGCACTTGGTCCTTGTCATGCCACAGTAGTCAAAGCGCTCTATTCACCAATTTGAATGTCTAATAGGGATGTTAAAGCCACAATTGATGGGAAGATGTCATTCTTCCACCCTCTGACTGTAATAAGCCAACCATAAAAATAACTGTAGTAGCATTAAATCAGTAGAACTACCCCCAGAGTAAATGGCTTGTGGGTTGTTGCCATTTTCTGTACATGTTTAGTGAGGGTTGCTTCCTCATCTCAGGGGAGCCATAGTAATCTACCAGTTGCTCATCCCAACACATGGCATGCACAGTGGCTTCCCTGAGAATTCCAGCGTAACAACTTATTCACAAATGTGTCCATGTACCCAAAGCAGCTCTGCTTATCTACTTCCAGCTCAAGACAAAACATTCTTCAAGTTACTTCTTAGGGAGAAGAAGAGTGAAAGGGGATTTTTTTTCTTTACATTCACCTGGACTTGTATTCAAAGATGGGTAAGGAGAGCTTGTACTCTCTCAGCAAGAGGGCATTGTCCAATCAAACTGAGCTGAGCTGTTCAGGCTGGCATGGAATATATTTTTCTGCACAAATAGTGTACATCAGAATATACATGAGGGATTACTTGTTTGGAAACTTTTTTCTTGTCAAAATCTCCCTGCATGTGGAAAGCTTGCATGTCAGGAAAAAGGCTAGGTTAAGGCTTCTAGCCAGGTTTTGTCCCTGACATGCTGCAAGCTTTCCACATTTGGGAACATTTCACTCCCTGACATATTCATTTTCTAAGCGCTTTGATGAGGTGATATAGTCAGACAGAGGACTATACCATATGTCTGCCTTGTCAGTTTCAAAATTTATCTCTATAAATATCATTAACAAATAAGGAGCAAATTCACTTGTGCTTATGAAGAAGGGGCTGTAAGTGTATGGGCACACGAAGTGGCCAATTTACACACTTACACATACTTCATACATATAAGCAGGAAATGATGCAGGATACAATCATGTATATGTATACATAGTCATACATGGCAACGCATGAGGATGTGCAGTGTCCACCCACATGCATGTATACATTGAGAGGCAAGTCCACACACGATACAACTAAACCATCATATATAAGCCAGAAGATTTTGATACTGATATCCTTGCCTCTATTACCACAGAATTCACAAGCAAGCAGCAGTTACTGTAAGATGGAAAAATATTACTCGCTTTCCCATTCCTGCAAAAAGCAACCACCACCACCCAGCACAAGAGAGAGAGAAGAGTATTTTTGTTATCTGTCAAATGAAATCTGGGGAAAGGCATAATACAGTTCTATCTATATGCCTCCTGCTGCTCCTGCCTTCTTTCACCTTTATTCTAATAGCATCCCTATGACTCAGAAAGAGGGAGCTTGATATGTATGAATATAGACAGACAAGTGTACAGTATGAGGTTCAAACTAGACATGACATCATTTACACTATTAGCAATTGTGTGAATGGTGTCATGTCTAGTTTGGCCCTGAGCTTGTGCACACAAGTGCATATAGGTCTATGCACACAATTAACATACACAAATACATAAGTACACATACAATCACACATGCCAAAGGGAAGATATAGACATGCACACAAACCTGCATATAGATGTATATGTACAGAGACACACTGTGATCAGGCACTCTACACTAGCAGTTCAGAAGCCTTACTTTGTAACGGGGACAGGGAAAGCATTGAGTGTTAAAATGGGACACTTGCAATGATGTTCACTCAAGTAATTCCATGTAGTACACTATAAAACACCAAATGTGCAGTGGTGTGGATGAAGTAATATCTAGGCAGATGAGAAAGCCTACCCAACAGTATGTGGGCATTTTTGTCTAGGGATCTTATACAGACTTCAGGCACAATGGGGATGGAACATATCCAGTTCCCCATTTTTCCTATGTGTCTGCTTCCATCGGTCATACTAATTTCAGGGAAACTGCAGCTAAATTAGAGTCACTGATTTGGATGTCATGGTAAATCAGGATTGGGGAAACATGAATATCGGTTTTAAATCATGGAATAGAGAGCAAAAAGATAAACAGAACTTTATAGACCAGAGAAATAAGAATAAAAAGAAGAAAGTAAGAAATCAATGGTGACTGCTTGGGGGAGGGAGCCGAGTAGCCATGTGGCTACACAGCCCAAGGGGGGAAGTTCTAACACTGCATCTCATTGATTTCCTTCCAGGCTGAGTCAATGCTCAGAAACAAGGCAGGTCTGAAGGTGGCTGAATGTCGAACTCCTTTGCTCACTGTATGGATCCAAGTCCATTAAGAAACAGAGCGAGCCATTGATCCAAGACCTCTACAGGGAAGATGTCAGCAAGAGGAGCAAGAATGTAGTGGGGAGGATCAGAACTTTGCAATACTTTACCCCCTAATACACACACATCAACATTTCCCCCCCTCCTGCTGCCTTGAGTACTTCTCCCTCAAGCCACAGTAATGGAGCTCTGAGGATGCAGACTGTTTGACATGGTTCTTATCAACTGATATCTCAATATAAGAACTTCACTAGATATCTAGCAGTGAGGATTCTGGCCCAGTGCCCCAACATATAATTTTGAGTGAGACAAGTTTAACTTAACCCAGCATCCAGAAATATTGCTAAATGCAAAGAGAGGACCATCTTCATTTCATTTCATCATTCTAAGGGGTATACTGGAATCAAAGGAATTATTATCTTGCAGAAGGGCAGAATATGTAGCTTCTCCAAGTCACAACAGCCAGGAACTTCCAGTGCTGGCACACATTATGTCAAATCCACTACGGTTACCACTGCAAGCCTTCTGCTACATCACAATACTCAACACATGAATCTTCACTCCTGAATTGAACTACCACTGTATCACAGCCTCTGAGGACCAGTACTAGAGAGACATGGATGCATCACCTCTGTTGTGCCATTGACCTGTATTGCTGTGATAATTACTCATTCTCTGATCCTTTTTGCTGAGAGTGCAGGAAGAGGGTATCATTAATGCCAACAGCAATGGGTGATTTGTTCAGATGGGCTCTTTTACATCTGAAGCTAGACAAGGAACTTCGCAAGGTCAGTTTCCAGTGGTACACCAACATGTGCTAATGGGTGCAACAACTGTAACTATGAGGAACTTGGTTTATTCCATCATTGTGCAATCTAAAAGAGTGACAGTGAAAGTGGGCTCCACAGGAAAGTGAAGAAGAGTGGGAAAGGGAGCAGAGTGCTTGGGATCACAACAACCATGCTCATAAATCTTCACCTCTCAAAGGAAATCTGTTAATTGTAGTACAGATTAGGAAAACTCAGATGTCCATTTAGGGATTAAAGTTTTGCATTACATTTTTCAGTTTCAAATATAACTACTGCTCTTTGGTGTTAACTGATGTGGTGTCAATCAATGTGTGCAAGCTGCAGAGAAACAGCCAATTAGGAGAGAGATACAGAGATGTAAGGGGGCAGTCTATACACAAATGCATCTACTAAAGTGCTCCCTGCATACTCATTCACTCTCTCTCATTCACATACATGGAAATACACTGTGCTGTTCAACACATGAGCTCCCCATCACCATTTCACGCCTTCCCACTCTCCTGTAACAACACATATCCTTACATCTCGCTACAGGACCATGGCAACCAGGTACAATTCCCCTGGATGTAATTTCTCCTCCTTTATCACACCCCAAATACTTGTCTGCAGACAAAGATAGGACAGGTCTCAACATGGATCAGTGACCAAAATCTTTTGGCTGGACAGAAAAGAAGCAAGAGAAATGATCAGTTTCTCTTTTCAATCCCTAAGAATCATGAGTAAAGAGATGACTTTATTCTTCACCCCTTTCTTTCTCCAGGGCAACAGGCTCCTTGGTCCACTTGGCCTTGGCAATGTCGTGGTCCCCAGAAGAACCGACGTCAGACGACAGACCTGCCATTCCATCCCCATCCCCACTGCCTTCCAAGTCCAGTTCCTCAAAGGAGGAGCCACTGGCCCCTGACTCGCTGTAGCTGTGCTCACTGCGATTGTCTAATTCATCTCGGCTGTGGCCAGACATGAGGGGGGACAAGATGGAGGTAGCCACTGAAGTCTCTCTGCTGTCAGTTGTGGCTTCCAGGCTGACGGAGCTGGTCTCACTCAAGGTGTCAGCACCTTTATGTAGAAATAAGAACAAAGAGTTAATACTAGGAAAATATGATGAATTCAGAACAATGAAGACGTACCCACTACATATCTCCATATTTGCAGTTCTCTGAACATACTTAGAATTCTCCCACCATTATGAGATCTATAAATTATACGAATCCATCCCACCAAGAAGTGTCTAAAATCTTCGGTCTTTATCTTAAGGTCCTGGAATGAAATAAGTAACAAAAGCCCATACCAAGAAGTCATATGAAGTTGCCACTGACTGTTTAATGGATTTGGGTAACACAATTTTACCAACTTCTTACTCACCCTTGGGTCTGTGGCTTTTTATTTGACCTAAAGGTACATATATATATATATACACACACACACACACACACACACACACACACACACACGACTAAAACAATCATCCTATGGTACCAAAGCATTTAAGATGGAAAAGCAGAAACAGTTCTGCTTCTAGGTTAGTTTCACAGCTGTCAAGATGCTCTAGAGCCCCCCAAATCTGCATACAGTAATACCTTGGATTGCAAACATAATTCGTTCCGGAACCGTGCTTGTAATCCAAAACACTCTTATATCAAAGCGAGTCTCTGGTGGGCGTGAGCGGGGCCGATTTCGGCCCGCTACGCCCGCTCGAGGCGGGTAGTTACATCCCTACACTTGTATTGCAAGACGTCGCTTGTTTATCAAGTCAAAATTTATAAAAAATGTTTGCTTGTCTTGCAAAACGTTCTCAGACCAAGTTACTTGCAATCCAAGGTATTACTGTACTGCAAAACTGGCAAACCAAGAACCATTAAACAAAAGAAAGATTTATTCAGGAAAGTACAATATTATTTAAGCTATATAAAACTAAACCAAAACCAAAACCATAAAACAGCATTTTATATCACTGTTGTTCCAATTCTGCATTGATACTAAAATGGCATCCTATCTTAAGGTTACTGAATCTACAGTAACCTATTCAAGAATGACGAACTGTTCTCTGCAGTTTGTTGGAGATGTTCATGTGGGGAAGAGGAAGGAGCGAAGGAGTCGGGAGCAGGCAGAGGGAATATCAGGGCCTGCTCCAGCTGGACTGCCCCCCCCCCACAAGGCTAACTGACATCAACAGTCCTGTGGGGAAGAGGAAGAAGGAGTCGGGAGCAGGCAGAGGGAACATCAGGGCCTGCTCCAGCTGGGCTGCCCCCCCCGGGCTAACTGAAATCAACAGCCCTGTGGGGAAGAAGAAGGAGCGAAGGAGTCAGGAGCAGGCAGAGGGAACATCAGGGCCTGTTCCAGCTGGACTGCCCCCCCCCCCCGACCCTGGGAGATGAGAGGGGATGCAGGGCCAAGGAGAAGCCAATGTGTTTTTGTGAATGGTTGTGAACTGCCCAGAGAGCTTCGGCTATTGGGCGGTATAGAAATGAAATGAAATAAATAAATAAATAAGCAAGGGGTGTTACTGTACAGTCAGTGACCCTTCCTTCATAAAGATTCCTTCCTTATGAATTTCTGTATTGGTTTTTGACCGAAAATAAAATTATTATTATTCCTTATGAAGAATTATTTTCAAAGCTAATATGCTTAGGTCTTCTTAGGACATAAAACTGCATGGCCAAATCTTGTTAAACAAATCAACCAGTAAACCATGACGATTGACTTACGGTCTCCTTATAAGAAAATCTAGATGAATTTCTAAGACAAGACAGAGAGGAATAAGAAGACCCTCCTAATCCCCATTCAGGAAAAAAGGGCAGCAAAACCAGCCTGATTCAGTCTTAATTTATCAGAGATTCATACAGAAAATATAGTTACAAACTTAATATACAGTACAGACATATTCCCTACAATTTGTACAAATGTGTGGCCTGACAACATATTCAGCTCTAGATGTACTCTATGCTTGAAACGTCAAATTATTATTTGTTGGAATACCGAAGGCACATTGAGAAATATGTAAGAGCCTCCCTTTATCAGTAAATATTGGTGAACATGCTTTAGCCCCAGAAGTTCTATAATATCTTTGGCTAAATCAAGAAGTTCCTGCTTCAGAGGAAATGTTGATATGAGGAAAGTGCATTCTGATTGCCCTCTACTGGACATTTTCCCCCCAAGCTACTCTTTTCTCCTGGTTTACAATCACATCCCCTTGCGTTAGTGCCATGATTTTTTCCTCTAATGGGTTGAAGGCTTAGAACAAAAAAAGAACATTGCTAACATTTTGCATTTTCCAGTAACTTCCATAAGATTTCTTAAAACAGTATTTCTTACGCAATTAAATAGGGAATCTGAAACACACACACACACACACACACACACACAGAATGGAGTTTATTCAAAATAACACAACAGTTAAAATTTGGTAGACTTACTACCAAAACCTAAAAATAGTATATTTATATGTCCAACAATTTAAAAATGCAATGCGAATTTTCCCTCATAACAGCAGCCAACATTCCAGCAAGAGCAAACCAATGTGCACATCTGTCTGAATAGAGGGATGGGAGCTCACCCTTAACACACTTCAACAAGCCTTGGATTTGGGGAAGGAGCTTTACTTGGCAACCAAGAATGCATCTATACTTGCACAATGCAAACTGTGTCTACATGTATTGCATAAACTTTCATTTATAGGCTTACCCAGCAAGGACATGAAAATATCTCCAAGTATCCCAGAAATACATATTTTAGTGCCAGCTTGCTCAAACTTCAGAATAGTTCTCACGTTCTGCAAAAGATGGAACACTCTGTTTTTGTTCCTCTGAGTCATGCTATGTGGATCTTGACAGATTTCATATGGAAACCCAGCAATGAAATCTTTATTCAAGATAGATCCAAAAGAAAAGTGGATGGAGTAGGTCACTATCATCAATGACTTTTTCTTTCCTGAAAACAATAGTTTGAACATGTGCTGGGGGGAAATGACTCTTATGAGCTCCTTAAGTTTAGTAGGACACAATTATACACGTCATATAAATGGTTACAAGACACATTCAGGCCCCTCCAGAACCTTTACGTATTCCTCCCCTTCTCATCATTAAGTATTGGACCTTCCTCCAGTCCTTAACATATGGTTGTAGAAGACCACCTAGATTTTAACAAAAAATATGAAAATTCAAGATCAAATAAAATTGTCAAATAAATCAGGTTTTAAGGTTGAAAAGAAAGTAAAGTATTTAGGTATCACATTAACAAATAAGAATTGTATGCTGTTTCAAAATAATTATGTAAAGTCTTGGAATGAAATGAAAAAAGATTTAGAAAGATGGGATAAAGCTCAATTGTCACTTTTGGGGAGAATAGCCACAATCAAGATGAATGTATTACCTAGAATGTTGTTTTTGTTTCAGACTATTCCTATTGTGACATCGCAAATATCATTTAAACAATGGCAGAAGGATATCTCTAGATTTGTATGGCAAGGGAAAAAGCCACGGGTTAAGTTTAAGATTTTACAGGATGCAAAAGAAAGAGGGGGGTTGGGTCTACCTGACCTGAAGTTATATTTTGCTGCTTGTTGTTTAGTATGGATCAAAGAATGGATTTTGTTGAAAAATAGTCGATTATTAGATTTGGAGGGATATGATTTGAGATTTGGATGGCATGGGTACATGTGGTATGATAAAGTTAAAGTGAATGTAGAATTTAATAATCACTGTGTTAGAAGTGCCATTTTGAAAATTTGGAATAAATATAAACCTAGGTTTTGTCAGAGAGTACCATTGTGGCTATCAGCACAAGAAGCCCATCATAGAAGAGAAATGTTAAGTAAATACAGTTGGTTGACATATCGTGATTTGCTGAATTTTTCACAAGATGAATGTAAAATAAAATCAAGAGAAGAACTGATAAAAGAAGGTCATACATGTCAATGGTTCTCCTATTTACAGATGGTAGAAAGGTTTAAAGTTGATAAAAGGTTGTATGATTTTGAACAGAGGGTATCTGACTTTGAAAGGGAATTATGTCTAAATGATGAACATCTTATTTCAAGAATGTATAAGCTTTTGTTGAAATTTGAAACTGAGGAAGAGCAAGTGAAGGAATGTATGATAAAATGGGCTCAAAATTTTGGTTATAATATACTAATGACACAATGGGAAAATATGTGGTTAAAAGGTTTGAAATTTACTTTATGCTCTAGTCTTAAAGAGAATTTTTATAAGATGATGTATCGTTGGTACTTGTCGCCGGAGAAATTGGCTAGAATGTATAGCGGTGCATCAGATATATGTTGGAAATGTGAACAACAGGAAGGAACCTTTTATCATATGTGGTGGACATGTAAGAAAGCTAAAAGTTTTGGGGTTGAAATTCATTTATTAATGCAAAAGATTTTAAGGATTACTTTTCAATTGAAACCAGAGGCTTTTCTATTGGGAATAATGGACAGTCAGCTAGAAGGAAGATATGGAACTTTATTTTTATACATGACAAAGGCAGCGAGACTACTATATGCACAGAAGTGGAAAGGTCCAGCAGTGCCTACGATAGAAGAATGGTTGGTCAAGATGCTGGAGCTGGCAGAGATGGCCAAACTTACATCACTAATTAGAGAAAGGACAACATCTGCGTTTATTATTGAGTGGAAACCTCTAATTGACTTTTTGCAGAGACTGGAAAATAATGATTTGTTTGTTTGTGGATTTATGGAATAATAAGTGAATCTGGGACAATGGGAAGAAAGAGATTTCTCATTTGGATTATCGAGTAAGAAAAATTATTGTTACCTGTATTTGCTGTAGAAGAAAAATCGGAGGTCTATTTTGTTTGGTTAATTGTTATATGTTTGATATTATGTGTTTGTTTTATATAGAAATAAAAAAAATTGGACAAAAAAAAGAAAAGAAGACCACCTAGATTTCAGCAAGATGTTGGTACTTCTGGGCTACTCTTGTTTTCTGCTCCCCTCACTTTCTCCTGGTCTGAAAATAAAACCTTCTTTACTGTCAGAGAGTAAATAACTGGCCTGGAGACTTGAGCGCTTTTAATTAGGCCCCGTTTGTTCCTCAGATGCTTTTTGGGCATTAGCTCTAGCTCCCTGCACTTCCACAAAGACAGAACTAAAGCCTGCCCCTCCAGCACTTCTGTCCCCAATCACGAGTGATGCATGAGAAACAACAAAGTTTGTATTTTGGGAACATGGTGTGCCTAAAGCTTTTGTTGTTGTTGTTGTCAACAGGCCCAAATAAAAGTCCAAAGTGGACATTAAAGGTTTGATGGAAAGTTGCCCCCCTCCTTTCACTTGTGACAAATATTTGCCCCTGAAGCCTTTGCAACTTGCAAGACTCCTGCACCAACCTGCATAATAGCCTACCTTGCAAATATTGAATCAAAATAAAAAGTTATTGGTCTTCATTTTTTCCTCAAAAACGGTATCTCTCGTAAGCTATTATTTACATTTGTGCATACGTGCTATGATTTTTCATTGACCTCTATGCTTGCTGATGTTTCCCACCTCAAGTCAGGGAAAATGTGCTTCAGATAAGAAAGTTGGGGAAAAGATTAACTGGTTACTGGACATGTCTGCATGTCTGCTTGCATGTAGTTATGGTGCAAATAAATGAACATGAAATATTGTGAGAAGTAGACGCAACGTATAAAAAAGAACCAGGTGGTATCCTGTTTGGGGAACTTAAGGAAATGTGCTCAGAAAAGCTGACAAATTATAAAGTACATTTATTACTCCCAAATCATAGCAGGGAACTTTGGAAAGAATAATAAGTAATTGTTAGAGAAATTCCAGTTTTGTGGGAAACATATGTAAACAGTTCTAATAATCATATAAATATGAGGGGGAAGTACAGGGACTCCAGAACCAAACATTGATTCTCACCAAGACATTCCACCTGTCCTCACAGAACCAAACATCAGTTCTCACCAGGACATACCATCTGTCCTCATGAGAGACCAAAACACCTGTCTCAGATTGACTTCTCTGCTCCATTTTGCTTCCAGCTCAGAAATGTCATTGGGTAAGATACTTTAATCTTTAAAGGCAATGCTCTTAGAACTAAACTTAGAAGAACCTTCTTAAAATCACGGTGGATAAAAATCAATGATCTATTTTTTTAAAAAAAAAATTGGATTTTTTATTTATTTAAATCGTTCTTTTATTTAAATCAGATTTTTAAAATTTAAATCGGATTTTTTAAATAAAATGATTTTTGAGGAAAAATCTATCTACAGATAGTTTTCTATTTAAGATACATTATAGTCCAAAGGTTATTCATTATGAAATAAGGATTAGTTTTTAATTATGTAGCATGAGGCTGTATATTCATAAAATGTTTAAATTTTTTGGTAAATGAATTCCATTAATCCATTCACAATGTCATGCTCTTCCAGAGGTTTCTGTAAGATTATTGGGCAATTTTTCTATCTAGAAGATATTATCACAGATGCTTGGTTTTACAGTTCTCAAAACTGTGAATTTGTGTCTGCAGAGATCACATGCCTCTTCTTCACAGCAAAAAATGTAATAAAATAAACATACAGAGTTGAGAAAAAGACCTTAATTCCATTGTTCCTTTGCAAATCTATGCACACAGAATCAACCCCTTGCCTCTTAAGTGCGAAAAAATTCAATGAATAGAAGATTGTTGGGAGTGGAATAGATCTGCACAAGATGCTAAGTATAAATGAAAGTGAAACCTTTTGAGCAGAATACTGCACAAGTCTTTGGATCTTTGTGTGTATACTATAGCCTGAGGTTTATCATATTATTCTTTCCCTGGAGGAGAAAACCTATAATGGTAGCAGGCTGTAAAAGAGACCCGGTTTGGGACTATTTCAATGAAGTTCACGGACAAAATCCTCAACATTGGGCTTAAGAGAAATGTTGAACATATGCTGAGGATACTGAAACCCATTTCTGAAGCTTTAAACAAAATACAGAAAAATAGCTGTTTTACTGCTGATGGTGTTGAAATTCGGAAGGAACTGAGTGAGCACTTAAAAACAGAAGTACACATTGACAGAATTAAATTACAAGCATTAATAAAAACGAATGGGACAAGCACTGTCTCCAGCTCATTTTCTCGCAAATATTGTCAATATCCGGTACCAGGGTCAAACCTTCAGTGCTGAGGAAGAGGAGTTAGCTATGACATGGGTATCCAGCAGTCATCAATCTGTAATGCCAACTATAATAAACTTCAGAGCTAAGGGCTCTGAGCTCTATGTTGAGGCTTTTAATAATTAAATGGTATACGGCGGGGTGGTAAATTGTTTTTAGCGGTCGTGTTTTATTAACTTGTTTTAGTGATGTTTTTAAAATTGGTTTTAAATTTTTATTATGTTTTTATTGTTTATATTTTTAACTGTATTTTATTGTATTTTTAAAATTGATTGTTGTACACCGCCCAGAGAGCTTCGGCTATTGGGCAGCATAGAAAATAAATAAATAAATAAATAAAGGGGAACCATTCAAGAAATATATGTTTGCTGATTATGTTTTAAAGAAAGTCACACCAGTGAACTGGTGGAAGTCACTTAAGCACTTGGATTTAGAGACTGTGGAAGTAATGATTTCACTTTTAACAGCAGTAGCTTCTCCTGCCGGCGTAGAAAGAATATTATCTTCCTTTGAACTCATTCATTCTAAACTGAGAAATCGTTTGGGACCCGATAAAGCAAGATAAAGCTTTTTTTTCTTTTCCAGATTATGAACAGACAAGAAGATGAAGATGAAGATGAGTGAGCTACAGAGGACAGTATTTTAAGTTTTTCATGTGTGGACAGGGCTGATAGTCTGGTGTTTTTTTAAAAGATATTTTGTTTAACTGCATCAGTTAACAGACATGGATGTTTAAGCAAATACAAGACTACATATGCTATAATGTTATTGTTTTGGTTAAATAAAACTATTTAAGTTATTATTAAGGTAATGATTATTTTTCTCCTTCCAATAAAGTACAGCAGAAAAGTTGTCCAAATATGAATGATTAACCTATTAAACTGGAGATAGTTCACCTCACAATAATTTCATAATTATCTATCTATGATGTGTTCCTAATAGTATAACCAAATCAATATTTTTTGGATATAAATGTAAAACTAATCTGAAAAGTTGTTATTCTAAAAATGAAACCTTCATCTGGTTGTAAATATGAGTTGTGTAAAATATGTATTAAGCTTATAGCGAGGAAGAGTGCACTGGGGGGGGGAGTCACATGATTAAATCGAGTCTCGAATCAAATTGATTTAAATTAAATCCACCCCGCTTAAAATTGTGTTTTGTTTGTAACTAGTACCGTACTATGTATTCTTGTATGTTTAATGCTCTTATATCATGAAATGTAGAAACTGCTTAAGATTTTAAAGTAAAAGATGACAAGACATGCCTGATCTCAGAGTCCTCTATTTAAAAACTCTGTGTGTTAATACCAGGAACTCTGTAAACTTACAAGTTCCATGGTGACAGTTTGTGCCTGGAACATGGCATGGGATATGTTACCTGCTGATCCATGATCAAGCTAAATACAGAAATCCCATATCATAACATCCCTAGACAAGGACAAATCTGTCACACATTGCCGTTCTTTAAGTGCAAACCCTCTTGGTGATGGTGTTGTTCTTTGAGCTAACCCTTATTTTGTGAGGCACCTAACTGAGAGCAAGCAGTGCAACAGCCCTGCTGTAAATGGTCTTTAGCTGAACTTCCTTCTTACTGGAATCTGTGGGGTCAGACAAGGGCAAAGTACAGAAAGAAAGTCCCAACACATCTTTTTTATAAAATATAGAAGTGTGCACACATTCTATACAAACTCTGGAAGAGGCTCCTTTTAGCATAGCTACATCTGATAAAATGAAGAGCCCAAAGTTCAATGACAGAGCACATGCTTGGCTTGGAAAGTCTCCTGGGTTCCATCCATTGTATCTTCATTTAAAGGATCTTTGGTGGCACAACTAGGAAAGATCCCCTATCTGAGACCTTGGGCTGACTCAGTTTGACAACTTTCTGTCTCTTGTAGAAGACTTGGGGAGCACAAAGCACCAATGTGTTTAGATACCCAGAGCTAGTTGTAAAACCAGATAACCGTGTTTTTGGACCAACTGTATGACCCGAGGTAAGGTATTCATTTATATATTCCTAAAATTTAGTATATAATTTTCCCAGGTTGTTTTTTTTTAAAAGAGAATGAGAAGTAATCTGCAACTCCAACCTTTCCCATTTTATGCATGATCATCAACATGACCCATGAGGTCTTCAGCTAGAAAAGAACTACTATGTAGGTTGCATGAGGCAGGCAGGAGCAGATATGCACAAAAAGCATCTAGACTGGCCATTCTGTGAATTGAAGGGCTCTTTCTATTCACAGAAGCCACCAGACTCCCCACTAGAGGAAAAGGGTGGGGATCTTCACTGATTCCCCCTGTCCCATTGAATCCCCATGTTATCTCTCATGCTGCTCTGGATCGTCCCACAGGAGCAGTTTTTCAGGAAGCACAGAAGGCTGCATTAGAAGGAAGAATCATGAAAATCACCTTCCCATCCTCTACTCCATCATGAGTGGAACTCCGCTAAGCACTACTCTGGACTGAACTCAATATTTTTAAACTAACTGCTGTCATGTTCCTTAGCCTTGATCCCCCCTCTGGATCAGAGGAGGACTTAGAGGGGGAGGAGGCTTCATCCAATAACCCATCAACTGCTTCTCCAGGGACTTTCAGACCAGAGAATGTGGTTTTACCAGACTCCTTGGACTCAGAGGAGTCCAATACAGTCCTCACCACTTCCATGCCATAGGAGTCAGCAGCTGCAGAACTGGACAATGGCCCTTTAAGACATAGAAGCTCCCCAAGGGGGCAGAGTTAACAGCAGGTCCAGATCTGCCAGCCTTCATAAGGCCTCTGCATGTTGCTGAGACAACTGCTCTTTGTGGGTGAATTTCAGCCAGCGATCTCTCCAGGATCCTCACAGGCCTGACCTGTTGGGAACCTGCATTGCCTAACCTGACCTTGTCTCATTGGATGTGACCATGCTGTGCAAGATATTATTCAGTCTTTCAAGGCAGTACCACCACTGCAAACCAATCTCCTAGGGAGCGCAATGTCGAACGAGGACAGGACAATCAGCACTTAAGTGTACCCTGAAGATTTTATACGAAATCCTCAGAGTATATGCCCTTGAGAGCGTGGCATAGTGTAATAGTATACACAAAGGGCCCAAGGTATTGGAAACTGGGGCTACAATGGAGGAGGACCAGTGGACATCATGCTTACTTACTATATGATGAGACTGGGAAGATGCTTTTGGCTCTTTTGGGAGGCAATATGGAACTGACACTTAGGCTCCTGAATTTACGAGTACTTCTGTAGCCAAACTAAATTTTACATGACTTCAGAATAGAGATTTTTAGCCTTGGAATTCACTTTGAGTTTGACACTGCTATTGCCAAATATTACTAAATTTATAGTGCATTATCGAGGCTAGCAATATGGGAATCTACTTGAGAGCATCTACAAAAATAAACTGGGCATTTTGGAGGCCCTCCTATGATGAGCTTCTCTCTCTACAGGTCTGGCTGCATCATTCTCTCCTACATGATTTAATCCCATGGCCTCCAGCCTGCTGTAATACGAAGCAGGCAATTTTATGCCTCTGACAATGGTTCTTTCCCCCATTTAGCCCAAATGGCTGTTGGCACTCAGTAACAAGAAAAAAATGATCACAACCTAGGAAGGAAGAAATAAATAAAGTCCTTTATAATCTTTCTACTTGACTCTTCCCTTGAGAACTCATCAATAGCCATAAAGCACAATCTATTCTCCCTTAGAAAGCACTTGTCAATAAAAGAATCATTAAAAACAATGGAGTTGGAAACATCACTGTTTATATGAGGCACTTCGAGAAAGTCAACCTCACGTGTAGTGCCCTGAGACCCAAGAGGCCGACTCTAGTCTCCAAAGACACACAGCCAAGTTGCACATCTCTTGAAGAAGAGTCTTCTCGCAGCTGCTGCCATAGGAACACGATCCCTGCTTTCCCAGGCAGTTCAGGGGCAAGTGGCTTCAACACACACAATGGTGAGAATCTTCTTTCTACCTTGACTCTTGGACTTGTGGGGCATTATTACATGGGTTTGGGTAACCATGAGCTCTGTTTAGGTGTTTAATTTTCCCTAGCATAATGCAATTCTTTAGTACTACATGTGGCTATTGCTTCTATCCCAGCCCTTACACCTACAGAAAATGATTGACCACCAAAGCGAGGGGGTTGGGTGGGGCATGGAATAGCACACCAAACCAGAGTAAAATAGCTGAACAAGGCTGAGGAACTATGTAAACTCTTAAAAAAAAAAAGTAGATCTGTGTTTGGAATGGTGGTATAGATCAGCACCATGAAGCAATGGATGAACTGGGCTATTATTTGAAAAGGTGATGGTAGACTAGTTCAAACTGGCAAATGTACAGGGAAAGACTGAAATTCTCTCTCCCACTCTGTATGCGTATGTGTGAGTGTGTAAGGCCAACTAACTTGCTCTTTAAATAAATCTAGTAAAAGATCAGCCAAGTGCCAGTAACAATTCTTCAAATAATAAGTTGGTTTCAGTGACTTAAGCTACAACCTGATTTCTGATTTTTTAAAATAAATTTAAGCCCAAGGGGCTCTAGCAAAACACACCATGCCATTTCTACAACTATCCTTAGGAGGCAAAAGCCACCCCCTGCAAAGTGTGAGGGCTGAGATTGCAGAGTGTACCTGGGGGCTTGGAAAGAGGACCAAAAGTGTTCACAAAAGAACTCAGCTTCAGAAACTGTAGATCCAGAATGAAAGGAGAGGTGCATAGGGAAGGTGCTTGGCACCCACCTTGTCTCTGCCTTTCCTTACATTGGACCATTAGCCTCTCAGTCATGAGCATAAAGCTGCCATTTGCTTTTTAAAAACTCCGATATCTTTCCGTGACTGTCATATGAAGCCAGCAGTGCTCTCTCCAAATGAGATTCTCACAGGTAATTGCTGCCCAAGGAGACAAGTGGATGCATGAAAAATATAGCAAAGCCTAGAGAGGGAATAAGTGATTAGAAAAGCAGAAACCTAAGCGCAGGCAGGCAGTACATCTCCACATTCCCTTAAGAGAAAGCTGAGAGAACAGGCACAGCACTTCCTTCCTGGGGCTATGGTGTCTTACAAGCACATCAAGCACAAAAATATTTGATAGCAAGCTGCACACTGTCAAAGATGGTCTGAGACCTTGGGAAAATTTTTTAATGGGCCAAGTAGACATACTGGCAAGTCATAGAATCATAGATTCTAGTAAATGGCTTAAGCTCAGGTCACACAGAAATCCCAATCAGATCACAACAGGTGCCTAAGTGGGTTTTGGAATTTCCCATTTCCAGGGAATGGCATCACAATGTCCTGAATTATACATGTTCAAATGCTAAAATCTGGTGTTTTTACACCACTATGTCCACTATTACTAGTGCAGGAAATATTAGCATCAAAAGGAAGAGGGCCCTGGCATTCTACTTCTCTGTGATAAAGAATGGCTGTTGGTAAACAACAATGCATATCTTTTAAGTGTTCATTGGCTCACAGAAAGATGTGTACAGTATGTGCATCAGAACATCCAAATGTAATAGAAATGTTTCTGGAGACTACCATTTGAATAGTAAAGGGCTGATTTACCACAGTAGTCACATTCACAAATTAAAAATAAAAATCCACCAAAAACAAAGGAAGAAAATGTTAATGAAAGTGCCATTGCATAGTACACATATTTTCCCTCAAGGAAGAACCTTTGTTGCAGTGAATAGATACTGCATTTTTCCAGCACTCAGCAGTCTACTGTAGGGAAGAAAATGTGATTCCCCAGCAAACAAAGCTGTTTCTGGAATGTGGCTGTACAGGGGCCCTGACATTGCTGATAATGAGTGGTGACTCCTATGCCACATTATGATGACCCTATCACCAACCAGCTTAACATATGAGGAGTTGGGAGTTGAAATTGAGTATCTCAAGGCAAAGTGTGAAGAAGCCCCTGGGCAGTTTCACCTCAGCAGCAAAGGCTAGAATGCATGCAATGAGTTTATTGTCTGGATTAGCCCTGAGAATTCCACTGCAAGCAATCCAGGGGTGGGAGGAAAAAGACCAAGGCAAATCTGGCTGAGGAATTCAGCTATTTCTACAGATTTATGTAAAAGAATAAACAATAAAAATAATTAGAATAATCAGAAACCTATGCAGTGCAGCTACTACATTAATTGCTCACTCTTCTAGCATATTTCAGAAATATGAGGAATAAGACTTCAGAAACTTTCCCCTACTCCTATTCTTGTACACTTGTCCACCTACTCACCCTACAGATTGCTGTATCTCTGATCTATATCTTGTATTCCCACATAACATCTCAGCATCTTTCCCACGCTTTCCAATACTTGTCTCAAAGATCCATGAAATCTACTCCTCAGGATCACTGTATTCTTAGTTTTGAAAACAATGCACCTAAGGAGCAACTAAAGAAGATATAAGTGTAACAGATTAACAACAAATCCCATTTTTGTTGTCAGGGCAACACAATGGATGACAAAACTGTCACAGAAGCCATTAATCATTGTTAATTATGACATCACTGAGTTATGACAACCATCACAAATATGATCTTATAATTGAAGAAAGCATAGATTCCCTTTATACCTGGAAAAAACTGTTAACCATTTCCATAAAAGACAATTCTGCTCTTTGCAGGGGGAAACCACTTTGAACTCTCTCTCACAAAGCACTAACATTGTTATGGGAATTATCACTGCGAAAGCAGAATTCTTTCCCCCAGCAAGCAAGCTCAAACATCATCTGAAGTGTTGTCTAGAATGCAAATACAATGAGAATCACAGATACCTACTGGACACAGCTCTGCTCACAAGATCTCAGGGAAAGTTTCAGACTCAGAGGCAGGGTGGCTAAAGATCCCTGAGCTAAAAAGGAAACCCTAGAAGGCATCAGCTTTCTGGGTTCAGGTAAGCCCTAATGTGAACTTACTATGGATCCAGAGTTGCCCTAGTGTAAAGACAATTTTGGTTATGATGGGGTGACCAGCAGATTGAGACTGTAGTGAACTTTATGGCCAGTTAGAAGGAGGTGCAATGGGAGTGAGAGTGGCTGATTACCGGGGAGACAGGAGAGAATGCAGGGGTTGGGGGTTATGTCAGTTAGAGTGGGCTGTTGGGAGAGAGGGAGGGAAAGTGATGAGAGGTTTTGAGGGAATGGGAGGTATAGTATTAATTCTACTTTGAGCATACAAGTTATTTATGCTGTTGTTATATTGAGTTGTTTGCATATTCCTAATTCACCCAAAGTATTCTGATCCTGTTAACTGTAAAATAAACCCAATGCCTATGTTTAAGAAAGGTCTAGGAGTGTACTGCTTTCTAGACTGATGGTACAGTTTGAACAACTACACACCCGGAAATATTTTGCTTACGATTTGGTACAAGTGGTGCCGTCTATTTGGGTGAACAAGTCACCGTTAGAATATCAATCCAGATATTCTTGGTTCAGTTCATATATATTTTTAACTGATTAAGCATTATGAGTACCAAGCAACCTGACATTTCTGTGGATGAAGCAGCTGCAATCCCAATGGCAGTCCATCAGCCCATATTTAATCCTTCACCCTATAATGGTGAAGGGCAGACTTGGACTGATTTGAAATGGTACACTTCAAAATGATAGCTGATACAAATGGCTGGACTAAGACCACCAAAGCAAAATTTCTGGGCTTATTCTTGCAAGGTAAAGCTCATGAAGCTTACTTGTGGTTAAAATGAGAGGTGCAGAAAGAATATGAACTGGTAGCAGCTCGCCAAAAAACATTAGAGCCAGTGGTCTCACCTGAATGGAATTGATCTATCTTATACAACCATCAACAGGAAGAGTGAATTACTTTTAGGGATGGGCACATGTGTCAATTTTGGTTTTTCTCTGCCTTCAGTTCATCCTGTCCTATTTTCACATCAGTCACTTGGCAGCATATGATAAGGTTTGAATCAGATCCTGGATTTTCTTATTGTTTGTTTAAAATTGCTTAGCTATATGTGTGTGCACGCGTACACATGCGTGCATGTGCTGTCTGTTTATATGTTTGTATGTAACTGGTTTTATACTATGTATACTATTGTATTTTTAAGGTTTTTAATCTTTGTAAACTGCCCAGAGAGCTTCGGCTATTGGGCAGAATAGAAATGTAAGAAATGAAAATGAAATGAAACATCCGTTTGTTTGTTTTTATTTTTTTTAAAGTCTGCTGGAAATTCATATGAATTTTTTTACACATTTCTCCTAATACATGCATTTTTGTATGCACATTTGCCTAATATACACATTTTTGTGAGTTGTTTTCCTTTATATAATTTTTGATACATTTCTTTCACTAATATAGGTATGCATTTTGTGCACTTTCCTCTAATATACACATTTCTGGTGTGCATTTTTTCTTAATATATGCATTTTTGTACACATTTTTTGTTCAGAGAATTGCAATATCTGGAAAAGTGCAAATACTGAAGGACAACTGCATTGCAGTTCACATATTGATTTGGGAATTGCAAAATCTGGTAAGTTCATATCAATATGTGAACAGTACAAAATTCTCCCCCATCACTAGAGTGATTTTGGTTGTGTTTTGCGATGATTGGGGATGAGAACTTAGCTAAATCTGCCCTCTTATGCATAGGATGTTTTCATTAAAAATAATTCATTGAGCATGCCATGCAAGGACATCAGCAAATGCAGCTCCATTTGTCTAAACCAAAAAATATGGAGGAGGCTATGGAGATGATGAGTGAACTGTACTTGGTGAAAGTGATTGAGGCCATCAGCAGGAGAGAAAGTTTGTGCCTCTGGTGCAGCCCCTCACAGAGAATTAAAAAGGTCATTCTAAAGTGGGACCTGAGGATCCTAATTTATAGACTATGTTGACTATGTTGAGAAAGCTGCAAAAGGATATTGCTGTTTTGAAAAGTGCTGGTGAGAGTGCACTGGGAAACACTCAGTGGTAGAATGATCATCTTGAGGAATAAGAAAGAGAGATGAACACTTGGGGAAGAAGCTGCTGGGAATGTGGCCAGCTAGGGCATTTCAGGAGAGAATGTCCCTAGCATCAAGGGCAGAAGCCTCAGGGAAACTAACTTTGGCAGCTGAGATGGGGCCCTCTGTTGCCTATGGATCTCTAGGTCCCTTTCCTGAAGTTTTGGTTAATGGACTGAGAGAAGTTGGGCATTATCTTGAAGGGGGTGTGGAAGATGCTAGGGCACAAATATCAGTCCTCCATGCTCAGAACACAAAATAACCAAAACAGCAGCATGGAACTTTTGGCCTTGTAATGTTATTGTAAAAGTAGTGAAAGGTGGAACACTTCCCACTGAAGGTGTTGCTCAAGAATTTTGGTGGCTTGCATCTTAGCCAGGATTACTCTGGGGACTATACCAAATGATTTATTTATTAATAACTGACTTTCGTAAGAAATATCTAGTTGACAGTCATTTTGCCAGTGGTACTTGTTTTCTTTTAGGGCAAAAGTTTCCTTTGAGAATGATCCAACCCAGGCCAGACACGTTGGAGGTGGTAGTCTTGCAAAATACGGCCATTGCCCTAAGGACTGAAATGCTGGTGAGTAGAAATCTGAAGGGGGAAGTCAAGCTGGGACAGAAGGGTCATTGTAGGCTTGGCCAACATTGCAAGCAGAAGTATTAATTGGGAGATCCATTAATAAAGTGTATGAAATAAGTGGTTGCTAATCTGGGTTGCTAATTTGATACTGACATCACACACTTTGTATCAGGACACTGTAACTTTTGACACCAGTGTGAGGGTGGATCAGAAAGAGACCTGTCATGTGTGACAATATCAGGTTAAGAGGAGGTACCATGCCTCCACAAGATCCAACTGTACGGTTACTCAAATCACAGAAGAAGTTTTATTAGATTAGTGATAGCTGGAGCCTAATCAGTTAAGAAGTGCCCAACAGGCCCTGTTAGTTTTCTGACGTGTTTAGTCAAGGAGTCATGACTTGGGTCATACAAATTAGATGAAATGTCATATTAATACTCAGGATCATCAGGCTATATAATGTTGCCCAGCTGCGGGAGATGCAAGGGAGATAAATTATTCAACCATCTACCAGTCCCTGGGCTGCCTGGGCTGTGTAGTCTTAGAAGGGGGGGGGGGGAATGGCAGTGCCTAGTTTTGTGTGGATTACTGGTGGCTGAATGATGTGAATATCAAGGATGCATATCTAGTGCAAAGAACTGATGATATCTTGGATTTGTTAGCCAACGTTCTGTAGTTTTCCACCTTAGAACTGGCTCGTGGTTATTGGCAGATGGAGATGAACGCAGAAGATAAAGAAAAAACAGCTGTCTTCACTTGGCAAGGCTTATGTACGGTAAGTTCAATGTCATGCCTTTTGGTCTTTGTAATGCTTCTAGTATACTTCAGAGACTTATGGAAGTGGTGCTATGCTTGTCTCCAGGAAACCTCCTACTTGGTCTATTTAGATGACATTATCATTGTTGGATGAACATTTGATGAACATTTGTAAAAACTATGTGAGGTATTGCAAGGCCTATGGGAAGCTAACTTAAAAGTCAAGCCATCAAAGTGTGCATTTAGTAGTTCAATATCAGGGACATGTTATTTCACCAAAAGGTTTGGCAAAAGACCCTGGCAAGATGGAAACTGAGGACATGGCCGATCCTTAAGACTATAACTGAAATCAGGAGTTTTCTGGGGCTTGCAATTTATTATAGGAGGTTTTTGAAACAGTTTGCCACTATAGCTAACCCTCTGTTTCAAATGATCAACAAAGGGGTTACTTTTTAATGGACAAACGAGTGTGATGGGGCCTTTTTGAAGCTTGAAAGGTGTTTAATACCTGCCCCTATTTTGGCATATCCAGATCCAGCATTGTCCTTCATATTAGATACTGATGTTAGTGAAGTGGACATTGGAGCTCTTTTATCTCAGGAGCTTGAGGCTCAGGAAAGAGCGATGGTACATGCTAGCTATGCACTGAATAAGGCTGATTACAAATATACTATGACATGTAAATAACTTTTGGCTGTTGTAAAATTTACAAAGCATTTTCAACATTTTCTTCTAGGTTATAAGTTTATGCTGTGGGCTGATCACAGCTCATTATGCTGGCTCCATAACTATCATGAACTGGAAGGGTGGCTGGCTTTCTGGTTGGAGCAATTATCACAATATGACTATTGCATGGTGCACTGTCCAGATAACAGACATTCAAATGCTGATGCTTTATCCAGAAGACTTCAGGGACAGCATAAAAAGGAGGAATCAATAGTTGAACTAAGATTTGTTACAATTCAGGGATCAGATTGGGCAACAGAAAATGAGGGGGAAAGGAGACATTACTACAGTATCAGGATGACGATAAAAGCATTAAGTTGCTTTTTTTTTAATGGAAGAATGAAGGATGTCAACTGTGTTCAGAGGAGGGCCTGGCTTATCCATGGCTAGGGAAATATAGAAATGTGTGCCCTGTCCTATATGTGCAAGATAGTGTGCTCTTGAGAAAGCAAATAGGAGAGAAGGGACAATTTCCCATAGTTGAAATTGTGGTGCCCTCTGAGGTCATAAAGGGGATCCTAGAAGCTTTGCATGATAACTCTACAGCAGGTCACTTGGAAATACAAAAAGTAGCCCAGAAAGTCCGTGCACATTACAATTGGGTCAGTTGAAGGAAGGAAGTAGATACTGGTGCCAAAGTTGCACCATACTTGCACCATACTGGGAAATTGTCAGAACAGCTGCAAGAGCTTCAGTTATGTTTTCTCTAACAAGATGACCATTGGAATGGATAGCAATGGACACTCTAGGCCCATCACCAATCACTCCTCAAGATCAGTGTTTTGTCCTACTAGTTTTTATTTATTTATTTTATTTATTATATTTATGAATCGCCCATCTGGCCAGACATCCAGCCACTCTGATAAAACTTATGCACTTCCAGATCAGGAAGCTATTACAGTTGCTCAGGCTTTAGTGGAAAATGTTACTTACCTTCATGGTCCTCACAACATCCATAATGACGGGGGTACAAACTTTAAATCTCATTTATTTTGGGAGGTGTGTGATCATTTTAAAATAAACAAGACCTAAACTACAACATATCAGCCTCAATCAGATGGGGCGTTATTAAGTGCCTCAACAGAACACTGGGAGATATTCTAGCCTCCTTTGTAAATTCCAGAGAACAAGACTGGGATAAATTGCTGCGATATGTAATGACATCTTATAGAAGTAGTGTTCAGTCTACCACAGGATTTATGCCATATAAGCTCTGTTTGGTTGAGTGATCTGTTAAACTGTAGAGTTGTTGGGTGGAATAGAAACCTCTGAAGGTACACACGTGTGTCAGAGTATGTATAGCCTTTGGCTGGATATTTAACCACTGTGAAAGAAAGTGTTATCAGACACCAAGTTCAGGCTACCCAGCATCAGAAAAGACCAATATGATCTAAGGTCACCTCTCAACCATATCAGACTGATGAATTAGTATGGGTAAAAAATGAATCACATCAAAGAGGACAATGTACTACATTCAAGTGAACACATAAGGGTCCATTTTGCATGGTAAAAATATTGTCTCCAATTTTATATGAATTGTAAGGTCACGATGCACAGACATTCATGAGTTCACTACAAACTCATGAAACCATCTTTGAGACTTACTAAGAATGATAAAGAGCCTGTATTGGATCAAGGTCCAGGTGCAATTAGAACACAACACACCAGAAGGACTACAATATTTCCATCTTGAGTGTTCTGTTCACATCAGAGATGGAGGGAAGAAACCATTTCACCAGACCAGAAAGTGTACCCAACATTTAACCCTAGTAAATGGGAACCCTGGCCTGATTTAGATCCAGAGGATAGTGGTATCACTAACAGTCAAGGGGGGAAACGAGATGCTTCAGAGGTTGGTCTTCATCAGAGTTACAAACTACATCCCAAAACACCATTAAGATGCTCCTGAAATAAATTTACCTACTTGATCTGTAAGGCATTGGAGGCTGCCTGCATAGTTACAAGACTTTGCCATGGCCCAATAAGGAATGCAAGGATGCATTAGCATTAAGAGACAAGTGGTGTATGTGGGAGTGACCAATTGGCACGGGAGTGAGTGTGTGGCTGGTTACTAGGGGAACAGGAAAGAGGAGGGGGAGTTAGGTCAGTTAGAGTGGGTAGTTAGAAGAAATGGAGGAAAAGTGATGAGAGGTTTTGAGGTAATGGGAACTATAGGGTTAATTCTACTTTGAGCATATGAGTTATTTAAACTGTTGTTGTTATACTTGGTTGTTTGCATATTCCTTGTTCACTCAAAATATTCTGATAAAGGTCCAGGGGCGTATTGTTTTCTAAACTAAACATGCATTGGTAGCGAGGAAATATTTCATTTACCCTGTGTTGGTTTGGGTTACTACACAATTCATGACAGCACAGCAGTGCCAGTACTCATTATATAGATCTTGAGTAATATGTAACTTTTCATCAAGCAGAATGAAAAGGTGGAAACTTCTCAATTATGTAGAAATAAAGCTGGGTAGAAATGCAAATATACGCAATATCTTTAAACTAACCATATATAAGCTACGGGGATTGTTTTTAGACAGTTACACAGAAACAGATACAAATATTCTAATGCCATGGCTGCATACTCCCAATGTACAATGTATTTATTTGTTAACTATATGTATTCATAGGCCACCCTATAACAGAGTTCTTAGGGTGGCTCACAAGAATAAATAAAACAATTTAAAATTCAATAACATAAAACAAACAATAAATGTATAATATAGCATAAAAACACAAGAAATACAAAACAAGTTTAAAAGATCCCCATTCACGGTGTGGGCTAGAGGAATCAAAGCAAATAACTGCTACATAAATGAACCCAAAGTCCAGTGAATTGCCTCATTTTCTCAATTGTATTTGTAACTTGAAGCAGAACTGAGCCCATTTGCCTTTTATTTGTGTGTAAGGAGCTACAGACTTTAATGGTATTCAGTAAATACAGTAATACCTCGGATTGCGAGTAACCCGGTATGCGAGCTTCTCGTAAGACGGACGAGCAAAATTTTAGCATAAATTTAAATTTGAAAGACGAGCAAGTCTCACAACATGAGCCACACGCTCGGCCGTCGTCACACCTCCCACTGCTTTGCCTAAGGGCAGGGAGCCGCCGCTCACTCTGCAGGTTGTTGATCCTCCACATCTCTCTCCTTCTCTCCCCCTTCTCTCTCTCTCTCTCTCTCTCAAATTTTCATTAGCTGTTTTGAGATATTCTGTCTAAAGGCAAAGCAAGCCAGCTCCCTGGCAGGGAGCCCCGTGGAGGCGCGGCGCGGCTCCCTGCTGAGTTTCCATTATTTCTTATGAGGAAACTCGTTTTGATATACGAGTGTTTTGGATTACGAGCATGGTTCTGGAACGAATTATGCTCGTAATCCAAGGTATTACTGTATGTAATATTGACATCCTGAGCTTCAGGCACTCTGCCTCATCTTTGCCAAATACAGAAGAGGAGTGCACTGACTCCAGTCTTACATGGGCCCAGGAAGCACACAGCAAGACTTCTGCTCAGCTCCCAGAAGGATCCAGATTCAAGGCACCCTGCTAAGAGAGGTCCAAGCCCTTCTTTTCAATAGTATCCTTAAACAATCTTGTCTGGTTTACATTTTGTGCAAATGACTTTGTTGTCTGTAGCCATGCCACATCATTCTATGATCTCTTCAGATGTGGTAAGATCAGGGGAAGTCAGAATTTGTTTGGACACCTAAACAGAATATCAAAGGATTTAGTAGATGGCACTCTTTTGAGTTAGTATTGAGTCATGCAGTTATCTAGCACTTGCAAGCACTGTGCAGCTGGATGTATTTTGATTACTGTCCAGGCAAATTGTTAGGAATAAAGCTGAGCAGAATATCTAGCAAATATTTTGTGTGTGTGAAAAGTGGGCTTTAGAGGCCAAAAAGTTTCTCCAAGACCTGGAAAGGCTTACCTTTTGTCACTGGTTCATAAATATTCACAACTCTGGGCAGCTGCAGCCACACCGCCATTTTCTGTTGAAAAAATAGCACTACCTCCTAGTGACAGCCAACCCGATTTAGCTACATGCTGACACCACTAAGAGCAATGCTTATTCAAGAAACACTGCCCTCACTTTGAACTAGCTTTGGATTCCCTCCGTGACATTATCATATAGTCAAATCTCATTGGCTGCCTAACAATATTACTGTTATTAGGAAGGAGGACTATTTTTCAATAGCCCATTTAGGGCTGCAAAGAGGTTCATAATGGAACATTGTGGCTGCCCCTGAATGCCAGGTACTGGGAGGCACAGGTTGCGGAAATGTGTGTCATGAGTGGCGTGCTTTCTGCTTGCTGTGCCCTCCCCCCTGCAAAAAACAAAAAAAACCCCAAAAAAACCCCCACATCCCCCAACAAAGCCCCCCCCCATTCTCTGAAAAGAGGGGGCACATTTCAAGGGGGAAGAGAATGTTCACCAAATGTGCTCCCCTGTTTTGGTTTCCTAAGTGTTATCCTTTTATTGTCCCTGAGCCAGTGCAGCGCTGCTTGTTTTATTCTATTCCTGTAAGTACTCCAGGTTGATATTTCACTATCTTTTGTTAGGAATGCTATATTCTGACTAAGAATAATTTCTGGTATTAAGGCTTCCAGTACTTCTCTTCTCAAGACACTGCTCTCCTTGAAGCTCCACCTCAATAGTAAAGCAAGTTTGGGGAAAGAGAATACGGATAGCAATGGCATAGCACTTTGGAGAATGTGAGGAAGTTACCGTAGCTGCCCTTCTCTGTGTGTATGTTTGTGCATATCCTCTGCTGTGCCCTCTCTTCCCCCCCCTTCCTTTCCCTGTACTGCCATCTCCCTTGTGTGTCTGCCCCTCACCTTCAGAGGTCTACCCCCTGAGCTGCCATTTTGTGACTGACTACAGCTAGTGGACCCAGGCCCAGTGTGAGCTCTCTTGCCACCTGAACCAAAAGAACGTGCGCTGCCACTGCAGAACCCTCCCTCCCTGCCATCACCGCTGCAGTGCAACCAACCCTCCCTCCCTGCTGCCACCAGGCCCAGCCCTGAGAGCCCACCGCCTTTCCTTTGCTGCTGCGCGGGGACTCTCTGGGCTGGGGGCGGCAGGAAGGGTGGGCTGTGAAGTGGCAGCAGGGAGGGTAGCATGGCAGGAGGGAGCTCTGATGTTGTGGCTCTGGGGTCTTGCAAGACCTCAGCACATAGCCAAGATATCGTGAGGTGAGATCTCATGAGAGCCCCACAGCCACAGAGGGCCAGTGGCTGTTCTGAGCAGCTCCACCAGCCACTTTCTTGCTGCGGCAAATGCCATGGCAGGAAAGTGGCTGGTGGGGCTCTCTAGAGCACCCGCTGGAGGTGGAGGTGGGCTCTCCAGGCAGGGGCTGGGGCAAGGGAGCAGCACAATTTGCCACTCTTCCAGCTCCGCCACCTGATGTGAGCACCTCACCCTGCTTCATGGGTGGGATGGTCCTGGGTGGACCCTGGATTTCTGGCTAAAGCACAAAGTAGAACTCATAAGCCCAAAGTTTGCCCTCCCATGATAAATAAGTCTAAGTAGATATAAGTCTACAGTTTTTTTCTAGCCATATGCAGTTGTCCATATAATAAGAATACACAGTATTAGTGGAGGGTAACATAATTGTGCAGCACGTATTCAGAGACAGCAGAGACATAAGAAGATATGGAGAAGCTGTGGGAACAGAGGGAGGCATACTTCAATACATTTGATACACAGAAGGATTTTGCATCCATAAGAAGCAGCAAGGGTATAGAATGATGAAAACTAAGGGTTAGCTGAAATCCTCCTATCAACATCACTGTGTGGAAGTCTGCCCTGAATAGCCAGTTGTCTATGTGAGAGAAAAACAGATATCTCTTTTCACTGAGGGAATGTGGCCACTACTGCCATACATTTCTAGATGTCATGAAACATCCAAAGAGAATAACCCAGTGACTGGTAGCACTGGTGTCCAGTTGCAAAGTAGAGGAATCTCTAGTGTCTTGGGCAGGTCTTGCAAAAAATAAGCATCTCAGAGGGTGATGAACACGAACTATGAGTTGCTGAAAAGTGCTAGAATGTCAGTAAGAGAGATAAAGCTTCTTTTGATATCTCATGGTATTTACATCCTGGAGAATGAGTACAGGGCCTTTGGCCATCATCATTCTTCAGACTAGTGAAGTACTGGGAGTAGAACTGAGGGCAATATTCTCAGGATGGAATGGGTTTTATAGGTTATCTGATAAGCAAAGTGTGTACTTCCAGCATTAACATTGGAGTAAGATGGACACTCTGGAATGACTGAGGAGGAAGGGTAAGGAACTCTACTGAATACTCTGAATGTATGATGGGGAGAATCCAATGGTCTCACATACCAAAGAAACATCAGAGTCTGTCACCAAAGAGGATGGTCAGTTTCAGAGAAAGTCAAAGGGGAGAGGAAGTCATGGTCTCCATCTGGAGGTCCCCAGATTCTTGGAAGTGGACTTTAGTGATCTACCTTTGTTCTTTTAATACTTTGGATAGGAGGGGAAAGAAGCTTTTTTCTGAGACAGTTGCAAAGTAAGGGATTAAGAACTGTAAAAGGTAGGTCTGTGCCACTGCTTGTATCATATGGTCTATGAGAATAAGTGGGTGATTCCTAAGGAGTGTGCTGCAGATCGTTTTCTTAAGATGCTCTAGGCATCTGGGCATTGAACAAACCTTCCCCATCAAATTGGAGGTCTTTGATCCAACCTCTGTTCTCAGAAAGAGCAGTGGAACACAGCAATAGGTGCCTGTGGAGAGCAGTGGATGTGGCCATAACTTGAACTGCAGTCCACTACTTGACATACTGTTGATTTTTATTCTATTATTTTTTTTTCCTGGAGGAAGATTTCAACCTGAAATAATGTTGCTAGTTACTGTCCTCTGGGAGAGTATCAAAAATGGAAAGAACTATTCCCAAAAGAAATATTGAGAGCATGCCATACATGCATGATAATTGGCAATACATACAGAGAGAACAGCGGGAGAGTAAAATTTGTCCACCAACATATCCAGTTCTTTGACTTCTTTATCAGCCATTGGACACTGTTGGTTTTTTCCACCTGAGTGTGCTCCACAGACCACAAGCAAATCTGAAGCCAGATATTTAAAACAAAATAGTGCAACCCTGTTCTTTCACCCTTTAAAATAAATATGGAGGGATTAGATAGGCTTATTTCAAGAGTCCTTTGCTACTTGAAAAGTAGCAAAGTACTGCAGGAAGCATAGAAGTGCCACTAGTGTTCATATATTAGGGGAAACAAGCTGAAACACAGGTTCATTAATAAGCAGTGGAGGTTACAGTATCTCAAGTCTTTGTCACTGAAACATGCAGATAGTTAAGAGATCCTCTGTAGGGGATATTGTTTTAGTGTCATCCACTACATCAGGGGTTTTGTCCTATAACTCCCCTCAGCCCTAGCCACCATAGCCAAAGGTGAGGATGATGGAAATTGTAGGCCAAAACATCTGGAGGGCCACAAGTTCCCACCCCTGTACCACAGGTCAGGAGAGGCCTCTGATGTGTGGCCCATATCATCGGAAAAATCTGTACCATCCTCGGAACCTGGATCCAATTCTCCAAAAGACTCACCATCTTGTTGCAGAGACATCACTACTAACAGTATTAGCTGATCAGATGCTACTGACAAAGGTTCAATCACTGGTTGTTCAGATGGCTGAGACACTAACCCCATTCCAGCATTCCAAATCTGAGGATAGTAAACACATAAGAGGGAGCATGCTAGCCTCGTCACCTCCATTGTTGCTTTCATTGCTCTCTAGACCTGGAGGGTGACTTTGTGAAGAGGAGAGCCTCCTCCATCCATGGGGACTCTTCCATGCAACATAGAGTGCTGATTTTCCAGCGTCCCTGATTGCGTGGCGAGCCCACACGGATAGAGGAGGTTCTCCTCTTCACAACATCACCTTCCATGTGCAGAGGGTGACAAAAGCAATGATGGAGGGGGCGGAGCTAGTGTGCTCCCCCTCCTCACATGTTTACTCTTGTTGGATTTGGAACTCCTGAATAGGGCTACTGACAGCATGTAAGGTGTTGTTGGTGGCTGCATCAGTGTTGATACCGATAATGTAGAGTCAGGTAAAATAGGATTGACTGTAGTTTCAACAGATGGCACAGCAAGAACCACAGGTGCTCCAGGTTGCATAGGTATCAAAGTCATAACAGGCTGAGGCTGTGATGTCAATGAGGCTGAGGGTGGTACAGTTGATGTCAGAAAAACAAGAGTACGGTAGCTTGGAGTGAAGATGTGTAAGTGTAAGTAAGTCCCATTAAACTCAAATTCAATGGAACTTACTTCTGATAGGCGTGTATAGAATTGCACTATTATTTTCTCAATTTCAACATAAACTGGATTCCCAATGTATTTCTATTCCTGGCTAGTGGGTTTTGCTGCTGACATTTGAGGCTTAATTTTATTGAAGCTTGGAAGATTTCAGAAAGAGTAGCATTGGTCAATATAGTAACCACGAATAGAACTTCCATCTTGAGGTATTTTCACTAAGCATGTAATGTGCAGGTTTTCCATTCTCACAATCCTACAACCATTCAATTTACAAGAAAAAGGAGATCTATTATTTCAGACGTAAACCCCTCAATATACACAAAAATAACAACTAGGGCTTCTAGACAAGGTTTTTTATTGTGTAACTGCCCTACCTCATTCATGGAATTTTATGGTGGTAGGTGTCTTGATGATGTCGCCCTCTCATGATTTCCCACTGCTTCTTCTATCTTACCCCACAAGAAATAAATAAATCTGTTAATGAGGAAAAGATGGAGTAGCTGCACTATGTCTTTTGATTGGTAGCACTAACACAGCTGTCCATCTGGAAGCACCTAGTCTCCAAAGTGCTCAGCCACTGATTAGGCTCCTGGTTTGCATCTACTGAGCCTCTCAACGGCAGAGATGTTTTATATAATTGACTACCATTTTGTGATGTATATACATTCCTATTTAGAATCAGTTTGAGGCTTCCAAATTTAATTCCCACGCAAGTGAACCAGAGATACACTCAGTTTGAATAAAACATCTCTTAACTTATTTAATTTTGTACACAAAGCTGTAGTGAAACCAGATATACAGAGTAAAGAAAAATGAGAGCATACCTTTAAAGTTAAAAGCCATAATAAAGTTTAACTATGGTTTCAGGCTGCACTACTCTGATCCAACAAACATAAGACGTCTCCATCATTCAGAAATCCCCAGCAGCCTCATCCTTTTGTTCTGCATTGAGGGTGACAGTAAATACATTCATGTTTCCTTTTAGCCAGGCACTTTCTCACCGCTCTGTCACTTTCAATCATGTCTGAATAGCCACTGTTGGCAGTCTTGGCCATTCTGGCAGACACATCCCTTTTGAGGAAGGATCTGCTCACTCCGGACCCAGCTGAGGTGCGCCCCAACCAGACAGAAAGGGTATGTGGCAAGCAGAAAACAGTCCAGCCATTCAAAGGCTCAAGCTCCTGGTTTACTGTGGAATTACTATGCTAATAGAGAAGTTGTTATGAGCCTCTAAATATGCTCTCTAGAAGAATCATACCAATGGATTTCAGTGATGACTCCATTATGTCTCATTCCCCCTACCACTGTTGTGTGGCTTCGATTCCCCATTCTTATTTAGTAAGGTGGCTGGAGAGCTATTCAGCAGGGCAAGAAGCAAATCTGAGGCAAGGTTGCTGAAGCAGCAGGGGAGCTGTCCACCCAAGGATTTAGGAGTTAAGCTAGGAGCTGGGCAGAATGAGGTGCAGGAGCAACAGTGAGACAGAGACAGCTTTTTAAGGTGGCCTTTCTGCTTTATCTCTTCCAGAAGCATCAGTGGGGCATGATGAATCTGTAGTATACTTTGGTTCATAGATCCTCCTCCGAGTAGGGCTCAGAGATAGAAAACCTTATGCTGCTACCAGACTTCTATTGTACTTTCTGGTCTGGTAATCAGTTTGGACTTATCAGCGTCTATGCTCCTGGTTGATTGTGGAGGGTCTGGAGCCGAGTTTTATGACCAGACACAGGGCATTAGGTTCCCTAACCTTGCAGACTCCCTGGATGGGATGTGTTCCAGAGCGGTGCTCTTGGGGTGTTTTTCAGGGTCCATGGCTTCTCCTTGGTATGTGTTGGGACTGGTGATGGTGTTTTCCACCTCTTAGGAGGTCTCGCCTAATCGTGGCTCTGGGCAGATATATGGTGGGACATGACACAGTGATGTAAGGAGTGTGACAAGTTATGAAGAGCAAAAGGGACAGTTTTCTGTATCTGTCTGCTCCCCTTCCCTCCTTAAGAGCTAAACTAGATGTTATATACAGATGTGTAGAATGACCTCCCAACTTTTTTTTTAACCAAAAGAGACTATTTTGGGCAATGGATCAGTGGGGTTTCATAGATTTCATAATAGAGTTGGAAGGAGCCTACAAGGCTATCGAGTCCAACCCCCTGCTCAATGCAGGAAACTAGAGGAGGGGTCTCCCATCCAAGTAATAACCAAGCTTGACCCTGCTTAGCTTTCCACGCTCAGACAAGCTGGCCCAGCATAAGCCACAGGCCTGTATTTGTGTTTAACTCTTTCTTCACCATCTGTTATTCAACTCAAAATCCCCTTTCTTCCTACAGGGCTCCAGGTATGAGTACTGCCAGTAGACAAATAAAAGTGCATATATATTTTTTTAAATAAAGAAATAAAGTGTACCAAAGTTTAAGAATGGAATTAAAAGAACACCACTTTTTTGGGAGTAATTATTCCAAATGCCTTGTAGATAGCATCTGTGGTTCCTTGCCAGCTGGGGCTAGTGTATCACCTGTAAATAATACACAGGTTTACTAACTCTCATGAGATCTGTGTGTGGGGCCTGAAATGTGAGATTCCTAGCTAACTACAGTACCTGTTTGAAATAAGGAGATATATATAAGTCAGGACTCCCTAATATGTTGTAACAGCAGTACAAGAGTTGCTTTTCCATAGCTTTGGTCTGTACTGCTGCTGAAAGGTTGGCCAGACACTATGTGAGTGAAGCCAATTGTGTGGGTCGTTCACACCTGATAATCACCATTCACCACCACTTCTGGCCAGGTGATGATTGGGTGTGAGGTACTGGGCCTTTGAACATTTCCACAGCTTTAACTCACATCACTGCTGTAAAGAGGCTCTTTGTCACTGTGGTAACGTCCTAAGCAGCCCTCATTTAGCTCCATTTTCAGATGCAGTGCACATAATTATTTTTGTCCAGGGGAGCTTAGTAACAATTTAGAGGAAAGTGGGGCAAGAAGATGCACAGCAAACAGTTGCAACCTATGTGCGTCATGTCCAAGCTCTTCCTAACCTACCGTAGATCCTCCTGCTTTTCTCTAACCTGTTTCCCATGCAAATGAGATGATATTAATGTTCAATTTGGTTCTTTTCCACAAAACTATGCCAGCTTCATCCCTGATACGTAGCACAATTGATGCCACAGGTTGGAGCAGACAATAAAATCTAATCTGCATAGTGTGAAGTTTAAGGCAATATGAGAGAGAGAGAGAGAGAGAGAGAGAGACGAAGGAAATAAAGCACTGTTATTTACTGTATAATGTTTTCTCCAAATACAGGCTGCTTCACATCAATAAGCACAAGAGATGCTTCCTTGCCCCACCAAAGCGGTTGCACAAAGCACAAGCTTGGAGCCAAGCAGGATCTTTTTAATTAAAAGAAGACAGTTTCAGACGTAAGTCCAAGGAAAGCTAATTTTAGCGACAAGGGAGATTTTGACAGAGCAGAATCTGCCAAGCTATGATTATCCAGACCCACAGAGTTGTCATGAAACATAGGCTGTAATTATAAGAATTTTATGCTGTAATTATGCCCTTTATCAACAATTTGGGCTGTGGCCAAGTCACCATAGCACCAAGCTCTAGGGCAGGGGTGGGTACATTTTTCAGTCCAAGGGCCAAATTCCAATCTGAGAAAGGGCTTGGGGGACACATTTCATCTGTGGGCAGGGCCAAAGGCACAGTGGGCAAAGCCAGATGCGATTCTTACAAATTTAAAGCCTACACAGAAATAAGCGGGACAAGCCTCTACATGTCTACTCAGAACCAAGCAGGCCTGATAACATCTCACATACCAAACCTCTGCATGTTTACTCACAGGTAAGCAGGGCTGAATCATTCAGCAGCACTTCCAAATAGTATTCCATACCAAGCCTCTGAATGTCTCTACTCAGAAGTAAGCATGAGCAGCATGTTTACTCACAACTGAACAAGGCAAGCCTCTGCATGTTTACTCAGAAGCAGGACTGAATCACTCAGCAGCTTCTTCACCAAGCTCTGCCCCCTCTCCCCTGGAGGGTAAAGCTCTTATCAACAGCTAATTGGAGATAAGAGCAGTTACCCACTGAGTGCTGAGAAAAGTAGCCTTTTCCAGTGTCCCCTCCTAAACCCTGTGAAAACAATGGGGGAAATGGGGGGGAATCAACTAGAAGAGGGGCTCATGTTTAAAAAGAGGTGTGTCTACCAGCAAAGGCTTCATGGGCCAGTTAGGCTTGTAGGCCAGGGGTTCTCCACCCCTGCTCTAGGGGTATGCAGATCCCTAGAGTAGGATTCCAACAACACCCAGAGCCTCTGTATAAAGCTTCTATGAAGAGCCTCTTTATAACAGCCTCTTCTGTTATAAAAATCTTCATTCAAACTGAACAATCTCGAACCTTTCATATAATGCAGGAAATGCTTTATCCAGCAGCTCGAAGCTGAACAAGCTGCCACTCTTACCACGCTGCTTCTTTCCCCATCTGTCCAATTCTCCTGGTTAAAGACTTCTCTCCAAGAGTGGGTCTCTTATCGTCAGAAGATGAGGATCTCAAATTAGGCCCTTGTTACTCCTATAAAGAGCTATTTCTAGGCTTCTTTTGCAGCTCCACGGAGAACTCTACTCCCAGATGAGGCATACTTCTGTCCTTTCCACTGAATTTCCCCAGACCTTTCCCCCTCCACTAGAGAGGAATGGGCAATATTGATTCAGCCAAAAATGCTTCATTCCATGAGACACAGGTCATGCCAGCAATGTCACTGTTTACAAAGAGCTAAGGCCTGAACAGAGCACATGCCAAACTGGAGCAGGTAAACATTTGATGTATCAAAACCAGTTAACATTTAGGGTACCTGGGGACCAGACCCATCAGACCAGCCAGAGATGCAAATGAGCAGAATCAATATGCGCTATTAGCAGAACAACGATTGGCTCTAGGTCGCACTTATTGCCAATTTCAATATGAGCAATAATGGGTATGTGAGACATCAGACAGGAGAGCTGGAAGATGGAATGGATGAGTACCTGAGTGACTGTCCTTTCTATAAAGAGAAAGGCCAATAAGGGAAATGCCACAACTCCTTGGTTTTAAAGGACAACTAAAATGATAAGGGAGTTGAAGCACCTTCCCTAGAAGGAAAGCCTAAAGCAGCATTCCCTAAACTGGTGGGGATGGTGCGAGTTGTAGTCCAACACATCTGGGCTGCCTTTGCCACTATTTTTAGTGGAAAGGCAAGATATACATTACATTACATAAATAATAAAATTAAGCATAGCGGGTGATGGTTAAAAAAAATATCATTAAGGTGGCACCATAGAGATTTATATCAGCATGAAACATGTGAAGATAGAAATGATTTTGCCCTCTGATAACACTAGAACATAGACACCCCCAAAAATTGATTACGGTAGTAGTAGATTCAAGGCAGAAAATAGAAAGTACTTCTTAACAGGATGTATGGAATTCACTGCCACCTGATATAGTGATGACTACTCTCTTATATGGGTTTAAAAAGGATTAGATAAATTCATGGAAGGTAATCCTTGATATACCTGTTAGTCATGGAGGCGAGATGAAACCTTCATATTCAGAAGAGTATGTAGGTCTGTCCAGCTCACCCATGAAGTGTGTGTGTGTGTGTGGGGGGGGGGGGGACATGAGATGGCAGAGCTGGAAGAGCAGCGAATTATGCCGTTCCCCTGCCCCCAGCCCAGCCCCAGCCTGGAGAGCCAACCAGCACCTCCAGCAGGTGCTTTAGGGAGCTCTGCCAGCCATTTTCCAGCTGTGGCATTTGCCGAGATCTCGCCATGTGCCAAGATCTCACAAGAGCCCAGAGCCACAAGACCGGAATTCCCTGCCATCACTGCCAGACTCCCCACCCTCTCTGCCATCACCAGCTCCAGCCTGGAGAGCCCCCATGCAGCAGCAAAGGAAAGGAGGTGGACTTTCCAGGCTGTGGCTGGCAGCAGCAGGGAAGGAGGGTTGTGCGGCAGTGGTGACAGGGAGGGAGGGTCTCGCGGTGGCAGGGAGGGAAGGTTCCACAGCAACAGCGGTGGCATAGAGGGAGGGTTGTGCGGTAGCAGAGAGGGAGGGTTGCATGGCAGTGGCAGCAGCAGGGAGGGAGGGAAGGTTCTGCAGCGGCACAAGTTCTTTTGCTTCAGGTGGCAAGAGAGCTTGCGCCGGACCTGGGAGTATGAATGTCACTGAATATCACTTGTGGAAGGGAAGGACTGTTGCCTTCATTCTCTGCTGATAGGTTTCCCAGAGGAATCTGGCTGGCCAATGCTGAAAACAGAATGCCTGAATAGATCGATCTGGTCCAGAAGGATTTTTCTTATGAACACTGTACTAGCTCGCCTTGCATCTGAAATGGCACTGGAGATGCCTGATGAATTACCATAGAAAATGGCAGCTCACATGTGGAACTCCTACTGGAAAACATTCCTTTTCACATTATCCAAGTGACTTACCACCCAAAAGACACAATAGGAGTTCAGAGTCTTGTGTTTTTTAAATTAAACCCACTGCATGTCTAAATGAGGTAAAATCAAAGTATTGTGGCTTGACTGCGCTATGGATGGGACTATTATTGACTACGGTCAATTCTTGGCAGCCATTCATCTAAAAACAAGGCACACCAATATTTCGGAGTCTTAGGCAACAGGTTGCGGACCAAACAATATATGGAAACCAATTTTAACTTCCACATGCACACAAGTGACATTCATATCACATGCATATCAGGCCTTTCAACAGGGCATCTTTAACCAACATTAAATTTACTTTCAACGGGGCATCTTCAACCAGCATTAAATTTGCTTTCTCACATAACCTCACAGAGCCAGTATTCTCCAGGGAATATAGCAGATCTAGGAACTCAGGGTTCAAAACCCCCATCAGCTAGGATTTCCCTGTTTGTCTTACCCAAGTCTAAAATGGAACTGATGATATTCTCAAAAGTCCGTTGAGATAGGTCAACAATTAGATATGGAATAAATTGCTATATGTAAGACATATGTAACATTAGAATAGGCTTGGGAGTCTAATATAAGAAGTTGTTGGGAGGACACTATCCTGGACTGATAAACATGGAGAGAAGTATCCTACTGTCAAGTTTCAAGTTATATATCCCCCCCGCCCCCCCACCCCGTGTGTGTGTGTGTGTGTGTGTGTGTGTGTGAGGGTGCCAGATTGTCTGATAACCAAGACATGTGACTCAGAGGATAAGCTGGAACAGGTCAGAAAACCCTGTGCTTCCCTGAAAAAAGTAAAGCAAAGCTCTGTGCATTGTCCTCGACCCCAGAGTTTACTTCAGGAGAGCAAGAGGCAGAGGCGTAGCGTGGGGGGTGCAGGGGGGGCAGGCCGCACCGGGCGCAACATCTGGGGGGGCGCGCTCTCTGCCCCTGCCTGGCTCACCCGTCCGCAGCACAAGCGCCGGCAGGTCCCCGGAGCGCCCCGCGCGGAGCCAGCGCAGGCAGGGAGCCCCGCCCCGCGGGGAGCGGCGGGCGCCGGCTGCCCAGGTCACGTGCACTTCCGAGAGCCAATCCCCGCACGACCCGGGATCTCCTTAAGCGGGCCGCCGGTTGCCATGGGGACGCCGGCCGGGACTGTCGCTATGGAGACGCCGGCCGCGCCCTGCAGCGGGAGGCGCCGCGCGCTGCTGGCCATGATCGGCGAGGTCGCGACGGAACCGGAGCGGGAGGTGGTGCGCCAGAGCCTCGAGCGCAGTGAGCCGGGTGCGCGGGCGGGCTACGCTGCCGCGGCAGCCCCAGCCCAGAGGGCCTCCTGCGCGGGGCTGCGGGCCGGGGAGGCAGGGAAGGAAGCGCCTGTCCGGTGCGCTCTCCAGGGCGTGGAGAGCGCCCCGCCCGCCCCTGCCGCGCCTTCGCCTTCCTGCGCGGCCTGGGCTGGGCCGGGCCCGGTCGGTGGCGCCGTTGCTCTGCTCTGCTCTGCTTGCTCCGCCGGCCGCTGGATCCGCCAAGGTCGCGAGTGGCCAGCTGGCAAAGGAGCGCCCGCGGTCCGGGCTGTGGGCGCGGCGGCGCTGGAGGGCGCCGCTTGCAGGGGCCGCAAGCAAGAGGCGGCTGCCCGCCGGCCGTAACGGCTCTTGGGTTAGGGGGCGCAATCCACGGGTTAGGGGGCGCAAATTACTTGCCTTGCCCCGGGTGCTGACAACCCACGCTACGCCACTGGCAAGAGGGGAGGATTTGCCCAGCTTCAGCAGTCTCCTGCTGTGGCAAAAGTACCTAATCCATAATTCTTCCCTTCAGTGTTCTGGCCTTCTTTCCCCAGCCAGGCTCTGAGCTCTATCAAATATTCATCTCCTTTCTCACTAAATAATAGATCAATGTAATAACAGGCAAAGCGCAGTTAATCACAGCTTTTCAAACCCCACACAAAAGCCACCAGGAGATGGGCAGGGACAGACACAGCAGCAGGGGGGCAGAGACCCAAAGCGTTAGCAGTGACAGCACACATAAGTGGGAAAGGAACTCTATGCCTGGCTCCTGGGCCGTCCCCCGCAAGAGATGCAGCTGCAGGCCTCCTTCGAAGAGAGCTTGTTCTGACATAGCCAGAGCCAACAATCAGATCTTTCTGTCAACAGGTGCCAAGCTGGACAGAGAGGCATAATCTCAATGTAAAGAGAATAAGAATCTGGAATCGGCATAGACCAAGTGATTTAGCAGCAATGGATATTTTAACATTCTGATGGAATGGAAGTAATGGGTGTAATTAAAGGATTGTATCATGTTGGTTCTTTGTTTAAATGTTGGATATTTTGTTCTATTAATTTTTAAATGTTAAGAAACTATGTTTATGGTACCTGTATATTGAAAGGTAAATAAGCTATTTAAAAAAGAATTAGATGTGGGCGGGCAGTGGAGAAATATTCATATTTGCACAGAGGTTTAGTGTACTAGCCTTCCATAACTAGGGGCCAGAGTTTAAACCCCATTCAACGGTAACCACAAGCAAGTATATGGATAGCTTCAGCTTAGGTTCACTGAACCATCACAAAATCATGGAATACTCTAGGCTAGGGGACTGTCAGCCTCTGATTTTGAAAAGTTCAAGGGATTATAGAAGGCATTTGTAAGAAAGAGCTGATGTCCACTGACCAGCTGAACTGAATGGGTACCAATAACTAGAATGACAGAACTGAGGTGCACTGCCAAAAATATCGCTATACCAGTGTAGAAATTACATTACTGCCTTTCTTCTAGAAATGACTTCCCCTAAATCTGTATTGTTGGAGAATGAGTCCTGTCTATGAGAATGGATGCCTTCTTTGCTTGCTTCAGCAAGTACAGATAGCAGGCAGAACTGTGAGATTTATCTGCATCTCTGAAACGGTATAAGCTTATTGGCAACAAACCTACAGAGGGAGACAGTCCCTTGTCACTCCAAGAAGTGTAATTCTCGCCCTAACTCATATCAAGAGACTACTATTGTTTACTTTGACTTTCAATTCATTCTCATAACAAAACATAGGAGACAGTCCTGCTGAGAGCAAGGACACAGCAAATGCTCTTAGGACCCATAGCTGATGCTTGAGCATTACATGACAATTAAGTGCAAAACAAAGCTAATTATGATTGACGGAAGCCCCAGAAGCATTCTGGGTTTCTGGCTCCTTCCAAACCACTCCTCTCTTTTGAGTGACCTTCATCACCAATGAGAAGCAAAAGGAAGCAGTTCCCAATTACAAAGGTACTATCTAGTTGTCCTCAGTTTCCTCTAGCAGACCCAGTGGGCTGCAGTGATTGTGGGACCCAGGTCAGTGTGTGTGTGTGTGTGGGGGGGTACACACTCAGTACCTACCCCACTCCCCCAGCATTCAAGCTGTTGTGCATCATAAGTAGTCACTGCCTACAGTAGAAGTAGAAAGCACTTAGCATCTCTGAGGAATGGGCTGGAAGGAAGGAAGGATAATAGATTAGCTATCTAAACAGATGTGGTGTTTCTTTCAAGGTCATGGGATCATTGCTCATCTTCAAAAATGTAAACTATTTCTTGGCACATCTACAGGTTGCTAGCTTTTGAATGACATCAGCTGCTGCCTCAGAAGTCAGCAGGGAAAATGGCAGAGGCTTCTGCAGGGAAATTCATAAAATGAAATCATTAATTCAGACAGACCTGGGAATTTTTAATATAGCTGTTTGTAAACAGCTCAGGAAACCTCAAAGGAAAGGTGCTATATTAGGGCAAAGTATTATTAAGGATGAAGATGGCTTTTAAATCAAACTAGGTATAACAAAAACATTCTAATAAAGTCCCCATCCAAGGTTTTGTTTTCAGTTGTACAGAAGAGGAGACTAAAAAGTGCATTCTCTTATAATGTTATTATTTCTAGATTGTTGTGGATGTCACATTTCCACTGCTAAGCAGTAACACATTCTTACAGTCATGGCTGAGTGCGGTTTTATTATTTTAAATGGTTGTACTCTGCCTTGATGGGTTTGGGTTTTTTTTAGAAAATAAGGTGGTATATAAATGTTATGAATGAATGAATAAAATACTTGCTAAATTGTATCACTATGCCAAGCGTTCAATACACCTTGGCCTACTAGTAACTCTGTAGAACTTCCAAAACATTTACAAACACTGCAACACTGCATTGAATGATATACCACTTTATATTCCACAAGAGGCTGCTTCAGTAATTTCCATCCTGTGAGGAACACGCCGCAGCCAAATTCTTCCTCTGCAAGACTATGCAGTTAAGGAGAGAGCACAAAACACTCAGGATAACAACCCAGTCCTCACACAGCCAGCCATATACAGGGTGTAGCAAACACATTCTGTTTGCTACAGTTGTGGATCAGTCCTCTGCATTCAACAGAAATAATCATGATTCATCAGGGCCGGATTAAGAGCATTATGGGCCTGGTGCTGAGGATTTTGGTGGGCCTTTTTATGGAAATAAATAAAATGAAGATGCAATTTTATATTAAAACAAAGGGGGATCCATCATTTCCCCCCTTTCTTGTTCCCAGCGACCCTAGGGGCAGCTCCAGGTCCAGCCTTGTAACCATCACATGACCTGCAGAGCCTAATTGTGTGCTTGCCTGCTTTGGGTACCCATCTTGCCTGAGGAAGAGATCTGGAGATCTGTGGAATCCTTGCACTAATTATACGGCGGTCACTTACACATCGCCAGGTGAGAGGAGGAAATGCATTACCAGAAAAAAAAAGAGGGCAAAAGAGGGCACCAACTTGCATATAATGTAGATGTATAAATGCACATTTAGAAATAATAACTATAATTTAAATAAACATACAATACATCATCTCTCCATTGTGGGGAACGGAGACCAGCTGAGCTGTGTGCCCCTTCTCAGCTTGCCGTCCCGGTGCTAATGCTGATGGGCATCTCCAAGGCCCCAGTTGCCTTCATAGGGTTCTTTATCTTTACATGGGACTTGGACAGGGCAGCCCATCAAATAGAGCAGTGTTCTCCAACCTTGGGTCCCCAGATGTTTTTGGCCTACAACTCCCAGCATGCCCCAGCCAGCATAGCAGGACTTTGGGGCCAAAGCAGAATGAGCAGGAGGACCCCCCAACACAGCAGGGCCAACTTACCACAGTTTGAAGTAAGTGAAGGAATACGCACGGCCATCTAAAGAGGAGTGGGGGGGGGAAGGGGGCTGTATACATCCAGAGCTTAAGATTAGGATCACAGGATAGGATCATAGAGTCGGAAGGGGCCTACAAGTCCATCGAGTCCAACCCCCTGCTCAGTGCAGGAAACTAGAGGAGGGGGTCTCCCATCCAAGTAACAACCAGGCCTGACTCTGCTTAGCTTTCCACACTCAGACAAACTGAGCCAGCGTGAGCCACAGGCTTGTTTGTAACCTGACCCTGTCTACACTAGGGGGTGCAGCTGGGATCGCTTTCATTTGGATTTTTGCATAATAATAACAGGTGATATCTTCTCCTCAGATGTAATCTGGTGTAATAGTCATTGCCTCTCCTCAGGGAACGGTGGGAACTGTAGTTCCGACTGAGGAGCCGGCTAAGGATCTCTCACAGAGAATTCTCACCAATGTACAATTATGGCTTCTGTTCTGCCCTTCCTTTGTTAAGGAGCGTTTTTGTTTGTTTGCAGTTTAGAGTGAGAATGGGAGAGAAGGGGGGGGGCTGGATTAGCTGAAGGCTGGAAGGATCCGTTGTTTCAGAGGAGGTCGCCTCCCGACGTAGCCTCATGGGGGGGGCACGTGTTGCTAGCAGCGGCCACGGGGGTGGGGGAGGAAGGATGCGCGCGACATGGCCGCGCGAGCTCAGCTCCTGGGAAGCGCAGGCCGGGCTGGGACGTGCGTGGAGCCGCGATGCGCCCCCGGCAACGGACTCTTACCAGGGCTGGATTCACAGAGAGGGCCTGCCGGTGCCGGCTGACCCAGCTCTTCCCTTCTTCCTCCGCATAATCTCGGAGAAGCGCCCCCGCCCCGCATTCTGCACGTCCGGCAACTCTCGCCCGCGCGCCCGCCGGCCCGACCCCCGCCATGTCGTCTGTTCCTAGCACCAGGGCAGCCTCGCCCACCTGGCCGCCCCTCCCCGCGCTGCAGCTCTTTTAAGTGGAGGGTGCCGCCGAGGACCGGTGAGGAGGTGGCGGCGGGGACAGACAGAGCATCTCTCGCGGAGGCAGGCAGAACACGGCCGGGACTGATCTCCCCACGCCCCATGACCAGGATCGTCTCCTCCCGCGCGTGTGGCTCTCTCTGCGGCTCTCCGCGCCGCGGGTCCAGGCATTGTGGGCCTATTTTGTGGTAGGGGCCTGGAGCTGCAGCTCCAATAGCCCCTATCTTAATCCGGCCCTGTGATTCATGATCTCAAATCAACCTAAGACTTTGGCCGGGACCCAAAGAATGGCATAACTAGTTCTGTGTGTCTATAGGGGCTTTGGCCTTGTGCTTCTCAAATAGCACTCCCTCATGCCACATGGCAAATCATTGTTTAAACTGAGGGGATTTCCAAAAGCAATTTGTGATATGGTGGTGGTTCATGGAAAAAGTCAACTATCCCAGTGGGTATTTATTTTATTTATTTCTTATATTTATACCCCGCCTTTTTTCCTGCAAGGAACGCAAGGCAGCTTACATAATCCTCCTCTCCATTTTATTCTCACAACAACCCTGTGAGGTAGGTTAGGCTGAGAGGCAGTGGCTGGCCCAAAGTCACCCAGTGAGTTTCATGGCTGAGCGGGGACTTGAACCCGGATCTCCTGACTCCCAGTCCAACATTCTCACCACTACGCCACACTGGCTCTCATGCCTAAAGCAGTTATTTGGATCCCAGCAAGTTGCCATTAAAGAGATACAAAAAGACTCTTGAAACTCCTTTACCTTCCACTATTCCACGCATTGCACCTCTTGCAGTCATGGCTCCCCTGATCGGTTGTTCCTGGGCAGGGTGCAGGGGGAGAGAAGAGGGAAGACATCCCTGTTGCTGAAGCAAATGGTCTGATGATCCCTTGCAATGAGGTGTGCATTCTCATAGGTTCCCATGCAAGAAATGTAGTGCAGAGGGCTCCTACCTTCAGATGTGCATTTGGATGGGGATGGTGTTCCTCTGCACTGAACTATTTTCAGCAGAATGCACACATTTGAGTGCGCATCTCAATGTGAGGTAATACTGGCCCAGTGGATGTGTTCTACTCCCATGCAGAGACCTGTCCCCTTGCAAGCAGCTCGCTCCCATTTGCAAATGGGTGCAAAAATCACCAAAAGGTGGGATGTGCTCCAGGGTGTGTGTGTAATGGGTTCACAAACCTCACCCCCCCACACACACACTTTCAGCTAAACATTAATCCCAATGCATGTAGATGCATTTGAGATCATAGTCTGAATGACTAGACTTGCAACCTGTGTAATTATAAACATCCAAACCAGACTATAGTAGCTTCCCCTACTCCCAACACAGCCAACCACAAACAAAGGGGATAAAAATCAATCCATAATGAATATATTGGTGCTGTGAGTTTCTGAAACACTAAGAAGCTGAACCCTCCAGCCTGTATGTTTGAAAAAGTCATTACTCAAGAGGAACCTTTTCTGAAGCACTCACAAACGCACCCTAATATATAAAAACAACCAGAAGAAAAAGCTTTCTATTCCATTCACAAGCAAGTCTTGGTTTCAGACTAGTTGTGATCAGAATGAAAATTCTCCACAAAGGCTCATGGAGCCTTAATACGTACAACAACAAGATGGTTAGAGAATCGGGGGGGGGGGGGATATGAATATTTTATTTATTCTTTTTAATTCATATTCATAACGCTGAAACATGTCAGATTGACAAGTGTGGATACCGGTGCTACATTTCTAAAATGAGAGGTGCTAGGGCTGAAACTGCCTTGAAGGCACACTCTCTGAAATGGAAGCCCATCTCCTGAATTCCATGTGTGTGGAGATAGGTTATGCCTAATCAGTGATGAAAGGAAGCCTCTCTGACATGCAGAATGGCACTTCCTTTTTAAATCTGTGAATGGTCTGGGGACAACTGTTGCTATTACATTGCTGAAGATAAGAGGATGTGAACTTGATCAACACCTGCATGGGAGACTCCTGGGCACTCATGTGAACCAGTCTTAGCTTTCTAAACAGGAAGAGCAGGCTATATATAACAAATGATAAAAGTATGTACATGTTGGTAGGCCAAGTCTTAGCACAAAAAAAAGTCTGTAGGTCCTGCCACAGATTAAGGACTGGTAGAAACTCTGATCAGAAAAGGTTTAGGAGGATCAGTGGTATCTAAATATTCCTTATCAATCGCCTTCCAGTTAGGGTACAGATCTGAAGTTTCATGCTATGTATATTAAGGCAGGCCTCCTTTTTCTCTTTTTAGAGATTGGGGGAAGTAAGGCCAGCAAAAAATTAAGGCTTTGTGTTGCAAATCTGGTTCAGGCAGCAAGCAGAATAGCTCTACAGATTACGGTCATTCTTAATTATCACTTACCTAATAAGAACTGCTCTGAAAACAGTGAAGTAGCTAAAAGAACAATTGGTTCAGTGTTGTTTCCCAATGGGAAACTTCTTACAAGGCAGAGGTGTTCCTTTGAGATGAGTTTTCAGTTGTCATACATCCCTTTAACTGTAGTACACTTCAACATCTTGACTTCTTGCTCCCCATGTAAGTCAGTATCTACCCATGTACATAAACCACTGAATAACCATCAGACAGCACAACTGATGTTCACTGCCTACCTGAACAGCAGCAAGCAAAAAGAAAGGGGGTAAAGACTCAATAACTTATCACAAGCAGCAAGCACACCCTCCTTCTCCCAGGCAAAATGGCTCAGTGGAAGCCTACGCAGTAGGCATCTACTAGCTGGTATCTTCTCAGGGTCTGGCTCCCCAGGAATTGTACAATTTGCCACTGTTATAAAGGTAATATATGAACATTGTTGCTATGTTGAGCTAGTGCATGCATTTTACTACATTTATGGCTTAAGATACATGAGATGGTAGTTTTGATGAGAGCAAATTTATATGCCATATGTAACACATACAATACTTATAAATAGCAGTTGCAAGCTACATATATTTTTGTCTCACAAGATGTGAGCATGTGGGCAGATCCCAGTAACTAGCAGTCTGTGATACTACAGCAGAAATATCAGGAGAACTGCGGATAGCATTGATTTCATGCTCCTACCAATATTACAATCACTTCCTTTATATATATAGGATAACTATCACTGTCAAAATGCCATTTAAAGTTATTCAAAATTCCAAATAGGGCACATAAACAATAGTTTAAAAGAACTGTGTGATTAGAATAGCTAAAATTTGTCTTATCCAAGAGCCTTAGAAGCAAGGATGATTCTTCTTAGAGATGTTGCACATCAGAGGTACAAGGTTCAATGATAGTTTCGGTGTGAATTGTGAAACATGGAGAATATCAGAGAGGAGAGAGAAATGATTCCTCTGAATAATCACAGCAGAGAAGCTGCCCTCCGCCAAAAGCTCAAGGAGAAGCAGCAGCAGCTAAAAGAATAGCATGTAGGAGAGAGGAAGCTGCCTTATACCAAGTCAGACCATTGGCCCATCTAGCTCAGTATTGTCTGCTCTCCAGGGTTTCAGACAGAAGTCTTTCCAAGTGCTACCTGGTGATGCCAGGGATTGAACCTGGGAGCTTTTGTGTGCAAAGCATGTGTTCCACCACTGAGCCAACTGCCCTATGAGACAGAGAATTAAGTCATTGCAGCCTTTCCTCCATTGATACCTTTTTATGGCTTTATTAACAACAACAACAAAAAGATTAACTGAATTGAACTGCAGTACCAGAAATATTTGTATTGGATCAACTTGTACTGCTTTGAAGAGGGGCAAATGTTATGCTCAAAACCTAGCAAGAAACGAACACACGTAAAGATGGACATGAAAATTAAGCCATCATGGTTGCGATCTACACATTAAGCTGGTGTCACTCTATCCCCCCTTTCCTTCATCTGGCACAAAAGGTGAAAACACATGCTCCACTTTCTCCATTTGTTCACAGGGCTGTTGGAATTATAATGATGATTATCATCATCATCATTTTTTGCATAATTGCACATTTTTCTGTGATTCTATCTTCTTTGCTATTAAAAACAATTGAAATCCCCGCCCCCGCCCCCAAAATAAACAATCTATGAGGGTGGCAAACAAGTACAACACCCATCAAAATGAGGAGGAAGAAAGTAACACCAACAAAGCCAACAATGTCCTTTTGGTCTTGGAATAAAAACACAGTATTTACTCATAATTTGCCATCAGTTTAAAAGAGGAGATGGTAAGACACAAAGGTGACGTAAGCCCTCATACATCAACACCACATATGTTTGAACTGCAGTAAACTGCAGAATAACCAAGCCCTTTGAGCCTACTTCAGAGGTAAACAAACAGGTATTTTGTTACCTTAGGGAGCCATACTATGACAACATTTGGGTCGAGGGTGTAAACCAGCACCTATAATTTTTAACAATTACTAATGGTCTAATCAACCATTCTGGTTAAGATCATTAAATAACCTTACCTGTTATACTAACCAAGCCCATAAATGCATTGTAGGTTAAATATATATATGTGTGAAGGGGCTATAGCCCCAAAATAGTATTTGGGGAAATGTAAATGCCATCCTTCAATATAAAACATTATCATGATAGCTAACAACAGAAGAAATGTGGAAGGTCCCAAGTTCCTTCCTTCCTTCCTTCCTTCCTGGAATGTCTGGTTTAAAAGAATCTCAGGAAGTAGAGGTGGGAAAGACTTCTGCCTAAGATCCTAGAAAACTGCTTCTAGTCAGAACAAAGGTGCTGGGTTTGATGAACCAATGGTATGAAGGCAGATCCATGCATTATTTACAAAATGGACTATTTACCCTATCAATAGGTATACTATGTTTCTAGCACTGAGAAGAACAGATTTCCTTTGGTATTTCATAGCAGCATACACCTTCTGGTTCACAGGTACCTGTGATATCTGTTTGAGCATCTTCAGCATCTGCTGCTGCTGCTGCTCTACTTTTCTTCTCCAACTCTTTCATTTCAGGCACGTAGAAATCCCCTTGACGAGCAAGGGGGCATACAAAATAGATTTTGTTGCCTTTGTAGATCTCCAGTCTTGGATGGGCACACAGTTTCCGCTCCTAAAAGAGAGAAAACACAGAGCATTGAAGATTTTTTCCTCTCTCCCATTATGCTACCACCAATGCTTATATTTCTGGACAGTTTTTCAAGATCACTCTCTTGATCAGCAATTCCCAAATGGTGGTCTTTCAGTATTCCAGGGAGATGTTCCTATCCTTGGTATGCATGCCAAGACATATTTGTCCAATTCTCTGTTCTTTATCATCTTCAGACGCCAGGGGACCAAATTTATAAATGGCTGAGCATCTTGTGAAAAGGGGCAAGAGCTTTCAGGCTCTGAGATAAAACAGATAATAAATTGCAAGAGATTGAGAGTGCTTAGCAGATCAATGAACTATTCTGCAGAAGCAGATCCATATTCCATTGTGCTGAATTCTACAACTCCTGCTTTGAACACCAATACAAAATGCTGTGGGATTCATTTGACAAAGAACATATCATGCACAGTAAGTGGGTTGAATAACAGAAAAAGGTTACAATTTAAATCCATTCTAAATTATCATGAGAAAAATACCATTAATGCAAGTTTCCACGTTCTATCTATCTATCTATCTATTTATTATATTTATACACCACCTTTTTTCCTGCAAGGAACACAAGGCAGCTTACATAATTCTCCTCTCCATTTTATCCTCAAAACAACCCTGTGAGGTAGGTTAGGCTAAGAGTCACCCAGTGAGTTTCATGGCTGAGCGGGGACTAGAACCCAGATCTCCCGAGTCCCAGCCCAACACTCTCACCACTATGCCACACTGGTGGTGGTGGTGGTGGTGCTTCTTCTTCTTCTTCTTCTTTTTCTTCTTCTTCTTCTTCTTCTTCTTCTTCTGGTTTATCTAGAAATAATACTACTTCAAGTCCAATTGGGTCAAGGTAAGGCCAAAAGCTAAATGGTAGAGCATATCAAGTAGTAGGACCTGTCCTAGCACATCTAGTTAGAAGATATCTGATAGCAGAACTGAGGGGGGGGGGGGAGACCACAGCCTGAGACCTTGGCGAAATGAAACCTGATGGTACTGCATTATTCTTACTATAAGGCATCTATCAAGCTTGTAAATTTGCTTGACTTATAACACATGGATGAAGTCAGTTCAAGGGTTTGAAAATGCTTTCACAGGCAGTTAACCTGCTAATAATGTATCAGCACTGTTTATGATCTATCTCTTCCCTTCCCCTTTTTTGCAAATATATATTTGTATTGGTTTTTCAATTGTAATACAACAACACACAAAGAAATAGTTTAACTGTGATTGGGGAATAGTCCAACTGGCTCTCCTGAGCCCTACCCCAAAGGACAACAGGTGGATAACTTTCTGTGAGGTCTCTTTTCTCTGCTTTCTGCTGGAGTCATCCTTCAGCTAGCTGGCTCCTTTCACCTACTGTGGTTGGGATGCATTTTCAGCCTTTGAGGTTGAGATCTCTATGGGTTCCTTCACATAGGGATCCTAGTAGACTACCAAGGAAAGGACTCTCCAGTGGCAGAACAGCAGTCCCCTCCCTCAGTTAGTGGCAAGCTTGCCAGAATCCTCTTGTCTGCAACTAGTGGCGCATTCTCTCCTGCCATCTTCCAACTCTCTTCACCCACGTTTGTGCCAACTGACCTTTTATATCAGGCAGTACATTTTGCCCCTTCCCAGGGCTAGCTGCTCTCTGCCTTCTTGCTATTGCCATTACTGCCACACAACTGCTGCTACAAATATGATCATTGCTCACCACAACTACATACACACACCTGCAAAAACAAAACAGCTGCAACATCTACACCATCACAGCTTGTGAGTTTACAAGGACCTCTTTCTGTCTCTTTCCATTTTCTTCAGACTCTCATTCAACCCCTGAGATATAAATAAATTAGGGACTGGGGTATATTAAGAAGTAGTTTTCTCTTACACACTGGTGTTGCGTCAAGGGGATTGGATATATTTAGGTGTACTGGGAGGAGAGATTTTTATTGGATGATTTGGGGAGATGTTTAATAATAATGTTTCCTATTTATACAGCACCTCAAACAGTTGGCACTGTACAGCCTTATTTATCTAATTCACTCTTGGTTTTGTCTATGTATTCTATTCTAGTCTATATAAAATATAAAGCACTGAAAATACTGTATTTCACGTTTGTCTTGGGATTTGGTTTTCAGGTGGCAAGTACCCTGAAACTCTGGGACATGGTAGCATCAAAATTTAAACAAACAAGAATAACCATGAGCAAAGACCTGAAATGCTTACCTCTACACTTTCAAAATTGATTTCTCTCTACTAGCTTGGAGACACATACCCTAATATTTCACTCTGCGCTTCAGGTTTTAAAATGTGTTTGTCCCAGTGATCAATCTGGCCCAGGACTCAGGTTTTTCTTTGGTAGTTCCCTGGAAAACAGATGTTATTCTATTGCCCATTACTAATGCCCTTAGCAATGCTGCCCCAAGCAAGGGGTTTCCAGCTGCTGCTCTTGGCCGGGGACCTGCCACAGTTGAAACCCTTCCCCTTAGCATGAATGTGTGACTCTTCTGAACCAACTCTGAGCTTCTCTGAGTAATCAATATAATCCAGGAAAGACAGATAAAGGAAGTCTTTTTTCAGAAATAAGCAGAGAGGTATGTGTGTGTATCAGTCTGTCAGAATATGTCTCTTCCTTTACCCTTTGTTTTGATACAGTTCCCTGATTCTAGGGGCACCTCAGTCTTTTAAGAGATCCAGTATGCTTGATGAATTAATGCACAGTCAACATAAATGGATTTTCTGCACCCTTTTGACAGCTAAAAGACTAATATTACAACACTGGAAGGATAAGTGCTCACCTCCTATAATGCAATGGATTGGACAGGTTGCTTACCTGTAACTGTAGTTCTTCGAGTGGTCATCTGTGCAGTCACACATATGGGCTCTGCGCCTGCGCTGAGCCAGTCTCGGAAGATTCTTTAGCTGAGTCAAAATGGGCGGGAACCCCTCCCCCACGGTGCTCGCTCCTAGCACGGTTCCCGCCCATTCCCTCAGTTCCTATGAGACCGCCTATTGCGACCCCATGAACCGAGGGACCGCTGTTGGTGTCATCCTATATGTCCTTTGGGTCGTAACAGCAACGCAATTTCTCATCTTTGGGACGAGCTGGAGCGATGCACCCAATCTCCACTGGCAGGTCCATCGAAATCGATAATGACGCCGAGCGGGGATGGATGGGTGGGTTGTGTGACTGCACAGATGACCACTCGAAGAACTACAGTTACAGGTAAGCAACCTGTCCTTCTTCTTCGTGGTCTCTGTGCATCACACATATGGGCAGAGTAGCAAGCTGACTTACCGGCGGTGGGACGGCGTCACATGTCACTGCAGCACCGATGAGAGGACTGCTCTGCCAAAAGCGTTCGCTTCTCGGGCTCGGAGGTCAAGCTTATAGTGTTTGACAAACGTCGAAGGCGCAGACCAAGTGGCCGCTCTACACAGATCCTGTAGAGGAATGCCCCTTCCAAACGCCGTGGATGTTGATTGCGCCCGGGTTGAGTGCGCTCTTATCGCACCCGGCAACTGTCTGTTGCTTAACTGGTAAGCGAGCTTAATTGTCTCTACAATCCATTTGGCGAACCTTTGCCTGGACACAGGTAAGCCCTTTGAATTTTCGCCATAACAGACGAACAGCTGCGTCGATCTCCTAAACGAGGCTGTTCTGTCCTTGTAGAAAGCCAGTGCACGGCGGACGTCTAGAGCGTGCATTCTCTTTTCCAGGTCTGTTGTTGGACTCTGAAAAAAGGCTGGTAGTATTATATCCTGGCTGGTGTGGAATTCGGACACTACTTTTGGGACGAAGGAGGTGTCTGGACGGACAATCACCTTGTCTCTGTGAAAAATCATGTAAGGTGGATCCTCTCTTAGTGCACATAGCTCGCTGGATCTTCTTGCCGAGGTAATGGCGACAAGGAAGGCCGTTTTCCATGTTAGCAACCGATAATCTATGGTGGCGAGCGGTTCAAATGGCTTCTGTTGTAGTGCACGCAGTACCAATGGTAGGTCCCATCCCGGTGTCAAGTCTTTAATCGGAGGAATGGTATTCCTTAGACCTTTCAGGAACTGCTTCACTATTGGGTGAGTGAAGACTGTCCCTGTGGTGGAGTAGGGTCTATTGGCCGAGATTGCCGCCAAGTATACTTTTATAGATGAAAGCTTTAATCCTCTTAGCATTAAAGTGTGTAGATATTCCAGGACAGTTTGTATTGTGCAAGTATTTGGATCTTGCCCTTGTGTCTTGACGAATCTCGAGAATGCCAGCCATTTTCTAGCATAAGATGCTCTTGTTGCTGGTTTGCGTGCCGCTGTTAGGATGTCCTGGATTGCTATTGGTAAATTTTGCACTAGGAGTGACGTATCCTCCATGCCATGAGCGCCAAGCTCTTCAGGTCTGGGTGCCGGATCTCGCCCCGAGCCTGGGTTAATAGAGTTGGTGTGATGGGCAGTGACTTGTATTCCCCTCTGGAAAGGTGGAGAACCTGGGGGAACCACGGTTGTCTGGGCCACCATGGTGCTATCAGGATGCAGTCTGTGCAGTCGTTCCATATTTTCGAGACGACCCGTGTCAACAGAGGAAGGGGTGGAAAGATGTAGAATAGATGCCCCGACCACTGCATCATAAAGGCGTCTGTAATGGACTCTGGATCTGAAGCTGCCCTGCTGCAGAACTGGTGGCATGCTGTGTTCTCTGAGGTAGCGAAGAGGTCTATTTGAGGTTGGCCCCAGATTGAGAAGATCCAATGGAGAACGTCCGGGTCCAACTGCCATTCGTGGGACTGCAGGGAGACTCTGCTGAGGGCGTCCGCTAGGGTATTGTCCTTGCCCGCGATGTGGATCGCCACGAGAGAGATGGACCTTCGGATCGTCCAGTGGAGGATTTTGAGGGTCAGTCTTGTTAGTCTCATGGACCGCGTGCCTCCTTGTTTGTTGAGGTAGGCCACAACGGTCGTGTTGTCCGTGACTACTTGAATGTGATGGTGGTATAGCTCGGACTCCAGCGCCTTCATGGCGTTCCAAACAGCAAGTAGTTCCAGCATGTTGATATGCATCTTGCGTTGAGTGGAATTCCATGTTCCTTGCGTGGTAAGTCCTGCACAGTGTGCTCCCCAACCCAGGAGGGAGGCGTCTGTTGTTAGTATCTTTGTTGGCGTTAGTGGGTGGAAGGGAACCCCCTTGTCCAGATTCCTCCTGTCCGTCCACCATAGCAAAGTCGCTTTGACCGTTCTTGGAATGGGAAGACGAGTGGAAGGGGACTGTCTTTGCGGATTGTAGGAGCGGATGAACCAGTTCTGGAGGGTTCTCATGTGCAGGCGGGCGTAGTTCACGACCTGTATCGTTGAGGCCATGTGGCCCAGGAGGCGCTGGATTGTCTTTGCTGGTGTGGAGCGAGATTGGTACAGACTTTTTGAGAGGGTAAGTATCTTGTCCAATCTGTCTCGTGGTAGATAAGCCCGTCCTTGAACCGAGTTGAGAACCGCCCCTATGAACTGGATCTCCTTGGCCGGAGTGAGGACAGATTTCTTGGCGTTGAGACATAGTCCTAGATCTTTGAGTAGGTGCAATGTCGTGCGGATGGCCGACTCTAGACGAGATTTCGTGGAGTCCACTACCAGCCAGTCGTCGAGGTAGGGGAAGATCCGGATTCCCCTGGCCCTTAGACTTGCACAGATGACTGCCATGCATTTGGTGAACACCCTCGGTGCAGTGGAGAGGCCGAAGGGGAGGACTACGAATTGATAGGCCTCGTCCCCTATCTTGAACCGCAGGTACTTCCGACTGTCTTGGTGAATGGCAATGTGGAAGTATGCGTCCTGCAGGTCTATCGACGCGAACCAATCCGTCTTGCGAAGTAAAGGCAGTATCGACTGGATGGTGACCATTCTGAACTTCTTTGCTGTTATGAAGAAGTTGACAAGTCGGAGGTCCAAGATCGGGCGAAGTCCTCCCCCCTTCTTCAACACTGTGAAGTACCGGGAATAGAGCCCCTCCTGGAGGTGATGTGGGTGGACAGGCTGGATGGCGCCCTTCTGCAACAGAGAGTCCACCTCCTCCAGTAACGGTAGAGTGGGCTGTGTGGTAGTGATGCCGAGGAAGGGGGGGAGAACGTCGAATTCGATCTGGTACCCGTGCTGGATGATGTTGAGGACCCAGCGGTCCGTCGTAATATGGTGCCACGATGGAAGGTAAGTGGCTAGTCTGTCCGTGAATAGGGTAACTGTATTTGACGATTGTGATGGAGTTCGTTGGGTTGTCATAATCGGTGGTGTTGTCGTGTCCGGTGTTTGAGTCATGTCCAGTAAGTATGTCTCGATTCGTGTTAAGTCAAAGACGCCGTTTGCCGAAAGAGTTGCCCTTCCTTGGTCCTTGGTACTTAGGTTGGAAGGGTCTTCTTGGCCCAGAGGGTTGACGGTCTCGTCCTCGTAAGTCTTGATTTTTCTGTGCGAAGCGCGGCCGAAACGGTGCTGCAGGCTGGAACTTTGTCCACTGCTTAGTTTTGAATCTCTGCCTTGGGGCTGCGTTAAGCCCCATCTTTTGCGCTGTGACTTTCGCTTTCTGGGCTGCGTCGAGGGAGTCATCTGTTTTGGTGTTAAAGAGTCCCTCTCCGTCAAATGGCAGGTTCTCTATACGCGCTCTCGCTTCTGTGTTCAGCAACGTTGAGCGGAGCCAAGCATGTCTGCGAAGTGCCACTGAGCTGATAAGTGCCCTCGCGTGGCAATCTGTTTGGTGTCTGGCGTTGTTCATTTGAAGTGTCGCCATGCTCAGGGCTTCCGCCTGCAGCACGCGTGCCAGTTGTCTTTTTTCTTCTGACAGGTCCTCGCATAGGTTGCCTAGTTTTTCTGTCAGGAAGTGTTGGTATCTTGCCATTATTGCCTGGTAGTTTGAGACCCTTAGGCCCAAGGCGCTGGAGGAATACACGCGCCTAGCACAGGCATCCAGCTTTTTGCCCTCCTGATCCACCGGTGTGGTATGTATCTTACTCGAGGTGGACTGGGCAGACTCCACTATAATAGAATTCGGAGCTGGATGGGTAAAGAGGAATTGGGCATCCTCTTTGCGGACGCGATAAAGGGATTCCAGCCTCTTACCCGTTGGAGGGATCACTGCTGGTTTGTTCCAGGTATTTTTGACGACTTTCAGTAGCGCTGGCAGGTAAGGCACCAGTGCCGGTGATGTTTGTGTTGATTGCATCATGTTATACACTGGGTCGTCATCATCAGGCGATTCAATGACAGTCTCTATCCCCAGGGATGCTGTCATTCTCAGCACGTGGTCTGCGAAAGTCCCAAGGTCCTCTGAAGGTGATACTACCGCCCTCGATTCGACTTGGAGATCTGGTGACGACTCGAGGGGGCCAGACAATGTGGAGTCTGAGTCTGAGTATGGTAAATCCGACGAGGATCCTGGGTCTAGATCTTTAGATGGAGCTGGTTTTTTTAGATGTTTCTTTTTACATAGGGCCTTTCTTGGGGATGCTTGGGTCGGAGGGTGACGAGATTTGGAACTCGTAGCCTGGTTTTTGTTTCGTGGGCTAGAGTCTCGTGCAGTCTGTGCGGTGCTGTGATATCGCTCGCGTGGACTCCTACTCCGTGTCGGACCTCTGCGTCCATCGATACCGGGAGGTGAGGATCGATGTCGACTGTGTCCAACATAGGGAGATCTGCGGCGTCGTTCGGCATCGATGGGTGGTGTTCGATGTCGATAGCGATCAGCATAGGGGGAGCTGTGGCGTCGTTCGGCATCGATGGGCTTCCTTCGATGTCGATGGCGATCCCCTGGCGGCGCGCTGCCGGAGGAGGTACTTCGGCGTCGGCGGTCGATTCGGTGCCGAGGCTCGTCGGTGTCGATCGAGTGGCTCCTTGACCTGCGATGTCGACGGTCGGCATCGAGCGATCGGCTTCGATGGCGGCGACGGTCGATGTCTGGCGAAACGGCTGGGCGATTGCGGTCAGTTGAAGACCTTCGATGGCGATGATCTGAGCCGTAGGGAGGGCTGCAATCGGTGTCGGTCGAGACACTTCGGCGGCGGCGTGCGACGCGGTAGGGAGGGCTGTATCGGCGCCGTTCGACATCGATGGAGGGGCTACGGTGCCGGCGGTGCTCGACGTCGTGTCGTAGATCCCGGCGGCGAGAGCCCTCGGTGTCGACCGATGAGTGTCGATGGCGGGGGTTTCCGGTGTCGGCAGCGGTCCGTCTTGGGCTGCCAGCGTCCGCCGGTTTTTCAGCAGCGGCGCGCTGCGTACTACGTCGGGTAGCTTCATCCTCGGATGAGCTATCAGGACGAGTACTGTGAGACCCATGGTCTCTCCGGTGTCGAGGCGATCGATGTCGAGGCGATCGATGCCGAGGCGATCGATGCCGAGGCGATCGATGCCGAGTCGCACTGTCCTCCCGCTCCTGATATATGAGGTCGTCTTTGGATCGTATAGAGGGTCTCTTGGACGCTTGCGATCCAGACCGACTGTGATGCCCAGATGGCTTCAATTGGGGCTCCTCTCCTCTCCTAGGTGAGGTGGAGTGGCGCGATCGAGCCGTTTTAGGCGGGGAGTCTAAAATTTCTCCGTCGGAGATGGACTCTGCCCGGTCTATGGCTGTGTCGAGCTCAATGATCCTCGGAGTCGATAGCTCTTTGTGCACCGATGTCGATCGTCTAGTTGAAGACGGCGATGTCACAGTTTTGGTTGCGTCTTGTTTTTTGTGAGCTACCGAGCCGATTGGCGAAAGGGTCCTTGGTTTCTTTTAGGTTTTTCTCCTGCAGGGCTCTTGTGAGACCTTTTCTTTTGAGGTTGGTCTCTCTCTTTCCCGGTGACTTTTACAGTCGAGGGGGAAGGTTTCTTTGAAGTTGTGGCGCGTGGGAGAGAAGGGCCAGCCGCCGATAGAGTTTGCTGCCACAAAGAGGTTTTGAGCTTTAAAGCCCGCTGCTTTCTAGTCACCTTAGTGAACTTTTTGCAGTGACGGCAAGTCTCTACAATGTGTTCTTGCCCCAGGCATAAAAGGCATAGGGTATGGCCATCTGCTGGGGGTAGCTTTGCGTCGCATTCGGTGCATTTTCTGAACGGGGCCTTAAGGGCCATCGTTTTAGGGGGGGGGAAAGCCAGAAGGAAGATCAACGAAGAATTTTTTTTTTTTTTTTTTTTTTTTGAGTGAAGAAACGAAGGGGAGATAGTTGAATAGTTGAATAATTGAATAGAGATAAGAAGTAGTTAAGTATTTAAGTAGTTAAGTACTCAGCCGTTGGTAGAGGGATAAATCCCTGGAGAACCTTTCGAGAGCTGCTGGTCGCAATGGCGGTCGAAAAGGAACTGAGGGAATGGGCGGGAACCGTGCTAGGAGCGAGCACCGTGGGGGAGGGGTTCCCGCCCATTTTGACTCAGCTAAAGAATCTTCCGAGACTGGCTCAGCGCAGGCGCAGAGCCCATATGTGTGATGCACAGAGACCACGAAGAAGAAGAGGACCTAACACACTTTCAACATTTGAACGGATGGCATATAGATGCCACTCTTGAATGGATACATACATGGATATTTGGTCTGCCTTTGCTGAAGCTTATGTATAATTGATATATTCAAATCTATGTAGTTATATTTTTCCTCCTTTTTTCCTTTTTATGGTTTTATTTTGTTGAAACTTACAATAAAAAATAAATTAAAAAATGTTTTATGAGCAGTACCATTTTATTTATTTATTTTTATACCGCCCAATAGCCGAAGCTCTCTGGGCGGTTCACAGCAATTAACAAGACAGTCCCTGCCCGCAGGCTTACAATCTAAAAAGGCACGACACACAAGGAAAAAGGAATGGGGAGGGAAGAAGGGGGAATATTAATTAATACTCCTGGCAGGGCTGGTGGAATGGCCCTGCGCTCCCTCTCTTCTCCCTCTGCACAGCCTGCTGGAATGGCTGGTGGTGGTGACAGTAGAGGGAGGAGGAGCCTTCAGGAGGGCAGCCTTTCAGCAGGGCTGGTGAAATGGCCCTGCACTCCCTCTCATCTCCCTCCTCTCAGCCTGCTGGAATGGCTGCTGGTGGTGACAGTAAAGGGAGGAGGAGCCTTCATGAGGGAGGCCTTTCAGCAGGGCTGGTGGAATGGCCCTGCGCTCCCTCTCATTTTCAAAGCCTACAGGTGTCAGCTGAGCAGAAGAGCGGGTGGATGGTGAAAGTACAAGTTGGAACGAACTCTGGGACACACTGGAACTGCAGAGGATCAAAGAAGTAAGGCTCCAAAGAGTTATGCAGGAAATGGACTTTGCACTGAAAAAAACAGCTGGCCATGTTAATGAACGCCCACACCCTGCCCGCCTTGCAGCTGCGTTGCTTGACATATATTATGGCTTGTATGGAGTACGTGTCTGAGGGGTGGGGGTGAGATTCTTTGTGAAAATGCTATGAAGGGGTGGGAAGGAGGATTAGTTTCTTTGCTCTAAAATAAATGTCAATGACATAGTGTTGCACAGACTTCTGCTAATGTCCCCAAATAGCCTTTGTTGATCACAGTTCTGCCAGCATATTGTGCAACATGCTTGCTGCTCTGTAACCAGAAGGCATAGGAAGCAAATTCCCCAATAAGCCAGGGATGACACTGCACAGTTCAGTATTAGCAAAAGAATGGCAGAGGAGGACATGCTTGGAAGGTCAAATGAATGGAAATAAAAGAGTGAACATTACAAGAACTGTTGACCCAGGGATTAGGAGCAGGACCAGCTTTTTCTTTCTAGGCTGCCAGGCTCCAGCTCATACCTACCTCATGCTGTCAGTTCCAAGAACCTGTCTCTCCCTTGCCTTCTTGTTGTACAAAGTGCCTTTCCTCTTTGCTTCCCATTGTCAGTTCTGTCTGCTAACAGTTTTCAGCAATGACGGCAGTAGATGAGTTTGGGAGTCTTAGTCTACTTCATAGCAACAAGTTGGGAAAAAATATCTACAAGAACTTTTCTGTAAGCTATTCAATACTTTCTCTGGGAATGGGAGCCCAGCTGAGGACAGGTTTGGGTGCTCTCTCATTCCTCCATATCTTAAGTTATAAGAACCAAATGGTACGTCTTAAGGCTTATCCAGGTGATCAAAAATACAGAGACCCTTAGTGCTATACTCCTGTTAGCTCTGATTCAGCAACAGCAACTGCAGCACAATATTCCATCAGGTAACCTTACAAAAAATCCCTGGCATCTCTAGGTAGGACTGGGAAAGATTCCTGTCTGAAACTTTGGAGAGCTGCTGCCAATATAGACCAGGGCGTGTACAACCCATGGGCCACATAAGTCCATCAGCTGCTCTTGGCGAGGCCTGCAAAACCTGCAGTACACACACTTTTTCCCCATAGCCCAGCCAATCCACCTACCAGCTTCTGCCCACAATCCTAGCAAAAGCTCTTATCCCCAATCAGCAGCTGACCAGAGATAAGAGCTTTTCCACGCTGAACACTGAAAAAGGATCCCTTTCTCAGGGAGAGGGGGTGGGCTTGGGGAGGAAGTTGCTGAATTATTCAGTCCAGCTTACTTCTGTGACTTGTCCTACAGCAGCCTGTCCTGTTTACTTCTGGGTAGACAAGCACAGGTTAGCCCTGCTTACTTGTGAGTAAATATACCACTCATGCTTTTGAGTAGACATGCAACTGCTTGGTATCTGGGATGCTATTTTAAAGTACTACTGAGTTATTGAGTCCTGTTAAGACATGGCAGTGCCTACCATCAGCACTGATGGAGGGTTTTTTGCTTGTCAATAGGGATGCCACAGGCACTATCCAATAGCCATCCATGACACTTGCACAACCTGATTCTCCAATAGCCTTTGCAAGAGCAATGAATACAGTAGCAGAAGAAAAATATTACATCTTCTACAAAACAAAATATTCTGGTATGAATACTGGAAAAATGCTATATTCCAGCTATAGAAGCTCTACCTTTAGCCAGTGTAGACATAATGCTTCCCATTACTTTAGGGATCCAGGAGCAGGCTGGGTCATTCCATGTAAAATCAACCCAAAAATTTGAAAAATTTACCTCACCATCTGCAATTTTTTTTAAAAAAAACTGGCATACTGGTAGACCAGCATGAGAAATGAACATACACCAAATTATAGGTCATTATACCTCACAGTTCAAAAGTACAGTGTGCTCAAAAAATGCCCAAAACACGATTTTTCAGCATTTGTGACTACACAAAAAGTATCATAACTTCCTTCAAAATTGACCTAGAAAGTAAATCATGGTGTCATATGAAAGCTCTCGAATTACCCTTTTATTTGATATGTAACATGAAGCATGCATGTGAAAGATAATATTCAAGGTCATGGTTTCTTTAATTTGACCTTGAATTAAAAAAAAATCTGCTGATTTTTTCCTTCAGATAACCCATATTTACCTTGAGTATATGTACCGATTTCCACAACGGGGTTCTGAACAGTTCAGAAGATGTGAATGTTCTTACACATGCACAGTACCTCCCTACAAAAATTCCACCCCCTTATACACACTAACAACATACTAACTTTTTGCAGGGAAATGAAACTTAAGCTCGCCCCCTCCCTTCAGGAGCTTCCTGGGCCTTCAGGCTGAAACCAAACCAGGCTTGGGTAGGCCTCAAACCTTCACAGAGATATATCTCTTTGGATGTCTACATTAAATCAAGCTTTATTCACAGATTCCGATAAGAAAGAAAAAAGCAGGACTGAACCCGTGACAAGTGCCTGACCCCACTTCTGCTACACTGTGTTCATGACTTTTTAACTTGTTGAACACAATGAGTGAATCACTTTTTAGTCATTGGTGGTGCTGTACTCCATTTCTTATCAAGAATCATTCTGGGAAAACCTGCAAAAGGATTATTTCACAGAGTATGGTTGACAAGATGCACTGGCTACCAGTTGTTTGCCGAGCCGAATTCAAGGTGTTGGCGTTGACCTTTAAAACCCTGTATGGCTCCGGTCCAGTTTATCTCAAGGAGCGCCTCCAGCAACATCAAGTAGGCCAAACAAGATCTGCCACGGATGGCCTTCTTCCTGTCCCATCAGCCAGAGAAACCAGGCTGGTGGGGACTAGGAGTAGGCCTTTTCTGTGGCAGCCCCCAATTTATGGAACTCTCTCCCCAGTGACCTCCACCATGCCACTTCCTTGATTAGCTTCCACTGTGCATTAAAAATGTGGCTTTTCACGCAGGAATATGGGGTGGGTTAGGATTTTTAAGTTTTGTACTGTTTTTAATTGTGTTTTACACTCTATTTTTTTCCTTGTATTTTATTGGACTGTACATTGCTCAGAGTGGCCGGATGACTGGCCAGATGGGCGATTCAAAAATATAATACATACATACATACATACATAAATAAATAAATAAATAGGACTTGTTAATAAAATGTTAACAATCTGATCAGCAATCTGATTCAAAATGTTAACAATCTGATTCAAAAATATAATAAATAAATAAATAAATATTCCTCCATATCTTAACAAAATGTTAACAATCTGATCAGCATATATAAAAGTAAAATAGAAAATCTCATCTATGCACAATAATGTTTTTTCAAGCCCACATCAAAGTAAATCAAAATAACTATGCTAGTAATAGTCCCATTTTGAAATCGAGAACGTTTCCAGGGATGTTAAACATTATTTGAAACAAAAGGAGTTTTTTGTCATTATTCAAGGTCAAAGCTCTGTATATTTATTTTAAAAAATAAAATGAACATGTTTTCCCCAAGCATACTGGTGAGTACCTTTTTTAAAGTACATATTTCAAACCTCATTCTTCTGAAAACAATAGGTATTGACGGTCAGTTAATTCATTGGTTGATTTTACATGGAATGACCTGGCTGTGGGATCACACACTCCCACTCAATTCCTTCTCCTTTCATGTATGAATTTCCTCAGCCTGAATCATGATTCATCATTATGTTGGCACCATTAACCATGGTTAATGTTAACCAGGATGCAAATCACAGGGTACAAATTAATCACAGACAGCACTGGCTGGGTTTGCACAATCACGGTGAAAAAAAGCCCCATCCCCACACAAGCCGGTCATGCGCTGAGCAATTTGCCTAATTACCCTCACAACGTGCAGCTTGCTGTGTTGTTGTTGTTGTTAATAATGATAATAACAACAACAACGGAGAAAGCCTGAGCGCACACACACAGTGACATGAACCCTGACCTAGTTTTCCCTTGTACCTTGGCAAACCTCCTTTGCATAATCCCCACCAGGGGGACAGGAGATACCGTTCCGGTCAGACAGGTAATACGTGACTGCATCTGCATACCATCAATGGGGCACATCTGCCTCAATCACAAGAAGAAGCAGGGACCATCCCGAGGTGAGAGGCAGTCTCAAAGAGCTGCCAAGTATCCCCAAAGGGGACCGGTAAACTCAAGGTGCCACCTTTTCCAGGGCAGGAATAAGCCCACCTGATCACCAAGGGGCGGGGAGGGGGGCGTATAGGGTAGAAAACCCCTCTGCCAGTCCCCACGAGGTTGTTGGGAACACGGGACGGGCTGTCAGCTTCCAACCCTAGCTCTGGCTAGACCAAGCAGCTTCTTACCCTGAGCAGGATGGGCTCGGAGCCGGCTAGGCAGACCACTACGCAAAGTCTGTAAGTCCAGAGTCTTTGATGTGAAGTAACTCTCTCTTACTGCAATACGCTATGCCTCTGTATTGAAGCCTTCCGATATTCAGGTCACGACCTGGTTTTGTTTATGCTATAACATTCCTGGAAGTCTATTAGTTCCGCTCCATTAACCTTATAGTAAATAAAAGTCTATTCTTTGATCTAAATACGGTTACGTGTGATATTTAGGTCGCGGTTGCGTTTAAATCGCTTGATATCCCTGCGAAGGGCAATATCTCAGTGCCGGTTAACCCGTTAAGCGCCGAACTCGTGCCAAAGACCCAGTTGTTGGTCTTCCACAACAACAACAACAACAATAATAATACAGTAATACCTTGGATTGCAAGTAACTTGGTTTGAGAGCGTTTTGCAAGACAAGCAAATTTTTAAATATTTATTTATTTTTTACTTGACATACAAGCAACGTCTTGCAATACAAGTACTGTAATAATAATAATAATAATAATAATAATAATAATAATAATAATAATAATAGTATCCTGCCTTTCTCCCAACACTGGGACCCAAGGAGGCTTACAGCCTTTAAAACTCATACAATTAAAAAAAAGAAAAATACAAAAGTTAAAAATAGAATTAAATCGTCAATAATATTAAAATTAGAGAGAGAGAGAGAGAGAGAGAGAGAGAGAGAGAGAGTTAAAAACAGCATTCCATCACATCACAGGTTAGTCTCAAATGCCTTCCGAAACAGGAAGGTCTTTGCCTGTCTCCGGAAGCTTACCAAGGAGGGTGCCACTCTAGCCTCCCTGGGGAGGGAATTCCAGAGCGCTGGGGCAGCCACGGAGAAGGCCTTCTCCCGTGTTCCCACCAGGTGTGCCTGTGATTGTGGTGGAACTGAGAGAAGGGCCTCCCCCGAGGATCTCAAAATGCAGACAGGCTCGTAGGGGAGAATACAGTCTTTCAGATAACCTGGACCCGAGCCGTATAGAGCTTTAAAGGTCATAAGCAGCACTTTGAATTGTGCCTGGAAACAGACTGCGAGCCAGTGAAGCTGTTGTAACAGAGGAGTTGTGTGCTCCCTGTAACCAGTCCCAGTCAGCAGTCTGGCAGCAGCTCTTTGAACCAGCAGCTCTTTGTCCAAACCCATTGAGGAGCGTGGTGGGGTTGGCTTCGAAAGCACCATAGAACCCATGGCTTGTTGTAGGGTTCTGGGGTGGTTTTGAAGCCACCCCCCACCATGCACCTCACCGTGTTCAGATGACATGGCAAGTCGGGCAGTGCGCAACCAGCTTGCGTGGGAGAGGGAAAAGAAGCCACCCTGGCTGCTTTTCGCTGAGATCATGCAAACCCAGCCACTGAGTGTAAAGTTTAGGATCAGATACCACTGTTCCTGACCAGGCATGTGGGGTGCTTCCACATTAAGTTTTTCCTGTGGAAAAGTCATGCTTCATTCACTCAATTTTTAAACAGGATCAACATGATGTCATCATCAAATCATCGTTCTCCTGCATTTCCCGTGGTTCTTCCATTTTAGCACTATGTTTATTATTTTATCTCTCTTTTTTTTGCTGATCTTTTAATTCCTGCTAAAACACTGTAGCCTACCTTTGAAAAAAAATGAAAGTAATTGCGCAATAGAAACTAAATTTAAAAAGTGCTTTTTAGCATGAATTAAATAATAGGGTTTGGGGTTTTTTTTAAATGACATGCTCAGAATTATCCTTTTCCCACTTACATGACTGTCACACCCACTAGTGTGGACTGAACATAGAGGACTGTATACAGAAAAAAAGCACCATGGCCCCAGAAATGTGGAAAGTTCATTGCAATTTGCATGTAGCTTAAAGCTGAATAGGCAGTGCTATGAGCCATCAACGTGGAAGCGCTCCAGGTGAAAAGATGTTACAATGGCTAGGTTCAGACAACACGATAACCCATGCTCAAGGGTTGAGTATGGGTTGTCATTGAACCATGGGTTGTTGTTGAAACACAGGTTATCATGTTGTCTGAACACAGCCGCAATAACAAACCATGGTTTGTTAACCGCAAACAACCCACAGTTCACAACTCAACGATAAACCATGGGTTCTTTTCATAGGTTGTTCGTGGTTAACAAACCATGGTTTGTTAGCATGGCTGGGTTCAGACAACACAATAAGCCATGTTTCAGCAACAACACATGGTTCAACAACAACCCACACTCAGTCCATACTCAACCCTTGAGTGTGAGTTATCGTGTTGTCTGAATCCAATCAATGTGATTCCACTATGCCACTTAGATCCTAGTATAGTTTAGGCAGCTATACTATACTAGCTATTCCTTGAACTGAACTAAAGGAGTATTTTTTCCTCCAGTATTTTTCATATTTACAAGAGGAAAAAGAAGCAAACAGGATCTGATTTATGAGCTCTGCAGGGAGGTCTGCCTGAATCTAATTATTAAACCAAGATTTGATTAATTCTTCCACCACCCCAACTTCCAGGCAGCTTAAGCAGACAAAATCCTGCCCATGAAAAAAGCAGAAAATATAGCCAATCATGTTAGATGTAAAAAGGCCACAGCCTGCTCCATTCTCCACCAGCTGCTTCCAGGGGTCAGCTTTCTGTCACAATCCTCCAACATTTCCGATACAAAATAGACATGTGGATATACTCTATAACACTGCCTGAGGATACACAAACACCCATGCACACTCTTTAACATTGCTGAAGCCCCTTCAGCACCCGATATATGCTAACAGGATCAGGCCTGGTTATTACCGGTAATTGGATGGGAGACCCCTCCTCTAGTTTCCTGCATTGAGCAGGGGGGTTGGACTTGATAGCCTTGTAGGCTCCTTCCAACTCTATGATCTATGACAGTGATGGCGAACCTTTTTGAGCCCAAGTGCCCAAACTGCAACACAAAACCAACTTATTTATTTCAAAGTGCCTTAAATTTGGCAGGAAGGAGGAGGGGGCACTAGCTAATTGCGCCCCGCTCTGTCTCAGGGCATGGCTCTTCACCGGGCGCGCAAAGATTCGGGCGCGCACGTGCTGTGCTTCTGAGCTGTCTGTTCAGTTAGAAGGAGGGCTGGGTGCCTGAGCAGTCCGCTTGTGGGGGTGGAGATGTTGGAGTGTGCCTGCCTGTGGAGGCCAGCGAGGAATGAGTGGAGAGGAGTTACTATGGAAACCTGACGCTGAATGCAGAAGGGGATGGTCTTTTCGCAATCTGGCGACCAATGGCTCGAGTACCCACAGAGAGGTCCCTGCGTGCCAGCTGTGGCACACGTGCCATAGGTTCGCCATCACTGATCTATGAAATCTATGCTGTATCCACTTATGGTGGGGGTGCACAATCTTTTTGGCCCTGAGGGCAGAATGTGATGCTGGCTCAGGACCACACACTCTCATGTGCATACACACACACACACACACACACACACACCCATCCCTTCCTGATACAGATAACTCTATCCTCGATGAAAAGTTGTCTCTAGCCAGGGGTCCCTAAAACAGGGCCTGTGGGCACCTCCAATGGCACCCGAAAAGGGGTCCCCAACTAGGTGCCTGTGGGCCCCTGAAATGTTTTTAATTTTCCCATTTTCTTTTAAATATGAATATATGGATTTGTATGAAATGCATACAACTTTCTAGCAATTATACATAGGTATCAACAAAAGTGGACCAAATATACAAATAAGTATCCATTTGAAGTTGCCATCTATATGCCACCCGTTCATATATCGAAAGCATTGTAAGGTCTTCAATCCATTGCATTATAGAAGAGTGTTTATCCTTCCGATTTTGTAATATCAGTCTTTTAGCTGTCAAAAGGGTGCAGAGAATCCATTACCCCTTCCATTTGTTAATTTCCATGCAGCAGGTAAATGATTTAAAGGAGTGTGTACATCAGTGAACATTAAAGACCATTCCAGTACAAAATTTATCTGTGTAATAACCTCATCCCAAACAGAAGCAAGTATCAGACATTGCCAAAACATATGTTTAAAAGCATTAGCTGTATTACACCGCCAGCAATTAGCTGGATTAGACAATCCCTTATTAAAGAGATGTTGCAGTGTCCAATAGACACAAAACAAAAGTTTGCGCTGAATAAGACACAGCCTGAGATCCACAGACGCAACAGGTAGACGCCAAAGCAGTGATCCACTGATTAGGCATTTTGTGGTGGTGCCCACAACAGTTTCTCAAAATTCCCAAATGTGCCCATGGGTCCAAAAAGTTTAGGGACCCCTGTCTATAGCTAATAGCAACAGTACAATGGGGGGAAATCAGCAGGGGGGGATGTGGTGGCCGGGGGGGGGCTCAGGGAACCCGTAGTGGGGCACAGTGGATTGCGCATCCTTGACTTATGGGACAGATGGAAGGGAAGCTAGTGCCTTCTGGTGCACATATACATAAACTAAAAACATTTTTAATTTTAAAAATCCTAAAATAATATGAAATCACAATAAGGTCAAATGATTTACCAGGGATGGGTACCAGAAAAGGAGGACAATCAAAGTGTCTTCTAAGGAGATCTACAGGAAGTGTCAATTCTGATGTTGTGTCACTCTACACTAAAGCCGAGCTGCTTTCTCCAAAAACGAAGGTGGTCTCTTTAAGGAAGGAAATGAGCAATATATAAAAAAATCCTAAAAGGCTATGGGCCATTTCCTAATTCAGAGGCCAGTTGTCTTTCTTTTTATTCTTGCAAGCACAATTATCCTGTGGAGCACAAAGATTACTGCTCAAGCCTCACCATTGTCTTCATTTATAGACTCAAGACTCAATACATTTATTTTTAGTAGTACACTCGATGAAGGCTCCTAAACAAGCACAGCATTTGGAAGCAATAAAAAGCTTACTGCATGTCAAACAGAAACCATGCAGGATTGCTTTTTAAAAAATCATCCTGCTTCTATTGAAGTTAAAGCCAAAAAGCTACTGTCATAAATGGGAGAGTTGCTCATTGTGTCAGTATTATTATTTATGTAGTATTTTTCTAGCACCTAACAATATACTATTATATTGTAGCACCTGACAATATACAACTGTGGAGAAAGCCAACCTAAAACCCCTTTCTGACACACACACACTCACCAAGGTGGGGGGAAGGAGACCGGGGGGGGGGGGGGAGACAGCCAGTCTCCACAGAGACCAAAGGGGACAAACAACATCTGCATAGAATCACCCCAGGGGGGAAGGCAGGAAGCATCCCCGGGTTCGTCAATGCTCTCGTATATCAGCCCCATCTACATAAGACTTGAATACCTCGCCAGAGCAGACACTTCGGCACCCATAAGAAAGGACCATTCAACACCACAGGATGGGACCATTAAGCGGCTTCAAAGGGACCCCACCCCACAGGGGGAAGGCGTCACCCCACCTGACCCAAAAGGCCGCCCCTCAGGGAGGGTGGCAACCCACCTGATTGGCAACCCACCTGATTATGGAGGGAGGAGCTACCTGAAACCCAAGGTATAAAACACCCTGCGCAAGGGAACTGAGTTGTTGGACCTGATCAGCAATCTTGCCCCATGCTTGGGGTAAGGGAACAAAGGATCGGCAACCCCGGGTAGCAGAACCCGGCGCGCTCCAGCTAGCTGAAATCACTGGCCGCTTGGGTTGACCGGACCCCGGGAAACCAAGCTGAAATCACTGGCCGCTTGGGTTGACCGGACCCCGGGAAACCAAGCTGAAATCACTGGCCGCTTGGGTTGACCGGATCCCCGGGAAACCAAGCTGAAATCACTCACAAGCCGCTTGGGTAGACCGGACCTCCGCCGGGAACCCAGCTAGCCGCTTGGGTAGACCGGACCTCCGCCAGGAACCCAGCTAGCAGCGTGCGGTTGACCGGGCCTCTGCTGGAGCCCGAGCTGAACTAACTAGCTGAGAGCCCTGAAATCACGGTGTCCTTGAGACCTCTTGCTTGCTACTTTGTACCGTACTGATAAGCTGTATTGCTGGCGTGTGTCTGGGTTTGTGAAGGTAATTTTGTAAATAAACTTGTTTTATAAAAGATACTTTTGTGGCTATAAGTTATCCCTTTGTTCTGGGCTAAGGGTGATAGTCGCTGGGGACCTCGGAGAAGGCCCGCCCCAGGACTCGCTACCCCCTTAGCATTGAACCCGCGCAGAAGACCAGGTTGTCGGTCTTCCACTACAACAAATTTACTCCTACAGTCACTCTTTAGCTGAAGATTCAAGTCAGCATCACTAAAGCCCGATCTCAGATAATGGACACTCAAGTATGGAAGTCTATGGGCAAAAATAAAGTCCTGATTGCCAACACAACTCCTGGTGGTTTGAGAGCACATAATGCAGGCCACATGCTGAAGCTAAGCAGGTATGAGCCGGGTCAGTGCTTGGATGGGTGACTGCCTGGGCTGCCCACATCTGTTCTCCTGCACTGAGCAGGGGGTTGGACTCGATGGCCTTATAGGCCCCTTCCAACTCTATTCCATTCTAAGAGAGTGAGTAGAAGGCCTGACTGAGCAGTCTATTCTTCTCTCACTGCTTTGGAATTTGTAAAAATACAGGTATGCTTGCTTGCTTAATGCCTGGCAATCCTAGGTACAACATTTAGGAGGCAGAAAGAAGGCATCCTCTTTCTGCTCAGAATGCAAAGTTGTACTTTGAAGAAAATAATGGATTGTCCTTATTCTTTTATGTAGGAATCAATGTAAACGAAATAAAAAAGATAGGCCTTTCAAACATTTCAGCACATGGGGTGGCAGGGCAGCAGGAGGATCAAAATGGTACTGTCCCAGCTCCTGGGAACCTTTCCAGTTGAGAGCATCACTCTTTGTCCGAAATAGGTAAACACACTTGGAGCAGGTTTTGAGATGGTTTTATCCATCTACAGCTTTGAAGGTCAGGGACTTTGCAATGATAGCCAACAAAGCAACAGGAGCACTGGTAAACCTCATTTCCAACTGTCTGCACTGCTTCTCCGTAGTATGTTTCACTTTGTTCTTGCTGGGGGACTTCAATGTTCATTCGGGGGCTGCCCTCATAGGGGCACCTCGGGACTTCATGGATACCATGGCTTCCTGGGAGCTGCACCCGATAGTAACTGGACCTACCCATGTAGCCAGTCAGGCACTAGACTTGGTTTTTGTTTCTGGAGAGGGGGGCAATGATCTGGAAATCGGGGGTATATCCACCACCCCCTTGTCATGGTCAGATCACTATCTGGTGGGGTTGGATTTCTTGGTGCCACAACCCCTCTGCAGGGGTGAAGGACCTATTAGGATGGTCCGCCCCAGGCGTCTTATGGATCCGGATGGATTCTTGAACGCGCTTGGGGAACTGGAGCACACAAACGGTGGCTCGGTCGAGACCCTGGTGGATGACTGGAATGCTGCAATCACCGGGGCATTAGACCGAGTGACCCCGAAGCCTGACCAGAGCTCGCACGGCACCTTGGTTTACCCCATTGCTGCGAGCTCTGAAGCAGGAGGTGAGAAGGCTAGAGCGCCGATGGCGTAGATCCCGCTCCGAAGACGATCGAACACAGGTTAGAGCTGCATCTTCAGCCTACCAGGTGGCAGTGGAGGCAGCAAAAAAGAATAGAAAAATTTCTATGCTGCCTCCATCGTGTCTGCGGAGTGCTGCCCCAGGAGGCTGTTCCAAGTGGTTCGGAGCCTGGTTGGTCCAGTTGCTCCGGATCCGATGGAACAATCCAAAGCCTCCTGTGAGGCTTTAGCGAAGCACTTTGCAGATAAAATCGAACGGATTAGGAGTGGGATTTCGTGCGTCGTGGATACAGGAAGTGAGCGGGAGGAGGCCAATGGTAGACCGGTCTTGTGGGATCAGTTCCAGCCTCTTCCTTCTGATGAAGTGGACAAGGTGCTTTCATCGGTGAAGCCAACCATGCTTGATCCTTGCCCGTCCTGGCTCGTTATGAGCTGCAGGCAGAAACTGGGTGAGGGGATCAGGGCAGTGGTGAATGCCTCCCTAGATGAGGGAGTGATCCCATCAGCCATTAAGGAGGCCGCAGTAAGACCACTTTTAAAGAAGCCCTCCTTGGATCCCCAAGACCTGAACAACTTTCGCCCAGTCTCCAATTTGCCATTTCTAGGCAAGGTGATTGAGCGAGTGGTGGAGACTCAGTTGAAGGCACACTTGGATGAAGCCGATTACTTAGATCCATGCCAGTCGGGCTTCAGGCCTGGATATGGGACGGAAACGGCCTTGGTGGATGATATGAGGAGGGCCTTGGATAGGGGCAAAGGCTCCTTCCTAGTCCTCCTCAATCTCTCAGCGGCTTTTGATACCGTGGACCACGGTATCCTCCTGGACCGCATGGAGGGGTTGGGTATCGGAGGCACTGTATTACAGTGGTTCCAGCCCTTCCTCTCTGGAAGGTACCAGAGGGTAGTTCTTGGGGAGGAGGTTTCAGACCCTCGGCTGCTCACTTGTGGGGTGCCGCAGGGTTCCATCCTCTCCCCGATGTTATTCAACATCTACCTAAAGCCGCTGGGGGCTATCATCAGGAGGTTTGGGGTGCGGTGTCATCAATATGCGGATGACACACAGCTCTATCTCTCTTTCAAGTCCTCACCAAGGTTGGCCATTGAGACCCTGTCCAAGTGCCTAGAGGCAGTGCATGGCTGGATGGGAAGGAACATGTTGAAACTTAACCCTGACAAGACCGAGGTACTTCTGGTGGGAGACAAGGGGAGGTTAGGGGATGTTGACCTGGTGCTGAATGGGGTACATCTCCCCCTGAAGGACCAGGTCCGCAGCTTGGGGGTCATTCTAGACTCCCAGCTGTCCATGGAGGCTCAGGTGGCAGCTGTGAGCCGGGCAGTGCTGTATCAACTCCATCTGATACGGCAGCTGCGCCCCTACCTTCCTAATCATCTGCTCCCATCAGCGGTTCATGCCTTGGTCTCCTCTTGCCTAGACTACTGTAATGCGCTCTACGTGGGGTTGCCCTGGAAGACGGTTCGGAAGCTTCAGCTGGTACAGAACGCGGCGGCTCGCCTGATTAAGGGCAGCCGCCAGCATGATCACATCACGCCAGTGCTTAAGGAGTTGCACTGGCTACCAGTTGCTTGCCGAGCCGAATTCAAGGTGTTGGTTTTGACCTTTAAAACCCTACACGGCTCCGGCCCAGTTTATCTCAAGGAGCGCCTCCAGCAACATCAAGTAGGCCGCTCAACAAGATCTGCCACAGACGGCCTTCTCCTTATCCCATCAGCCAGAGCAGCCAGAGCAGCCAGGCTGGTGGGCACTAGGAGGAGGGCCTTTTCTGTGGCAGCCCCCAATTTATGGAACTCTCTCCCCAGTGATCCCCACCATGCCCCTTCCTTGATTAGCTTCCGCCGTGCATTAAAAATGTGGCTTTTCAGGTGGAAATATGGGGTGGGTTAGGATTATTAAGTTTTATACTGTTTTTAATTGTGTTTTACACTCTGTTTTTTCTTGTATTTTATTGGACTGTACATCGCTCAGAGTGGCCGGATGACTGGCCAGATGAGCGATTCAAAAATATAATAAATAAATAAGGCTTAGAATTTCATGTAATGTATTCTTTTTCATTGTTGCAGTAACCAACCTAAAATATTTGGAACGATAGTATGTGGCATAGTTACCCAGGAATCTTTCTAATAAGAACAGTACTTCAGATGAGCTCCTGATATATCAAAGTAGGCAGAGCACATTATTACTACCGTCAAGAAATTAATTACACCAGAATATGGCTAGAGACTTACAAAGAGCATGTTTCAGTGAGGAGGAGGTAGAAAGTGAAAGAGTTGTTGGTTACTTCTGTGACTGGTTCATTGGCTTAACTATAACATAAATCTTTCAGATCTTCTTCTGCAGCTCTTCCTGCTGAAAATGTAACTGCTTTACTGGTCTTCAATCTTAGCCCAAGTTGGCTGCTTGATATTGTAGAACCACAAGCAGTAATTATTCTGTCTTAATTAGGCTGCAATAGATCTTGCACAAGTTATTTGATTTCCAGTGTGATGCATACATCCTTTCCAAGACTGCACAAAAGTCAGAGTGACTAAGATATATCAGCACTTTATAAATGAAAAACTATATTGAGTAGGCACTCAATAAAGGAAGTGATCATTTTGGCAAGTGGCATTTGACTGTGTTCTAAAGATCAGAAAGCTTAAAGCTGGTTGGGACCCCTGGAGAAGGGTCATAGCTCAGTGGTAGAGCACATGATTTGCATTCAAAATGTCCCAGGCTCAATCCTCTCTCTCCAGGTAGAGCTGGACTGGGAAAGACCCGCCTGAAGCCTGAAACCCTCGAGAGCCACTGTCAGTCAGTCAATGTAGAGAATACTGAGCCAGATGGATAATAGCCTGACTCAACATATGGCAGCTTCCTATATTCCTAATCAGAATATGGAGGATGAATGATGGAGAATCTGAAAAGAAAAAGTAAGCCAGGTGTCGAGGAGAAATTATAAGAGTCAGGGTGGTAAGACAGAAATATGAAACTGTGTACTGCATGAACAAAAAGACTAAATGTAGCAAAGGGAGAGTCCCAGTGCTGTCTTTGGGGGTTTTTGTGTATGATTTAATGCAAAGAAGATGGAAAGGGAGACTATCGAGACAGCAGCTGTAGAGGCATTATTCAAAAGGTGAGATCCCATTATTATTCAGATGGGGACTTTGAATAATAAGTTATATGAATAATAACTTATGAGCTGGCATAACAAAGATGCAGGGACCTAAGATGTTGAACAAGTTGTGGACATCAATATCAAGGTTTTTGTTTCCTATGATGATATATTCCAAACCCAGCAGCAAGAAGAGAAACGGTTCCATTAAGGGAACTATTTGTTAGAAGTGGATGTGGAGCTAGCTAATGGGGAAACAGGGCTAAATAGCAGCAGGTGAAAGTAGGGGAAATGGGCCTAATAAAAGCAAGAGAGAATAGGTATCAGAGGCAGAGAGCTTTTTGGACTGGAGGGAATGGGAACCAGAGGCAAAGAACTAGAAAGAGAAGGCAAGGAAAAACAAGCTTTGAAAAATTGGGATTTTGAAGTGACAGTGGAAAAAAGGGAGAAAGAGAGATGGGGACAAAAACAGGGAGTTTAGTTGAAAGTTATGGCTAATCATGGAGAGCAGGCAGGTGGTTGGCTGGAACTCAACCAACTGGCATAGCTTGCTGAGAAGTTAATTTACTGACAAATAAGTCAGTGTTGATTGGGGGAAGGAAACAAGACTAAAATGCAATTAATGAAATACACCTGCAGTGCACATCTAAAAAGAAAGAGGAAGAAACTTACTATAATTTAGTGATGATTCTATAATGCAGTAACTCAACAGTGCAGATACAGAAGTGGCTGGTTTAGAAACAAATTAGAAAGAACCTCTGTTGATTGTGCAGCTAATCAATAAATGGAGTGACTAGATAGAGGCAGCAGAGTTTATTAGGCAAGACACTCAGTCAATGAGCTGGTACAACCTGTCAGCAGGGATCCTGCTCTTAGTGTTATTCTAGTAATACACAGAAAGAGTTTAGCAGGGTTTAATTAACATAGGTCAGCTAGCATCAGGTTTTAAGGTTGGGAGATGCAACTGGAGAAAATGAGGATGATGGGACTTGTACAATAGCAATGCATATGTACTATACAAAGAAAAAATGAGCCAATATCCAAGTCTGTATATTGCCCAATGTATCTGACCTCTATCTTAAACTCAAATTCTATTATCAGAATAAGTCATTTGCATACTTTATTCTAACTTCGATATATGGGTTTTGTTGGGATTTGGAATATTTTGGGTCTAGACGTCATGGGGAACTGTGAAGGGCACAGAAACCTCAACATTGTACACAGACCTCTTTCATTTCTTGAGCAAATAGCATACACTTCTGTGTGTGTTTTTTAAAACTTCTCCCTGCAAATGTAAGGACTAGAAACTTTTTTTTAAAAAAAGTTGAGATCATCAGAAAACCAAATCCAAATTCCATTGTGTGGATATAGTAACACATACCAGCTTCGTCAATAGCATTACTCTCCTGCATCTTCTCATGCCTTCTCCCCTGAACACCATCTATCGAAACAGACTGGACTATCCAATATATACATCAGATAGGAAGGGCACAAACAAGTTGTGGATAGGAGGATGAAAGCATGCAGATACAAGGTGAGTTGAAAGGGTTTGCAAAAAGAAAGATGAAAATATTCTAGATTCAACACAAGTTGTTCTCCAGTACCAACAGCTAGAAAGGAACAAAATCCTCCTTGCTACTTCACCCTAGACTGCATTGTTTGGAAGGAGAGGGGCCGCTGCACACACACACCTATTCCCCATGCCCCCCTAACTAATGAGCCATCTCTGCCACTCGGGTGCCTTTTGCCCAGATCTGTTTCTCCATCTGGTTTAAAGGGCAGCTAGCAAGAAACACAAGCAAACACAGACTGGCGTGCTGCCCCACAGCTGGTGCCCTCAAATAGTTTGGCACAAGATAATTTTCTTTCATAAAGGGCAACTAAGTCCCAGTGGCTAACAAACTCTCCTCTGCCCATTTTTGCCACCTGTTGTAAACTAAGTCTCAACTTTCTTTTGCTGCTGCCAAGAGTGTAAGCTCTTTGGGGGTAGTAATCCTTCTTATTGAACTCTCTATTCCAAGAAGTGGTAACCCAACTTATGTGAAGATTTTGAAGTCTGAAGGGGGGAAAAGCAGAGAGAGTGTTTGCTCAATATGCCCTAGAAGTAGCTGTTTCACGGTCTGCAGTGCTCAATTAACCAACAGTGCCACAGTGATTATTAAATTGCTGGGCACAACCAACGTGAAACAATAAGCAGGGTGCCCATATGCCAGAGGAAAGGTAGAATTAAGCATTACAGAAGACAAGGAGCTGCCACTGAAAATGCCCTCTCTCCCCTGTAATGTCTAGTGAAATTTACCACATGACACCACATCACATGGAGAGTCTCCCTGCCCTCACAAGCAGCAGCTGCCAATGATGTGGAGCAGGGGATGGGACAATTGACCGCCTGATGTTACATTATGCAGTAAGTTCCATTAGACCAGTGTTTCTCAACCTTGGGTCCCCAGATGTTTTTGGCCTACAACTCCCAGCATGCCCCAGCCAGCATAGCTGGCTGGGGCATGCTGGGAGTTGTAGGCCAAAAACATCTGGGGACCCAAGGTTGAGAAACACTGCATTAGACACTGTGGGGAGAGGGGAAGAGCTAGATGCAAGGATATTGGTTGCAGAAGCAGTCCCGTGTCTTCTGTAATGTCTGGTCCCACACAAGATACTCAGCACCTGAAAGGTCAAATAGACCTTTGTGTGAAGGGCCAAAATAAACCAGATACCGCTTCAAGAGCAAGCAGCAGAAATGATGGAAAGATGGGTATACAGATAATAGACCTACACGAGATAGATTGAGAGGGACATTTGAGAGATGAATAAATAAATAGGGGCTGCAGACCAAGGGGAATGTGGCAATTTCATAGATCCATTATAGGCACACACAAAAAGCAACTTCTTCTAATCAGAAAGTTCACAACTGATCTTGGGATATATGTGCAAAGCCTTTTTCCTGCCCAGTCCAACTTGTAACAGTCCTTTTCTCAATTGAAAAGGTGCAAATGCAATTTAAAAGGAGCCAGATAAGCCTCCACCACCAGCTGCTGTTATATATGGCAATAAGCCAAATATGGAACTGGCAGGCAGATGGAATACTAAGATTCAGCTGGAAGCCACACAAACCTAAAACTCTCAGTTCCTCAGAGGGAACTGCCCAGGTCCCTCCAGAGTCAGATGCAAGCAAGGCCATGGCCCTAAGCATATTAAATTGAAAGTAAATATACAATTAATAGGACTTATGAGTAAACTTCTGAGGTGTGGTGGGGACCAACATGGAGCAGGACTTCCTGAGTTGTGGCATCCCACCATTGGAACTCCCTACCCATTTTAGTTCAATAGGCACCCACCATCTCTGCTTTTAGGAGACAACTGAAGAGCTTTTAATTCTCTCTACCATTTAATGGAATCTGATTTTATTGCTGTTACTGACTGCTCTATTATTTATGGCTTTTTATTCTATTTTAATTTTTAACCATTTTATTGTGTTTATTGTTTTTAAATGATGTCAGCTCTCTTGAGAGTCTGGCTGAGAGGTGGGATAGAAATATTTTAATAAAATAAGCAAACACGCGATTAAGACTGGGCTGTGAGAGGGATGCCAAGCACCCCTCCCCTCTCCATCTGGTTTGTTCACTACACTCTTCTGCCTAGGAAGGCCACATGTGCCTAGAATGATTCTCAGCCTCTGGAAACTGCCCCCGACTCCCATATATTTCAGGAATCCCTTAAAATTCTGATCAGATGACACATCTCAATTCTCTCTCTCCCTCTCCCTAAAGCTGACAGTTCTATCACCCTCTTACTCTGCGCACACATATGATGTGCTCTCTCCACCCTACCCTACCCCAACCAGTCTTTTCCTTCTCCTTTTCAGGAATTCGCTATCACAGTACCAATACGAGGCAAGTGGTGACCAATAACATCTCAAGTATATTGTCTGCTACTCACTAGGACAGAGGCGGGAAACACGCAACCTGCAGGCTGCATACAGCCCCCCAGCATGTTTTCCGAGCCTGGCCATGCCACAAAGTGCTGCCACTGAATTTCCACCAAATTTCTCTTCCTCGATTTGCCTTTAAAACAAGGTGCACACTCACTGCGCGCTTTGTCTTAAAGGGGAAGTGTGACTTTTTTGATGGTGCAGCACCAGTGATTTTGGCAGGGAGTGCACCCCCTGGTGCAAATTTGCCCCTGGATCCTCTGACAGTGCCCTAGGACCTTCTAAGATTGCTCCAAATTCATGAAGGGAATTTTAAAAATATATTACTGGAATTAAAAAACAAACAAAAATACCCACTGTATAAATAAGTATCTGGTCTGTTTTCATGAGAAGTTCCTGTCCCTTAAAAAGAACGGCCCAGAATCTCAAGTGACTTGGCACTGACAGGCCCAAGACAAAGTGAAGTGAGAAGGAAGAATGGAAACACTCTATCCCACAGCTGTTTAGAACCTGATGTTGGGTCCATAGGACACATTTAATTCCCCATTTCCAAATCCACACGATTGAGCTCAAAGTGAGCTAAGAAACGTTTCATCCCTGAAATCTCCCTCTCCCTGACAACCCTCCCCCACAACTCCAGCTCAACTGCTGCTCTGTCTTCCACCAAGGAGGCCGTCTTAATTGCTAGTAAAAGGGACTTGCTCTAATTAAAATTTAATTTACAGCTCAACCTGAATTCATTAAAATACAAGTTGAATCCTGTCAAAATTAAAAAATATCGGGGAAGGATTTGTTCGTTCAGCACAATGCCCCCGTGGTGTTTTGTTGGGAAACAGAAGGCAAGCAGGGGCACTAGGGGAAGGGCCTTTGTCAGGCTCAGCTGCTCAAAAATTCAAATACCACCATATAAATGTTTCATTAGTCATCACTCATGGGGTGCTCACAGTGGTTTAATTCACTGTAAAATCTGACCTGGTCAGAACCCCACCAGCAGCCTCTACTGAAAAGGAATAAAATTTGACGTTTAAAATTCATTCCATTTATGTATTTATTTAGATATTTTTTTCCTCTCCTACACCAAGGGGCCAGCCCCTGTGGTGGACAGGTGGATGAGCCAAGGAGATGCAGCAAAAGAAAAGATTTAGTGAGGCTTATGTGTGGATGAAAAATAAAGGCTCCAGATACACAGATGGACAACAACTAGCCTGGGAACCACAGTGTTAGAGGATATGCAATTATGGGACAACCTATCTGCATTTGTGTGTGTTTCCATGCCCAATCCCCTAATCCTGCAAAACATGTGAAAGGAAAGCTGTTCTCTGCAATTACACAAGAGCTGTTGTTCTTGAAGGTTGTTGTTTATAGGTTATCTTTAAAAGTGTCAGGCAACCGTGCATTTTACCTTTCTCTCTTATAATCAGAAGATACAATGATGCTGTACAGTACACCCATTAGAAATGCACTTTAAATAAAAGAAAACTCCAGGGACCAATTCCTGCACTGATAATCACACACAGGTACAAAGCTGGAAGAAAAATAAACAGCTTAAGGGTGCAATCCTTTGGGGATGCCCGTAAGCCTCCGAACTAGGAGGCTTACAGGCATCCAATGCAGAGCGGGAGGAGCGGCAGAGGCTATCTTCTCCTCCCGCTCTGCATTTTTGCTAGACAGCCGTTTTTGGCCATCTAGAAATGGCACTTCAGAGGGGGAGGGAAAGAGGCTGGAGAGTGCCATCAGAATACCTCATATTCTGGCCTCCCCAGTCTCACTCCCTCTTCTCCCCACCGCCTTTGACCCCTCTCCAAGGTTACTTTCCCAACCTCAGAGAGCAGCTGGCGCCGCGGTTCTTTCTGTGCTGGCTGCGAGGGGGCAGGAGATCGGAGTGCCAATTCCCAGCTTCAAGGTCAGAGTGCTGTCTCCGACCTCGGAGCTAGGAATCCGAACTATCCTATGCCCCCCCCCCGCTTACACAATGTCTAGGGGCCATGGGATCATTTCCAAAATGTCTCAAATTTGGTCCTAGTTAACTTGGTTTGAAAAGACACTGATCGGGAACCCTTTTTACTTTCCACATTTAACACGCTGAATTAGTTTGGGCTACTAACCTGATATATGTTGAGTGGATTGGGTTATCAAGGGGCAGCGGGGAGACCACTATCTGGTTAAAATAAAGCTAAATACATATATGCTAAAACCTCACACCCTGTAAAGTTCTAGGCTCTGCCCTGAGAGATGAAAGCCACAAGTATGATGAAAGCCCTGGAAACCAGACAAGTAAGCAGGAGAAAGGAAGAGATGATTAACAGAAGGAATGAAGAGAAAGAGCACAAGGGGAGAAAACCACCATAGTAAGCAATTAAAGGTTTTCTCATCCATGTCACATGCTCCAGGAATTCAACTAGCTTCATATACCCTAAGACTAAGTGCCCTTGGGCCCAAAACAGAGATAATTCACTACCACCTTCTTCCATATATAGTGCCAAAGTCCTATGCTGCCCAATTTTGAAATACTACTGCATAATCCCCTGGAGCTGGTGCCTCAGAATGACTGGACATCACTGTGGTTGCTGCCCACGATTCAAAAGGGTGGAAGTCCACCAAGCTGAAGGCTCAAGTCTGGGTGGGGCTACGTTGAAGGGAGGTCTGTTAGGGTATTGCTTGTGAGAGGTGAGTCTCCTCCCCAGAAGAAGCACAGCCATGGGCTTTGATGACCTTCCAGGAGAAGGGAATGCATTTATTGTCAAATGCTGACTATTTTAATACTAACTCTCCCTTTCCAATATATCTATTTGGGGGGATATAACAACAACATGTAATGATACAACAACATTATAGAAAAGATTTGTACCATCTGTCCATGCCATAGTATTCTCAAAGTGCTTTGCACTGTCTAGTCAGAAATGTTCTATGACAAAACAGCTGTTTCTTGAATGACTAATGGGTCCTAGAGTCCAAATGTTGGCTAATGTCTCAACCCTGTCTTCATTGGTAGTGATGTCCTAAACTTAATTGCTGTAATATGACATTTCTTCAGTGTGTACTGTCTTATCAAATAATTTCCATCTAGCACATAGACAACATTTATCTGCTATCATTTCCTCTTTCCCTATTAGCATAAGCATTTAGGACCATGCTATCAGGCAGACATTGGACTCTAAATAAAGAAAGAAAGAAATCCACGTTTGGTTTTGGTGTGAAAATATCCAACTTCTGTGGTTAAATATTATAAACAATATAAGAAGACATGTATTACATTTATTATTGTGGGTTCCTACCAGATCCAGTGACTAGCAAGCTATCACAAGCACTAGAATCTAGGTGATGCCATCCTGTATTTCACCAGGATCAACCGAAGAACCCATATGGGTGATCTTTACTCTCATTTTGTCCCACCCGCAACTACCTGAGCTCTGTAATGTGTTCAGTTTTCAAATCATGATTATGTATGGCTCAACCAAATACTGTAAACATTTATTTTCCATCTCAAGGAGATATATTATTTTGCCAAGTACCATATTTTTCCGTGCATAAGACGACCCCATGTATAAGACAACCCCCACTTTTCTTACCCAAAATTCAGAAATCAATATTTTGGGTGGGGTGTTTGTGAGCGGGCAATTCAGCCCATGTTCGGCTTCCCAGAGGGTTGCTCGGGCCGGCCTGTTGGTCCGGATCGGCACGGCAGTTGGGGATCTGCGGCAGGACTGGGCCGGGCGGCGGGCGCGTCCAAGCCGCTCCCCTCGCGGGCTCCGCTCGGCCTCGCTGGCTTCTCCCCGTGCCCACGCCCGCCCCCTCACGGCAGCACGACACTCGCTCCTGCTCAAGGCCCTCCACTCTCTCTGCGCCGCGGGGCGGGGATGGTGGCGCTTCAGATGTATAATCTTATACACGGAAAAATACGGTAATTACCATCCTTTCCATCGAGATAGTTCTCGACACTTCTTATGTTCTGCTTTTTTAGGGGTGGGCGATTCGCCCACCACCCGACTTGCAGCGTGCTTGGTGAGCGCTGCCGTCACACCTGCCAAGCCAGGCTGAAAGCAAGCACCAGCTGAGGCACTCGCTGAACTTCCGGGTTCCCAGCGCTACATTGTTTACATAGAAAATGGTGTAAGGTACATTAAAAGCGGCCACGATTTGCGTAACTTGTGCAAATCGCAGCTGTTTTTAATGTATTTTACGCCACTTTCTGCATAAACAACATAGTACTGGAAACCCGGAAGTCGCTTCCGCAGCTCGGCTCATGAGAATGTATGTCGAGCTGGGGAAGCAGGTAAGGCGAGCAGAGCTCAGGGGGTTGAGCCCAGCGAGTTCACTGGACTTCCCACCCCCAATCGAGTTCTGCACACATCCCTAGTTCTATACATATTTACCCATGTATTAAATGGGGCTTGCTTCCAAATGTGTGCATAGGATTGTAGCCTTAGTCATTGTAAGTGGAGTGGTGGAAAGGCCAAACAGAAGCACCGCAAACTGGAAGACGCCCTGTCCGATAAAGAACCACAGGAAACATTGACTGTTGGGATAGACTGCGATGTGGAAATAGGCATCCCGAAGATCGATTGATGTGAATCAGTCACCCTTGCGGAGCAAGGGCAAGATCAACTGGAGCATGGTCATCCGAAACTTCTTCAGGGTGATGAAGGTGTTGACACCCTGCAGGTCCAGGAGTGGATGGAGCCCTCCATCCTTCTTCGGCACCGTGAAGTAACGCAAGTAGAGGCCCTCCTGATGTTGAATAGTGGGACTCTCTGAATGGCGCCCTTCTATAACAGTGAAGTTATTTCCTCCAGTAGCGTCAGAGAAGGTTACGTGGTCTGGATGATGAGAAGGGAGGAAGGGTATCGAATTCAATCCTGTACCCATGCTGGATGATCTTGAGGACCCAGCTGTCGGGTGTGATCCTCCTCCAGGATGGTAGGAAGGAGGCTAGCTGGGCACCAAATGATGGTTTCAGGCAGTCCATCCTCCCCGAGAAGTCAAAGGCGATGTTTGGAGTGGTCACCTCCCTTATGGTAGCCCTGGTACCGAGGCTGTTGACATGAGCACTACGTAGGGATGTTCCCGAGTAGCCCGGCAGACAGGAGCAAGGCCTGAACTGGGCCTGCTCGTGTCCGCCGGGCTACTCGGTCACCCGCGCGGGCTTACCTACAGGCTCTCCAGCTCTGCGGAGAGCCTGCCTCCCCGTCCGCTGGTCCCATTGCGTCACTTCCGGCGTGGAGGAAGTGACGCGACGGGACCCTGCTCCGTCGCGCTGGACCCCTGCGCTCTGTTTTTGGCGTGGGAAAGCAGGGCAACAGAGCTGTTTAAGCCCTGTTGCACTGGTTCCTCCCGCCAAAACAGAGCGCGGGTGGGGGTCCAGCGTGTCGGAGCAGTGGCTCCGGCAGCAGCAGAGGCGGCGCGGACAAGGTAGGCTGCAGGGTGGGGGTGGGGGCAGGCTGTGGGGGGGTGGCGGGGGGGGTCCGGCGACAGCTCCGGGGGGGGTCCTGTGGTGGCGGCAGCAGCGGCTCGAGCGGCACGGAGAATGCTCCGCGCCACTCTGAAGAGCAAGATTGGGCCGCCGCCACGGAGGGCCGAGCCAGGAGCGAGCCACGAGCCGACTCAAGGCTCGGGCCCACCACTACAGTACAGTACCAAGGGCTGCTGTGCTCAAGGCTGGCACTGTTGTGAACGAAGAAGGCTGCCTGTATCATCTCCGTTGACGGAAGAGACGAGACAATGGCTGTGTTCCTAGGCCCATCTGTCTGGCTGTTGATCTTGCTTTCTAAATGTTGTCCATCACCTTATCCATCTTTGAATTGAAGAGTCCCTCGCTGTTGAACGGGAGGTCTTCAGTTTGAGCACGAGCCTCTGGAGTTAGCGCTGTCGAGCGAAGCCAAGTGTGGCACCAGAGGGCAACTGCCCTGACCAAAGCTCTGCTGCTGCAATCGGCTTGTTGGTGAGCGGTATTAATCTGCTGCCAAGAGAGCTTTGTGGCCTCATCCAGGAATACCCATGCCAACTCCCTCTTGTCCTCAGGTAGATAATCGCAGTGAGCCAACCTTCTCTCAAAGGAAAAGTTGGTAGCCTGCCATGGTGGCCTTGTAGTAAGCCACCCGAAGACCGAGGGAGGACGAGTAGATCTTCCATCCTAGCAGGTCGAGGCGACAGACCTCTTTATCTACTAAAGTTGTATGTTGCTTGGAAGACTTGCCTTGAGCTGACTCCACTATAATTGAGTTCGGTAAGGAGTGAGAGAAAAGAAATTTGGTGTCCTCTTCTCTCACCCAGTACATGCTTTCCAGCCTCTTCACTGTTGGTGGTACTGATGCAGGGGTTTTCCAATTCTGCTGTGCGGTCTGTACCAGCGTGGAAAGGAATGCAATTGCAGTCGGTACTGATGCTTTGGTGTAGACAGTGTCAAATACCGGGTCCTCAATCCTCTGTTCTGGGCGCTGGGTCTGGAGGCCCAACGCTTGAGCCATCTGCTGGATCCTCTCAGAGAAGTGGCTGAGGTCCTCGGATGGGGAGTCCCAGTCTATAGAGAATACCAGCGGGTCCGGAGATGGTTCTGAAACTGCTCTGAAGATGGTGGAGAGAGAGTCTGAGTCATAGTCTTCTGGGGAAGAAGAAATCCTGTGAGGCAAAGAGATTGGAAGGGCAGGTGCTTGGCTTGAAGTCTGGTGTGGTGCAGTGGGTTGTGCCGGGCAGCCACTGGCTCCAACAATGGGGGCCTGCCCAGAGATGCGGAAGGCTCCCTATGAGCACGTTCCCATGGGTGAGAAAGATCTTCTTGCGACCGAAGTAGGGGCCTTGGCCCCGAGAAAAGTCCTCTTGATATCAGGGAGACGGCGGTTGATAGTGTCCCAGACCGTAACAGTATCGATATTCATCCCATTGATAGTATGGATGTGGTGGGACAAAGCATTCAGACCCACATTCCCAGTCTGAAAGTGGAAGTCTGGAACTGATTCGACTAGGAGAGCGGTGTTGTTCTCTCGATGTCGACCGATGGTCCCGAGAAAGAGCTGGAGGAGAAGGCAGAAGTGTCGTTGCTGCTCGTGTTGTGGTTCAGCAACCGGAGCTCCCGCAACAGGTCGTTCCCCAGCCGGGGATATTTCTCATTTCTCCCCCTCCGAGGTGTATGTGGAGGGTGGGGCCATCGGTATCAGAACACCCTTCGGTATCAAGGTCGAGGTGGGAGCTTGTGGAGTCAGTATTGGAGGCTCTTTCAATGCCGACGCCGATAGTGGAGAAGAAGGGCGGTGCGTCGAAGCTGATTTAGAGGACTCTTTTGACCTCCTGTGCTCCTTCTTCTTCTTGCGGCGTTCAATGTCTGTTTTAGCCTTCTTGGCCTTCACGACTACGAGGCTGCAACCTGGAATGGGAGGGTCAAGCACAACTGTCTCTGGGTGTGGAGGCGTCGGCAAGTTGACAGTAGAAGCCGGCACAGTCATTGGGGGGTTCGAGACATCCACCGCCTCCAGAGCCCTGTTCCATATCTCTACCCTCAAGCGGTCCGCCCTTTGCCTCTTAGACTGCTTTGAAATGCCTGGCAGTGGGGACATGCCCCTCACCTAAGCAGAACAAGCAGAGCGAGTGGCCGTCCATCATCGGGAGTTTGGCACCGCAAAGGACACACTTTCGAAAGGCCGCCTTGATAGGCATTGGCCTCAAATAGCCTACACGGCAATTTGGAGAAGACAGAATAAATAAACAAAATAAAGGTAAAATGAAAAGAGGAAAATACTATAGTAAGAGAGAAAGAAGTTGAATAAAATGCAAGTTTTTCTCAGCTAACAATCAGGAGAAGTTCCGAAAGACATCCAGCCACAATGGCGGTTGAAGGGGAATTGAGAGAATAGGTGGGACGGTGGGGGAAGGGTTCCCACCTAAAACACCTCAGCTTTTGAAGTTTCCCGAAGAAGGCCTCAGTGCAGGTGCAGAGCCCATATGTGTAATGCACAGAGACCACAAAGAACTCTATTTAAATCAATTACTTAAGTTGCTTTTATTTAGAATCAGTCTGCTCTGGGTATGAGCTACTAACAGATAATGCTGGAGTGGTGTGCGCTTGGGTGAGTGAGGAGAGAACCTCTCTGCATCCAACCTCAGTAGGTGAGGAGCAAGTTTAAGAGCAATGCTAGGGCAAGTTCATTTTTTAAAAAATCCAAATTTGTTTGTTTGTTAAATCATTGGGTTTTTTAAATCCACGCTACTCATCTCTCTCATCCAGGGGAAGGACACATAATCTACATTCTTTACATTTGTCATTCTTTAAAACTCACATTGGGTTCACTTGGAACAGCCTAAGGAAGGGAACGATAGACATCCATAGCCATGCTGTATATGCGAAGTACAGTACAAGGCTTGTATTATTATTTATACTGCTGCATTTCTTTCTCATTTAATCTTTTATCTCATTATAAGCCAGTTCCATGGAAGCGCTACTGCATCCCTACCCACACTATTCTCTAACTAAATGATTTGATTTTATTGGTTTGGATTCTCATTCTGGAAAGACACAGTACAGAGGGTGTGAGGGGAATAGCAGTGCCCCCCTCCCTACTGGGCTGCTGAGTGACAGCTCTTTGAATGGAAGTAATAAAAAGGAATTAAGGAGAGCCAAAGTGTATAGAGAGATTTCATTTTATTATTTAACCTTTAAACAAAACAAGATCTGGCACTTAGAATAAATTCCCTCTACTCACTCCACAGACAGAAGCTCAGCAGACATGAATGCAGAGACATGTAGGCACAAAAACTATACCAGGTTAACTTCCCAATGGCTCAACTTTCCTGCGGGGTTTGCTTCACTTTTGAGTAGATCGAGTTTTCTGTTAGTACCTCTAACATCCTTCCCATATTGAGCTGCTTAAGCATGGCTTACATGGTTTGCTGTGGAAAAGTAGCATACAAATAAACTGATGATGATGATGATGATGATGATGATGATGATGATGATGATGATGACGACGACGACGACGACTATGACAATCTGTCACTGAACTGGGTTAGTATTCAACCTACTCAGGGAATAGACATATTTTGATCTTACTATGGAAAAAAGTTGGTTAAAATAGTGTATTAGTCAGTTTGGGAAAAATATCCTGATTGGGTTTGAAAATGGAGCCTGATAACTTTCCTCTGTCTCTAAGCGACAATTTTAAAATTACAGTAATACCTTGGATTGCGAGTAACCCGGTCTGAGAGCATTTTGCAAGATGAGCAAAATTTTTAAATAAATTTTGACTTGATAAACGAGCGAGGTCTTGCAAAATGAGCTGCACCGCCCCTCCACGTGGAGGGGCAGCGCGGTGCGGCCACTCGCTCGGACGGCGCCTTGCCCTGCTGCGCCGGTTCCCGGACTCCATGTAGAGGCGTGGCGCAGCCGCTCGCTCGGCCAGCAGCACCTCGCTTTGCTGCACCAGCTCCCAAGCGGCTGCGCCGCCACGGTCTCTTGCTTGCCCGGCCGGCAACTCGCCCTGCTGCGCCGGCTCCTGGGCAGCTCCACGCTACGTGGAGCCACCCAGGAGCTGGCGCAGCAGGGCGAGGTGCTGCTGGCCAAGCGAGCGAGCGGCCGCGGTGGCGCAGCCGCTCACTCGTCCAGCGCCTCCTTGCCATGCTGCGCCGGCTCCCAGGCGGCTCCTCGCTACGTGGAGCCGCCCGGGAGCCGGCACAGCAGAGCGGGGGGGAGCCGGCACAGCAGAGCGAGGAGGCGCCGGCCGAGCGAGCGGCCGCGCCTCCATGTAGAGCCGGCTGATGGAGGGAGCCGGTGAAAGCCGGCGGCGCCCCTCTAAGGAGAGCTGGCCCTGGAGCCAGCAAAACAGAAGGGTGAGGCGCTGGCAGATCAAGCGGCCGCGCTGCGCCGCACCTCCCCGTGGAGCCGCACGGGCGGCTCCAGCGGCGCAGAGAGCGGGCGGAGAGCCCCTCTGCGCCACAGAGAATTGATCATAGGGGGGGCCCTGTGCAGAGAGGAGAGGTGCCCCCCCAAGGTATGAATCATCTGAGTTTCCATTATTTCCTATGGGGAATTCCGCTTTGATATATGAGTGTTTTGGATTACAAGCACGTTTCCGGAATGGATTATGCTCGCAATCCAAGGTATTACTGTACATGTATGCCAAAGCTGACACAGATGCCAAAATAATAGATTAGTGTTAAGCATCATAAGTACTCTGCTCCCGATCATCATGCTGGTTTCTATCCCCTCTCCTCCACCCGCAGAGTTCTGGAAGGAGGTACTACATCCCCTCAGCAGAGTTTCCCCATACCCATCTAAAAGTGATGGCCAAATTGAGTGGGCAATTCCCGCCCATTTGTTATAAATGTTTTGGGTGATACTAGTTATCCTGCTGGAGGCAAGAGATGGAATGCACACCTGTTGTGCTACACCTGTCTAGGGAAAAGCAAGGTTAAGGTAGATATGCCATGTTTTTGTTGTAGACCAGGGGTGGGCAACCGTTTTTACCCCAAGGGCTGCATGCAGAGCCCAGTGGTGGGTTAGGGACCACACATGTGTGCATGCACACAACACATATATACAACAAACCAAAAAATAAAAATAAAAATCCTAACTTCAAGTACTATATGCTGACACAATCTGAGCTAGTGGCAACTGACCAAGAAAGGAATGTTGGGGCTGTGGTGGACAGCTCAACAAAAATGTCAACCCAGTGTGCAGCTGCTGTGAAAAAGCCAAATTCTGTGTTAGGCATAATTAGGAAAGGAATCAAAAATAAAACTGCCACTATCATATTGCCCTTATACAAAAGGATATTGTAGCATTGGAAAAAATGCAGAATGGAGCAACTAAAATGCCCAAGGATCTAGAGCAACTTCCCTAAGAGGAAAAGCTTACAATGTCTACAATTGTTTAGCTTAGAAAACAGGCAGGCAAGGGGAGACATGATAGAGGTATACGAAATTATGCATGGTGTGGAGAAAGTAGACCTTTCCCATAATAACAGAACCTGGGGGTCATCCCATGAAGCTGATTGGTGGGAGATTCAGGAGAGATAAAAGGAAGTAATTCTTCATGCAGCACACAGTTAAATGATGGAATTCGCTACCACAAGATGTAGTGATGGCCACCAATGTGGATGGCTTTACAACAGGACTATTATTATTTATTTTTTATTTACAAAATGTATATACCACTCTACATCCAGCAGGATTCCTGAGTGCAGCCCCATAAGCCTATCTCCTGGACTCAGGACCATTTACCCACAGGGCCTCCATCTTGCTAGGATTCCGCTTCAGCTTATTTTCCCTCATCCAGACTGTCCCTGAGCTTAGGCTCCAGGACTTGCACAGCACTGATTCAGATGTCACAGGACAGAGAGCTGTGTGTCATCAGCATACTGATGGCACTTTGCTCCAAATCCCGTAATGACCGCCCCCAGCGGCTTCATATAGACATTAAACAACATTGGGGACAAGGTAGTACCCTGCAGAACTCCACAGGTCAATTTCCAAGGAACCGAATAGTTACCCAATGTTACTCTCTAAAATCGACCATGCAGGTAGGATTGGAACCACTGTAATACAGTGCCTCCAATGCCCAACCCACTGAACTGGTCCAGGAGGATACCTGTCATGCCTCTGATGAAGGATTCCTCCTCTGAGGAGGAACTCGAGCTCCCAGAAACGGATGCCACTGGACCATCTGTGACAGAAGACCAGGAAGAGCCTGGGCCCTCAGGTGAGATGACTGCAAGTCCATCCCTGTCAGGATGAGGGAACTCTGCCTCTGAGGCAAAGGCTGAACAACCCCCTTGTAGGGATTGGGCCCACTAGCTCTGCAGAGGAGCCTCAAAAGGATATGGGAATAGATTCTGATTCAGAGGAAGAGGGGGAAGGGGAAGGGGAAGTAGAGAATACAGAGCCAAGGACAGAAGGAATAGAGATAAGTGAGCGGGGGTGGGGTGGGGATTAAGCTGCTCCTGAAACCATGGGAAGCCTTTCTGAAGAGGAGCCAGAAGGGGAAATGGGCATGACAGATCCAAGGGTAAGACATTAATTAAGGGAAGAAGACCAATGACAAGGAGTGAGACATTCTAAGAAGTTGGCTCTGAGAAATAAGGAAATGCTTTGAGGGGTTGGTTTTTGACATTTTGGTTACTGGGAAGGTGAGGGCATTAGCGAATTCTATTTAGTCTGAAATCATCTTTCAGCTGGGTCGTATTGCATTAATGAACTGATTCTGTAGAAAGCTAATAGCTTGTTTCTTTTGTTATTGTAACCTAAAGCCAGCTTCACTTGCTTGCAGTTTAGCATAATAAAGCCTGTTGATCAGAAGAACCGTTCTTGTGCTTAATTCTGAAGGGGAGAGGCAACCTCGAAACCCCTCACACACACCCGGAAGCATTGTCGCCTCACACAGCAGGCTAGTAGGGCTCCCATGAGAAGTGTGCTTGCTTGCTGAAAAGGACTTGCAGGAGAAAGTGACTCCTTAGAAGTAGGATTCTGACCAGAGAGCTCTAATAGACTTCAACTGAGCCTTGGGTTGGACTCGGCAGGCTCTGTTGTTAAAAGCCTGCAGTGTCTGCCTAACCAGTGCTGGAAACAACATTTTTCTTCATCTCCAGTGCCTGCTGTCTTGTTTCCCAGACCTTGCCTTGATGACTGATGCTCTGTGCTCCTGACTCTTGGATTCCTACTTGACCCTGCTTCTGGATTGTGTATGTACCTGACTGCTCAACTGTGTTTTTGATCTCTGCTTGTACTTTGACCATTCCTGCCTGCCCACTTCCTTACTTGACTGAAACTTTGGTGCCTGACCATTTGCCTGTATTGTGACCTTGCTTTCTGGATTGCCCTATTACTCAGAATCTGCTTCAGTCAAAGCAAGACAAGACCATGGTCAATGGTATCAAAAGCCACGGAGGGAGTGAGCAGAATTAGCAGGGTTGCATTCCCCGTTCCCCTCTCAATAAGGGCGATCAAGAATGATTCAGGCTGAAACCCACATTGAAATGTGTCTAATCAGTATTCTCAGTATTATTACAGACCAACCTGGTTTAGACGAATTCATGGAGGATAAAGCTATCAAGAGCTACTAGTCATGATGACTATGTTTTACCTCCAGTATCAGTGGCCAGTATGCCTCTGTATACCAGTTGCTATTGCACTCATATCCTATTTGTGGGTTTCCCACAGGTAGCTGGTTGGTCACTTTGTGAACAGCATGCTGGACTAGATGGACCCTTGGTCTGATTCAGAATGGCCTTTCTGTTCTTATAAACACACACACACACACTTCCATGCACAACTCAGCAGACAGAGACGGGGAGATTTAAACCTCCTCTCCCTGCCCGCAGAGAACAGGGGATAGGATTGCTGGGGTGGGGGAATTTAAAGCCTCTCCCACCAGTGATCCCAATCGCTGGGGTGGGTGGGTTTCTTCTTCCTTTCTGAGGACCAAAATACAGACTATGTTAAGCACATGTTCAAAACTGTCTTCTCTCTTTCTTTTTTACAAAAAGCCATGGATTAGGACTGCAGCATGGGAGTGGGGGGGACGGACACTTTTTACCCCACACCATTTTCCTGCTGAACCCTGCCCCACTCCTCGATGCTGCTGTTTGCCTCTGAAGGTGATATTTGCAGCAAATAACACTTTTGCCGGGGGTGGGGGGGCACAGATTTTCTGGAGGAAAACAGCAAAGGGATCAAAAGGTTAAACTCTCCCCTCCCCTTCACATTGAAGGGAGGAGGAATAGCTGCTTTTCATAGAAGAGTTTTGTAATAAAAACTCTTTATAATAGCTGCATTTTTACAAAAGAAGGAGCATATGATTTAAATTGCATGCTTAACATAATGTGTAGTTTGACTCTCAAATATATAAATAAAGGACAGTGGGGACAATGTTTTGTTTTTTTTTTACACCCACCTCTCCATAATACTCACAACTTTGTCATTCCCAGAGTTCATATTCTCACATTATCATAGGAAGTGAAGAATTTAATTGATCCTTCTTCCTAAAAGTTGTTTTAATCTGGGTTTATAGAGTACTCAGGATCCTCTTCCTATATCTGACTGGGCAGAATAGAAAACCCAACTGTCTCTACTAATTCATTCCAGGTTTTCTATTGCAAGTCTTATGAAAACATCAGAGCATCTACAGCAGACCTTCACTAAGTAGGTGCATTGACCTAACCTATTCCTCATTCTTCCCATTCCTTTCTTCAGCCCACAACACAGTCATTCCATGACCTTGAGTGAAAGGGTAGAGATAGAAAGGTGCCCCCTGCCTCCAATATTATATAAAGCCTTTCTCCATATTATGACTCCTAGATCACTAGACACAATTCAAAATACATAAAAGCAACAGCTGATTAAATGACTATTCTCTTGCCTAGAGATAATTCTCTGCCTCATTAAAACTAGTCATTACTTTTTCATTATTTGTAACAAGGCTCTATGGAATACAAATGGAAACCACAACATCTGCAGAAAGGTTTGTTCTAATTGGTTTATTCTAAATTCATCCCTCCTCATATCTCTGACTCCATCCTACCAAAAGCATAGAATGCAGTGGTTGAGGCTCTCTTCGAAACAGAACTTTTTTTTTTTTTTTTTGCTTTTTCCAAATGGTACTAGCCATCCAGAGGTGTGAATACCCCAAGGAAGGAAGCAGGGGGCACATCCAAAATCCATCCCCTATCACTTCTCTGCAGCCTTCCCACCACCACCAGCCAGCTCCTTCCAAGCTCTGTATAAAATTTCTCCTGAAACTATTTTGTAACATCAAGGGTAGTACCAGACAAGACTTTTGTTGTGCAATTGCACTGTCTCATTCACAGAGGGGAGTCCTGACGTAGTCATCTCCAGTCTGTTTTTTTCCACCATTTCTTCCATCTGTGGAGACGCAGTGATTGGAAGGAGATTGTTTTGGGAGGGCAAATTACTGGAAAGTAGTACTAGTTTTGCCTTATGTTATTTTCTTGTAAATCTGGGAGCATGACAAGCAACTGAACACTCAGTATGAAGATAAGGGGAATATATACAGCATTATATAGTCTTGAAGAAGTCTTGAAGGCCAGGGGATGGATGGGCAGCTGGCTGGCTTTTATCTATGCCAAATAGAAATGATGGCCCTCCATGCGTTAGATTATAACAATATTACCCCTGAGATTGGGCTGTGCGCACCAGAAGAGGAGTGAGGAAAGCAGTTCTAAACGGGACATTAACCATTACTGGGGAAGGAAATGGTTAAGCTGTTCTGTACCATGGAAAAATATATCTGCTTCAACTGCTTATAGTTTAGGTGGAGACTAAAAAATAGTCCCTAACAAACATCGCTAGGCATTCTGGTTGGGGTGATGTCTGATAGGGATGTGATCATGAGTAGGAGTTATTTCTATCTGCACAAGTATTCAACACAGAAAATGTCTTAACTATTACACGCTTCTAGTTCAGCCTCCTTAAATGGCTTCAAAGACTTCACAATAGTTCTTGATACTTTAGTACATAGCCATTTGGGACATTTCTACAATGATCATGAGACCAATATTTATTTATTGATTGATCCATTTTATTAGTCTAGGAAACCAAATGCTGGCTCAGCTTGTCTGAGCGTGGAAACCTAAGCAGGGTCAGGCCTGGTTATTACTTGGATGGGAGACCCCTCCTCTAGTTTCCTGCATTGAGCAGGGGGTTGGACTCGATAGTCTTGTCATCATCATCATCATCATCAGGTGATCACTCGTGACCGAGTAAGATTGTCTTCCGGGATAAAAGGAGGAAATTCTAAAGAAGATTGTGTAGACTCTAGCGATGGGTCCGTAAGTGACTGTGGAGGCCAATTCTAGATCCACACAGCTTCCCACAGTGAGGACACAGGTTACCAGATAGAAGATGGTCCTGTAAAGGATTCATTTGACGTGCTTTTCGCTTAGCACGTTTCTCCCTTTCACCTTGCACTCGGGCTTCTTCAAAGTCCATGGAACCTTTGTGAAAGGCCAACCTCCATTTAGATCGTTCATGGGCCAGAGCTTCCCAGTTTTCGATGTTTATATTGCATTTTTTTAGATTAGCCTTATGAACATCTTTAAACCTCTTATATTGACCACCGATATTCCGCTTTCCATCCTTGAGTTGGGAGTAAAGTAACTGCTTTGGGAGACGGCAGTCAGGCATTCGAACAACATGACCGGTCCACTGAAGTTGGCGTTGAAGGATCATTTTTTCAATGCTAGTAGTCTTTGCTTCTTCCAGTACACTGACATTTGTTCGTCTATCTTCCCAAGTAATTCGCAGGATTTTCCGGAGGCAACGTTGATGAAACCTTTCAAGGAGGTGGAAGTGACGTTTATAGATAGTCCATGTTTCACAGGCATAGGCTCCTTCCAACTCTATGATCTATGAAATCTATGAAATTTAGTTTCATAGATTTCATAGATCATAGAGTTGGAAGGAGCCTACAAGGCTATCGAGTACAACCCCCTGCTCAATGCAGGAAACTAGAGGAGGGGGTCTCCCATCCAAGTAATAACTTGATGTATCAAGCTCCACTCAGCAGTATTGAGGAGGAACTTCTGAGCAATGTCACTTGGATCACAAGTAGGATGATTGATCTCAAAATCAAACTACCACAATGGCGAGATAACAAACGGTCCCACATTTTTACGAGCTGCACTGGCTATCTCTGCCCACCTCTAACAGTAATTGACTGATATAGTTATGAGTGAAAAGCTCTTTTGGATGGGCAGGCAATGATCAATGTCCTAAGTAATATTTCCAACCTTTCTGTTAGTAATAGCAGCTTCTTATATTAATTCTGAGACAGAAGGGCATAGAGAACATATGCCTTTTGATATGATCTTAATAGAAGGATTAATACGTAATTTGTAGAATAATTTTTGAGCCAAAAAAGGACTAGAATCGCCCTATCATCATGACCTATGATTTCATCAAATGTTGATATGTTAACCGAGATCTGAGCTTATCAGTTTTGGGATGTGAGATTTATAAAAGATAGTCACAGTACTTTGAGAACAGTAGTACATAGAATGACATTAGTGCAGAGGCAAAATACCATGTTTTGGCTGAAGTTCAAGACTTGAGTATTAAATACATGCAAATATAAAAAGAATGTGTTTAACTTACAAGATTTGCAGGAAGAAAAACCAGCAATATGGTGCTATCATGCAGTTAAAAAAGCAGTTGCAACCCTTCCCAGGGATGGCTGTGTTTCACCACTAGGTACAATGATTTCTGAAATACTTTTGAGCGCAATCAGAATGGAAAAAGTGTTGTATATAAATGTGGAATGCAACATTGCATCAAAGAGCACCCATAGGGACATTTCTTTCACCTGGATGACAAATACCGCCAACTGAGCAGTCAGATGGGCGATTCAAAAATGTAATAAATAAAATTTAATAAATAAACTGTCACAGGGGTCAGAAAATAGAAAATAAAGCTCAAATTAAAAATCAAGGCAAGAAGGTAAAATGGTCCAAGTAACAAAGTGGGTCACTTCACAATTAACAACTCCCACCCCCAGCAATACCTTTGTCTGCAATTCTGCACCCAGACCTGGACACATTTCATTACCTGTTCAGGTTTTGCTAGAGAGGCTTCAATTTAAATTTAAGACATAATCTTTCTGCTAGGACAAATATAAGGTGAGCATCCTCTTGGAAATCAATAACAAGCCTGACTGCTGGAAACAGAGGAAAAATCAGCTTACAAGATGTCCTCTGGAGGGGGGGGGAGAGATTTAAAGTCTGCAGGAAGCTGGAAACTGAGAAACTCTAGCACAAGAGGCAGAACAGTTTCTCATTTTCACCTAAACTAAGATAAGCCCACTATGCAATTTACACCTTGTCTGTCTCCCTCACACTTCCTAGAGTTTACACCCCAGCACACACACAGAGACACATATAACTGTATAGCCAGATGAGCTGAAAAGTGACAGCTGTCAGACTTGGTAAAATCTTTAAGTGCAACAATGTACAAGTATGAACCCTGCAGGATGATTGCCCCTGAATCCAAACAATCAATTCAACTTAGGGGCCTGCAGTGACTACCATTTGGGGGAGATCACACACATACATACACAGATTCTCTCTCTCTCTCTCTCATATGCACTGCTTAACCTAATAAATTACCACTGCAGGTCTGCTCAATGGATGTAAAAGCATTTCCTACAGGATTCCATTCTTGCAAGTCTGTCTTGGAAACCTATTCAGACCACCAGGACTGGGGCTTTGTTCATTATCATACCACAGAGCATCCCCCACCCCCACAATGCATTGACTGAAAAGGGTAAATTTAAAAGGGCATGTTCAAATTTAATGCATTCTTATTTTCCTCTTGGGAATAGGGTCAGCTGAAGCTCCAGACTACGCTCCCTTGAGATATTAAAAGCCCCCATTAATCTCATCCCACTACTTCACTGAACAAACTGAAGACATCCAGATTTAATTTCATTCTTCTTTGCACTATTTCTACGTGTTCCCAAGTTTTACTTCACATGTATGTTGTGAGGAGCAGAAAGAAAAGCCAAATGTCTAGATCGAAAAAGTCTAAGGATACCAACTGTTTTTCACAGGATCTGCAGCACTTACTATCATAATCAGCTTAACTGATTTATTACAAATCACATGCAGTATCCCAATTGCCCCATACTACTGCATCCCCCACCCCACCCCATGACCATTGTGCCTTTTTACATCATTCAAATGTTGGTAGAGAGGTATCTTATCTAGAATGACACCATCCCAATGCGGGTCAGCACACACAAGCAGCATTACACTAGAGCATTTAAACAGCAATCAGATTTTTTCACCTGAACGCTTTGGCAAATAGGATTGAATCTTGAAATTTATTTATTTTTTTTAATTAGCACAAGTGGCCAAGTATAGACATTCCATATGTTGTGGGCTCATTGGCTATTTGTGTGAGCAGAACCCTTCAATTCACTGTGAGGCAATACTGGAAGAAGACTAGTGTGAATGCTTATCAACAGAGAATGAAATGAATTTCAAAAGGATAGTATAAACCTATGTTTCATCGTAAGAAAATTTCTTCCAGAAGAATAAAATTGATGGAAGAGATCTCTAGAAATCAAAGCTGTTGTTGTCAGTGCTAGTTTAGCCCTTTATGTTATGTGTTTTGTTTTCAAGGAGGATGTGTACAGGCTAAGACAGGCACCTTTTCAGTCAAACTAATATTGTATAGCCATGGCATGTACTTGCCATGGGCATGTGGAGGAGAACCAGAGATAGAGGTAGGGTGGGGAGAGAGAGAAGAGAATGCGGATAAGAGAGAGACAGAGGGAGAAGTGGTCAGCAAAAGACAGCAAGAGGGAGGTACTCATTTATTTATTATTTATTTCTATACCGCCCCACAGCTGAAGCTCTCTGGGTGGTTCACAACAGTACTCATGAAAGAAAAAGATGAGTAGTGTGTGCAAGGCAGGGGTAGCCAGGACTGAAGGTAGGGGAAAGAAAGATGTATAACTTCATAGGGAGGAGGGGGGAAAGACACAGAGATTCTCCCACAGTCCACCAATTATGTAGCTGGGTGGGGATGGTAGTGTGGGTTGGAATTTATCAGCCAAAATATTGGCTGCAGGCCTCTAGTATCCTTAGAAATCTATATACGGAAACAATGAAGACTATTTCCCAGCAGGCTTCCAGGAAAGCATCATTTGTTGTCTCAAACATGAGTATTGATGGTTCATCCTGTAAAACATTTGTGGTCATAAGTGGAGACACACAGTCAAAGAGAACAGAGATTCTGGGGAACAGAGCAAAGAGAACAGAGATTCTGGGGAAGCTCTTACATAAAGAGAACACTGTTAATGATGCCTCTAGAGTCCACCACTTTCCAGATCTTATGTTCCTCATGTAAACACAACGAAGAAGTCTCAACAGCAAACAGTGACAGGATAAGATGGTGCAAAGAAGAAACAGGCAGATGTCCAACTGGGAAATAGCTTCCTTGAACATTAGACTGTTTTTTGGTTGATTAGAACAAGTAGCAGCATACATAGGTAATAGACATATTTAATGAGGCATCTTATCCAAAGAAGATGGAATAAGACTGAAGAAGTCAAGTCATGAAGAGGGGGGGAAAGTAGTTTTTTTAAAAAAGGAATTATGCTGAGAGTAAGAATTTTAAAGGAACATTAGGAGACTAGATTGGACTGCAGAATTTTATCCTAGAATTAAAGTAATTCTGCAGAATTAGGACAAGTCCATATTTTCCCCATAAAAAATCTATTGCTAGATATTCAAGCGGAACAATCCTTCCATTTAAAAAGTGAGTGAGGCTATAAAGACTCTGAAGGAGCATTTTTTTTTTGCCAGATTAGTTTGATGGTAGTGTTAATTCTGATGGGGGTGGGGTGGGAGACTCATTCTTTGGTATTTCGGAGAAAATATGGAAATGAACAGACATCTGTCTCTACGGAGGCAAAGCAGAAATATACTGGGCTACCTCTGATCCTCAAGCAGAAGAATCAGCTGCAGCCAGCAGTTTAATTCATAGATTTCATAGATCATAGAGTTGGAAGGAGCCTACAAGGCTATCGAGTCCAACCCCCTGCTCAATGCAGGAAACTAGAGGAGGGGTCTCCCATCCAAGTAACAACCAGGCTTGACCCTGCTTAGCTTTCAACGCTCAGACAAGCTGAGCCAGCGTAAACCACATGCCTGTTCAGTAGAAGGAAATGTCTCATCTTGTGCTTAATTTAGATTCCAAAATTCAAGATGATCATTGCTTGATTCTCAGACATGTGGATGGTATTCAGAAGCAATAAGAATCTGAGGATGGAGTATTTATATTGCCACTTCAAAAAATATGAAGGTTAAATGAAGATAAGAAAAGGTGATACTTGTTCAGGGAGGCTCAGCAGAAGTTCTCTCTCCACTGTAGGGAACTGCAGGGACTAAGCAAGTTTCCCAGCTGTTGCACTTCATCCCTTATTTAGATCCGAGCTCACCTCTCTGTGAGTGGAAGTCTGAAAGAGTGATACATTACTGTTAACATAAATAAATATTTTGTACCATAGGATTACAGGTCTAACTGGAAAACAGTCAAAAGGAAGTGTGGAAGGGAGCGCCCCAAGCAGTGGGAGAAGCAGCAGCGTGTGTGGTCCTGCTCCCCTTTTGCAATCAGCCTCCTTCCAAACACCAAATCAGCACAACTGGGGGCTCATGTGAACTATCCCAGGAGGTCTCATTACCTCAACCCAAAGAGAGTGAACTAGCTGAGAGCTCTCCACAGTGGCGCCAGAATGGAAGGCAAGCCAATTACCAGCCTGTGCTGTCAGATAGGAAAGATGCAGAGACAGAAAACAAGCTTTTTGTAAGTGCCCCCACCCCCGCCACAAAGCTAAACACATGCAGCAGGGTAATGAAAGGTTAGAAACTGATTCCTGTGACCTTTGCAGCTGCTATGCTTTCTATTAACAAGCTCAGGATCACATTTTTAACCACATAGATCAATAAAAAAAATCAAATTGTAGGCTATAAGGCAAGGAATAAGCCAGTTTCCCTCTCTTCTAGTCAATAGGTAGATTCTCTGTTGTGCCAAGGCATTCACTAATCAAAAAAGGTGAAAAAGTTCCAGCATTAAATACCCCCCATTAGCTCAGTCCCTGAATGTGGTCCAGAAATCCTCCACCACCTCGAGCCTGACTATAATCTGCTCTTTCAACAGTTCTCTTCTGTAGTGTTTTTCCTATCAATCCCAAATAGTATTACATTCCTAATATTAAATTAGCAGAAAGGGTCCAAAAGGTAAAATAGTTCAATTTCCTAACTTGATGTCAGTCCTCGCCTTCCATACAGACTGGTGTGCCAAAGCCGCAGAGCAGATTCACTATGCAAAGGTGCCTGCAGAACATTACCTTCAGATAAAATACTCAAGAAAGAAGAGGGGGGGGGAACAAATCTACAATGTATCACTAGTCAATAGTCAACCTTGCATCTGGAAAAATTATTTCCCAAAGCTATGTGATGGCTAGTCTAATCCTGGACTTGAGTAAAATCCATCAACCTTTCCAAAGAAAACTGCACATGGGGGTGGTACAGTGAAGGACACACATTCCACACCTTAGGTTGCCAGCACTGCCCCCTGTATCTTGGTTTTTTAGAGCCATTTGATCTGCAACAATTAGCAGGTGAATTATCTCCACATCACACAAATTTTCACCTGCTCATTTTCCCAGGCATAAAAACAGGTTAGCCTGGCCCTTTTCCTGGCCATCTGGCAGTCCTATCCAGTCCAGATCACACTAGCCAACATTCTGGAGTAAGGCAAGTCTTTTCCAAACTACCACAGTGCCCCATAACTGAGAGCCCAGAAGTGATCATTGCAAGAAATCCTTCATAAATGTATGGTGTAAGATCTTTGTAACCACAACTGCTCCAGAGGAGGCGATTCCAAAACTTTATACCACTTATAGTTGCAAACCTTCTTTTGGTTTCTAGCTAGAATGGACAATGAATACCTACTCATTCTTGTATAACTGTCATCAAAGTTAAACAGTTCTCCCTTATGATACATTTGTAGAGTATTATCAGTCACATTCCCTCTCTCAGCTTCCTTTGTTGAACCAAAGTTGAGGAGACCAAGCTTTTAAGTGCCTCATTTCTGATTTTGGTTCCCCTCCTTTGCAAATGGCTCCTTTGCAAATAGCTTGAATTTATTCTTCTTGACTATTGGCAATCAAAACTGGGAGCTTCACTAACTACTCCACTGCATGGCTATTGCATGGTGGTGCTACATCCTCACAACTACCCAACTTGAAAGGAGAAGAAGATAAGGTAGTATGGTGGTTAGTTACTCTTTTCCATAACGGAAGATTTGAGATCCTCGATTTGTCTTGATTTGACATCCCAAAAATGATGCTGCCTGCCAGGGCTCAATATCTGTCTGGTACATGATGACATAAGTTGTTTGAAGTGGTCAAGCCCTGTGACTACCTCCCTGAAACTAAAAAAACCCACAGAACATCCAACAGAGGTGTGTGTGTGTGTGTGTGTGTGTGTGTGTGCATGCGTGTGTATTTGTTTGCATATGATAAAGACGTTTTTGACCACTTAAAAAACAGATAATGGGATCAATTTTCTTGGAACAACATACATGACCAACTTGAGGGAGGACTGAGAATGTGAAAGTAGTGAGTGCTCTGTGTGAACATGATCATGAAAGTCTATAGAGTTCATATTTATAAGGAAAACAAAGAACAACAATAGCCAAATTCAGACACTGAAAATCACCAAATAGATTAGGTTCCACAGATGGAGAATTTAAAGAAGTCTGGAAATCTAGCTATTTCTAAAGAGTAAAAAGTATTGATAGAGCATGCTTCCAATATAGAAAAAAAGCTGGATGGAATTGCATGAGAGTGATGTGGGTCTACAAGGAAGCTGGTGTGCTACCTAAAAATTGCAAAGGAAACACAGAGGAAATGAAAGGAAGGGCATGCCACTAAAGAGGTAAAGTTATGCAATAAAGAACATAAGCAACTTGATGTGACAAATTAGAAAACAGAAATGCAAAACAAGTTGCAACTGGAAAGGATGTTGGGATCAATAATAGAGCAGTTTGCAAGTATGCTACAAAAGGAAAACCTAGCATGCCACATGACTCTGCTCCTTAAAGGAGATATGGCTGTGCTAAGGAAGGATGCAAAGGCAGTAGAATTATTCAATCATCTTGCTTCAGTCTTCTTAAACAAGGCAATCTATCATCAGATCAGCAAAGGTGACATTAACAAGAAAGGGATGCAGGTCAAGTAAGAAAAATATATTGAAGAATATCAAATACATTTAAGTGACTGTCAGGGTATGCTGATGAAGTACACACTGGAGTGTTGACAGAAATGACTGGTGTTGGAGCAAATAATAAAAACAGGTATGTCATAAACATTTAGAAAGCAGTGGTAAGAGTTAATGGTCAATGCAAAGTTGTGAAAAACAAATCTGAATCCAATCTTATTTTTTAAACGAAGTATACTAATTTAGTATGTATGCATGTATGTATTTATTTATTTATTATTAATGCTTAGGCCATAGGCCATTCGCATACAGAATAAATAAAAACAATATTAAAAAGTACAACAGTACAACAATAATAATGATAATAATAATAATAAAAACTACGACAGTATGGCGGTTAAAAAAAACAAAACCTTACATAAAATCACACATGATTCTTATACATTAACAGGATAAAATACAAGACAGTTTAAAAGCAATTATTACTATTATTATTGGGGAAGAAAAAAAACCTTACATAAAATCACATATGAATCTTACATGTTAGGATAAAATACAATACAGTTTAAAAGCATTAATTGTTGTTATTATTTTAAAAATACTATAATTAAATAAGACTATCTCCAGAACAGTCAACTGCAATCTCAGAAATGAATCTTGCCTGAATTTTAATTGCTGCAAGGGCTAAAAGAGAAACCTTCTGGGTGATCTTAGAGTCGGTGTCAGACAGGAGATAAAAAAATCTTTTCTAGAATGGTATTGGAATGTAAATGGGACAAAATAGGTTCCAGAAATTTGGTTCTTGGTTCAGAATACAAAGAAGAATAGAACAAATAATGAGGCAGATCCTCAATTTCAGAGGACCCGCAAATACGGAGGGCCAAAGGAGTATGAGAGTATTTGCCGTCAATCAAAGCTGTAGGCATGGTTTGAAAGCGAAGGGCTGTAAATGCTTGCCTAAGTTTTGGATACTAATTTAGTAGAATACAATGTATGTACCGTATTTTTCGCTCCATAAGACGCACTGCCCCCCCCCAAAATAGGGGGAAATGTCTGTGCATCTTATGGAGCGAATATTGATTGCTGGTCCGGGGGAAGAGCGGAGGGCTCCTGGGCGGGGCGGGGCGGGGCAAGCCCCCACCTCTCAGCTGATTCCCCGCCGAACAGCTGGTTCCAAAAATTATTTATTTATTTATTTATTTTTACTTCTGCTGGTCCGGGGGAAGAGCGGAGGGCTCCTGGGCGGGGCGGGGCAAGCCCCCACCTCTCAGCTGATTCCCCGCCGAACAGCTGGTTCCAAAAATTATTTATTTATTTATTTATTTTTACTTCTGCTGGTCCGGGGGAAGAGCGGAGGGCTCCTGGGCGGGGCGGGGCAAGCCCCCGCCTCTCAACTGATTCCCCACGGAACAGCTGATTCAAAAAAAAAATTTTTTTAACGTACGGTACGGTAAGTGCGTCTTATGGTCCGGTGCGTCTTATGGCGCGAAAAATACGGTATGTATTTACCGTATTTATGGGCCATCCCCTAACAAGGTTCTTAGGGCAGCTCACAATTATAAAATAATTTAAAATTCAGTAAGAATAAAAACAATAAAAGTATAAGTATAGCATAAAAACACAAGTTGCAGAGGTAAAAACAGCTCAATGTTAAAGCAGATTAAAAAGCCAGGGAAATTTTAAAGAAAGGTCTTAGATGGTGCTGAAATGACACCAAAATAGGTACCAGGTGAGCCTCTGTGCACGTAGGGATGGGGGAGAATTTCATCTGGTCCGCATTTTTTAGTGAACTGATTTCCAGAACTAATATCTGGATTGGAACACAGTTATCCTTCAGATTATGCATGTCTCCAAATTTTGATATGCAGTTCTCAGCTCAAAAACTGCATACAAAAATGTGTGTATTAGGGAAAGTTGCATACAAAACTGTTAGGGGAAAGTGCATATGAAAGTAACTGAATTTTCATGTTTTTTAAAATTCGTAGACTGATGTGAAAATTGGGCACAATGGGGCTTCCGGGTGAACATGGCACCTTGAACGTAGCACAGAAATCTGTGTGGCAGCTGATACAGCGTTTCCTGCCCAGAGAACTTCTGGCTGGGGAATCTACTTCTGATGAAAGAAACTAAGATTTGATGTTACCCCCAAATTATCTCATAGGGTCATAAATTGCTTTCTGTCTGCCCTCTGACGGATAGATTTGCGTCTTGCGACCTGAGGTGGGGGGAAACGGCGCTGTATTCGGAGACCGGTTTATACCGATCATTAGAAGCGTTCATGCTCACTTCCAAATGAAGGATTATATCTGGAGTGGATAATTTGGAATCTTTCTGCAGTATAGTAGGATTTATAATTAACTGTAAGTAGACTATGGGTTTATCTGGGAGGCAAAAAAGATAACGAAGAGAAAACTTGAAAGGAGGTCTATAAATCTTTTATGTTTGGAAGTGTCTTGCAAAATATACACAAGGGGAGATGTTTTCAGCATTTTTAAACCTGTGGGATGAAATGGAGAGTAAAATTCTAAACAGATTGGAGGCAAGAATTCAGAACTGGAACATAAATCTTAAAGTGGATCTATCACATGAACAAGGGAAATCGGATATTTCTTCAGGACCAGCAAAGGAGAAGAATGAAGAAGTAAATAAGGATTTGGAAACTTACCAGAAATTCACAGAGGCTTTGAAGTTTTAATTGGACTGAATTGGTTCGAGAAGAAGGTTCAGCGAAAGGTTGTGACACACTTTTTAAAATCTAAGATGGCGGAGACTGGTATGCAGGAATCCACAAAACAACAGAACAGGCTGATTCTATTCTTCGTTCAAAATCTGGAACTTAATGATTATCCGTTTGACAGAGGAAAGTGATAAGAAAGAGACTATCTACATGGCTTTTGTACTGGGAAAAGATAAAGGGTTGTTGTATACTGAATTACTGGTCTGGTTGGAAATACAGTCATGCCTTGGATTGAGAGCATAATTCGTTCCGGAAACGTGCTTGTAATCCAAAACACTCTTATATCAAAACGAAATCCCCCCAAAAAAAATTTGTACAGAGATTTTTAATTTAAGCTGTACTACAGTACTTGTATTGCAAGACGTTGCTTGTATATCAAGTCAAAAAAAATTAAATAAATATTTAAAAATTTGCTTGTCTTGCAAAACGCTCTCAAACCAAGTTACTTGCAATCCAAGGTATTACTGTATTAAAAAAAATTCTTGATTTTATATTAATGGTAAAGGCAAAGGGATTGCTTATAATGGTTTTTACTGGGAAGATAAAGGGTTGTTGTATACTGAATTACTTGTCTAGTTGGAAATATAAAAAAATTCTTGATTTTAAATATTAATGGCAAAGGTAAAGGGATTGCTTATATGACTTATTTGGATTTTAAATATTAATGGTGATGTAAGAGAAATTATTATAATCAAGATATAATTATATTTGGTCTGTTTGGAAATATTTACTTAATATTTTTTTATGTTTTGTGGAGGCTTTGAAGTATTAAAGGGGAGGGTTTTTTTGTTTTTTGTTCTTTGAGTAAATTGATGGCTTATGTGCTTCTGCTGTTTTGTTAGCTGTCATTTATTTCTTAATTTCTAATTATTATTATTTTTAATCTTTAAAATTAAAAGTGAAGGAGTTTCTGGGTAGATAGAAAGAAATAATGAGTAATTGTAATAAGACAAATGTGTTGGCTAGATGGTTAGGTACTAGAGAGTGTGTGGGGGGGAAGTACTAAAAACTTTTGTCGGATTCTTAATATAATGTATTTTGGAATTGAAAACATTATTTAATGAAACTATAGGTTTTCTTTTTTGGTTTATCCATAAATGTTGAATTTAAACTACGTAGATTAAATAGTTGATTTATATTTGGGGAGGGTGGAGATCTCTTGTGTTTTGTCCTTTTTTGGGTTCTTTTTTTGCCATAACTGGAAGTGATTTTTTGTTAACAGAAAATGTTTTAAGAATAACTGTGGTTGCTTAAGCTGTGGAGAAGATTGGAAGTCCTTTTTAACTGTGTTTATTGTTTGTTGTATATATGTGTTTTAGTGTTTTGTTTTGTTTTCATGAATAAAATTCTAAAATTCTTTTTTTTAAAAAAATTGGGCACAATGGACTTATAATGGGATACATGTGAAATGGACATGGATCAGATATAAACTGATTTGTCCATCCTTACTCTGGGGAGGGTATTCCACTGCTGGGTTGCCACTACTAAAAAGGACCTCTCCTGTAGCCACCCACTGTACATCACTGGGGGGGGCACTCTGAGAAGGGCCTCTGAAGAAGATTTCAAGGACCAGGTAGGTACATGTGGAAAGAGGTGTCTCAAGCTGCAAAGGGCCTTAAAAGGACAAAAGGAGCACCTTGAATTGGACCCAGAAATGGAATGGGAGCTTTTGAAGATGGCAAAGCACCAGTGCAATGTGCTCATATTGCCCAGTCCCAGTTAGCAATCTTGCAGCCATATTCTGAATGGACGTTTCTGGACCATTTTCAAAAGCAGCCCCACACAAAACATACTGCAGTAGTCCAAACAGGAAGTTACCAGGACATGGATAATTGCCACCAGGCTATCCCTGTCCAAGTAGATTTGTTGCAGGCAAACCAGCCTAGGTTAGTTAAAGGTGCTCCAGGTCACAGAGGCTTCATGCCTCCAGTGACAAAGATGGATCAATGAGCGCTTCAGACTATAACTTGATCCTTTAGGGCAAGGTTGCACAACCATCGGCCCCAGGAGGGGCACACACATTCGCACTCCCACACACATATGCATACAGTCTTGCCAGAAGGATACTATGGGCAATAATGCTGAAAGCTGTTGAGAGGTCCAAGAGAACCAACAGGGTCACATTCCCCCACTCGCTCTCAGCAGAGGTCATCCCACAGGGTAAACAAGATAGTTTCCATGCCATAACCAAGCCTGAAATCTGATTGAAATTGATTGAGAAAATCAGTTTATCCAAGATTGGTTGGAGTTAGCCAATAAGCACTCACCAGAGCACCTTGCCTCGGAAGGTTATGTTGGAGACCATGTGAATTTGTACCCCTGTTCTAATGTTTAGTTAGGCCTGGCTAGAGACTCTTGCTCTTTGCTTTCTGTAAAATTGTTTCTTGCTGTTCTGTATAAACTGCTTGCTGGAATAGCAAAGGAATGTATGTACGAAGGATGCTGATAAGGGAAAGAGACAGATGAGCAAGAGGCAGGGGAGAGAGAGGTTTCTGAAGGAAGGAAAAGGCCGGAGAAAGGCAAAAGAATGTATGTGTGTGTGTACTGTAAGTAAAGCGAAAGGCGGAGGCAAGGGGGAAGTGGGGGGGAAATGGAAGTGTCAGCCTGATGTTTGTCCTGAGAGAAAGAACAAGATAGAGTTGTACTTTGGAAAGGAACAGAAGGAAATGTATGTACCAGGAAGGACAGAGGAAGTCGTTGAATGTACGTGAAAGAGGTCATGATAAGGAGAATGTTTTTCTACGCAACTTTAGTGATGTGAGCGATCTTGCAGCAGCCTGTTTAAGAATATTTTCGATCGTCGAGTTTGAAGCCTCTTGCTCACGAATCACTAATCAGGCATGTCGATTCTTTTCTCCCTTTCTCTGTATGTGATGCAAACCTGTATCTGATCCCATGCTGTATAAAAGATCCAAGAAGAGCTTGAAATGGGGCTCTTGATTTGAGTCTCAGACTTGAGGCCTCAAATAAAGTTTCCCTTCTCCACCTCAGTGTGTTTATTGGGCAGGGAACACTTGAGGCACGAATCACACTTTGCCGGAGAGGCACTGTTTTTTAGTGCCAGCAACAGTTTAGTTAACCACTGGTTGATAGCTGTTCACATCTTTTGGGTCCAAGACAGGTTTCTTCAGGAGCAGTTGCAGCACAGCCTTCTTTAAGGTGGCTGAGACCACCACCCCTCTCAAAGAGGCATTTACCATCTCATGTACCTAGCTGGACACTCCCTCCCTTCTAGATTTTATTTATTTATTTATTTATTTCTATCCCACCCTTCCTCACAAACAGCCCTATATAAAATACATTACACCACATAAACAATGTTAAATCATGACTCTAAAATCACAAATATATAAATAAAACATACAAGCATACAGGTATTTGACTCTACTTGTCCAACCATCTTGTCCACATCCTCAGGCCTTAAGCCAGTGGGAGGGAAAAAAACTATGCCAGCTCCAGGTTGGTGTGGTCTGTGTGCCTGATCCATGGATGTGTCTAGAATCCTCTAGACCCAGTGCAGTCCCTGACACACCCCTGAATTGCCACAGAATACTTCATTTCAGGCCCCACTGCCAATGGGAATACTGCTAGTGATAGCCACCCACCCTTGCCTTAGACATAAGAAAAGTCACATAATAGTTATTTCTTGATTCTACTTCTGAAAATAAGAACAGGCTGCTTACCTGTAACTGTGGTTCTTCGAATGGTCATCTGTGCATTCACACACATGGGCTCTGCGCCTGTGCTGAGACTGTTTCGGGAAAGTTCTATAGCTGAGGAAAATCAGGCGGGAGCCCCTCCCCCATCACGCGTGCTCCTCAGCGTGGCTCCCACCCGTTACCTCAGTTCCCTGAGACCGCCATTGCAGCCCCTGGAACTGAGGGAATACATCGGGATCGACTCCCGACATCGATACAGATAGAAATAACAGTAATAACAGAAGGGAATGTATCAGCTAGAAGTATTACAAAGATGATATATAAAATGATTCAGAAATCAGAAGAGCAAGCGGAAAATCTTAAGATAGTTTGGGATACAGAGTTTGAAGAGGAAATAGCAAAAGAAGAGTGGAATAAGATATGGGATACGCGAATATTGAAAAATATGTCAATAAGGATAAAAGAGAATTTGTACGGTAAGTTAATTTGGAGATGGTACCTGACTCCGGTGAGAATAAACAAAATAGATAATAAATGTTCTTCAATGTGTTGGAGAGGTTGTCAGGAGCTGCATACATATGCTCATATGTGGTGGAGTTGTAAAAATGTATTGGATTTTTGGAAAATGATTTTTGAAGAAATATCAGAAATTGTTGGTATTGATTTAGATGTTTGCCCTAAATTAGCATTGTTATCAATAACTGAAAAGGTGGCTGGTCCTCAAAATGTTAAAGAATTAATTGTAAATTTGTTAACGGCGGGTAGATTAATGATAGCAAGAAAATTGAAAGTTCAGCAAGTTTTCTCTATCACTGACTGGTATAAAGAAGTTTGGGATATGGCTTTAAATGATATGTTAACTTGTAATATCAAATGTAAAAGAGGACAATTAAAGAAAAACAATTTAAAGGATATCTGGGGTTTATTTTTGGATTTTGTGTTAAATACAGGGAAAGGGAGCATGCCGTGTCAAGATATGTTGTATTTTTGGAATAATGAATAACAATAGATTATAGAGATAGAATGTATTCTTTGGTCCCGTGGTGATGGGAGCACTATATAAGTTGTATGTTTGTTATTTAGTGGTTTCATATATTGTTTGAAATTTTTAAAATATTTTTTTAAAAAAAAAAAAAGAAAGAAAGAAAAAGAAATAACAGTAATTCATCGTCCAATCTGTCACACTAGACTAGACCCATCGAACTCGATAGTGACACTGAAGCAGGGACGGTAGGTGGGTTGTGTGAATGTACAGATGACCACTCGAAGAACCACAGTTACAGGTAAGCAACCTGTTGTTCTTCTTCTTCGTGGTCTCTGTGCATCACACACATGGGCAGAATAGCAAGCTAACTTACCGGAGGAGGGAAGGTGTCATCGTCACGGTAGTACTGAAGAGAGGACAGCTCTTCCAAAAGCAGTACCAGATCGGGCTCATATATCCAGCTGGTAGTGCCTGATAAATGTCGACAGTATAGACCAAGTTGCTGCCTTGCAAAGGCCCGGGAGGGCCACACCTCTCCCAAAGGCTACCAATGTCGACACTGCCCTCACTGAGTGCACTCAATGCACTGCCCTCATTGAGTGAGCTCAGGAGTTGTCGTCCAGCAAGTTCGTAAGCCAATTTAATACAGTAATACCTTGGATTGCAAGTAACTTGGTTTGAGAGCGTTTTGCAAGACAAGCAAATTTTTAAATATTTATTTAATATTTTTTTTACTTGATATACAAGCGACATCTTGCAATACAAGTACTGTAGTACGGCTTAAATTAAAAATATCTGTACAAATTTTTTGGGGGGATTTCATTTTGATATAAGAGTGTTTTGGATTACAAGCACGTTTCCAGAACGAATTATGCTCTCAATCCAAGGCATGACTGTACATTCTACAACCCATGCCACGAAGCGCTGAGTTGAAACAGGTAAGCCGACATTATTGCCACCATAACAAACAAAAAGTTTATGGGTGCGACGGGCTAACTCAGTTCTAGCTTTATAAAAAGCTAACGTCCATTGCACATCCAAGGTGTGGAGTGACTTTTCCAAAGATGATGAAGGATCTTGGAAGAATGCTGGCAAAATAATCTCTTGATTCATGTGGAAGCCCGTTACAACCTTAGGCAGGAAAGCTAAATCAGGTCATAAAACCACCTAGTCCTTATGGAAGGTCATATACGGAGAATCTACTCTCAATGCAGAGAGCTCGCTAGATTGGCGGGCGGATGTCACCGCCACTAGGAATGCTGTCTTCCAAGTCACTAGATGGAGTTTGGCTGTCGCCATTGGTTCAAACGGTTTTGACATCAATGTCTTAAGAACCGTGGTCAAGTCCCAGCCAGGAATCAACAAACGAGTTGGAGCTATCAAATTTCTCAGTCCTCTCATAAATTGTTTTACTAAAGAATGTGAAAACAGACTCCTTCCATGAATCACTGGACGATACGCTGAGATCACTGCTAGGTACACTCGAATAGAGGCCAGCTTCAATCCTCTAATCATCAGAACGTGCAGATATTGCAACACTTGTTCTACAGTACACTGCTGGGGATTGAAGCCTTGTAGGCTCCTTCCAACTCTATGGTCTATGAAATCTATGAAACCCAATGCGTAAGAGGAAAAAAACGACCACTTTCTTTTGTACAATGCACACATTGATGGTTTCCTGGCTGCAGAGAGGACTGCACGGACCCCTTCTGTAAACCGAGAGAAGGAGGCCGCTAACGAATCCTCCATGCGGTTGGGTTTGGGGGGGGGGTGCTACCAGTGCTGGCGGATGCATACAGCCTGTGATCCATGCCCACCCCTGCCCTAGAGAGTGATCTAATTTAGCATGTATATTTTACTTGTATTTGGTAAAGAACAAGTTAAAAAAGTACTCCAAGTTAATTTTTTCACTAATACACAAGTATTTGACCCGAACTACTTGAGGGGGGAAATTAAAATATACTTAGGATGCAACCCTATGGCCCCTACACATTGTCTGAGGGGCCATGTGCCACAACCTCGAACAAGGAGAGGAAAAGGGGGGCATGCTATGGGCAGGGAGGGAGGGAGGGAGAGAGGGAGGAGAGGCCAAGATACGATGTATCCTGTGGCCACTCCTGCCATGGGCCCAGGCACACCCCTGCCAGCACAACTCCACTACATGGGCTTAGAGGACTGTCTAGTGGGAAAAGTTGAAAAGGAGAATGGAGAGGCAAAAATTGCACCCATCACTCCTGCTACCAGGTCAGCAGCAGTCCAACAGGGCATAGGAAAATCAGAAGCCTCCAAGATCGGAGGCTTCCCTCTAGCAGGTGGCAACCCAACAGGGTTGTGCCCTTAATATGATTTAAATGCTATATTGAGTATAATTTTTTTGGAGTACTTGTAACAAATTAAAGACAATACCATGTACTTCCCTTACATTATTTAAATTTAAGGGGGAGGGGGGGAAGGTACTGAAAACTGTTGGCACCCTAATAAATTTTAGCAACACAAAAGAACTCTGCATGGTTTGCTGACAACCACTCATCTATTACTTTCATAGATTTCATAGATCTGATAGAGTTGGAAGGAGCCTACAAGGCTATCGAGTCCAACCCCCTGCTCAATGCAGGAAACTAGAGGAGGGGTCTCCCATCCAAGTAATAACCAGGCCTGACCCTGCTTAGCCATGCTCAGACAAGCTGAGCCAGCGTAAGCCACAGGCTTGGCCAGCGTAAGCCAAGGTTGAAACTGTCAACCTTGCCAAATATTGTATTTTAACTGGCATCCATTCATTGTTTCTAATGAACTTATGAAATGGAAACTTTTTTGTGGAAAACTAAAGCACTGGAAAATTCTCACCCCACATCACTGCCATTAATTATAATCAAAGAATATTAGTTGAGCCATTAGATGGATGGGAACAGGTAAAACTAAAATGTATACCAGCATTAGTTTCTTTTCTCCCACTCTAATGTGCTAAAAAAAAAGTGTTCTCATATTTTTTTTTCTAAATGGTCATTAAGTTCCTTGTAGTAAACAGAGATAAACAAGAGGCACAAAACCAGCTGTGGATTTAGCATACAACTGTAATCATACAATCTGTCAAAAAATCACCTCAATTACTGCAAAGAAACAGAAACTCAGTCAGAGCATTCTCACTCTCCCTCAAGCCCTTTGAAATGTAAAGCTATGCCGGCTGGTGTAATTTAATTTGAAGCTCATCAGTTTCCTGTCCCTTAGATCAGAAAAGCCTCACAAGCTTCAGGAAGAAAAAACACACATATACACACAAAACAGAGAGAGCTAAAGGCAGTCAAACTTCAGTGGTTTGGAAGATTCACGCACACCCTTAGCCTCATTAGTATTTCTGTTCCTCCTTTACAATATCAGGGAGAGGAGATTTCTTTCTCAATCTCCCTTCCCCCCTCCCCCCTTCAGGTGTTTGACTGCCTGCTAGAGACCTGCCACTTTCCCAGGCAAAAGAGAGATGACCAGACATTTAGGTGGGTATTATCCCATTTATTGTCCAGTCTCAAATGAATGGATATTTGCTCTAAAGGCAGGTCCATAAATCCAGTTCAGGTTCATTTACATGTTTTACATACTCCAACTCAGAAATGCAACTTAGTTCTTCAGTGATCCAGTCAGGAGTTCATCTGAGGTATACACATATGTTTGGGTTAAGGTTTTTCCCCACAAACAATATGCAGTAGGAGAGGGTGCAACTTGAGTTCAATCCTGTATGCACTGAGCATTCCTTAATCACCACCCAGAAGACCTTTATACATCAGTCAACAGGACTGATGTCAACTCCATACTTTGGGGGGGGGGGTGAGCATCCCTCCTTCCCACTGTCAACAGTGCTCATTCACTTGCCCTCTCCATCTGGACCCAATTGATACTACACTACCCAGAAGGAAAGAGAAAAGCAAAAGGAGGCTACCACTCCTCCCTGTTCCCAATATTGCTTGCACACTTGGAGAGGACAGGTGAACAGGAACTAACAACAATGAAGAAGATAGGGCCAGGTAGCCCTGAAGATCAGCAATGGGCCCCCTGCTGGGGTGTGGGCCCTGGCACATGTCCAATGATGCTGGCATCTTAACACTGACCTTGAATCGAACACTGGTTTTCTCTTACAGAGAAGCCAGAGAATGGCTGAGTCAATGGAGAAAAAAAAGTCTTCCAAGCAGCATTGGCCTTCCAGAGATTCTCCATTCTCCAATATATTGTTTATTTATTATTTATTTATTTATTATTTACATTTATTTATCGCCCATCTGGCCGGCAACCGGCCACCCTGGGCGATGTACATAGTTTATTGTCCCCTTTCATTTCTGATGGATTCCAACATGTGGGTATAAGAAAGTCTCCTCCACTTTCCAGATAAGAGGGAAAGGCAAGCAAAAGGGCACTGATCTTGTCTGTCTTAAGATGAAGGGAACAGAGCCAGATGTGTCTCTCCGCTCATTAGTCACTTGTCAATTTTGTCTTTTTGACTGAGTAGCACCAAGTAGCCTGGGAAGCCCAGATATTATGATTCTGTCAGGGGATCCAGGCTGAAAGCATCCATCAATTGTACAATACAATAGCTCCAGGCAGCATTTCATCCCTTCAGCCTCAGGGAGAAGGCAGGAGAAGCTAAGGGCTGTTCTTTACCTACTAGCTGTTGGAGTTGAGAGGCTGTCAGTGTTTTTATTCGATGTCCCAATTTTTCAGGAGTTCCACTTGACTAGGTAATTTAGGTGGGCTTTAAAAAAAGAATTCTGAAAACTACCTAGCCAGTGTTATAGTTTATTATTTGATTGATAAATGCAAAGCTAGATTTTCTCAGACACACATAAATTAACAAAGAAGAACCAAGAGCCCATGGAAAATAAACTGAGGTTAAATAGACATGTTAGCATTGTTAATATAGAGACAAAAGATACAAATGATGTGAAAGCTGAGGAAAACTCACATGCTCCAATTCTAGAATTAATTCTAGAAAGTCTCTTAGTTAAACTGGAATTCAGGAGAAAAACAACTCAGAGCAATACAAACCCATGGAAAAATAAAGGAACAGGAAAGGGAAAATCCTCTCATTCCTATCATCACACAGTCATTCCTGATGTTACCCAAAGAGCTTAGCCTGGCTTCTGTTTTAAGTATAGTCCTTAATGCAATCAAGCCATCTAAGGCACACCCATTTTAATTGGCCATCCTGGAGTCCTGAAGAAGGAAAGTTCCATACCTAAGGCACTACCACACATCAAACCAATTAGCCACCATCAAGGCTACCTACTTACACCCAAAATAGGCACATGGAAACCCTTTTCTGCACACCACACACTTTTGCACTCATCACCATGGTGGGAAAACTTAGATCACAGTGGTGGTTTGTTTCTCCCTTTGGATTGAAGGAAACCCCTATTAATATCTGCTCCATACATTCCCAATTGTCCCTAGGGTTCTCCCTACTTTCTTGCAAATCACTGGCCCTATTTTGCCTTTTAGGAAGATGTTGGGAATACCTTTTAAAGATTCAGTTATATACTTACATGTGCAATACAGCACTTTAATTTTCAGACCCATCTCCAGATTTCTAGAAGTTTAATCTCTGAGGGGGTGCAGGGTGATGCCATTGTGAGATCAATTATGCGATTAAACATTGTTGTTTTAAAAAAGGAAAATTTTATGGTCAGATTACTAACATACCTGGCTTCAGAAGTTAGTTCAGAACAGACGATTGCAGAGCAAATGGATAAAACATATAGTAGGTGGACAAGAACCTTCAACAATGTGTAGCTCAGGGATCCCCAACCAGTGGCACCTGAGGACAGGCTGAGGTGCTCACCAAGCTATCTTCCCCCTCTTCAAATGAATGGAGACATTTCTCCATTCTCTCCCCCTGCCCCAGAAGGTGCCCTCTCAAAAAAATGCCTGGAGGGGTTGTGGAAACCCACCCCCTGCCAAAGACCTTTGGGGCAGCAGGGTCCTTGGTGGGAATAGGCTTACCCCAGCCAATTTTCAGCAGGGTTGTTCTCTCTTGATTAAAGTGATGACGTGATTCCTCAGTTCACTTAAACAGGAAGGAAAAAATCCCTCCTCCTTGCTGAAAACTGGCTGGAGGGGGGTGAATCCTACCAAGGACCCTTGCGGTAACAGGGTCCTTGGCAAGGGGTGGGCTTTGCCTCTCCCCCCCCCCCCCGCCAATTTTGATCAAGGCGGTTTCTCCTCGCTCTATTCAAATGAATGAAGGAATTGCTCCATTCACTTGCATGGAGATGGTGGGAAAAGAAAGAGAGGAGGAGAGAGAAAGAAAGAGAGGGAGGGAGGGAGAGAAGGATCCACAGAGAGAGGGGGAGAGAGAAAGAGAGAAGAAGCCAAGAGAAAAGGAGGGAGAAAGAAAGAAAGAAAGAAAGAAAGAAAGAAAGAAAGACACACACACACACACACACACACAGAGGAGGGAGAGGAAGAGAGTGTGGGTGTGGGAGGGAACAAGCCAGTCAGCCAGTCACAGAGAGAGGGTGAGAAAGAGAGAAGGAGAAAAGGAGCCACAGAGAGATGAAGAAAGAAAGAAAGAAAGAAAGAAAGAAAGCCATACAGAGAGGGAGAGAGAAAGAAACAGAGAAGGAGCCACAGACAGGGAGAGAGACATGGGGGGTGGGGGAGTCACAGGGAAATGGGGAGGGAGAGAGAGCCAGCCAGCCACAGAGAGAGGGTGAGAAAGAGAGAAGGAGAAAAGGAGAAGTGAAGAAGGAAGGAAGGAAAGACTCCACAGAGAGGGAGAGAGAAAGAAACCGAGGAGGAGTCACAGACAGGGAGAAAGAGAGAAAGACAGGGGGGGGGAGAGAAGGAGCCAGGGGGGGGGAGAGTGGAGGAGAGAAAGAAAGAAAGAAAGAAAGAAAGAAAGAAAGAAAGAACCACAGAGGGAGGGAGGGAGGGAGGGAGGGAGAGAAAAAGAGAAGCGCACATACAGGGTACACATACGTACGTGGACACACACAAACACAGATAAGGAAGGTGCTCCCAACATTTTTGTGATGACCCCCTACACCTCTCAACAGCACCCAATTTGTGGTGGTGTGCAGGGCACTTTTTCAAGTTCCTAATGTGCCAACAGGCTCAGAAAGGTTGGGGACCCCTGGTGTAAGTGGTTGGGGGGACACGCCAGGCAGAGATCCTAGGTGTGAGAACTGTGTCACAAGTTATCAACAGTGTCCCTATTTTCATTTGGCAAATGTTGAGGTTATGGTACCCTTGCTGGGATCCCCTAAGCTTCTAGTATTCAATATCACATGCTGAAGGAGGAGGCTGACTGACAGGTGAACGCTCTATGCTCTAATTTGTCTATGGCCCACTTCATATATTAATAACAGAATTGCAAGCATTAATAGTTTGTTGTGTAATTATACGATCCGCTGCAACCATACTGGCAACAGTTTCATACTACTGTGTGCTCACCCAATTTCCCTGAGCGATAGGAAGTACCAAGAGCAATGCTAATGGGCTTAGTTTCGATTGGATGAGAGAGCACTGGAGACTTATGGTGTTTTTGTAATATTTGCTCTATTTACTAGTATACAAGCAGAGCATAAGTAGAGGCAAACAGACAATCCTGCAAGGCAGCAGAACTACTACCCCACATCAGATCCCCGAGAGAAACTACAAGGTGTTTCAGCTTCAGCAAACTCACATCTTTCCCTTTTCCTCTCTTTGTCTGCCAACTGCAAAGCCTGTTTTTCAGGAGCACTCATCTCAGACCCCACCCCTGAAGACAAATTGCCCATTCAAGAAATATCTACAATAATTAAATGACATTTTATTTTTTATTTTATTACATTTATACCCCGCCTTTTTTCCTGCCAGGAACTCAAGGCAGCTTACATAATCATCCTCCTCCTCTCCATTTTATCCTCACAACAACCCTGTGAAGTAGGTTAGGCTGAGAGGCAGTGACTGGCCCAAAGTCACCCAGTGAGTTTCATGGCCGAGCGGGGACTAGAACCCAGATCTCCCGAGTCCCAGTCCAACACTCTCACCACTACGCCACTGAAGGTTATTGCGTGTCAAATCCCTGCTTTCCATCCCAAGTCACTTTAGGCAAAACCATAGTGATTATCTCATTCACAGTAATCAGTAACTCACAAGGTCACATTGCCAAGATTGAAGTCAGAGCACCCCCTTAATGGCAACAACCATGCTACTGTAGGTATCTAGAAGACTACCCCCCCCCACTTTGGAATCTACATGCGGCAGAACACTTCAAAAATTTACCTAAAAGTAGGGGGGCACAAGATTTATTTTTAGGAGGCCAGTCCATGAAGCCTCAAAAGCCATGATGCCACTAACATTTAGTGTGAGCTTTAATTTGGTGTGTTTGGAAAGTGTCCTATGCCCCCCATGTCCCAGCCTTCACAAGAAAGCAACACCCCAAGTTCACTTGAGCTTGTTAAACAATGCCCCCCTCCAAATTGGATAATTGGTAAGAATTATGGAGATCTGATTTCCCACCCCCCTTCCATACATGAAGAAATCTGCTTCTGTTACTAAAATTTGTGCAGGAAGGACCCAGCTGGTATGGAGATGAGTGCCTTATATATGCTTATTAGTTTTATAGATTACGAAAACATTGGATCTTGTTGTCAAATATGGCCTCATTGTGGGTCAGTCAAATCCAAATCTCACATCTGGATGATCATTAAATCACATTAGGTGGGCAGTTATACAACTGAGCAATGATGCAAAAAGGCAAATCTGTAATTCTGCCATCTTTATAAAGATCAAAGCCTACAAACATGGCTCATGCCTATTTTATAGAAATGTATTTTATAAGGCAGGTCTGTGGCTGATGCTGGCTCAGCTTGTCTGACCGTGGAAAGCTAAGCAGGGTCAGGCCTGGTTATTACTTGGATGGGAGACCCCTTCTCTAGTTTCCTGCACTGAGCAGGGGGTTAGACTCAATGGCCTTGTAGGCCCCTTCCAACTCTATGATCCTATGATATCCTATGAAGCATTGGTAGTATAAATGTTTCACTTCAACCTAAGCACTGAAACAGAAAACACTGGCTGAAGCAGGTTAGGCTAGGCCAGAGTAATCTCAGAACTGAATTGGATTTGCTCCCCATGAGGTAGTCCACAATCATGGCCCTCAGTTTGGTAGCAATTCCTATAGGGAGTATGAGCTAGTGTATTGTCTAAACATGTCAGGTGTGGCCAGGAAGTCCCCAATTCAAAATCACCTTGACCACAAACTACTAAGTGGTCTTTAGGGAAACCACTGTTCTCTCAGCTCCCCCGTCCCACTTCTGCAACATGGGGCTAATATACCTCTTGTATAGAGCTGTTGAAAGATAGGTTTACTGAAATCAAGTTTGTGGAGACACTTTGAATACTTGAAATATGCTATATAAGTCTGTGTTATTAAAATTATTAGACGTTATATCAGCATGAACAAAAAAGACTGAGCCCTCCCATCAGTGCAAAAGCCATGTATGAGAGAGACAACCACTTCATCCCAAACTCATGCCAATGAAATGTCTAGGCAAGAGCAAGTCATCAAGCTTTCTACTATAAACACATTAGCACTCTGGACTCTTTGTGTGTACAGACTTGACAGGCAAGCACTGAGGCATATTAGTTCCCTCTTTGTCCAATAGAAGTCTGTGGAGAAACGAGCCTTTAGGGGTACACACACACACCTCATGGGTGAACCGGCTGGGGTGGGGTGTGCATAGCTAGCGTGTAGAGAAAATAGTTTTTAGGGTTCATGCATGCATGCATGCAGGAACACAAACAAACACACACACACACACACGCCTCCTCATGAGTAAACCAGGTGGGGGCTGGGAAGAAGCGAAAGGTGCATGGAACATGAATTGGGGCCTGGCGTCTGGAGGAGCCAGGCTGAGGGCATTCATATGCAGATAGTTCAAGCCATGACTCAGGAGTTCCGTTCCCCCTGCCTGGCCAGTTCCCTTTTCCCTGTCTGGCCAGGTGAAGTTCAAATTGATTGGCTGAAGCAAGAAGGCTACAGAAAAGGGGAGGGGGAAGAGCTATTTCCCCACGTGTAGCCTTTGTTCTTGGTCTTAGTCTTTTGGGTGCCTGCCTGGCGGTTGGAGCCATGGCAGGCCAGCGAGGGGCCCGAGCCTTTAGGGCCCCCCCCTCAGGAACCGACCCCAGGCAGCTCCTGGTAAAATTAGCTGGTTTGAGGGCTCTGGAAAAAGGCAAGCCTTGTGGAGGACTAGCTATTTATCTCGGACCTGCGGGTAGATAAAATAGTTCCCCCCGGGCGGCAAGGCTGTGCTGGATCTAACCCTTGAAGCGAACACCCTCAGGTAACAGGTGTGTGTCTGAGAGATTTTAAGGAATCAGGTCTTTTTTTGTTTTGTAGCTTTACTGTGTACCAAAGTGTCTCTCTATATTGTGTGCTTCTCTTATTTGCCTAATCTTGTTGTAAGATGCTACCAGAAATAAACCTTGTCTTGGTTTTACCCCAAATGGGTTTTGTAGTGCTCTGTGAGTTCAGTATCTAAATCCAGGTTACAGAAATATGAAGGCGAGTCCCTAATCAGAGATCCAAGTAGGATTGCAGACAGCTGAGGCTGGCAGTCTGGTATCTTGAGATCTCAGAGGGTCTTGGTTCCTTTGCCAGTAGGCAAGGGTGGGGTAGTGGCGGGTCAGCCAGCCCCCCCCTTCCAGGCCACATGGTGGCAAGTGCTGGGTTTCCTTTGGAGTAGGAAAGGGTGGGAGTCTGGCGGGTCAGCCAGCCCCCCCCCTTCCTCCACAAAGTAATTATTTCACAGCCAAATAAAATATCACTGCTTTTTGCATGACCATTAATCTCTACTGGAAAAGGAAGATGAGTTGATTTTGCAAGCAAGCTGATATATTCTCATGACAATTCCACAAGGTTAAATAAAAGAAGAAGCTTAAACATGTAACTATTGTAGTATAGTAATAGTAAGGTGGCGGGGGGAACCATCCTCACAGTTTACAACCTGGCAAGGATATTGATGAATATCAAAACCAAGCTACCATTAATAGCCATAGTGTGGAGAAAAAGCGTCAGAGTTTCCTGCACCACACACACACACACACCTCCACACCTGTAAACAAGATAATCCCAGCTGGGGGCCGGGAAAGTCATGCAAATGTACCTAGTTTCTCTGATGGCTCCTGAGACCACAGAGTCTGTCTTTGATCTTTGATGGCCGGTGCCACAGCTATTTGCATGCAAATGTGGCAAAGAGCCACCCCTCCCCTGCCTGGCCCAGATGAAGTGCATCCTGATTGGCTAAAGACACCTGGGCTACTGAAAGGAGGGGGGAGGAGAATCTATACTGCGGCTGGGACTTTTGGGTTTCGTTGTTGTCTGCACGTGAAGAAGCGTGGGGTAGGGCTGTTGCTGAGGCAAGCCCTCAAGAGGACCACCAACCCCTAAGCAAAGGAGAGTAAGTGCTTAGGTATTTATATGGTAAAGGAACTAGTTTTGTTGTTTTATAGCTCTACTGTGTATACCAAAGTGTCTCCCCACCTTTTCTCCTTCCCTCATTTCCCACCTTTGGTTGTAATCTGTTTACCTTAAATAAGCCTGAGGGCAGGGACTGTCTAATATTAATCTTTGTAATCCACTCTGGGAGCCTTTTTTGGCTGAAGAGCGGGGTAAAAATGCTGTAAATAAATAAAAATAAATAAAATAAATAAACTTTCCTGGTTTTACCCCACACGGTGTGTGTGTGGTTCCTCTGTGGTTCAGTGCTAAATCCAGTGTATAGACCCAGGGCAAGGCCCTGAGAGAATCAGGTCAAGATGGCAGAGCTAAGGCTGGCAGTTTTGCACCTTTGATCTCTGGTCTTGAGTAAAGGACAGGTTGGCAGTCCTTCACAATTTGCCCTGGATCTGATGCAGAGGGTCACCTCACCTCACTTTCCAAAGCCTCAGATGTTTTCCCCCTTGACTATAAGGAGAAAATCAACAAACACTGATAAGAGTTTTTATTCTTTGGCAGAACTGGATGAAAGGTTTTTTAAAAGATTGGGGGTGCATGCGTGTATGCATAAAATGTAGGCTGAGTCCAACACATCTGGAGGGCACCAGATTGGGGAAGGAAGTTTGAGACCAAGTATTTCATAAAATCCAAGCCCTTGCCTCCTAATTTGTTTTAACTCTTGCTCGGGTTTTTTTTGTCAGTCTTGAGTCTGATCTGTGTTGTTAGTTATTGAACTGGCTACTTCCCTTCATGCCCCACCCCTCATTCCAGCCTTAGTAGCATTTGATTTAATGTCAGTGTTATCTGTAGGTGTAGGTGTGTGCGAGAAGGAGTGAGTGAGTGTCTGACTCTGAGTCTTTGTGTGTTCCTGGTATGAGTCTGTCTGTATTCTTTGTTGAGCATATTGTGTGACTGTCAGTGCAATCCTATACTGTTTACTCAAAAGTAAGTCACACTAAGTTCAATGGGAAAATGGTATAGATTGCACAACTCCCATCATCCCCCAGCCAGCATGGCCACATGAAAGTTGTAGTCCAACACATCTAGAGGGCACCAGGTTGGGGAAGGCTGGTCTGAAAAAAGGATGGAAGGCATGAAGGAAAAGTCATACAAACTTCTGAAACGCCTTTTACTTCCAATCACAGATCAGTAGCAGAGTGTCCTGGAAGATTCAAATGATCTCCTACCAGTTTCTGAATATTGCCATTTCTGATGTCAGCTTTGTGCACATCTATTTTTTTTCCTGTAGGGATCAACCTGTTTGTCCTATATAGAATGCAGAAGTGCATTTCTAGGAGATGATAGAATATAGCATATTAGAAGATAAGCAGGTGAATTAACCCTTGACATTGTGGCTAAGATTATTAGGGCTTGTAATACTCTTGATAGGGACAAAGTCAGCACCTGCCGCTGGGTGTTGTCTCTGTGTTTGTGCCTCTTATCTGGCCTGTTGTTGCTGGTGAGTAGCTGTTCTAGGTTAGAGGGCTGTCTGTAAGCAAGGACCCTACCACCCAAGGCTTTGAGAGGAAAGTATCTTCATCTAGGATGGGCTGTAGATCAGTGGTTTTAGCTGGGAGCTATCGGTAACAACGAGTGGTGTTCTGTCACTTTCTCTTCTGGATGTGTCCTGTAGTAAGCTGTGAGTTTCTGTTTGATGCATCAGAACAGATATGGTGATACCTTAGGGCACAATGATCTTTGTGGTGTGTTCTGGGTGGAAGCTGGAATTAGGGCCGGCCCTGTTAATAACAGGGTTGTGGCTCATGCTGGCTCAGCTTGTCTGAGTGTGGAAAGCTAAGCAGGGTCAGGCCTGGTTATTACTTGGATGGGAAACCCCTCCTCTAGTCTCCTGCATTGAGCAGGGGGTTGAACACGATGGCCTTGTAGGCCCCCTTCCAACTCTATAATATATGAATCTATGTGCAGCAGTCAATAGGGTTCCATGCCCAAACTGGGAACCATCCACAGTTGCAAAGCAGCAAGTCCCAGTAAATGTTTAATTTCCTGTGTTTAATCCTGTCTGTCACATGTATGAGATAAGTATGTGGATTCTGTCTCACCTGCCTGTCCTCCTGGGACTGTCAATTTATATGTGATTTTCATTACCTAGCAAGAGGTTACTCAGCTCTAGTACATGGTGGCATTCAGAACTTTCCCTGCACTAATTGGCCAAGGGCATATGGAAGCACAGAGGACCTTGTTGCCAAGACAGGCTGTTAAAAAAAGAGAGGCAGGATCAATAGCTCAATCTCTTCTCTTCCCTCTCTGCGTGAAACAAAACAAGACTTGACAGAAGCTACTCCCAAGTGGCGTCCTAGAACCTACGTGGCCATGCCACTTTGGACTCTTCGAAATGGCCTGAACAAAGAGGACTTTGGAACCTGTACATCTTGAGCCCTGCTTGGTACTACCACGAAGCAAATCTGTAAAGAAAGGCACCCACTTTTGCTATTTTTATCTTCTTTTCTACAACAATCTTTGTTTCATTATTGTTGTCTAAAAGTGTATCAAATTTTGCATCCACCTTTTACAAGAGAACCTGCCTAGACTGCTCAGTAACATATGTTTTTTAAAATGGTTCCATACCCAGATTAGCAAAAGGAACTGGTCTGTTACGCAGGTTTGGAACCGAAAGGGTTAACCGGAGCGGAGAAAGCCCTTCCTACACGGCTCTTCGGCACTCAGAAGGAAGCCGCGACCAAAGATTGACGGTGAAACAGATAATGAATGAATTTACTACGCTGTTTATGGATAAACAGATTTTAATGAGGCGTATCAAAACAAACAAGACATGTTAACAAGGTACACGCGCCTCCAATCACAGTTCCTAGATTGAGCAGAGCCAGTACAGCGCAAGCATTACCTGGATTGACCTTAGTTCCTCGAAAGCCGCAACCTGCCAGCTATCAGAGGCTTTCAGCTTTAATCACTGGCAGCTCCTGGGAGTTGGATCTCTGAGTCCGGACCAAAGCTCCGGACGTCCGCACAGCCTTATGCCCACCGACCAACAACCTTTTCGGCCAGGGTGCCCCCTCTTTTACCTCCTCTCTTGCTCCCCCCGCCCTTTCTGTTCCCCCCTCCCCTCTTACTATCTGGGAAAACCGGTTCTCCCTGTTGATTCTTTGTGCTTCCCCTGGGTGCTTAACAGTACTTGGCAGCTCCTTGAGACTACCAGGTATCTTGGTGCCCCTCTTGGTGCTCGAGGGTGCTTCACAGCTCATTGTGGCTGACCGGGGGAAGTTGTCGTGGGGATATGCAGATGGATCCCATTGAAGTGTAAATGAAGGTGGATGCAAATGACTGCTTGGAGCTGAGCTGCTTCTGCCCTAGGCAGAAGCCTTGATGGCCATGCGGGGGGGGGGGGGGACTTGGCTGGGCTTTCTCTCCACATCATCATCATCATCGTTGTTGTTGTTGTTGTAATTATATTGTTTTTAATTTTTAATTTTAAATGTGATTTTAATTGTGATTTTAATATTTATATGGAAACGACTTAGGGATTTTTCTTAATATTTAGCAGTATATAAACAGTACAAATAAATAAATAAATAAATAGTCACTGCATAAAAAATGGTTGGAGAAGAATCATGGCAAACTTTGGCAAATGTTTACCATTTCCCTTAGTATAAGAGAGCACTATACATACACAGGATCAGTGGAATTTTATGCCTCATATCATATCTCCTTCCTCACCTAGTAGGAAGAGAACACCTTTCCGTCATTCTCCCAGCAGCCTGATTCCTGTCTCTCCCTACTGGAAGGCTCCATTCCCATGGCCAGTGTCAGCTACGGGCACCTGACTGACAGAGCTCACAATACTTGCTCCCGCCTCAATCTTTCCTGCCCCTCTGAATTTTAGGACAGAAATATTAAGTAAAAGTAAAATACATGCTGAAATTGAAGTATATTTTTTGTAACGTGGCTAGAGGCAAGCCTTACCTGACAGACTGCCTCGCAAGTGAAACCACCTGGAAAGAGAACATAAGTTTTGTTGGTGCAGGGCTGTGGCAAATTTTGAATGATGCCTTAGAAAGCTTCCACTTCTTTACCCAGCCTCTGCAGCGTTCACATTTGAGCATGCCAGGTCCTGCAGCCTTTCAGGCTGGTTTCCATTATGACAAGCAAGGTAGTCAGAGCCCAAGGCAGAAGGTACAAAAGTCATTTCTGCTCAGTGACCTGAGACTCAGGCAGCTGTTCTGTGTTCAAGCAGTCACCCACTATATGTGACATGAGACATTTGCTACCAGCCCTTTTGACACAGTGTCCAAACTCTGGTCAGTGTGGCAAGTTATAGGTCACCTGCTAGGCTCTGAAGATCATGACGAATTGACAGCTGGTAAATAACGATTAACAGTCACCAAACATGTCCAGGAGAAGATATATATGAAACCTAATGTGAAAATAGAAAAGCTGAAGCTGGATGCTGTGAACTCTGAGAGCACCCATTAAATATAAAAGTACAGAGTTCTTTGCATAAACAGATTAAATACAGAGATCCTCTATTGAACAAATTAATTACCTTCAAGAGCCTTTAGGATAATACATACAACCATAGAATCATAGAATCATAGAAAAGTAGAGTTGGAAGGGGCCTACAAGGCCATCGAGTCCAACCCCCTGCTCAATGCAGGAATCTAGGTCAAAGCATCTCTGACAGATGGCTGTCCAGCTGCACCTTGAATGCCTCCAGAGTGGGAGAGCCCACGACCTCCCTAGGTAGTTGATTCCATTGTCTTATTGCTCTGACAGTCAGGAAATTTTTCCTGATGTTTAGGTGGAATCTAGGTTCCTGTAACTTGAGCCCATTATTCCGTGTCCTGCAAACTGGGATGAATGAGAAGAGATCTTTGCCCTCCTCTGTGTGACATCCCTTCAAATACTGGAAGAGTGCGATCATATCTCCCCTCAGTCTCCTCTTCTGAAGGCTAAACATGCCCAGGTCTTTCAGTCTCTCCTCATAGGGCCTTGTTTCCAGTCCCTTTATCATCCTTGTTGCCCTCCTCTGAACCCTCTCCAGTTTGTCTATGTCCTTCTTAAAGTGAGGTGCCCAGAACTGGACGCAGTACTCAAGATGAGGCCTAACCAGTGCCATGTTTGCATCAGACCCTGACTTTTTGGTAGTTACTTTACAGCAGAACTTAACCTTGTGGAACATTTCATCTGGTTCCTAGTTGCCCCACTGTATCATGCAAGACAAAATTCAAAAGTGAGTGTAAATGATTTCTTTATACCCACTGGATTTAATGTATGAATGCCTCCTGCTCCCTAACTTCTACAGCTTTGGGGTAAGGTCAATTATTTCCCCCTCCAATATAAGCTATCTACCTACAGACTGGTCAGACATGAGCAACAAAACCAGAGGCACGATTCCACTGCTGGGTGTGCAAGCAAGCCGTAGCAAACTTTCCTAATATCAGTAAGAAGAGCATTGGCTCTGACACTTCCCACTGCACAAGTTGTTTTGGCACCAGGAGCTTCATAGATGAAGTCGGACCGACATAAGACTTGGCACAAATTGGGCATCCACAGGCTTTATAGTGTGCTTCGAGATCAGAGAACGCTCCTGCTTTTTCTTTTCTTAGAAGCCTCAGCAGGAATCATTCCATGAAGTTTTGATGCCAATTTAGCTGGAAGGTAAAGTCACTGAGGGGTTCAGTTTGTACCAAGCCGGATGATCCATTCACCACGGAAGCTGAAGACCTGGCAGCCTTCAAGGAGCCACTGCACATTCCCCCGTGAGTTGAGAGATCAGCCAAGCCTGAGGATGTGAGAGCCTTCTGCACCATTAGGATGTGACTTGATGAAGCCAACATGAAGCAGAGTGTTGAACGGCAAGTTTGAGCAACTATGTATATCAGAATCCAGTAGCTGAAGCACCTTCTCCCACAAGAGAGCACAAAACTGCAAGGCCCTGCTTCATCAGACCTGCCTGGTAAAGGCAAGACAATGCTCACAAGATTCAACCAAGTGACTCTCTCCCAAACAAAGGAAACAGAGATCATGACCATCCAAAGGCAGCAACTTGCTTCCACAAGAAGAGCACTTGTGGAAAAGGGGCATTCTCTAATCCATAGGCCAAAGAAGGCCAGCACAAAGATGAACTATGGAAATGCCAATACCAAATAAAAATGCAAACTAACAGTATAGAAAGAATGAATAAACAAGAAAAGAAAAAGAGTAGGAAAACCCCAAACTGGTTGATGAGTGTTTTTTCTAGCCTAGAGCTACATTCCCTGAGGGTTCTTCCAGACTATCACACTATCGCAGTGCCTCATTCATGGATGGAATTTTACGGAGGGGTCCAGATGTTGTAATCTAATCTTCCACTCATAGCCCCCTCCAACATGTGCGGAGGCACATCATCTCCTAAAAAAAGCTCTGAAATGTGAATACAGCAAAGAAGTGGTGAGGTGCAATCTCAACATGTCTCACAACTTTCATAAGACCAATTACTATGCCAAAAAAAGAAGTTAACACGTGATGACTTCACCATCATATAAGAAGTAGCCACAGAGAATTGAACAAGAATGATTGAAATCTCTGGCAAATGTTTACCATTTATTTATTTGCTGCATTTCTATACCACCCATTAGCCAAAGCTCTGTGGGCAGTTGACAAAATAAGTTTCTCCCCTAGTATAAACATACACAGCAGAAATAGTGGAATTCAGCATCATTTTAGATTAATCTATAAACTGATGGGAGTCAAAGTCAGAATTACAGTTGAAAATAGAAAAAAATGTTCCCACTAGGCCTTCTAAGCATGGACAGAGGAAAGTAATTTGGAATTTCATTTATCTGTTTACATTCCTCAGTTTGGTTTAGCCCATTATAGAAATTAAAGGAAGCAACTAAAAGTACCTAAGCGCAGATACAGGATCCACTCTCAGTCCTGACTGGCAGCACATAACTACTTCCAGCCAGCTCACCCTGATAGAGACATATGTCAGAGGAGAGGGTTCTTTTTCATTATTAAAAACTATTTATGAGTCACCTTTCCAGGCAAAAATGGAGTACTCAAGGCAATGTACAGTTATAAATAAGTACACCAATACAATAAAACAACACAGCATGATATACAGCAGCAGTAAACACACACACACACACACACACAGTCTCAAAAAATCCAGGTATAATAAGCAAGCTCCCACAAATGCTTTACAAAATAGAAAGGTGTTCACCTGATGGTGGACACTGTATATAAGAATATAGGAAGCTGCCTTATTCTGGGTCAGACCATTGGTGGCAGTAGTTTTTCCTACCTGGAGATGTCAGGGATTGAACCAGTTGAGGGAGGGCAAAACACAGAGTGGGTGCTATTACAAGGGTTCTGCTCCGTACCCTCTCAGATTTCATAACAGTAAAACAAGGGATGTCGAACAAAACCTCTGCAGATTATCTCAATGACTGGGTTCGCACAATATATGTAGCCACTGTGACTTAGCATGTTGTGTGAACCCAATCATGGTTTCTTCGCTAGCTATGGCTTCAAAGCCACCCTTTGAAGCCATGGCTTGTTCTAGGGTTTATTGTAGCTACGGTGGCTTATCATGTTGTCCGAACCTAGACAACGCGACCCTCCATGGCTACAGTTAACCCACTACAGAGCTGCTTCACCAGAGCAGCAAAAAAGGCTTGTCACTCCGGCCAAGCAGTTCAAGCCGAGTGCCGATGACAGCTACTGAAAGTGCCCAAGTGGCACTTTGGGCAGCTGTCATCGGCTTCCCCGCCCCGTGCTCCTGCCGATGCCGGGACAGCAGGATTGCTTGCAAGCAATCTTGCTTGCCCAGCATTGGCAGGAGCGCAGGGCAGGGAAACCAGAGGGGGGGGGGACGATGAGGCATGTTCTCCTGGGTCTCCCCTGGAGGAGGTCCAGGAGAACGTGTTTCATTCCCCCCCCCAGCAGTGAGATTGCCCCGTGATCGTGACACCAGGCAGGGGGGAAAGGAGGCACATTATCCTGGGTCTCCCCAGGAGAAGGCCCAGGAGAACACAACCACTCCACCCGCCGTTGAGGAACATGAATGGTGAGGAGCATATGGCATTATGTATTCCCTGAGTTATGCAGGAACTAGGGTATTAATGGCTTGAGAACTTGCACCTTGAATTGAGCCGGAAGCAAACTGGTAGTGAGTGCAGTTGCATTAAAACCACAGTGATTTGATTAGAACTCAGAGAAGAAGTCACAGCAGAGCCAACTTCAAGGGCAGCCCAAAGAAGAGTGCATTACAGTAGCCTAAACAACTAAATAAGAGGCTATTGTTGCATAAACGAGGGAAGCAAGATCTTGATGCAGCATACCCACCAGTCAAAACTGGCAGACAGTGCTCTTGGAGATTAGGACAATGCTCAAAAATGTACCTGGTTCAGAATGAATCACATAGTGATTGCCAGTGTTGTCTGGTGAATCATAAGAGTTGGAAGGGACCTCAACAGTCATGTAGTACAATCCCCTCCTGATGCAGGAAGTCCAAGGCTATAACATCCCTGATAGGTCACCATCCAGCTGGGTATTTACAATTCAATATGGAAACACTCAGCTCCAGCAAGCAGCACATGATGAGTGACAACGAAACGAAAACCTTTCCATCTTATTAGGACAGATGCATATTTTAGTTCAGAACCACCTCCTATTGCTACTTAGCCTTCAGCACATCCCAAATAAGCAAATGATGCTGAACTAAAACAACATTCCAGTAAGCACATACATAGAAGGAAACATTCCCTGCCATATTTTATCAGATCTTTCAGCAAGCCAATAGTTTATCAGATCTTTCAGCAAGTCATTGCAACCTACACCACATCCTAGACATCCTTCAGAGGTTTGATGTTGCTGTTAAAAAACACCACCACTAACAGTTACTGAGAATCTGCAGAGTGATGCGAACTGACATGCAGCTGGGGGCTGCCAACCAACGTGCAGCCTATCAGTTAAAAGCCATTGAGAACTGGCTGTCAGTAAAAGTCTGTGGAAATGTACACGTCAGTGAAAATGGCAAGATGGTTCATAGACAGTGCTTCCCCAGACTATGTGCTTGATCTTTGTTCTGAGACAAAAGGAAACAAGGCCATTGTACAATCTCTGGAATGCAACTCCAAAGCATAAGATCAATGTCATCTATGGAACACACAGTCAGCCTTCATACATTTCCTGACAGCTGTTCCAGAACAGGAGCTAGTCTTGCAAGAATGCCAGCTTCCTAGAAAGGTAGTGGGTGGGGAGGGAGGGAATTGATGCTGAAATCAAGGCCCAGCCATGAAAATGACCAGATAGTCAGACCTCACATTTAAGTAACGAATGGCTGTTAACATTACATTACATTACATTACATTACATTAATTTTATGATGCAGAGACATTCTCCTATACTGCAGAGCCTTCTACTCTGAAGAAAAAAATTTTAAGGCACAACTGATCTTCTATACACACTGGGTACAATTCTGCTAAAGTTAACCACATTTTAGACCAATTTAAATCAATAGCCACATTTGGACAACCAGATCTCACTTTAATTAGCAGGCAGTGGGAAAACAAGCCAGGCAGCCACATTTAACTATCATTTCCCATTATTTTTATTTATTTATTTATTATATTTATACCCCACCTTTTTTCCTGCAAGGAACCCAAGGCGGCTTACATAATCCTCATCCTCCTCTCCATGTTTATCCATGTTTATCCTCACAACAACCCTGTGAGGTAGGTTAGGCTGAGAGTCAGTGACTGGCCCAAAGTCACCCAGTGATTTTCATGGCTGAGCGGGGACTAGAACCCAGATCTCCCAAGTCCCAGTCCAACACTCTAACCACTACGCCACACTGGCTCTCACTATTACTGAAATCTATTACTGAAATCAAGGAAGATACACTCCTAAGGTGAGAGTGAGGAGGATTAGACCTTTAAAGCACAATTTGGATTAGTACACAGGAAGCTGGGAACATAAGAAGCTGCCTTATACCAAGTTACACCAATGGTCTATCTAGCTCAATATTTACAGGGGTGGGGAATCTTTTTTATGGTGAGGGCCGCATTCCCTTAGGGGTAATTTGTTGGGGGCTGCAAACCAGCAGTGAGCAAAAGTGGGCATGGCCACCCTCTGTGTGTGTGTGTGTGTGTGTGTGTGTGTGTGTGTGTGTGCTGTGTGTACCCTCCCTTCTCTCTCTCTCTTGCTGTGATATGTCCTTTTCTCAAATGTACTTCTCTCCCTCAAAGTGCCATCAAATCCATGAAGGATATCCCAGAAGTTCTATCATTTCAGGCAGAGGTAGTACTACCAGTATAATTGGATTTTATACAATGAACTCCCCCAGCTAATTACTAAATTGTAAATTTTATTCTAAACTGGAATCAGAAATTAAGTTTTCCTCTTCAAGCACAGGGATGTATGAGAATTTCATTTCTGTTCACATTTCTGTTCACAAATCATGTGAACATGTCCCATACACAATCCCAAAGGCAAATGCAAGCAGGAGCACTTTTCTCAAGAAATGTTAGCAAATTCCTGAATTTGTGATCACATTTGAAAAATGCATATTTTTCAGGGGGAAAGTGTGCACTTTCCCCATTTGAACGAGCTGAAAAACAGGTGAAAAATGGGAGTGAGGCAAAACAAGCTTCAAAGTGATTTTCAAAGAATTTAGGAAAGCTGAAAAATCGCTGCTTCTCCCATCCCTACTTAAAATACAGCAACAATGGAAGTGAAGGAGTGGGGTTAGGGACCGTGTGATTCCGCGCGCCCCCATGCCCAACTTTCTCTTTATATCTGAGATCATCTAACTCTCAGGTAGACCTGCCTGGAGCATCAAGCCTGAAGAAAGTGTGTCATCTGCACCTTGTAAGCACACTCCAGGTGGGGCTATAAATTTACAGCCACCTTCTGATGGTTTGCACATTTTGCATGAGAATAGTGAGGCTGCCTCCTCTTTTGACTTCTTGTGCTGGGCGAGAAAGAAGATGGTTCTCTACCTCCTAGCCCAGCATGTAAATGAAGCATGCTGCTGAGGATAGATTTCATAGATCATAGAGTTGGAAGGAGCCTACAAGGCTATCGGAGAGTCCAACCCCCTGCTCAATGCAGGAAACTAGAGGGGTCTCCCATCCAAGTAATAACCAGGCTTGACCCTGCTTAGCTTTCCACACTCAGACAAGCTGAGCCAGCATAAGCCACAGGATCCAGAGGCTTAGAAGGAAAGGCCATGGGCCAGATGGGAACCTGCTGCGGGATGAATCTGGCCTGGAGGCCAGCGGTTCCCCAGCCCTGGTCTACACTTGCAGCAGCTCCCCAGGGTTTCAGACAAGAGTCTTTCCCAGTCCTACCTGTAGATGCCAGGAACTGAACCTGGGATCACTGGGTAGAAAGCATGTGCTCTACTACCATTCCCCAACTTTGTGGAGCCATGGATACAAGTAAAATAAAACTACCTAGAATCCACACACAGCCAACACTTTCTGAAGTGAACACTTTACCTTATATCACCAGAATTTCTTGCCTTCTGCTAATAAAACATTCTAACCATTTCTGATATCTCATGGGTCAAAAAAGCACAAGAGTCTCCTTAACTATATGATAATACAGTCCTACTACTATCAAGCATAACTGTCAGAACTATGGTACTGCTTCATAAACAGCCATGCTGGATCAGACCAGAGGCCTATCTAGTCCAGCATTCTGTTCCCACAGTGGCCAACCAGATGCCTATGGGAAGCCCACAAGCAAGACATGAGCACAATAGTACGCCCTGCTCATGTTCCCCAGAAATTGCCACTGAGAGGCAGGCTGGCTCTGATACTGGAGGTAATATATAGTTAACATGACTAGTAGCCATTGATAGCCTCACCCTCCATTCATTTGTCTAAACCCCTTTAAAGCTGTTAAAGCTGGTTACAGCAACTTGTACAACCTGTGTATTTGTAAATCAACACAAGTATTACAAAATGCCAATCAGACTCCAATGACCTCTTTCCAAAGGGAAGGAAACCTGGAAATTGCTGCATCCCTGGAACTTCTAACTGCTGGGAGAAATGGGGTGAGCATAATATTATTACGGTATATTAATTAGATATATCTGTTGGAACCTGACTTCCTGGAGCCGAGATCTCCATAAAACATTTTATTGCCATAATGTTAGTAATTAGCTATAAGCCTTTACAGTCCCAATAAAGACCCACAGTTAAGAGATTACTGTTTCTTGACAAAAATCAGTTCATGAGCATCGCAACAAAAAATGACCACAATCAGCTCTGGGTTCAGCACATAGAATAAAACCAATAAGTTCACAGTTCCAGTGAAAGTAGGAAGCTTTTCAACTTTCACTTCTAGCAAAGTCTATTGCCAGTTGCTCTGGTTTAAATACAGAGGAGTGGCCACTAAAGTTCACTATGAGACATTCAATCCTGGCAGGGAAACTTGGTTCTCAGGTGATTGCTGTGCCTCACTGGATGCCTCTTTAGTCAATGACACACCAAGGAGACACCCCCAAAACTCCCTCTCCTGCAGAGACCTCCTGCTGATGCCCTGCTCCATGGAAGACATCCCTGGTTGAGAAGCAGGGGCCTCCGTCAAGGTCAGGTCTCCCAGCTGCGGAAGATAGGCCATACCAATGTCCTGCATCTCAACCCCTCCTGGCTTGTAAGCCAGTGGGAAGTCTGGTAGAACTGAGTTCTCAGGTATCTGGCTTGTCATGGCTGGGCCTGACTCTACAGCTTCCCCATCTGACTCAGAATCAATGTGACAAGATATAGCTCCCCCCAGATTGGGGCGAGGTCTCACAACAGCATTGTCTAGGGAGGATTAAATTAAACCTCTAAATACCTGGATCAGACATAGATGGCAGTTTGTTTGGCGGAAGCTTCTCCTTGTTATAACATCCATATTTAACTACTGTATGTGCAACCAAACTTTCAAGGTGGAAGAGAATTTCTGTCTGAATGTATACATAATACAACAAAACTGTCACTACACCAATATGACACATTCCTGTATTTATAACAATTCTGGGGAAATTTCATACAATCTCCCAAAGCAACTGGCATTTTAAAGTTTTAGAATAGCCACAAACAACAGACTCTGAAGTTCTTCAGATGTAATTTTCTTTGATATGTCCTTAAATTTGGAGAAGACTATTTGTCCAAACTGTTGTATCTCAAACAAAATAACAATTAAAGATGGAAGTCTCGAAACTGGATTAGCATTCATCCCAAAGGCCAAATTAAATGACAACAGGATACAGATGTGCTAAAACCACCCAGTACTTCTCCAAAGAAAAAAAAGATCACTGGATTAACATTTTACATCTGCTGAGCATTTTCCTCCATTGAAAATGGAGCAAAATTACCAGGATCCTGTGGGTTCTGGCATCTGTGGATGGTTTCCTAATGTGACAGTGCCAGGAATGCTGCCTGTACTGGTGTGGCACAGTAGCCTTTTGTGTAATACTAACACAGAAAGGTGCTGCATGTCCCTGTCATCGTCTATATTATAAAGTTAAGAAAGGCTTCTATGATGCTATAGGTCAGGGGTGAGCAACTTTGGGAGGTCCAGGGGCCATTTCCCCACCCCCCGGAAACCCTGTGGACGAGGCACTGGAAAAAAACCCTCACCAGTTTGCTGCTGATTTTTTGTGACAAACCACTTTTGTTTTCAAGCAAGATTTGGCTGGTAGCATGTCTAAAAAGGCCAATTCTTGCTGGAAAACATTTTGCCGGCAAAATTGTTATTTTTTTCCACCGCATGCAAATTTCAGTGACAGCTACTACGGGGGACAGCAAGGGCCTCATGTTGCCCATCCATGCTGTAGATTGTGCTAGGAATGTGCAGAGGCTTCCTCTATGGACATGATGCCAAGACGCCATGTGCTATGTTAGTGCACATCATTTATGAATCTGTATGGTGCAGCTTACAATATCAGGAAAGCCTTCCAGGTCTGTAACATAATTCACTAGATTCCATCAAATCCAGTTTTTTTATCTGATTTGGTTCCTCTATGTGCAGAACCTCAATTTCCATACCACATTCCACTTAAAGTCCCTATTGCAGAACTAAGTGAAGCCCTTCATATCTTTAGCATGAGGAACAATACTGCATGGTTCCCAATTTTGGGCATTTTGTTAAATACTGCAATAAAAAGGCCACACTGGAGTCAGTTTTGATTATGGAGAGTGAAATTAAAAAAAACACCTGTCCATCAAGATGTGGTTTGGAACTATGGCATCAACAACAGAGAGCACTGACAGATGGACTTCTCAGCTAGAAAGCAATTAAAACACCTCTCAAGCTGCCCAGTGTGCCACAGGACAGAAATTACAGAGCCATAAAGGCCTTCCAGTGAAGAACATGGGTTTTTTGTGTGTGTTTTTTGCTTTGTGGAGACATTCACACACTCTGCACATGTGTGCACAGGTAGTCACACTGAGACTGCAACAGAGGGATAATTAAACTTAGAACATGAGTAAATGCTCCCTGAAATGGCAGGTTACAGTTTAATAACCTGCTCAAAATGTCATTAAAATGCTCACCCTGGGAGAGCATCTTTAGAGAGGCTTTCATTTGCATTCCATGACCTGATATTTTGAGAACTTAGCAGCTAAGAAAAGAGAGCTGGCTTCCTTGAACTGACAGGATTCGAGTAGCCAGCAGACATTTTCTCCCATCTTCATTCCATACACCAGGACATTGGTGCTTCTGAGTCAACCCTTTGCTTTAACAAATAAATAAAATTTGACTGGAAGTACCAAGTACTGTAACCACTCTCTGTGTGCTAAGAAAACAGATATAGGGAAGTCTCTCTCCACAATCATATGGCTGTCTCTTGGTCTACCTGTTTGTCTGCCTTCTTGTCCTAAACAACTTCACTAACCTAAGCAAGAGAGTTACTGTCAGGAAACTGGAACACAGGAAAAGGTAACAGATTATGTTTGGGGGATTTCTGACCTTTCACAACCCTAAAATGCCCCTTCCCCTTTTGTAACTAGCAAGAAAAACTATAGCAAGGTTCCTAACTAGGCAGGCTTCAGTGCCTTTGTTACATCACAGTAAACCAATGCCCACTCTCTTCCCATGCCTCTTTGTATGATTACAAAGCCCAAACTCCAACTCATAAATGGATGCTGTGCTTACCTTGCTGCTAATACAAAAGGGTTGCCTAGCAACCAACTGGCCCATACTTCAGTCTAAGCTACTTACCTCTTTGTGGCCTAAGGCACTTGCCCTTCAGCATTCAGATATGAGGGGTTCAGGTGTACAGGTGTACATGCCAAGCACAAATATGGACACCTATGCTAAAAAGAGTGAGCAGCACAGAACCAAGAAGTTCACTGCGAGATATGTGAAAAAGCAAGCCAATTAAAGTAAGCTGCAGAGAACCGAGACGCTCAAAATGGATGCTGCAAGATGTGAAAAAGCAGTCAGATGAAAGTAAGCAGTAGAGAATATTTTCACACACATTCCCAACGTTTGTTGGGCTTCATGCTAGAGAATAAGTAATGCTAAAATTATCAAAGGAAACTGGACATCAGTATTCATAGGTTCCATTCCGGTTCTGACATTGGGCTGCAGTGTGTGTCTACAGATAGGCCAAGTCAGTTTCCTCCCATATGAAAAGTGTTTATTTGATTTTTATCTTACTCTTTCTGAAAGGCTAAGGCAGGCTATAACACGTTTATGATATAAAAAAATAAAAACAGATCTTAAAAAATATAAACTGTAAACAACTAAGTCTCACAAAAGCCAGACCTTATTAAAACCTCAACCAATTCCTCCCACCTCCCATCCCAATCACATCATAAAGGCAGTTGCTAAAAGCTAACAAAAATAGAAGTGTTTTATAATTTGTTTAGAAGAATCTCTGGGTTGGGCTTTGATGAATCTCCAAGGACAGATAGACACACACACACACACACACACACACAGAGAGAGAGAGAGAGAGAGAGAGAGAGAGAGAGAGAAAACCAAGGAGCTGCTGTCAGTTGTCCTTGGAGATTTTAAAGGGACATAAGGGAAGCAATGATCTGTTAGGTATGCAGTGCCCAAAGACTCATCAACAAACTCTCACCAGGTCCTGCAGGTATGCCATCAGTACCTCATGATCAGTAATATCAAAGCCCATTGAAAGACCCAATGGACTCAGTAGGGCATAATTTCCTCTGTTCATTTCAAGGCATGAATTGTTGATAAGAAGCAAGAATATTAATCTCAAAGTTGTGCCTGGGCCAAATGTCAAACAGGCAGTTTTGCAGAAAATTCAGAAGTGCCTGAAGTTACGATGCCCACCACAAGATGAGGCCGGAAAGGGGCAGCAACTGGGAAGGACACTACTGACAAGTTTTGGATATCTTTCCATTGGTGCCACACAACTGGACCAAATTAGCCAGATTTGAACTTCTTAGGTATTAGTCACTTGAAGATAGATATTGCTGACCCCAGCTTCTCCAGTGATCTCATGCTTCGTGGTACAACTGCAGTTTAATATTTAGTTGCAGTTCATCACCAAAGCAGTTTATATTGCTGCCATCTGGAGAATGTATTGTTTTATTTATTGCTGTTTTAATCTAGAGATAGGTTTCTATGTTTTTGTTTATATTGTTCTCTTGTTATCATTATGCATACGCATACACACACACACACACACACACACACATAAAGTGATATTAATCTAAACTAATCAGGAGTATGATTACCTCTCCCCTGTAACATGCAATTCAGTACACTTCTTTTTCCACTGTCTGTACACCAAAGATACATGCACTAGAGAGCCGTGATTGAACCTAGCTCCCTGATACATATTTCTTCTTGCTGCTCATATTCTGCTGCCCTTAGTCATCATCATCCTCTTTCTCCATCACTCCACCTTGACTTTTTCTTTTTCTTTTGTCTATGTTTCCATCTCCTTCCATTTTTAAATGGGTTGCTAAGTTGCTTGCCCAGGAAAAGAACTGATCCATTTGAACCAAATCCTTTTTTTAAAAAAGCAACCAGAGCCTGCATTTCATTTGCAACATGAGGACCCTTTGAAGATATGTCTTTCTTATAAGCCCCTTTGCCTCCTCTGTGGATCCCGCAGGGACAAAGAAGCAGAAAGGGGGTCTCCTTCGCTCAGCTCGCCTGACCTACGACTCTCATTAAGAGAATCTTTTCAAACCAGACACTGCAAAAATGTCTTGTTCGCGCCTCAGTTGCTTGGGGGAGGTGGAGGGGAGCTATTTGGAGAAGCTGTCTCCATGGCAACACATATTCCCATCTGAAAATGTGCACAGGTCACCTGCTTCTGTGAAAGTTTCTCTCTTGTTTTCTTTCCCTGCCTCTCCAACAGGTGCCAGGGGAGCAGATGCTGTTTGCCACACCAGCCAGGAGATGCGAGAGAACATCTCTGATTCAGGAGCGCTGTCTCAGGAAGGCTGACCTGTCGCAGTCTCGGAAGTCTGAAAGTGTCTGCTCTGGCATGTGAACAGGAACAAAACATAAGAGTTCCCAGTGGTCCACATTGCGGGAGGGAAACAAGAATCTGACACTTCCAAGGGCTCTGATGCCAACCTGGGTGAAATGACAAGTGTAAAGGGGCTGACTAGAGACACGGCTGGTCTCTGGTCGGCATTCATGTCAAATTGTCACACATTTTCAAAAGCAGATGATGGAAAGGGGAAGGAAAGAGAGTTTCCAGCCAGGAGTGAGATGCATTGGGAGAAGTGGAATTGCAAGGAAAAGAGAACTGCAAGTTGCAGTTGGACAGTTTCTTCAGAATGGCTCTCCTCCTCTTCCCCCAAGGAACAGGAGCATGAAAATCACCTAGGAAAGTTTGTTCTTGCTTATATATATTTATATAGCTCTAGCATTGCAAAAATCAACATTCCATTTCTAAAAAGAACCAAGGTGTTCTTTCAAAAATGAAACGGTACTGCACAAGTTACAGTGTCCCGGTGATGCACCATTTCCGCTGCGCCCCACTGTGGTATCTGCAAGCAAATCAAGTCAACACGGGACTAGAGGCAGACACACACTTTTAAGATACAGGAATCAAAATCCAGCAATGGAGCCATTCTGGGTGCATTGGCCCTGCAAGAGTCTTAGGTTCAAGAAAAATAAAAGGGGAGCAAGTGAGTAGACAAATAGGCCCTGATTACCATAAAAGGAGGTCTTAAGAAGACTGGAAATAGATCTCAAAAGAAGAGAAGTTCAGGCCAAGGAGCTCATGCTATCCTCTCCTGAAGAGTCCACCAATTGAAGTGCACTGGGAATGCTTAATCAGTGTCCAGCCACAGGAATGAACTGGATAAGGGTCAATAAACTGCACAAGACAGAAGTACTGTTACCAGGTGGTTCGTCTGTCTGGGTGAATGATGTTCAACCTGTTATGGAAGGAGATGCACTCGGCTTTAAAAAAATCAAGTTCATAGCTTGGGGTTGCTTGTAGATCCATCTTTATTATAGAGGCACAAGTGTCCTCTGTGGCACGGAGCATCTTTTACCAGCTATGACCCTATCTGGATTGAGATAGCCTGCTTCAATGATCCATGCCCTGGTAACCTCCCATTTTGATTACTATGATGCATAGTAAGTGGGGTGTCCTTGAAGATGGTCCAGAAACTTCAGTTAGTACAAAATATGGCAGCTAGGGTACTGACTAGAACTGGGCATTATGATCATGTTCCACTAATATGGTATCATCTTCAGTGGCTCCCAGTTCATTTCTGAGCCTAATTCAAAGAGCTGGTGTTAACTTATAAAGCCCTTCGCAGTTTGGGGCCACAGGGTCTGAAAGAGCACATCTTCCCATTTTTCCTAACTGAGCCCTGAGATCATGATCAGAGGCCCTGCTCCAAGTGCTCTCACATGCTGAGGTACAGCAGGTAGCTACTCGGGAGTGGCACTTTTCAGAAGTAGCCCCCAAGTTACAGAATACTGCCTGGTACCTACTTTGTTATCTTTTTGGCACCAGACAAATACAATTTTATTATTTCAGGTCTTTTAATCCTTTTATATTTCTGCTGTTAATTTGTGTAGTTTAATCTCCATGATATTTTTTATTTGTTTTCCCTTTGTGATGCCCCTTTTAGCTGGATTTTATTGATTGTTTTATGTTCTGGTCTAATTTATATGGATTTTATTGTGTTGTACATCAACCCCGAGAGCTATTAACTATAAGGCAACTAATATATTTTTTAGGAATAAATAAAATACTGTATAAGTCTGAGGAGTCTGGACATGCAGGCACCTGGGATTTTCCAGCTCTGGTCTTTTCTTTAGGAAATCATTAAAAGGTGAGGAAGGGGGGGGGGAATCCTAAAAGAACGAATAGTTCTACTAGTATTCCCCTCAATCATTAATCTCTGCTCCACTCATCTGCTTCTTGTTTAGGTCAGAACTGCAACTCTAAGATCCACGTGCACACAGTCACGTATCTACCTTATTCTATCTTCCTCAGTGGCAAGGAGTGCCTTTTACCAGCTTCAGCTGATGGCCCAGCTACGCCCCTATCTGGGCAGGCATAGCTTAGTTTCAGTAATCTATGCTCTGGTAATCTCCAGATTAGATTACTACGATGCACACTATGTGGGGTTGCCCTTGAAGACTGTTCAAAGGCTGCAGCTTGTGCAAAATGCGGCAGCCACATTAATAACTGGGACCAGAATGTCTGAGCATATAACACCAATTCTGACCCACTTTCATTGGCTGCCTGTATGCTTCTGAACCTGATTCAAGGTGCAGATTTTAACCTATAAAGCTTCATATGGATTGGGGCTGCGATACCTGTTGGAGCGCCTCTCCCGACCTAAATCTACCCGGACACTACACTCAACATCTGAGGCCTTCCTCCGAGTGCCACCTCTGAGGGAGGCTCGGTTGGTAGAGGGCGTTCTCAGTGGCAGCCCCCTGATTATGGCACCATCTCCGCGCTGAGGCCAACCTGGCTCTAACTCTGTTACCCTTTTGGGGCCAGATTAAGACTGCCCTCTGTGCTGAGGCATTCAATGGCTCTTAATGGCATATGGGAGGCTTATGTCAGCTGTTTTTAACAGGTCTATTTGTACTGAACTTGTTTTAGTTGTTTAAATTGTTTAAATTCAGTTTTAAATTTTTGTAGTGAAATTTTATGATGTTTTTATTGTATTTGCATTTTGTACTGTATTTTATTGTATTCTATGAATTGTTAACTGCCCAGAGAGCTCTGGCTACTGGGCGGTACAGAAATGAAAATAACAACAACAACAACAACAACAACAACAACAACAATAATCATTTCAAATTTCTGTGTTTCACCTCCACATCTGTAAAATGGGGAAATGCCCTCTGTGAGGGTTTGAGGCCTACACAGGATTGGGTTTGTTGAAGCCTGAAGGCCCAAACACTCCACGATGGGAGGGGGAGTTTGAGAGTTTTAAGTTACCCAATAGAAGTTTAGAATCAGTTCTCCAGTGCAGGGTCACATGGTTATAACCTTCCATTCCTGGGAGGACTATATATGTGGGGTGTGGTCAGCTAGCAGTTGGAGAGTGTGTGCTGAGCAGCAGAGAGAAACAGCAGAGAGAGAAGCAGAGAGAGAGAGAAAGAGAACTTGGCTAGCTGACTGCATAGGAATTAGGTAGACTGAAGTTAAACTAGAGATCATTGGACTGTTTGTTTGTTTGTTTTATTTTATCATACCTGCTTTTGATTTAAAACCACTCTATTAAGTAATTTCCCTACTACTATAAGTAAAGTTTGTTGTGTACCCTGGAGTTTGGAGTGACTTATTCACACGCCTACAGCCTACACCCACGTTACTGGAGGAAGCAGGCAAAGGACTGGGTCTTTGGGGAGAGGCAGATATCTCCCAAAGGCAGATCAAGGGGTCCCTGCAGTAGTGGAACCTTGACACCCTCTCTTACTCAAGTTTTACTAATGGATAGGGTCAAATGATACACAACTGATTAGAAAACCTAAAAATGTCAATGACTAACCTTCTACTTTGCCCATAGTCTGTCTACGCAACATCAGTCTCAATCTGTCTCACTCTTTGCTATGCCCATCTTGAGCTGTCCCATAGAAACTCCATGATTAAAATTTGCAAGAAAATTTCCAGTTTCAGGTTCTCAAGGGAGGCACATGCACAAAGTAATCATAAGTTTGGTAAACATTTGCCTGAGATTCCTGTCTTCCTTGGTTGAAAGAGGAGGGTTTCGGCTTAGGACAAGTCTCTGTTCTTCATTCAGTTTGAAAAACACAAGCACCAAGGATTTTGGATTTTTTGTTTTAAACCAGGAAGGCAGCTCTCATTAAAAAGCTACCAGGTGTTCCCAGCACAATCTGTAGCTCCCTTTTTAGCTTTAATGTTTTCATTGCTTGTGTGACAGATGCACTCTCCAGGACCTTTCCTAGAGCATCAAAATGTCATCTCTGCACCATAAAGCAAGCACACATTTAGCTGCTTTCCTTCCTCTCCTCTCCACCACCCATGTTATCAAGCACACAAGGCGTGTACATTTACCCACAGTTAGGGAAAGAAAGCCAGTGTTCAAATGTTGTAAATATACCCTGCTGTCCCTTGAACACAGGGGTACTGCCTGTCATCAACACTACAGGGCAGCATACCTATAATGTATGTTTGATGGTTTTTAATCTTTGTAAACCGCCCAGAGAGCTTCAGCTATTGGGCGGTATAGAAATGTAATAAATGAAATGAAATGCCCAGGAGACGATTGAGCCACTAGCAAAGGAGGACAGCAGGTTGCAACGGTATTCTCCAAAAGTCTGCCAATACTGCAGACCAGCCAACCTGACAGACAAAGCTATTCAAGGAGATGCAGACAGCATAGATAAAATAGATTACTGCTTTTAATGGCACTTTGGCAGTTCCAATGCAGATCATGGAGCGATACGCTAATGCTAGGGCATTAATCCTCAAAAAGCACAAAGCAGAATGGAGGCATATTTCAGAGCTTTCCACAAAGCTGGGATTGTTGCCCAAGAGTTTCATAAATAAGTATGCCATATGAATGAACAAATATATTTGCAACTGAGTGCTTCAGTGCCACAAGCAAGGTGAGCGCACCTGAACTTCTAGCATTTTAGATCTAGTTGCAGATCGCCAAAAGAATAATTCAGATGCGCTGTAATTTCTGTTTATCCAGATTTCCCAGATATTACACAGATGTGGCTATCACATAATCAGCTATATTAAACCCATCTCTGGCTTAAAAGGCAAGGAAACAGGGGGAGCACTCACTCAGCAAAGTACATACATTAACCAGAGGTCAAAATTTCCTCATTCATGGTCTACCTTTATTACACTAATCGGCAATGAAATACATCGCAGTCCATGATTGTTTTCAAGTTTGACTGTTCCTCTGTCTTCTTTTCAAGACCACCTGCATTCCAAGGAACAGAAGGCTATTTGGTGGAGGGGGGGAACCCAGAGGACGGGTATAGCCTACAAATGAATTGAATTGCAGTACCCTTTTGCCTTTAAACCATCATTCCCTTCCAAACGAAATAACCCTTTCACAGGATATGTCCATTCAGTTATGCTTCCATAAATGAGTTAGGAAATAAACAAGGTAACGGAATGGCAACTTTTCCCAAAGATAGCCAAAAGCGTTTAAAGATCTCAATTGTGACGGATGAATACACTCTCACAGGGTACTAAGGTACAGTGGCAATTGTTTTAGTGAGGGTCAATAAGATTTTAGTGATGTGCTTTTTAGAGTTAAATTTTGCAATGGGGAATTAGTTTGAGAGAAAATAAGGATCAGCTGTGCTCAGTTATATAAGGAAAGAGATATGAAAACATTTGTGATGCCCAGTAGAAGATACACATTCCCTTCTGATGCACAGAAGTGGATACACATACACCAGCACATGGGTCTGATTCTCTACATTATGAGTGCAGGCAACTTTCAGTCTCATACATATTTAGCAAGAAGAAATAATCCCTGACCCTTCTAGGATACCTTTTTAAGATTTCACTGGTAGAGATGAGGAAAACTGCAAGCAGAAAATACAAGCTTACCTGATATTAAGTTAACAGCGAACACTTCCAAACCAGGTACAGGGCTTTATACAAACTTTGTCTCAGTTAATCCCAGGAGATAACTATTGGTTTTGCGATACCAAATGGAAAGAGACACTGTGGCCTTATCATCAAACTGGGAACTATTAAGGGTAAATAAACTGCTACTTAACAGCCAACGACAGTAGAAGAATTCAGGCTATGTGGCCAATTGAAAATATATTATGTTAGATAAAGGCCCCATTCACACGTAATGGGGGCAAATTGTGGGCTAATTAATGTGCCGCCACCATTTTGAATATGCAACCTCCAATTAGCCTAATCGGATGCTCCCTGACGTGCACTACGGGTTAATTGTTGATTAACTTTGTGTTGTTTAACCCACAATTAACCCATAGTGTCCGGGTTCGCAGGTCATGGAGCAATCTCCAATCTGGGCAGATCGGAGGTTACATATTCAAAATGGCAGGGACACACAACAACACCATTGTGAGCAAACTGGGTCAATCTGTACTATCTGCACAAAACCAAAAGGAGACAACTTTAACCAGCCAGCTTAAAACTGAAGATCTGCTACATAGGATCGCTTACCTTGATGTATGCGTCAAGGCACGTGTGGACACGGTTCACTGCCAGATGGATGGACAATGGAGTCGTGTAGGGGAAGGTTGCCAGGACTACATGGCTTGGGGCTGGGAAGTTGAAAATCTTGAAACCAAACTTCAGGAACATGCGCACCACTTCCTCAGATGGCTTCTCTTCTCCTTCACTCAGGATACTACCCACAGCATAGCGGCATTTCTCTGGATCCACCTATGGAAACAAGGGCTGGCATTAGAAGACGAAAAGCGTCAAAGATCCCATAATCCTGTGTTTACAAGAATGGAATAATACCGGTCCTGCAATTCAATGATGCTACAGACACCTTAAGGCAGTGGTTTTCAAACTATGTTCTGGAGGACCTTGGGGTTCCTTTATCAGGGGTTCTTTGATTAGAAGATCAGTAATGGTGACCATTTCCTAGAAAGATAACTTACCTGTCATTATTAACATCCATATGCATCCAAAGAAGAGTATTGCACTTGTTCTAAGTTGCACTCTCTGGGCCAAACTAATATGCTACGTAAAATGTGTAACTTGGCCCTATATGCTTACTGTAATTTTCCTATCTTAAGTAGCAGTTCCAGGGGGATCAGGATTGGGACCATGGCACATGGGGAGGGAGAGCTCTTTGCCTGCAGTGTGACTGTCCTCCAAAACTGCCATCAGTACAAATGGCAACTTCTCTCCCAACGTAAGTAGCAGCCTAGGGGGTGCTTTTCATCAGGATCACAGTACGAGGATAAAGGATTTTTAAAAACTTCCCTCTTGCTGCAGACCCAATCCCTACCCCCACATGCAGCTTCTATTTAAGATAGAAAAATTAAGCACCTGAAGCCAAATTATGCATTTTATGTACTGTGTACTTTGGCCTTCAGTTTATGCAGGCTCAGCGAGGCTCACTAGGCCTGGTTGGTACCCTCTTTGAGGTGAGATGGCACTGAAGAACACTCCACAGAATCCTCTTCAATGTTCAGGGATTCTTAGGCAGATGCCCAGAGATTTCTTAGCAGACAAATCAATGTTAAAGGTCACCCTAAAGGTTGGCATTTTGAAAACCATTGCCTTAAGGGAAGTAAAGAAATACCAAAGCGGGTTTGAGGGCAGCTTCGCATATTACATTTTCACCATGTACCTGTTTCATACTCAATAAAACATGATACATAGTGCATAAAAACATGTGTTTTGAAATATTTGTCTGATATGAACAAACACCACTAGAAGATGCCAATTGGCCGCAGTTCCCTGAGGCACATACTTGTACATATGGGAAGACTCGTGGCTTCCATGGGCATCCATCTTCTGAAGCATTCCCAAGATTCTCCCTTAAATAGTGTCTATATGGCAAAACTATGTCCTGCAATTAGAGGCTAAAGGCAAGCAAAAGCAAACCAACTGTTTTTACTGCTGATGTGATCCCTGAATACTGTCCAATGAAAACACCAAGCCATGTAATTATTAATGATGTCAGCATTATTTATAAGTGTAAATCTATATTGGCTATACCATGAATACAGGACTGTGGCTTACGCTGGCTCAGCTTGTCTGAGTGTGGAAAGCTAAGCAGGGTCAGGCCTGGTAATTACTTGGATGGGAGACCCCTCCTCTAGTTTCCTGCACTGAGCAGGGGGTTGGACTCGATAGCCTTGTAGGCTCCTTCCAACTCTTATGGATCTATGAAATCTATGCCAGTGTCACTGAGGTATCCTCTGGAGCTGTGCACATTACAAAAAGCAGTTTATTATAACTAAAAGGGGGTGACTCTAGGCTTAATTTGGCCCCACATCTTTGTTTTCAATCCTTGAATCAGCCCTGGAACACATGGAGTCATAATGGTTAGGAGAGCATCTATAAGCATGTGCCGAATAATCACAACATACACACCCAGGCACATGTGCGATTAGGGAGAAGGCTTCCACATCAGAAGGAATTACTTCAAAATAGGCTTGAGCTTTGGAACTGCACAGTTTAGAAGTTAAGCAATAAAATCACTGGAACACTCGCTTACATCATGTTTCTATGGCATTTGTTCATGGATAGTTTTGTCCTGGAGTAGTTACCATTTGTCCCCAAAAGTATTGGAAAAGTAGGCTGCGCTTACTGCTTAGTTAATAAATTCTCACTTACATCTAGGGAATTACATCTAGCCACTGCTTAGGATTTATATGCACTATAGCAGCTTCTTCGTAAACTTGTTTTTCTGTAATGAAGACATCATATTCTATCTATGTCAGGGCTCTCCAACCTTTGGTCCCCAGAAGTTGCTGGACTACAGTTCCCAGAATCCCTTGCTGGCTGGGTATGCTGGGAGCTGTAGTCCAGCAACATCTGGGGACCCAAGGTTGGAGAGCCCTGATCCAGACCTCTTGTCTCTAGATCCAAGGCCTGACCCACGATTTGCAAGAATGCGCACTGCCCGTGAGCTGCTTCTGGTTTCTGTAAACAACCTCCAATCGGTGGTTGCCAGCATGACATATGAACCCAGACCAAGCCAGTGGTTAACCCATGGTTAACCCAGTGGTTAACCCATGGTTTTTTATTGGGTTAACCACTGGTTTGTTTAGCCTCATAACAACCCCATCAGTCTGGGTTTGCAGCCTGATCGGAGGTTGTTTACAGTAAATGGAAGTGGCTCATGCGCAGCACACATCCCTGCAAATCGTGAGTTAATTAACCCGTGACTTTCTCCCATGATGTGCAAACTGGCCCTCTGTCTTGATAAATGAACCAGGCCAAACCATCAGGGTCAGATTCTGAAAAAATCTAACTTCCACATCTGAACAATGGAGTAAATAAATGCCTTGCAATAATGTTTATAATGCCTGTTGACACTCTCTGGTGGAAAGCTTCATGGACCTCTGTAGCTGTGGATGCATTTGTTTCTCAACAATGCGAACTGTAGTAGAGAGACCAATTAGCACCAATGCCAATTATCAAGGACCATGCTGTCCCTCACATGCTGTCCCTCACAGGCTTTTTGCCTGTCCCTTTATGCCTGTCCCTCACAGGCTTTTTAGAGACCTGCCAGCTGAATACTAAAACAAGCTTCTGACATTCTCAGGGCTGCCATCCAGTCCAGTGCTGCCCTTTCTGCTGCGTGCTGTGAATGAGTTCTTTGTTTGTTTTTACTTATCCAGTGACAGGCATAGACCCCCATGAAACACAGTTTAGACATTGTTGATACTTGCCTAAAGGCACTGCAGACAGACAAATAGCCAGGCTGTGGGAGATGGTACTCGTCAGAGACCAATTTTCTCCCTATGGGAACACCTCTCAGTGAAATCAAGGAGTCTTTTAGCCTTTTTTTTTTTTACATCTACTATATAAATGTGAAAGTTTGTTTGTACGTTTGTTTGTTGGTTGGTTGGCTTGTGTGTTCCTCATAGGTTGGCTTGTGTGTTCCTACACGGTTGGACGGATCTCCCCCAAACCTGGCACACATACTCTTGATCACCCAAGGAAGAATACTGGCAGGGTTAGAACCCAAAAAACCATCACTGGGCATGTCTGACCACTCTTATGTAGCTTATGGGAAAACTGACATAGGAGCGCCCCAACGTCATTTAGAATGTTCATATGAACTGCTGCAGGGGCCTATCAGGAGTGGTTATGCAAATCACTCCTACGTCATTTAGAATGTTCATGTGAACTGCCGCTGGGGCCTATCAGGAGCGGTTATGCAAATCACTCCTACATCATTCAGAATGTTTAAATGAATTGCTGCAGGGGCCTACACGGGGGAGCTGGGATTTCATTGTGCAGTCCCGGGGGAGCTGGGATTTCATTGTTGTGAGTCCCGGGGGGGGGGGGGGGATTTCATTGTGTAATACGGGGGGGAGCTGGGATTTCATTGTGTAGTCCCAGGGGGGAGCTGGGATTTCATTGTGTAGTCCCAGGGGGGGAGCTGGGATTTCATTGTGTAGTCCCAGGGGGGAGCTGGGATTTCATTGTGTAGTCCCAGGGGGGGGGAGCTGGGATTTCATTGTGTAGTCCCGGGGGGGGCAGGGATTTCATTGTGTAGTCCCGGAGGGGAGCAGGGATTTCATTGTGTAGTCCCAGGGGAGCAGGGATTTCATTGTGTAGTCCCGGGGGAGCTGGGATTTCATTGTTGTGTAGTCCCGGGGGAGCTGGGATTTCATTGTGTAGTCCCGGGGGAGCTGGGATTTCATTGTGTAGTCCCGGGGGAGTTGGCATTTCAGAAAAACAGAAAATCGTGTTGTGACGGCTTCCTAAGAAAACATTTTAAAAACAATAAATGATTGAAAGGTGTTGTGAATTTTTCGTTTCACCTTTCCTATGGAGCCATTCAAAAAAGCAGTCAGCTACCTTAAGGAATTTCGAACAAATAGTACCTATACGAAAATGACGACCTGGGCAATGCTGAGTAAATAAGCTAGTCATCAATAAATGTAGACTTAGAAATATTCATGATGCAAAGGTATAATTAAAATAGGTGGGAAGACCTAATGTTTGAATTCCACTGGATATGGGTAGGCCTACATGAGGAGTGCAAGATCTTACATTTTGCCTTTCCCAACTTTCTTACAAGCACACACACACACACACACACACAAGCAATGCATCATAGATGCAGAAAATGTATTTGGGACATTGATAAATCTATAAGAATAAAAGGGGTTTTGTGTCTGTTTGTCACCACCATAGCGCTAAGACTGTGAAACCTGTACACCTGAAACTTGGCATGTATACTAAGGAGACCTTAAGAGTGTCTACCTTGGGATAATTTTGTTTTTAAAACACATTAATTTTAAATAATTTAAATGTATTAGTGTGGTTGAAGACTTCAATAACCTCTTCAATCCCTAGGGGCAGAATCCCTTACCAGCACATAGTTTTGCAGTCAAAAAAGTTTGATGCTAGGGAACATTGATAGGACAAGGGACAGTTATATGCCTGCCACCTGCCGTGGGGAAGCGCCCCTCCCAGGGAATGGACAGGACATACCATTCCTTACGGGGCTACAGGGGTGCACCTGGCAGGGGCTGTAGGAATGACAACAAGCACAACTTCATTCAGACAGGGTGAGCACAGTGTGTCTCTGGTACCTGTGTAGGTTTGCTTGAAGTCCTTTCGGGTGATTAAGGCCTCTTGGGTGTAGGAGATAGAAATAGAATACAACAGCTCAAACCCTCATAGGCCCACTATGAGCAATTTGCTAGAGGTTTTGCAGATGAAGTTGTTGTTCATATTCATGCTGACTTGGATGCCATTGTTTTGACAGAGTCTGAGATTCTGGTAGCCCCATCTAGTCATTTTATGGATACCTTTCCGCTTCTGCAACCTGAGGACATGGACAAACTGCTTGGAGGACTGAGACCTACTACTTGCTCTTTAGATCCTTGTCCATCCTGGCTTATGGAATCTGCCAGAGCTGGGCTAGGTACCTGGACTGGTCAGTGCCTCCTTGAGGGATGGTGAGGTTCCCACAGCTTTGAAAGAAGCAGTGGTGAGGCCCTTGTTGAAGAAACCAAATCTAGATCCTATAGTTTCGGATAACTGCCATCTTGTGTCAAATTTGCAATTCTTGGCCAAGATGCTGGAGCATGTGGTGGCCTCACAACTCCAGGCAATGTTGGATGATACTGATCATTTAGATTAATTCCAATCAGGTTTCAGACCTGGTAATGGGGCAGAAACAGCCTTGGTCTCCTTGGTTACACTGGGGAATGGATGGGTTGGTTCTCTTGGACCTCTCAGTGTCTTTCGATACCATCGACCATGATATCTTTCTGGATCGTTTATCTGGGTTGGGCTTAGGAGACCCAGTGTTAAAACTTGTTCCAGTCCTTCCTGGAGAAGTGGTCTCAGAAGGTGGTGCTGGGGACTTCTGTTTCACCCCATGACCATTAGCCTGTGGGATGCCACAATATACCATCCTGTCCCCCATGCTTTTTAACATCTATGGGAAACCACTGGCGGAAGTCATCAGTATGTGGATGATACTCAGCTCTACCTCTCATTTCCATCTCCACATCCCAGGCAGGCTGTAGAACTCTTGAACCTATGTCTGAAGGTTGTTTTGGGGTGATGAGGGTGAAAAAGCTGAGACTTAATCCAGACAAAACAGAAGTACTGTGGGTTGGGAAACTAATTGCTCTGGATGGATTAAAACTGGTTTTAGATGGGGTTGCACTCCCCTTAAAAGACCAAGTGCGTAATATAGGAGTCCTCCTAGAGTCTCTGCACTAACTAGGGAAGCACAGGGTTCCTGACTGTATGGAGAGTTCTATTTGCATTCAAATGAAGAAGTCCCTTTCAGACCTTGCCAATTCAATATGACAAGGTCTGAATTGAGGGGGCACAGCCCACGCACTGTGAGATGTAGAGGGCAGGGCCAGCATGCACAGCCCTATCATTCTACCCACTTTAAGCCCTCACGTTTTCAGGTGAATGCCTGAACAGGGCCTAACTCTCTGTTATGAACTAGGCTTAACTTTGTTCTAAAAACAGCAACAACACAATATACCACAAGTTACAGCCGGACAATACTGGAAAGCACTCAATGAAAAGGAAAGGAAATGTTTGATCTATTCAAAGGTAACATACACATAACTTTTAAAGATCTGTGCTGTGTTACTCCTGTTCAATTTTTAAAAACCAGTATGTTAAGAAGTGAATTAATGTCACCCATTACCTTCTGCTTATCACTAAGGAAAGGAGGCTATTTATTCAGTCATGCAAGATGGAAGTGGTAATGGCAAGAATGACATCCAGGTATTCTGTCACCCAATCAGAAGATCCACCTGGCTGTTTTCTGCACAGAAATATCCCCTTTGGCAATTTGTCAGAGTATGTATGTGAAAAATGAGTGGTTAGAATAATCACCAAGGAGTCAAGCTTGAGGGAATCAGACAAAACAAACCATCCATTTGCTTCTGTAATCTTTCTATAACCCCCATGGAACCGCTTAGCAGAAACACACGTCACATCAGTCCTGCCAAGAAAGGCAATCCAATCTAACCTTCATGAGCCATGGGAATTGTGGTCAGCGATACAGGGCTTTGAGGCAGAGGACTTCAGAGCAGAGTAATGAGAATGACAGGATTTGCCTAGCAATAACCTAACCTCCAAGTGCTACGTATATTCTCCAGCTACCGGTATGTTTCTCTACTAAGGTAGCATTTCTGCTAAATGCAACAGCTGGAGCTGGGCAGAAGACTGATTGTTCTGACCAGCATATCTCTGGGTTCAAAAAGATCACACAAGAATCACTACCACCCTCACCCGCTCTGACCTCCCAATGGAACGTCAAATACCTTGGGCTCCCATATGAGAGGCTTCATTTGAAAGCTTGCCTGCTGGCTGCAGGGCTCAGCAGAAGTTCAGATCACATTCCTACTTACGGTAACTAGCCACAGAACAATACTAAGAGGACAGAAAACAGGCACTTGGGTAGCCGCTGCACACCCGAGTTTCCCATTTCCATGCATAGATAGACCCTACAGCAAACACGGCACCCATGTCTAGTGCTGCACTTCCCTGAAATGACTAGTATAATTCACCGTGTGATGTGATGTCATCACACTGTAAATTTTCATGCCCCCACGAACAGCAGCCAATGATGAGGAGCCGTTGGTCACAATGGCCTGCTCAGTAACAGGGAAACCAATTTTCTGGTCATTCATACAAATGACCACTTTTATAGCCAAAAGGATTTGAATCAAGTAGTTCAGAGACTGAATAATCCTCTCCGCTGCAAATCACCCTAATCTGGAGAGAGATTAGTCCAGTAATGAGGGACCAAACAGAAGCAAAGCCTTCAAAGAATTCTCACTGCTTTCAAGTATCAACTTGGCTTTGTCCAAGTTTACATTTCAATAGTTCCTCTTCAAACAGGTCCAGATTTCAGTTGTAATTTAAAAGCTAAACATTTTCACTTCATTTCAAAAGAAGGAACACACTCAATACTGTTAGCCTCCAAACAATTTATTTATTTATTTATTACATTTCTATACTGCTTGATAGCCAAAGCTCTCTGGGTGGTTCACAACAATTAAAATCATAAAGTACAACCTAAGATATACTATAAAAGTTTTAAACTACAGTATAAAATAGAAGTAAAAACCAAAGGAAAACCTAGCAGCAATGCAAAGATTAAAATACAGTAACAGATTTAAGCAGAAACTGAAAGACTAAAATGCCTGGAAAAATAGGAAGGTCTTCACCTGGCACCAGAAAGTAACCACCCACCTCACTTCTTTTGGCAGGGGCTAGGGATGTACCCGCTCACCTCAAGGCAGGCGTAGAGGGCTGAAATCAGTCCCGCTCACGCCCGCCAGAGACTCGTGGGTCTTACCGGGTCCCGGGGCTCCCTCGGCTCTCCGCGTCGAGCCCGCCGTGCCGGCCGCGCTGGTCCTGTCCCGTCGCTTCCGGCTGGCCGGAAGTGACGCAACGGGGCCCTGCACCAGTGTGCTGGGACCCCGCGCTGCGTATTTTCCGGAGAAACCAGGGCAACAGGGCTTAAAACAGCCCTGTTGCCCTAGTTTCTCCGGAAAATACACAGCGGGGTCCCAGCGCACCGTCGCAGGGTCCCGTCGCGTCACTTCCGGCCAGCCGGAAGTGACGTGATGGGACCAGCGTGGCCGGCTCGACGGGCTCAAGCGGCGCGGAGAACTGCTCCACGCCACTGAGAATATCGAGGCGGGGGGGCTGCCGCCGCGGAGAGGCGAGACAGGGGGCCCCTAAGGTTCGTGGACACCACTAGCAGGGGCTCTCAGAGAAGGACTGCTGAGGATGATCTTAGGATCCAGGCAGGTATATATGGGAGGAGACAATCCTTCAGGTAACTGGCCCCAAGCTATTTTGGGCTTTGTAAGTTAATACCAGCACTTTGAATCGGGCCCAGACATGGACTGGCAGCTAGTGCAGATGGAAAAGTACTGACATAATATGATCATGCTGGCCATTAACAATCTTGCTGCCCTATTTTAGACCATTTGAAGTTTCTGTACCATTTTCAAAGGAAGCCCCATGTATAACACATTGCAGTAATCCAGACAAGAGGTTACCAGAGCTTGGATAACTGTAGCTAGGTTATCTCTGTCCAGGTACGGATGTAGTTCTATCAGCCTAAGCTAATAAAAGATGCTCTGTGCCAACGAGTCCACCTGTGCCTCTAGTGACAATGCTGGATCCAAAAAAACCACCAAGCTACAAACCTGAATACAGGGTAAAACTCCAGGACTAGATGGCTTAAGTGCCAAATATTATAAGGTCTTTAAAAAGATGTTAATCCCTAAGTTAAAACTTCTGTTTAATGATATATTACAGGGGGAGAGATTCCCGCTTCTTGGAAGCAGTCTTTGACTATTTTAATCCCGAAACCAAAGAAGGATTTATCAGAACTGGGATCTTATAGACCAATTTCTTTAATAAATCAAGATGCCAAATTAATGACTGCAATAGTAGCGAGAAGATTGAATAGGTTTGTTAATAAATGTAGGGTTAGATCAATGTGGTTTTATACAAGGTAGACAAATGGTGGATTTGGTTAGAAGAGTATTAAATATAATATACTTAATAAAGAAAAGCAATTTGAAAGCTGGGGTCTTAGCATTAGATATTTTTAAAGCCTTTGACTGTGTGGAATGGCCAGCGTTAAAAATGATAATAAAAACTATGGGGTTTGGTGTGAGGTTTAGAGGAGTTATTAATCAATTATATGCTCAAAATATGACGTCTGTAGTGGTAAATGATGGAATAACAGAACAAATTTCACTAGGCCGAGGAACTAGACCGGGTTGTCCCCTTTCCCCTGTACTAATTGTATTAGTAATGGAGGTCCTAGCTAACGCAATTAGAGGAGATAGAATTTTTCATGGATTAGGAATAAAGGACAAGATTAAAATAAACCTTTTTGCAGATGATACTCTGTTAACAATTGAAAATCCTACTGAAAATATGGATAGGTTGGAGAATCATTTGAATGAGTTTCGGGAAATTACGGGGTTACAAGTAAATTGGGATAAATCTGAGATTATGGTGTTTAATTATAGTAAAATAGAGGAGATGGGATAAAAAGAGAGAGCAAATATTAAGATTAAAAATTCAATTAAATTTTTAGGTATAGATATTTTAAAGGATTTAGATAAAGTAGGTGAGCAGAATTATAGGAATGAGGTTAAACATAAAATAGAGGATTATTTAAAAATTGGAATTTCATGGTTTGGTCAAATAGCTTTGATTAAAATGAAGATTTTACCAAAGGTATTTTTTTTATTTAGAATGATACCATTCTAAATTGTTGTAAACCACCTAGAGAGCTTCTGCTACCAGGCGGTATATAAATAAATTTGATGATGATGATGATGATGATGATGATGATGATAATGGTTATCAGAGAAGGAAATTAAAGAATGGCAAGCAATAATTAACAACTATTGTAATGGGGGGGGGAATCAAGGATTACTAAGACTAAGTGGTATAAAGCGCAAAAGGTAGGTGGACTTGGCCTTCCTAATATTAAGTGGTACTATATAGCCAATCAACTAAGATATATAATGGATATTATAGCTAAGAAAGATATTATGTGGCTGGAGTTAGAAGCACAGGAATTAGGAATTGGGCTCGTGAATATTTTATTTGTAAAGAAAAGCAATAATATGATAAGAAGATTAGAAAACCTCTTTTTAAAAACTATGGTAGAGCTTTGGAATAGTAATAGGAAAATATTTATACCAGGGATATCCCCGTTAACCCCAGTGGTGGTTATGGAGGTCGTTCCAGAAAATGCACAACATATAGAAGGTATATTTAGAGGGGAAAAGGTTATTAAATTATTGGACTGGGTGGAAAAAATGGAGACTAGACAACAAATAATTGAAATGGTCGGACCAGGAAGAATTTTGTGGTTAAATTTAATGCATTAGATCAGTGGACGAAGAAGTGGAAGAGGAGAAGTGATTATGAAAGGGAACTTACTGGATCTGAAAGATGGTTATGTCTAGAGAACTTGTAGAAGGGAATGTTTCATTAAGAGGTATAACAAAGGAGATATATAAAATGATTCAAAAAGCTGAAGAGCAAAAAGACAAGATAGTTTGGGATATGGAATTCGAGATATCTGGGATAGACGCATCTTGAGAAATATGTCAATAAGGATAAAGGAGAATTTTTATAAACTTATTTGGAGATGGTACCTGACTCCGGTGAGACTAAATAAAATAGACAATAATTGTTCTGCATTGTGCTGGAGAAGATGTCAGGAGCTAGGCACTTACGCTCATATGTGGTGGAGTTGTAAAAATGTATTGTATTTGGGGGGGGGGATTGTAGAAATATAAGAAATTATTGGTATTAATTTAGAGGTCTGCCCAAAATTAGCACTATCAATAACGGAGAAACTTGCTTGTTCTCAAGATATAAAGGAATTATCATCATCATCAGGCGATCACTCGTGACCGAGTAAGATTGTCTTCCAGGATAAAAATTTACAAAAAGGAGATTTTAAAAGGAGGAAATTCTAAAGAAAATTGTGTAGACTCTAGCGATGGGTTCGTAAGTGACTGTGGAGGCCAATTCTAGATCCACACAGCTTCCCACAGTGAGGACACAGGTTACCAGATGGAAGATGGTTCTGTAAAGGATTCATTTGACGTGCTTTTCACTTAGCACGTTTCTCCCTTTCACCTTGCACTCGGGCTTCTTCAAAGTCCATAGAACCTTTGTGAAAGGCCAACCTCCAGTTAGATCGTTCATGGGCCAGAGCTTCCCAGTTTTCGATGTTTATATTGCATTTTTTTAGATTAGCCTTATGAACATCTTTAAACCTCTTATATTGACCACCGATATTCCGCTTTCCATCCTTGAGTTGGGAATAAAGTAACTGCTTTGGGAGACGGCAGTCAGGCATTCGAACAACATGACCGGTCCACTGAAGTTGGTGTTGAAGGATCATTTTTTCAACGCTAGTAGTCTTGGCTTCTTCCAGTACACTGACATTTGTTCGCCTATCTTCCCAAGTAATTTGCAGGATTTTCCGGAGGCAACGTTGATGAAATCTTTCAATGAGGTGGAAGTGACGTTTATAGATAGTCCATGTTTCGCAGGCATACAATAAAGTTGGTAATACAATGGCTTCATAAACCAGTGTTTTGGTCTTCTTACAAATATCCCGATCCTCGAACACTCTATGTTTCATTCGAGAAAATGCAGCACTTGCGGAGCTCAAACGATGCTGGATTTCACTGTCGATGTTAGCTGTAACAGAAAGATAGCTGCCAAGATAGAGAAAGTGATTGACATTTTCCAGTATTGTCCCACCAAGCTGGATAGATGGCATCACCAAAGGGTTAGCTTGCACTTGCTGATGAAGCACTTTGGTTTTTTTGATGTTAAAGTGAGAGACCAAGTTTTTCGTATGCTTCTGCAAAAGCATTTAGGATAGTTTGGAGATCATCCTCTGAGTGTGCGGAGACCACATTATCATCAGCATACTGAAGTTCCACAACGGAGGTTGTAATTACCTTACTTTTTGCTTTCAGCCTGCTGAGATTAAAAAGCTTTCCATCTGTTCGATATATGATTCCCACACCAGTGGGAAGTTTCCCCTCGACATCTTTACATCTTCACATCTTTACAAAGGAATTAATTGTTAATGTGTTAACGGCGGGTAGATTAATGATAGCAAGGAAATGGAAAGTCCAACATGACTTTTTAATTACTGCTTGGTACAAGGAAGTGTGGGATATAGCCTTAAATGATAAATTAACTTGTATTATTAAATGTAAAAAGGGACAATTAAAGAAAAATAGGTTTAAGGATATTTGGGGACTATTTTTAGTTTATGTATTAGAAGGGCGAAAAGGGAGCAAGCCATGTCAAGATATGATGTACTTTTGGAATATTAAGTAATTATGGATCATAGAGATAGAAATTAACTTTTGGTCCCAAGGTGTTGGGTGCACGGTATTATTTTTTTATGTATGTCTTTTTATTTGTTTTATATACATTGTTTTTTTAAAAAATTAAATAATTAAAAAAAAAAAAAAAACTATGAACCTGATCCTTTACAGGGAGAGCAACCCCTCCAGAACTGGTTGAATATCAGTCATCCGGGCAGGTGAACTACCCACTAACAGTACCTCCGTCTTGTCTGGATTGAATCTCAGTTTATTGGCCCTCATCCAGTCCATTACCGTGCCCAGGCACTGATTCAGGACAGCCACTTCCTCACCTGGATTTGATGAAAAGGAAAGATAGAGCTGGGTGCCATCCGCATATTGATGACACCTCAGCCCACACCTCTGGATAACCTACCCCAGCAGTTTCATGCAGATGTTGAACAGCATGGGGGATAGACTAGAGCCCTGTGGAATCCCATAGCATAGCTGCCAAGACACAGAGCAATAATCCCACAGCACCACCTTCTGGAATTGGCCATCCAAGTAGAAGCAGAACCACTGTAGTGCAATGCCTCCACCTCCCAACCCAGACAACCTATCCAGAAGGATACCATGGTTGATGGTATTGAAAGCTGCTGAGCAGTCCAACAGAACCAACAGGGTCACACTCCCCTGTCCCTCTCCCGGCAAAGGTCAAGGCAGTTTCCATTCCAAAACCTGAAGCCCAACTGAAATGGATCTAGATAATCTGTTTCATTCAAGAGTGTCTGGAGCTGACCAGCAACCACACATTCAAGCACCTTGCTCAGGAAGGGGATGTTGGCCACTGGCCTATAGTCATCATCATCATCATCCCAGTCCAGGTTAGGCTTTTTCAGGAGTGGCCTGATTATGGCCTCCTTCAAAGAGGCTAGCATCACTCCCTCTCTCAAGGAGGAGTCTACAACCTCCTGGACCCAGCCTGATATCCCCTCCCTATTAGATGTAATAAGACATGAAGAGCAAGGATCAAACAAACAGTTGGTCAACCAGACTTGGCCAAGTACCTTGTCTGCATCCTCGAGCCTCAACAACAGAAACTCATCCAATAAAACTGGACCAGACAGTGCTCTGGGCATCTCTACTAATGGAACTGCATTAATTGTGGTGTCCAATTCATGATGAATCTGAGCAACTTTATATTCAAAATGCTGTGCAAACTTGTCACAGTGTGCTACCAAGGGTTCCACCATTTCTCTTCCTGGCCAATATTGTAGTAGATCATGAACCACTTGGAAAAGCTCCACTGACAACACTGAGAAGATGCAATGGGGGTGGAAAAGAACTCCCTCTTTACCATCCTCACTGCCACAGAGTAGGCTCAATAATGAGCTCTAACCTGTGTTCGCTCAGACTCGGCACAAGTTTTCCTCCACCTGCTTTCTAGCTGTCTTCCCACTTGCTTCATTGCCCTCAGCTCAGGTGTATACCAAGGAGCTGGCCAAGTCCTGCTCAGAGGAAGAGGGTGCTTAGGCGCAATTGTGTCTACTGCCCAAGTAATCTCTGCATCCCACAGAGTGACCTGGGCTTCAACAGGAGCACCAGCCATACCAGCAGGAAAATCCCCCAGAGCCCCCCGGAATTCATTAGCCTCCATGGGAGGACCATTTTAATAGGTCCCCCACCCTTGCAGAGGGGAAAGGTTGCTGAGAGTCTAAACCTCAGTAGGAAGTGATCCAACCGTGACAATGGGATAGATGTTAATTCTCCCACTTTCAGATCACCATCCTCCTGCCCAGTCAAGAAAACCAAATCAAGTATGTGTCCTCTTACATGTGTTGGGTCGGTGACATGTTGAGAAAGCCCCATGGTTGTCATGGTGTCCATGAAGTCCTGAGCCACCCCAGATCTGGCAGCCTTTGCATAGAAGCTGAGATCCCCCAGAACCATCATTCTAGGGGTCCAACACCAAATCCAAGACCAACTTTGCCAATTCAGGCAGGGAGACTGAAGGGTAGCAGGGTGGGTGGTACACCAGGAGAATCCCTAATCTGACCCAGGTACCCAACACAAGCTACAAACACTCAAGATCAGAACTCGAATGGACAGGAAGCCCAGAGAGGCAGATAGAATTCCTATAGACCACAGCAAACCCCCCTCCTCAACCCTCAAGTTGAGGCTGGTGCTGCACCGAGTATCCAGGAGGACACAGCTGGGAGAGACTAACCCCTCCCAGTTTCCCCACCCAGGTCTCAGTAATGCACACTAGATCGGCCCTCTCATTCACAATCAAATCATGGATGAGGGAGATTTTGTTTTGGATCGACCTGGCATTCAGCAGCAGCACCAGACCTGAGGGCAAGCTGGTAAGGCTGCCAGGAACCATCTGGTTGGAGGAAGAATCAGAAGAAGGGATAGGCATAAGGTATCTAGCCCCTCTTCTCTTCAACTGGCTTGTTAATCCCCCAATGCCATACTTCCCCCAACCACACTAAGACGGGCGCGCGCACACGCACGCACGCACACACACACACACAGATTATCCAACAAATTCCCCAGGCACATGTTAAAATAATGGTTAAAAAAATGGTAAAAGGTAAATGGTACAAAACAAAACAAATGGTTAAAAAAAACACTTGATGAGACTATCAGTATTTGAGTGGTAGAGAATTGGGGGAGGAACAGAACTTGTTTCTCTAAATCAGGGGTGCAGAACCTAAGGCCCAGGGGCCACATCCAGCCCTCTAGAGTGCACCAGAAGGCCACACCCCTTCTCCTGGTCCCACCCTCTTTCTCCCAAACACCAATTGTTTGGTGGTTTCCTGGCTTTTGTGCAGATTTTTCCCCATTCTAAAATGTTGAAATGCCTCTCCTAAGGCTTAGTTACTGCCAGTAAGAGCTTTAAGCTACAATATGCTGGTGTTTTTGTTTTTTGGGGGTCCACACCATTTTTATATGGTCCCATGCAGCACTGGAATGCAGCCCCCAAGGAGCTGAAATGGAATTTGGCCCTCAGGCTGAAAGAGTTTCTGCACCCCTGCTCTAAATAGTCTTCAGAGAGGTAGAAAAGACACAAGGCATTTAAAGATATCATTAAGTGCTCACTGCTTCCCTGAGCGGTAAGAAGTCCAGAGGCAATGCTATAGAGCTTAGTTTTCTTTGGACAAGAAAAACACTAGGAGGTTTCTATCTGAATTTTTTTATTCACACATATACAGGCATAGCGTAATGGAAGTAAAAAGAGACTCCTACAATAAAAGCAGCATGTCCATTTATCCCTGCATCAAATTCCTGCATGCCAAGGTATTTCACTTTCTATCAACTCAAAGCTCCTTTTCTCTCCCTCTATTATTCTGATCCTCATCTCCATTCAAACTGCGAAACTGGCACTAATCTTTCTTTGCCCATATCCTTAGCTTGAAGGGACCGACAACACCTTCCCAAATATTGGTGGGTACTACCGTATATTTCTCAGCTATTGGGAAAATATCCATGGTCATAAAGAACTGTGAAAGTTATTCTGCTAAAGTCCCTTACCATCTCATCAGTAAGCTGTTCACATTAACCAAGGTGGCCAAATTCACAATAATCTTTTATTTCACCTTGAAGTCTTGAATGTTTATCAGCAAATTATTAATGCTGAAGAGACAAGTAACAGAAGCATGGGTGTGTTTTTCGATGAACAGAATTATACTTTATATGAGGCCAACAGACCATCAAGTCTTGTCTCTATCTATAGCAGTCTGCAGCCTGGTTGAAAGTATCCCAACTTCCAGGAGTCTCAAATTGCTCATTTACAGAAGGGTACTTGATCAGTACACGTTTTTAAATTTTTAGTGTATCCTCTCCATTAAAAAAAAAATCAGTTGCCATAAATGAAAGCCAATATACGCTTTTCAAACAAGAAACACAAAGAGCAGAGTTGCAATGCCTACCTTCCAGCCAGCTCTTCTGTAATTCCTTGTGTGAAGTGTGAAATGACTGAAGGTTTAACAAGGTGAAGGCTCTATTTTGAACCTAGCCTTGATAATGTATGAGACCCTTCGAGATCTTCCCTTTGTACAAGATGGCAGAAGGTAGTATATTCAATGACTGTGTGGGAGAAGCCTCTATTTATGAATGTCAGATGAGTAGGTATGTATATAACATATCATTGTTATACCCTGCCCTTTATTGTTATACCCTGCTCCCATTGTTATACCCTGGGAGCACACATGGGGACATCTCCATTTTTATCCTCAAAACCATTTTGTGAGGTAGGGTAGGCTGAGAGATGGTGATTGGCCCAAGGTCATCCAGTGAGCTTCATGGCGAGGGAGGGTCTGAACCCATGTCCTCCAGTTCAAGTCCAACATTCTAGTCATCATACCACAGTTCCTACAAATTATAGTAGCAAAATGGGGGGGGGGGGATTACAATCCAGGATAGTTGGGGGGGGGATTTGCATTGGTGCCTGCACGTCACAAAGTAGAATTTCTGCTTCTTTCACAGAAGTAGCACAACCTTACGAAACGAACTGTGCCTGATCTGATCGTCTCTTTCTTATACACCCTCGAACTCTCCTTCTGCTACTGTTCGGTATCTAAAATCGTTAGCAATCTGTGCAGGGTTTAAAAGAGAAATTCCACTACTATTTCTAGAGAGAATAGCCTGTTTAGCACATCTATTGTTTGACTGCTATACCCAAAATGCTGATGATGATGATGATGATGATGATGATGATGATGATGATGATGATGATGATTGAGGAGTATGAGTATTCCTTGCTTGAGCTAAAATCGCTTTAGTTTCTTATGTAGGTTGTAACATACACCAACTCAGTAGATATAAAGAGAAACTCAAAGATGCACACACTCAGCAGAGGTTACATATTTTCCCACATACAAGATGCTCATTCCATTCATCCATAGCCCCTACAGATTCATGAAGAAAGGCAAATACGTTGTTAGTAAATAAATAAAAACAGAAGCTCCAACTTACATAATGGCTACAGCAGTAGACTGACAGAAATGAAACTGAACAGGAAGCTCCCACAATTAAAACGATTAAAAATGGAAAAGTAATTGTACAGTCATAGCTCCACAGCTGGTTCACAGCACTTTCTCATTGAGATTTTCTACATGAGACTGTTAATCGGCTGTTAATCCACTGTATCTACCTTACTTTCAATTTCATCACAGAATTGAGATCTGAGCACTACACAAGAGCGTTTCCTTTCCTGCTTTTCCGTTACATAAACTACACGTGGCACTGTGATAAAGCAGAATGGCACAAATACACAAGTGAAAAAAGTGGTTTCTTTCACCTTTACAATTAAACTTTCCCTGCTCTAAAAAATCTCGCCGAAAGTGCTTGTTAGACAAGAAGCGAAACTAGTGGGTCACATTGTTGTCTAAAGAACTCATAAACAACCGTGAGGAGGGGAATGATGAGTACACAATAAATGCCTCGTGCAGAAAAGCCCATTGCGGGCTGGGCATACAGCAAAAACTGAACAGCAGAGAGGACACAGCAACATTCCTTGAATGTTTGATTTCTTGAACTCCTGGGTGTCGGGCATCTTACTTACGTCAACTTTGGAAATAAATAGTATCTAAGAGTCGATACAACCAAGCCATAAATGTCAGCCTGGGACTCGGGAGATCCAGGTTCTAGTCCCCGCTTGGCCATGAAACTCACTGGGTGACTTTGGGCCAGTCACTGACTCTCAGCCTAACCTACCTCACAGGGTTGTTGTGAGGATAAAATGGAGAGGAGGAGGAGGAGGATTATGTAAGCCGCCTTGGGTTCCTTGCAGAAAAAAGGTGGGGTATAAATATAATGAATAAATAAATAAATAAAATAAAATAAATAAACATCAGATTAGGGATAAAACAGAGCAGAATCCGTGGGGAAAAAAGTATGTTTAGGTGAAAGGGGAGGTTGCAAGAGGAAACATGTCCTTTAATACACACACCCCAATCCTTTAAGCTGCAAGGGGGCATTCCCTGTAGTTTAAATGACCCTGGGGTGGGGGGATACTGGGATTGGAGCCCCATTCTGAGCTGTTCCCTCCCCCTTAATGTCCAAGGCTAAAAGGAAGCAAGCAGCAAGCCACTTTCCTAAATTCCATACCCAGTTGGCCAAGGGCTCATATATACATGCTGCATTCTGTGGACAACGTTCTCTGTCAGCATGATGCCAGCACATATGTACAAGCCCTACCAGGTTTTGAGATTTGTGAGGAAGGGAACGCATTTTGTAAAGGTAGGGAGACCCACTCCTTTGCTGTCCTCCTTTTTGTCCTCACGGGTCATGTGTGGCAATGGGTCGGGGGCCACATGCTGGTGATGGGTATGGCCAGGGCTGATGTCCCCCTTGCCCCCCCCACTTACACATACATAGCCTTACACACACACACACACACACTTTCCATCATGCACACACACACACATGCACACACACAAACACATTTCTCCGCACTTAAGAGAGACACAGTCTTCCTTCTCAGCCTCGCCCCCCTCAAACTGAGAGAGAGAGAGAGAGAGAGAGACATGCGCACAGGAATGGAGAAGTTTACATTTCCCCTACACACACTGAGATCCTATTGTGCATCAGGGATGTATTTCGAGCCCTACCTGGGCCCGAAGTTTGGCGCGGATCGGTCCTCCGCACCGCCGGAGGTCCATTCCCACTCTTCTGAGCGGCGCGGAGCATTCTCCGCGCCACTCGAGCCACCGCCACTGCCACCGAAGCCCCGCCGCCGAAGCCCCACCGCCGCCGAAGCCAGAGCCACCGGATCCCCGCTGCCGCCGCCAGAGCCACATCATCCTGCTGCTCCATCGCGCTGGACCCCCGCGCTCTGTTTTTGGTGGGGGGAACCAGGGCAACAGGGCTTAAACAGCCCTGTCGCCCTGGTTTCCCCCGCCAAAAACAGAGTGTGGGGGTCCAGTGCGACAGAGCAGGGTCCCGTCGCATCACTTCCGCCGCGACATTTCCCCTACACACTGAGATCCTATTGTTTGCATCCCCCTGTCCACACTGCCTAGCTGATTTATGCTGGGAAAAGCACCAGTCACCTGGACAGTGGGCAGGTATGCAATTTAAATGGGGAGGATGGTATGTGGAGATGTCTCTCCCTACAAACCATCCTCCCTATCACAATTGCATCCCCCCTGGCCCATCAAACAACGGAGTGACAGCCCAGATATATGGCAGTTTGCATGGGAAGGATGGCCTTAGTACCTTGGTTGTTGGAAAGGCTTCTTTGGTCCGGCAGACTGGCGGTCCTGAGAACGCGCATCCTGACCTCTTGGTTGGGAACGAGGCCGAAAGGGAGCTGTGCAAGATGGGAATCAGGTCCACTGCCATGCTTTGTATTGCTTCTGATGCAGCAGAATACCAAGACCCATCTTCTGGGCATTGAACCTGGCCTTCTGGACAGCATCTAGCGAATCATCAGTTTTGATGTTGAAAAGAATGAAATGGGAGATTCGCAATGCGGGCTTTGACATCCGTCGTTAGTGCTGTTGAATGAAGCCATGCATGGCGCCTTAGCGAGATAGCACTAATTAAAGATCTTGCGTGACAATCTATCTGGTGCCTGGCGTTATTCATTTGTAGAGTTGAAATACTCATTCCCTCTGCCTGAAGTACTCTCGCTAAGTCTCTTCTCTCATTTGGTAAGTTATCACATAAATTACCCAATTTCTCTATTAGAAAATGGCGCTGGTATCTCACCATGATGGCTTGATAATTGCTCACTTTTAGTCCTAATGAACCGGATGCATACACACGTCTGCCACAGGAATCCAGCTTCTTCCCTTCTTGGTCAGTTAGTGTGTTGTTTTCTAGTTGCTGATTGTGCTGATTGCACGATGATTGCATTTGGTGCTGGGTGCGAAGAAATGAATTCCGCCCCTTCTTGTTGTACACGGTAAAGGGATTCGAACCTCTTCCCTACCAGGGGAATAGCAGCTGGAGTCTTCCACATATTTTTAACTGTTTCTACCAGCGTTGGCAGATATGGAACCAGTGTGGGTGACGTTTGCGTGGTCAGAAAGAGATTATATCTGGATCTTCTATTTCTGGCATTTCCACTTTGGTCTCTATGCCTAAAGCCGCTGTCATGTGCATGATGTGATCAGAAAATGTTCCAAGATCTTCCGTTGGTGATGCCAACAATTTAGACTCTACCTGAAGGTCTGGCGATGAGTCTGGCAGTCCTGAAATCTCAGAGTCAGTATCTGAGTATGGCATGTCCAATGAAGATTCTCGAAGCGCAATAGCTGATCTTATAGGTGGCGTCTTATCTTTGGCAGCATCAACACTTGCATCTCAGAGTCGAGATCGATGTTCGACGTCGATAGGTGATGCTTGGCATCGAGAGCGGGAGTCGACATCAAGTGAGCTGACACTGCGTGTCAAGTAGACGTCCATGGTTGTCATTCGGCGCCAAGACCAATATTCGACATTGAGCACAACAGCACTCCGTGGTGAGTCAACGTCGAGAGTTGGTCTTTGGCGTCGAGAGTGGGTGTCGACATCAATTGGGCTTCGACGTCGAGAGTGCCGCTCAACATCGACCGATCGTTGCCAAGATCGAGAGCATCATTCGACATCGACCGATCATTGCCGGGATTGAGAGCGTCGTTCGACATCGATGATGTCCTCTCAGCGTCGACGCTGATACTCGACATCGACCGAGAGTTGTCAAGACTGAGAGCACCGTCCAACATCAACCATGTCTTCTCGGTGTCGATGTCGATACTCGACATCAAGTTGGCTGCGATGCCGTCCTTCCATCTTGATCCTGGAATCCCGTCTATATCAAGATGGAGATCGATATCGAGGACGCTGTATGTCTTCCTGCCAGTAATAGTAGTCGTACCGGGATCACTAGGATCGTTCAGTCGAAGCTCGAGATCGAGAACAACTCCTAACTCGACGTCGAGGAGAAATGGAGAGGGAACGCTCCCTTTGCCTCGATCCACCTTGTTTCTCTGCCGGTGAAACCGGCACAGCCATCTTTGGAGAATCCACAATCTCTCTGCCCGAAATAGAGGCTACTTGATGATCCGATCCCTTTGATTTTTTAGGGGTCATGAGTGTAGCCAACTGATCCTTTTTCAGGGTAAGCGACTTGATCTGTGGTGTCAAGATCAAAGTTGCACGCTCAACTTGGGCAGTCGACGTTGAAGCCGCGAAACTCCAGGCCGATTGGGCAGGAGTTACGGGCTTGGAGGGAGACTGTTTATCCTTTTTCTTAGGTACAGTCTCCTTTTCTTTTTTCTCCTCCTTGGAGTATTTCTGTGCTTTTTTATCCTTCTTTTTAGATGGAACGGTCTCCGCTTGATCTGTTTTTATGATGGTATGAGGAGTAGCACTTTGCTTGGCAGTTGTGGCCCACGGTATAGAGGGACCTGCTGCCGATACGAGTTTGCTGCCATAGAGCCATTTTTAACTTTAACACTCGCTGCTTTCTCGTTGGCTTGGTGAAGGCCTGGCAGTGGTGGCATGTCTCCACTATATGTCCTTGCCCCAAACATAGAAGGCATAAAGAATGTCCATCAGCTGGGGGGGTAATTTAGCCTCACAGCTAACACATTTTCTAAAAGGAGCTTTAAAGCCATTGCTCCTTTGAGAGAAAAAGGAAGAGAATGAAAGCAAAAGTTTTGTTGTTTGTTTTAATTTTTGTAGATAGTCAAAGAGAGGAGGAAAAAGAAGAAATTTAGGAGGAAAAATATCAAGAATATCAAGAACATATTTGAGTAGTCAGCCGAGTCACAAGAGAAGAACCTCCAAGAACTACCAGTCGCAATGGCGGTCAAAGAGGAACTGAGGGAATGGGCGGGAGCCGTGCTAAGGAGCAGGCACGAGGGGGAGGGGCTCCCGCCCATTTTACCTCAGCTAAAGAATCTTCCGAAGCAAGCTCCGCAGGCGCAGAGCCCATATGTGTGATGCACAGAGACCACAAAGAAGAAGGGTCATCCCTGCACACTTCGTCCCCATCATAATCCTGCTATCCTAGCCCACCAAACAGCTAAGCAGCAGGCTTGCAAGAGGGAAACTTGGGGCTTGGGCAACTGCGGCAGGCCACACTCAAGGGCCACATGCAGACTGCAGGTTGCCCACCTATGGTGTAGAGAAAGGGTAGGCAACCTGGTGTTTTGGACTTCAACTTCCATAAGCCCTAGCCAGCATGGCCAAAAGTCAGAGATTCTGGGAACTGCAGTCAAAAACATCTGGGGGCACCACATTGCCTATTCCTGGTGAGGGATTAAGGAGCGTTATGGAAATAATAACACTTACTCCATTTCTCAAAGAACCAACTCCCACCCTCCCCACCCCTCTTTCACCTCTTGAGTTAGCAAGTGGGGTGTATTGGGTGTTTCACTATATTTCCACAAAGGAGCTAGTGGATACAGAGAATGAAAATGCAACTTCCTGAAGCCAAAACTCTCACAGTATGTCACGTAAGTTTGCAAATTACAGCACAGAGCCAACAGACTTCAGGAAAATGCAGCACTTTGTCTTTGTATGCGGGTGCTATTATCAAGGTCTAGAGAATTCCTCTGAGCTGCTCTGACTATACCTGGGGAAATGAGGAAGAAGGCCCCAGACAAACTATTCACTTAGGCACTTAGGGGGAAACTGCTCCTAGAAGCTCATCTATCTGAATTAAAAGGGTTGACAAATAGCTTGAGAGCACCAAGGAGAAACAATGTTCATGGGGAGAGGTGTGTGTGTGTGTGTGTGTGTGTGTGTGTGTGTAGGAAGGCATACACAACAGAAATGAGTGTGGCAAACTGTGAACACAAATGGAGTAACAAAGGAGAACCAATTCTTCACACAATCCAATCAAGACAGGGGCTTGTCAATCACTCTAGATAGGCACTCAGGGGATGTTATACAATAATTTTAACCACCCATCCATCAGGTTCCTGTCATTCCTTTTCCTCCCCCTGCCTTCTACTTGAACCAGGCAAATCTCAGCTGATCTATAAGTTATCAGACATCACAAGCAACACAGAGACTTTAATGATCAGCTGTTTCTCAAATCTGATTCTTTTCTATAGCTGCCATTCTACCTTCAGGCTAGTGCCTGGGCAGAGGACATTTTGACAGACATCACTTGTCACAACTGCAAAGTCTTGAATTCTCCATGTAAAATATGATAGAAGAATCCAGTCTCATACACCTCA